>CM055068.1:48047248-48111541 GCA_029204045.2 Tillandsia leiboldiana | reverse complement strand
AAATAGACTCGAAGGATATATTAGTAACTTAAGTACCCAGACCCGGACCCAACCCAAAGTTAAATGGGTAGGGTATATTTTCTTTTCCTATCCATTTTTTTAGGGTATGGATACAGTATATCAACTACCCAGACCCGACTCAGTTCACGAACACCTTTAAGCAAAACTAAAAATTTTGGGTTCAATTAAAAAGGGTTTAAATAAGGCTTAACCCAAATAGACTAAACTAACTTATCAGTCAAATTTGCTAATAGACCTTAATAATTCGTTTTATCCTATTCAATCAAGAGAGTAACAAAAGAATCATTTTATTATACAAAACACAAAGTTCTATTAAATTATAGTACTATTATATCATAATCATAATTAGCCTTGTTTAGTTTGCTCTTTTTGAAAAGTTTGGTTCCGAATTTTACAATCAAAATAGACAAATGAAATTAAAACTGATAAAATCACTGAAACTGCTTAAATTAAAATTCTAGGAGCTTAAAGAAAATCAAAAATTAACAATGGCATTCCTAAACTTGGAATTACTTGAGGACAAATTCATTCATATTCTTATAGTGTTCATAAATTGTGGGTTTCTTACTTGAACATGTAGTTCTCAAATCTATTCCTATCTCTCGGACGGGCAAGCGAGATATGGTGCGGTGAGACGAATCATTTGTGGTGAGCCGAGCCGACTTGAGAGGAGCCGAATGCCTTGAGGCAATGTGGGGACAACATTTCGGTTCATACAAGCGCGATCCGCTCATGCATAAGTCAACGGATCCTGTTGATAATGGGGCAGCCGCCAAAAACTGCATTGACACTAGGGCTTGTTATTATGAGGATAGCAGAGTGGCGTGCCGTATACTCAACTCTGTCACGCCGCATGCGCCGCCCGATTACTTCTATCGCCTTCGTACTCAGCTGGTTTTCCCTATAAATAGTATTGAGAGAGTCTATCGGAAGGAAACCCTATTGAATATTGTGAGAGGCTAGCTCGAGCCGAGGACCAAAATTTTCAGCAGACTCTGGAGTACGAGGACCTCTTCCTCAAATCGGCTCATGCCCGAAGGAGCGTTCCTCGGCGATTCAAGCAACCGACTGCAACCTTCAGCAGTTCTTCAGCCTAAGGTAAGGGATATCATCAAGCAGGAGTGATTTCTTACCTTGTCTACTGTCTTGAGCTTTGTCTTGTTGTTAGTTTCTTACCTTTGGTTATAAGCGTAGGTTGTGGAGGGAGTGTAGTGTTGAACTCCTTGAGCCCTGAGGTTTTGAAACTATAGAGATTAATGACCCTGTGTTTGGGTGTTTTGATTATGGACCTCAGGATAGAACCATAGGGTTGTAGAACCGAAGGTTCGGTTGAGTGTAAGAGTGGTAGACTCGGTCTTAGGAGTAGCCTAAGAAGGACTAGAGGCAAGCACTTTCGTATGTTGTGAGCTGGGTAGCTAGCCTTCGGGCTGTCGTGTGGCGTGAGAGCGCTTGACTGAGGAGTAGATCGATACTTTCGACTCCTTGAAAAACGGGTGTACATAGCTAACGGTGGGTGTGGTGACGCGGATGTAAACTGGCCACCCATTCGGTTAATTGTGGTGAAAGATTTACCGGAGGATGACGTGGGTTTGGTCCCGGTTCTCCAGGCGCTATGCGGTATATGATAGAATACCCACTGAGGGTGACGTGGGCTGGGTCTCGGCTCTCCTGGTGGTAAGTTTGTTTAACCAGGTGGCGCGAGTGCGAAACTCTTCAGCGCCCCACTTAGCACCCAAGACCAATCTGGGGAATAAAAGGGTAAGCCGACTCCGCCAGATGAATGTACGGGTCGCCGATGGGAGTGCAGTTTGAGGATTCAACCTCCACTCGGGGCTCGTACAGGTCAATCGATCAGGAAGGTGAGACAATTTCGACTGTTACGCAAAAGAGTGAGCTTGACGGATTTGAGCCGAGGGGTTGATTTGGTTAGGTGTTGGTGAGACATCTGGGGTGTTCCTTTAACCTTTACTGCTTTCCTTATCTACTTGCCTTATTTTCTGTTTGACTTTTGTAAATGCCTCCTGTATAACAAGTGTGGAACATTCTTTCTCGGTGGTTGAACCCACTAAGAATTTTAATTAGTTCTCACTCCCTGTGGTTTATTCCTTTCAAGTGTCGGATCAGTTGGTGAGGCACGCGATCGCGGCAAGAACGTGGTCGAGTCTCGGAGCTAGGAGTCTAACTGGCCGTCCTTTGTGCTGTGTCGTTCGGTTGTTGTTTCGTCGAGCCGAGTGCTCGATTGTTTGTTCCTTTTTTGTAACCTAACAGATAAATACAATAAAATTATATTTTTATATTTTATCTCTTGTACTCTGATATTGTGCATCCTTTCGCTTTCTTTTAATTAAGGGCGATTGGACTGACCGTTCCGTTAGGGTGGAGCGTGGCTTACTTGTTCAGTGGGAAGTATGTGCGTGCTCCCAAACCGATCAATCGGCGGTTCCGAGGCGTGACATATGAAGCAGCTGCGAAGTTGAGGAGATGAGGGTTGAGGAGAGGGGGCGAAGAGGATTAAGAAGTTGAGAAGACGAGCAAGAGATGGGGGCAGCGATGAGAATTGCTAAAAAGGATCTCAGACAAGATGGACACTTCCCAAACATGGTGAATAGATTTAAAGGCCTTAAAAGTTTAAAGAAAACCAAATGTTTAAAAGCGCAATAGTCGTTACATTGTCATGGAAGGACAGGGATGATTGTGTCATTACATAGCCTAGTAATTGTTAGCAAACCATAGATAAACTAAATAAACACAAATGACATACACATAGACTGAAAGTTTAGAGGGATAGAATTGAGAACTAAAATGTTTGAGGGGGCAAATGCGCAATTTCACTACTCTTTGCAGGGAATCGCAGACAAACTTCATTTACTTTTAAAGCAGTAGAAGGGAACTTTCTATTAAAACTTTAGCCAGCCCACTCTAAAAACCTACATTAATGCACTTTACCAACTTGTGTACTCTAATCTTTTAAACATAATTCAATTACACCCCAGGTCTTACAAGTGCTATCTTTCAACCAAACACTGTTATTGAGACAAAAGAAAAAGCACAAAGGGAAGATCAAAGTATGACACTTGAAATAAATACTATGTATGAATCCCAATAAAATGACACTTTCTTATAGGCAAATTTCAGTTTGAGTGCTTCACTTAAATGGCAAGTATACGCTGATCAAAATATCGAGCATGGTTGCCATCCAACACCACAAAGATTGGTAAAAACAAGTGAAAAACATCAATTTAAACTTCCTTTGGCATTGTTGGTGGCCTTTTTTTTCTTTAAACACAAATTCAAAATGATTGGATGATTGGTAAAAGCAAGATAAAAACATTAATTTAAGCCTCCTTTGGCATTTTTGCTGGTCCTTTTTTTACATTAAACACAAAAGTCTATACAATTATATTATTAGATAGTTTCGTCAATCCACATGGCAGTTTCTCCTTCCTCCTCTCTCTTCTATCTTATCTCTTCTCTCTCTCTCTCTATCCTTCTCCTAATCTTATCCCCTCCTCCTTTTCCTCTCTCCTCCTTTTGCTAAAATCTCTTTCTCTTTCTCTCCCTGCCTATCCCTAACTTACCGCTCTTTCCTAAGCAATTATTATTCTCCAAGACCTAACTCTTCATCCTCCTGCTCTCTCTCTCTTCCTAGAACTCTATTATATCTTATTCCCTGCATCCCTCTCTCTCCCCTCCCCCTTTGTTCCAAACCAAAAAGCAAGCCGGACCAAACCAAATAACAATATTTGGTTTAGTTTATATGGTTTACAGTTTGGTTTAGTCTCGAAATTTATTAAACTTCGATTTTTGGTTTCAGTTCGGTTTGAATATATTTCCTAACTGAATCGAACCGAAAAACAAATAGTAATATTTTTTACACTTTTTATCTAAACTATTTATTAAAACTTCATATTTATGATCAAATTATGATCATATATCAACACATTTTTTAAAATTCTATTTTTATAAATTTTTTGTGTGTGATTTCATAATTATTTAATTTTGAATCTTAATTTATAAATTAATTCATAAGAGAAATGAAAAATCTAAACATTAATTGCAAAACCGAGCCAAACGAAACCAAACAGAATTAATTCGGTTTGGTTTGGGTCCATATATACAAATACATGAATTGTCAGTTTTTTGTTTGTGATCTCTCTCTCTCCCTCTCCCTCTCAAATCTATATCTACTTAATTATATACCTACCTCTCACCTCCAACAACTCTATTCTCTTTCTACGGCATCCAAATCTCTTCCATATCTTTTTCAAATCTTCATCATTATTTCTACTCTCCCTCTTCTATAGCTCTCTTCTTCTCCTCCCTCTCTCTTCCTATAATCCAAGCCTAAATCTTTTTCAAATCTTTTCAAAATTATTATCTACTCCTTCCTCTACTCCTCTAATCATTACTTCTATTCTCTCTTTTCTCCCATGGCACTCTTAAACTCTCTCTCTCCCTCCCATTACCTAGATCCGGTCCCAAACCAAACCGCCCCTACTTCCTCTCCCTCTAGTCCCGCCCTGCTTTGCTTCCAGGATGAGCTGCATTGAGGAAGCCAACACAAGCAAATTAGATCCGGCGGCATCGACGAGAGATATGGGCAGCGAATGTAGTCGGCGCCATAAAGAGGAACTCAAGAACATGAGCCACTGCCACGACAACGAGGGCGATCGGTGGCATTGAGACACAGAGCAACTCGAGTTCGTCCTTGGTGATATCCAGCTCCGCTAGGGTTTTATATTTATTTTTGTTCAAATTAATTATGAACATATATATATATATATATATATATATATATATATATAGTAGGACTTGTGTGTTTTTAGAAGCACAGAGCCCTCCGTGCTCCCAAGTTGTTTTTAATGTTAAGACTTCCGAATAGACGATCGGCTTCGTTAGACTTGATCTAGAATATTTGAAGTATCTAAAAAATAAATTTTGCAATTTTTCAATATCATTTACCTAGTGATCGAAAGGGCTCAAAATCAACGGCTGAAAATAAAAATCTCACAAAATGTGATGATATGATACTAAAATTTTAGATCAAAGATATTGATCTTGTTCTATATAGTATAAAGAATTTTCTTTCAAAATTTTACGTGATTTGAATATTTCTAAACCGTTAAACTTGCAAACGGCTCACCACGACCATTAAAATTATTGATTTTGAGCCACTTTGATCACTAGGCAAATGATATCGAAAATTTGTGAAATTTAATTTCTAGGGCTTTTAAATACTCTAGATCAAGTTTAACGAAGCCGATCGTCCATTCGAAAGGCCCAACATCGAAAATAATTTGAGCACGGGGGCCTCCAAGCGTTTAAAAGCACACAAGCCTAGCTCTATATATATATATATATATGGAAAGAAATATATATATATATATATATATAAATATAAAGAGAGAGAAGAATTATTTTCTTTATTTTTGTATATGATGGAGAGGTTTTTTTGGGTACATATTTAATTAATTAGCCTTTTCTTTTTATGCTAAGTGGTGCGCCTTGTTTTATTACTTCTTCTAAACTACTATATACTTTTTTCTCTTTTGCCATAGTGGTGTCTTCTTATATATATTTTTATTATGTTTTATGTTATGAATCAAGTTGGTTTCTCTTATGCTGTCACTATTTTAGTTACGAGTTTGTTTACAGCTGCTATTCTTTGATTTTCCATATTGTCGTTCTTTTTTCCTTTCCCTACCTTCTTTTTCATTTCTTTGAGGCGATATCATCTAAAAAAAAGAGCACTAAGAGCGGTGCATGGAGCACAATTTTATTATCTTTTTTTCTTTTTTCTGATGTTGTATTTAATTTTTTTTATAATGTACATAACCCTACTTTATAGGGTATTTTTGGTATTTTACAGGTTAATATTTTTTTCAATATTAAAATTTTAATAATATATATCTTAATTGGCTGAAATACTACCTATCCGCGGCAAAGCACAAGCCCAACACTAGTTCAACCGCGGCGAAGCACAAGCCCTACACTAGTTCAACATGATTGGATGCACCAGCATGTGAACTTTCTCCATTCTTGTTATTGGTATACTTGTGAAGCGCCCCAACAGAGTCATCTTCACAAAAACAAGGTGAAAAAAAAATGTTGGTTCTAGATTTTTGTTTCTCGTTACCAACAAACTCTCTAGATATATAGATAACAAGTTATCTAACATTCACCAGCGCACTCCAATCAATAGAATTTGTATTTGTACAAAGCAGCACACTTATTATATCAAAAAAATGAAAAGCAGAAGATAATTAGAACAAAGGAATCAAGATACTAACTTATCACATATCTCCTTGGGAGAGCAATTCTCCTCCATGGCCTTCGTCTCCGTGGCTGTCCCATACTCGTCCGTTCCACACATATATATTGTATTATACCCTCGGAGCCGGCAGTACCGAGCAAACACATCCGCGCTCAGAACACCTGCACCAAAACAAACCGCTCTTATTCGAATCAAGTAATACACACAAAAAAAATCAAAATAAAATAAAATAAAAAATGTACCGAACTTATCTAAACTATGACCCTTCATGATTCAATGGGTTAACATCATTTCAATAATTTATCGTATATTTTATATTTGAAATGGCGAGTTTTTCATCAACTAACATTGCCACTCCTCATGATTCTATCCCATAGTATTGTAATATGCCTACTAGTTGGGAATCTACGATAATTCGACTAGTTCCCCAACACCTCTTTCAATCTTTCAACTAAAGTTGCGATTTGAATATCTGGAATCATAATACGTAAAATTTCTGAAATATTACAATTGATGCATCATTTATTTTAACAAACTTAATAGGAGTATCTTAGATGATTATATTTTCATTTAAACAATATCTTAAATGTCAAATCAAAACATTTACAGATCAAACAGTAGAATCAAAATTGAGCATAATTTTGATAAGTCCCCCGTTACCCTACATCTCCACTCAAAAAATATAAAAATAATCGGGAAAAAAAAAAAGAGAAAAATGGGTGATTGATTACATCCGATGATGTTGCCGAGGTGGGGGACGTTGTTGACGTAGGGGAGGGCGCTCGTGATGAGGACGTTGCGGCGCCCGGCCACGGGGAGCGTCGGCGGTGTCGCCTTCGTCGTCGTCGTCGTCGTCGGCGCCGCCGCTGCGGAGTCCCCCATCTCTCTCTCTTTCTCTCCCTTGAAGCGGAGAGAGCGGCTGAGCGGCGTCCGAAAGTGTTTTTTTTTTTCTCAAACCCTAATATTTGTACTTAGATGGGGATAAATTGCACTGTTAGTCCCTCAACTTTTAGTTTAGTGGAACTTTTACTACTCTGAAGGTGTTTGGTTTGCTCTTCCGCATAAAACCCCACAAAACAGTTTTTTTTGATGAGCAATACTATTTATATACCTCAATAAAAATGTATATTTTACATCTGGCTCATTCAGTGATGAATTATTTTTAGGGGATTTTTTAAAACTAACCCTCCCAAAATCTGTATTTTGCAAAATGACCCTTCTCCAAAAAAAATTTATAAAACTAACCCTACTTTTGCCACCTCGGCGCCACGTTGGCCAGCCAGCGTGAAGACGCTGAAGCGGTCAGCGCCTTCACAATATTCCTATAGAGGCGCTGAACCCCTCAGCGTCTTTAACATTAAGTTAAAGGCGCTGATCCGCTGATGTTGCCGAGGTGGGGGACGTTGTTGACGTAGGGGAGGGCGCTCGTGATGAGGACGTTGCGGCGCCCGGCCACGGGGAGCGTCGGCGGTGTCGCCTTCGTCGTCGTCGTCGTCGTCGGCGCCGCCGCTGCGGAGTCCCCCATCTCTCTCTCTTTCTCTCCCTTGAAGCGGAGAGAGCGGCTGAGCGGCTGAGGTCCGAAAGTGTTTTTTTTTTCTTAAACCCTAATATTTGTACTTAGATGGGGATAAATTGCACTGTTAGTCCCTCAACTTTTAGTTTAGTGGAACTTTTACTACTCTGAAGGTGTTTGGTTTGCTCTTCCGCATAAAACCCCACAAAACAGTTTTTTTTGATGAGCAATACTATTTATATACCTCAATAAAAATGTATATTTTACATCTGGCTCATTCAGTGATGAATTATTTTTAGGGGATTTTTTAAAACTAACCCTCCCAAAATCTGTATTTTGCAAAATGACCCTCTCCAAAAAAAAATTATAAAACTAACCCTACTTTTGCCACCTCGGCGCCACGTTGGCCAGCCAGAGTGAAGACGCTGAAGCGGTCAGCGCCTTCACAATATTCCTATAGAGGCGCTGAACCCCTCAGCGTCTTTAACATTAAGTTAAAGGCGCTGATCCGCTGATGTTGCCGAGGTGGGGGACGTTGTTGACGTAGGGGAGGGCGCTCGTGATGAGGACGTTGCGGCGCCCGGCCACGGGGAGCGTCGGCGGTGTCGCCTTCGTCGTCGTCGGCGGCGGCGGCGCCGCCGCTGCGGAGTCCCCCATCTCTCTCTCTCTCTCCCTTGATCGCACTCGTGTAGAAACGGAGAGAGCGGCTGAGGTCCGAAAGGGAGCAGGGGCTTAGAAATTGTTTTTTTTTTTCTTAAACCCTAATAAAGTACTTAGATTGGGATAAATTGCACTGTTAGTCCCTCAACTTTTAGTTTAGTAGAACTTTTACTACTCTGAAGGTGTTTGGTTTGCTCTTCCGCATAAAACCCCACAAAACAGTTTTTTTTGATGAGCAATACTATTTATATACCCCAATAAAAATATATATTTTACATCTGGCTCATTCAGTGATGAATTATTTTTGGGGGATTTTTTAAAACTAACCCTCCCAAAATCTGTATTTTGCAAAATGACCCTCTCCAAAAAAAATTGTAAAACTAACCCTACTTTTGCCACCTCGGCGCCACGTTGGCCAGCCAGCGTGAAGACGCTGAAGCGGTCAGCGCCTTCACAATATTCCTATAGAGGCGCTGAACCCCTCAGCGTCTTTAACATTAAGTTAAAGGCGCTGATCCGCTGATGTTGCCGAGGTGGGGGACGTTGTTGACGTAGGGGAGGGCGCTCGTGATGAGGACGTTGCGGCGCCCGGCCACGGGGAGCGTCGGCGGTGTCGCCTTCGTCGTCGTCGGCGGCGGCGGCGCCGCCGCTGCGGAGTCCCCCATCTCTCTCTCTCTCTCCCTTGATCGCACTCGTGTAGAAACGGAGAGAGCGGCTGAGGTCCGAAAGGGAGCAGGGGCTTAGAAATTGTTTTTTTTTTTCTTAAACCCTAATAAAGTACTTAGATTGGGATAAATTGCACTGTTAGTCCCTCAACTTTTAGTTTAGTGGAACTTTTACTACTCTGGAGGTGTTTGGTTTGCTCTTCCGCATAAAACCCCACAAAACAGTTTTTTTTGATGAGCAATACTATTTATATACCCCAATAAAAATGTATATTTTACATCTGGCTCATTCAGTGATGAATTATTTTTGGGGGATTTTTTAAAATTAACCCTCCCAAAATCTGTATTTTGCAAAATGACCCTCTCCAAAAAAAATTTGTAAAACTAACCCTACTTTTGCCACCTCATGGCCAGCCAGCGTGAAGACGCTGAAGCGGTCAGCGCCTCCACAATATTCCTATAGAGGCGCTGATCCCCTTAGCGTCTTTAACATTAAGTTAAAGGCGCTGATCCGATCAGCGCCTTTAGTGTTTCATATTAAAGGTGCTGAGCGGATCAGCGCCTTTAGTGTCTTATACTAAAGGCGCTGACTTGCTCAGCGCCTTTACAGAGAATCCATTTTTCGCTTACACTGAGGACTTAGGCATATTTCGCGACGAAAAATGGCCAAGTCCTCGACGGGGTTATGTCTATGATGAAGGCGCTGACCTATTCAGCGCCTTCAGAAGGCGCTGATGGGTTCAGCGTCTTCAAAAGAAATCCTTTGAAGGCGCTGACCGCTTCAGCGCCTTCACCCTGTGGCAAAAGTAGGATTAGTTTTACAAATTTTTTTTTTGAGAGGGTCATTTTGCAAAATACAGATTTTGGGAGGGTTATTTTTAAAAAATCTCCGAATTTGGGGGTCAGCGCATTTTGAATGGCGAGTGCTCGATTTTTTTTTTTTTTTTTTTTTTTTTTTTTTTTTTTTTTTTTTTTTTTTTTTTTTTTTTTTTTTTTTCTGCTGAACGCACTTGTACAGCTGTACACGGACTAGTAAAGCGGTGCTGTCCTACAAAATGTTTTTAACATTATAAAAATAAATATTTAAAATTTTTATTTGTACGATAAATAATTTATTGCATTTTACATAATTTATATATTTTTAACATTAAATTTTAAAAAAATATATATTATAAAAATTAATGTTTAAATTTTTTATTTATAAAAGTAAGTCTAAACGATTAATGATGGACGACTTTCGCATAATTTATATACTTTTTATATCTAAATTTTGAAATATTTTAAAAAAAAAAAAAAGTAGTGTCATATTTAGAAAGCCAAAATTTATTCACTGCATAAATATAATTTTGTAAATAAAATTTTTATAGAAATTTTTTTATTATAATATTTAAAAAAAAAAATTAAATCTATTAATAAAAAATTTCGATTGGGGGACCTACCTTAATCTACAACATTACTTATATCTAGTTAATAATATTTTTTTTAAAGAAAAAATATAATAAAAATATTTTAAAAAAAATTATCTTGGAATGGATGAATTTCATAAAAATAATTTGATTGGTTGGTAACACCGAACAATATATCACTTATGTAGCTGTTGTATTATTTATATTTTAAATAAATTAAATTTTTTTAGAGAAAATTATAATAATTTTTTTTAGAGAAAAGTACTATATATTTATAATGAGATTGAATGAAGCACAACTTAAATATGAGTATTTGGTGCAAAAATAAAAATTAGAATCGAAATAAAAATCAAAATAAATCTGAATAAAAAATATATTAATAAAAAAATTTAATATGTTTGGTAAAAAATAAAGGATAATTGCCTGTGTATCCCTGAAATCTGAAGAAATATCTGATTTACCTCTCTTATTTTTTTCTTTCTAATATACCCCTCATACGTTCCACCGTTATTAAAAATAGCTCTACCGTTTTCCTTTGTTAAGTTAACTAAGGTTAAACTAGAGTTAAATAATAATCGGAGTTGAAAACTATCAGATATACCTATTTTGCCCCTATCTACCAAAACATTGGTTTCGGGTTTAGGGTTTAGGGTTTAGGGTTTAGGGTTTTAGGGTTTTAGGGTTTAGGGTTTTAGGGTTTAGGGTTTTTTATAGGGTTTAGGGTTTAGGGTTTTAGGGTTTAGGGTTTAGGGTTTAGGGTTTAGGGTTTCAGATGTTTTCATTTAATTTCAGATATTTTTATTTAATTTTTGTATTATTATTGTGCTCTAAAAGATATATTTTAAGGATAAATACGAAAACTATTGAAAATTTTAAGGGTACATAAGAAAAGTTGGTTATGATAAAAGGGTATATTTGAATTGGCAAAATCGTAATTTCACACAGATAACGTCAGCTCCAAACGGTACACTAACAGAGTTTAACTTCAGGGGTATTTTGGAAAGAAGTTGGAACGTAAGAATGGTAGTTTTAATATTAGCCTTCTAAGAAGGATAAATATGAAAACAAAAAAAATTTTAGGGATATATAGAAAATTACCCCAAAAAATAACAATCGGAAGTAGAGATGGAAAAAAATTGGTTATCAAAAAAATAATTAAAATATCAAATATAAAACTAAATTTAAAGTAGAGTTTGCAACTCAAAACATTAAATTAGATTTACAATTTAAACTAAAACTTATATATTAAAAATTTACATCAAAATTTAGAGAAATATATGAAACTTTTAAATATAATTTTTAAAAAGTTTTAAAATTTAAAATTGAGTCGATAATTCAAAACATAAAACTAATTTATGGTTTGATTCATATTCAAACTTAAAAATTATAATTAAAATTCCAAGTTGAATATATAAATTTATTTTACATTTTTAAAAAAAAAAATATTAAAATTTAAACGTAAAATTTGAATTTAAATTTAAAATCATAGATCAAATATAGAATATTTAATTGAATTTATTTATATTTTAGTGTAAGTTCAAATCAAAATCTAGAATTAAAAATTCAATTTATAAATTTAAACTTATATTTTAATTAAAAATTAAATTAAATTTAAAATAAAAAAAAATATACTTGAGATATTTTCAAAATATGTATTCATTACGATCGTATTCAATTTTCAGTCCAGCCTAAAAGGTTAGCTTTAGAATATATATATATATATATATATATATATATATATATATATATATATATATATATATATATATATATATATATATATATATAATAAAAAATAATTATTTCTCTAAAAAAATTAAAGTTAAAATAAAATATTTTTTTTATTATTGGTGTTTGGTATGTGAGAGATCTATTCTGATTTTGATTCCTATGTGGAAAAACAAAAGCAAACCAAACATTAGTTGGGGACATGGCACATTCTAGATATTTTTTTGGATTTTTTTGAAAATAACTCTCTAAAAATTTTTATTTATAAAAATAATCTCAAAAAAATTATATTTGTAAAAATGGCCATATACCCGCTAACTGGGCGCCACGTGTGCACACGTGGGCGGGGCAGCTGAGTCGGAGCGAAGTGAACACGCGTTCTGGAAACGCGTGTTTAAAATTTTTTTCGAATGAAATTTTATAAATTATTATAATCAAATTTTGCGGGAAATATTTATAAATTTGATTCTTTCTCAAACAAACAGATTTATTTTATGGGAAAAAGTAAAATCTTTTTTATTTTTTTAGAATGAAATTTTATAAATTATTATAATCAAATTTTACTGAAAAAATAAATATTAATATATCGTTAATATAAAAATAATAAAAAAAAATTATTATTATTATCGTGTTGTTAGTCATAATATTATTATATTATTTTTATATTAATAAAATATTATTATTTAGTCAGCTAAATTGAAATACAAATAGTTACCACTATATATACCTCGTTTGGTTGGATACAGCGAAAATTATTGTGTAAAGAGAAAAAATAAACCATTATTTTTTCATTTATATGCAAACATAAATTTGAGAGAGACGAAACAGCTAAGGAACTATTATTCTTCTTTTTCTAAAATAAGATAATATAAGTTTGAAATTATTATTCCTCTTATTGATGTGGAACAAATTTATTCTCACTTAAAAATAAATTTAATTATTGTATTAATTTTCTAATTAATCTAAGATTTTAACTAATCTATTTATTTTATTAATTAATTATCAACTATAAATAATTAACTAATTGATTATTAATTTAAATTATTTGTGTTTAATTAAATTATTAATTAACAATACTCATACTCATTATTACTTATTTTATTAATTAATATTTAAAATTATCCTTAATTAAATAATTTAAATTATTATTAAATTAAAAATTTTATATTAATTACTTAGATAAAATATTATTATTTTAAAAGTATAATTACTTTCATTCTTATTATTCCAATCTGAACGTTATTTTTCTTACTCCCGAAAATAATTCAATGTTCATCTAAATATAAAATTAGTTTTGTTTCTGAACTTATATTTACTAGTAAAGGGGCTCGCACTTCGCAACGGATAAAAACTATATAAATAATTAATAATAAAAAAATATTAAATATTTTTTGTGTATCTTATTTGTCACATCTATCAAAAGTTCTTTATTATTGACGGCGGGAATGGGTCCGACGACGGTGATAATGGCTGTGACGATAATCCTTCGACCGTGGCGAAAGGGGAAGAGAAGGTGGGCGCGCATTAGTGAAAGATAAGGAAGGAAATTAAAATGTCATGATGAATTAATTTGAAGTATAAATATGAGGATTATAAATCATATTAGAGTTATTTGGATATTAATTGAAAGTTTAGTGGGAGGAAAAGGAAGGGTTAATTGCTAGTGAGGATGAAAGAAAAGGTAAAAGAGAAGGGTTTTGATGGATTAATTGGAATTAAAAGTTTAGTGGAAGAAAAGTGAAAAGTTATGCCTCGAGAGAGAAGGAGCAAAAAAAAAAAAAAAAAGGGTTAATTGCATACGGCTCTCTGTAAATATATCGAATAGCAGATATATTCATATAAAGTTCAACTTTTCATATTTATCCCTTCAAAAGTCCAACGTTATTCATATATATCCCTCGGTTTATTATCGTTACCTCACTGTTTAATTTTTAACAGATTATATGTTAAATGACAGTTTTGCCCTTTTAAAAATGTCCCTCCAAAAAATAATGCAGAAATATCTGGAAGGGTAAAAAAATAAATTTATCTCACTAACTAACCAAGATTAAGTATTTAACCTGTGGTTAACTAGATTTTTCTAACAGAAATAGACGGTAGGAATATATATGAATAACGTTAGACTTTTGAAGGGATAAATATAAAAAATTGAACTTTGTAGGGATATATCTGATATTCGATATGTTTATAGGGAACTGTTTGCAATTAACTCCAAAAAAAAAAAAAAAAAAAAAAAGGGGAGGTTGAGAAAGAAAATGTGAAAGATGAAAGGAAAAAAAATAAAATTCTGACAAAAAGGAGAATGTGCCAAGTCAGTTATAGACACTGAAAATTCATATATTTGTATAAAATTTTAGAATAAATCGTTCTAATTTATACCCGAACCAAACACAACTAATTAAGCTTAAATTGTTGTTAGATAACAGTATTTATATATTTTGTATTCATCCCTCTCTAAATTTTATAAAAGAGAAAATTAATCTTCTTCGTATGAAATTATATGAAAATACTGGTCACGTCTAGGTTCGAGCTCATATTAAATTATATAAAATAATTATTATACTCTAAAATTTAAAATATTAAAAAATATTTTTTACTATTTAAAATTATATTTATTTTAAACATAAATAATTTATATTTATTTATGAATCAAAAGGTATCTAAAAAATCATCAAAACAACTTTTACTAAGAAGGACCGCCACTGTAGGATTAGGACGTATATCAGTCCTTAGAAAAAAACACCCAAAATGTCAGGGTGTCCTCAACCATTTCCAAGAAAAAGTTGATTAGTACTTCTAGCAAAATTAGTCAAGTAATTTGGCTAAATCAAAAAATAAAGTTTTATAACTGTAAAATATAGTAAAAATTATTTTTTAATTTAAAAAAATATTTATTTTATATTTGTTTAGTCGTATTTCTTTAAAAATAAAATTTACAAATTTGAAGAAAATAGTGTGTTTTTAATTTTTACCGAAAATCGGAAAAAAATAAAAAATTCAAACTCTATGACTTTTTTTTTTTTTACCGAAATAAATAAATATTTTTTTTTTCAACCAAATAAATATTGATAAAAAATTATTATTTTTCCTACAAATCAAACACTATAAAACATAAATAAAAAATTTCACCAAAAATTATTTTTTATAATTTTACGTACAACTAAACACCCTAAGCCACATATGAGCTATATTGAAGGGAAAAAAAATTACGTGGCGAGCGATGCAACAACGCCTTCTTAAAGATACCAATCCACCATCACGTGTTATTTTTATTTCTATCAAAAAATTAATAATTATTTTCTAAAATTTAATTTTTTTTTAATTTTAATATTAAAAAATATATAACAAATTATTAGAGTGTTGCTAGTTAGAGAGCTCCCTGGTAGGGGTGTCAACGAACCGAACACGAGCGAGCTGGGATCGGCTCGTATTCGACTCGTTTAATAAACGAGCCGAACACGAGCTGGCTCGTTTAAATATCGAGCTAAAAAATTCGGCTCGTGTTCGGCTCGTTTATTAACGAGCCGAACACGAGCTGGCTCGCGAACAACAAGTTTAATTTTCATTCCTACTATTAGGTGAAAAGTTGAAAGAAAATTAAAAAATTAAAATTTTAATCTAATAATTAAAATTCATAAAAAAATGATAGTCTAAAATCTAAATAGTAAAATTTATATATATATATTGGAGCTATTATCGAGTCGAACACGAGCGAGCTGATCCCAGCTCGTGTTCGTGTTCGGCTCGTTTATTAAACGAGTTGGAAAATTCGATTCGTGTTCGGCTCGTTTACTAAATGAGCGATTCGATCTCGAGCTCATTTCAAGCCGAATACGAGCTGGCTCACGAACAGCGAGCTGGATTGCCACCCCTACTCCCTAGTGAATTAAATTTTGTCCATATTAAAATTGGCCCCGAAAATATCAGGCATATCTATCGTAATACGCTAAAAGACGCAATAATTGACACCTTGCTTCTTTAGTTTTAAGTTCTGATCTTTCAAATTTGAAGTCTAATTATTTTAATTTTTTAACTATTTTATTTTTGAAAAATAAATAAAATTTGTAGCTGGCTAATTTTTTTTAAAAAAAACAACAACAAAAGTTGGCCCAAAATATAAAGAGTAGTATTACTCATACATCTGAAAAGGGATGTATAATACACACTTCATCCATTCAAGGCTGAAATTTTTTTCACTAATAATTTAATTCGATGTAATCAGTAAAATTTATCTCACTTTTGGATGAATGGCATGTAAGATGCATTTTCCAAATATAAAAGTTAAGTGCTTAATTTCAAAACATGTTATTATAAAGATCTACTATTCAAAAAGTAATACTTTATGCAATATATATGATAAATACTAAATGTATACCAGAAAATGAGTATATATTTTACATTCCACCCATTCAAAAGTGAAATGAATTTTACTAGTCACTTCAAAGTGACCAGTGGACTACACCATCATTGAATAGATCGGATGTAGGATATACACCAAATATATATATATATATATATATATATATATAGTAGAACTTATATATTTTTAAAAGTATAAGCTAATTTATGTTTGTAAATTTTTTACCATTAGATTTGTATTGAAATTTGTGTTATTGTAAAGTCAACTAAAGAGAGAGAAATAAAAAATAAAAAATAAAAATATCAATATAAATTCAATGGTAAAACATTCACAAGTATAAATAGACTTGTACTTTTAAAAGCATATAAGCTCTACTATATATATATATATATATATATATATATATATATATATATATATATATATATATATATAACTTTACTGTTCTATTTATCCAAATTTTTTGAACTATGATGCGGCAAAGTACAAATATTCTAAATTACTGGAAGGTTTCAATTAAAGTTTACTTATATTTTTTTATTGAGATTCTCTCTTAACTTTTAGCATGTCTTTTCAATTTAAATAATTTTAGTCAAATAAATTTGGAACTTACCAAATTAAATTATAACTCTATTAAATTTAATATTTATTTGTAATAAATAAAATAATATTAATTAACTGCTAAGTGCTTGTTTCACTGGAGCAGAGAGGTGGGAAGTTCTGTTGTTTAATTCACCGTAATTTTATTTTTGATCAAAATTTAAAATTTTAAAATAAATTGTAATTAACTTCAATTATTCCTAGGCGATGTTGGTGATGAAAAAAAAAAAAAAAATCTATTAACATATATAAATTCTCAATCATTTTAGTCACGTGGTAAGATTTTTTTTCTTCCTCACCAATATGATTATTTACTTTTTCACTAGCAAATTTTTAATTCATCCTTCATCAATGCTATCAATGACAAGGGATGCCAAAAGTTTTTCACTACCAAATTTTTAATTCCTCCGTTATCAATACCATCAATGACAAGGATGCCAAGAATCATGAATATCCCAAAAGTTGCAGTGTGCTTAGTGGTTATTTAATTTAGACATTTGTGAGTGTCTTAAGTGTAGGCTTAGTGTGACACCCCAATAGTCCCACATCGAATGTGATTGGGATTGCGATTGGATATATAAGAGACATGGACACTAATAATAAGAATCGGGCTTAAGCATTTTGGGTTGTAGTTTGAGCCCAACGAGTTATTATTGCTAGTGTGCTGGGTCGTTACATTTGTTATCAGAGCCAGTTACTAGCCAGAAGTGTGTGACGAGTCTCGGCTGAGCCCGGAAGTGTGTGACGAGTCTCGGCTGAGCCTGGGTCTAGATGGAAAGGCTAGCGAGACAAGTCTCAGATCGCCAGGTGATTTTGGGCTGTTGTGTGTGTGTTTGAGCTCATTGTCTCACATCGCCTGGTGATCTTGGGCTACTTTGTGTGTGTTTGGGCTGACGAGGACGTCAGGCCTAAACGGGGGGAGTTTGTGACACCCCAATAGTCCCACATCGAATGTGATTGGAATTGTGATTGGGTATATAAGAGACATAGACACTAGTAATAAGAATCGGGCTTAAGCATTTTGGGTTATGGTTTGGGGCCAACGAATTATTATTGCTAGTGGGCCGGGTCGTTACACTTAGTGGGTGAGTTATGTATATGAGCCTATAAATAGTGGGGTTGGCTAAGGCCAAAGTAACAAAAGAGAGTTGTATTTTGTAGTGTTCTTATTTTCTAAATAAGAGATAATTAGTTTTTCTGCGGAACCTCTACTATTTTCTCTTTTCTCTATTTTTGCACTTAGTCATAGGGCGCGAAGGTCCGAGCTAGCAAACAGAGAGCAAGACTTGCCCTCTTCGAGCAGGAAGGCAGGCACCGCACGAGCTTTTACTAGGCGAAAAACTTAAGTTCGTGATTTTTATCTCAAATTAATTCATCATAATACTTTTTATTTCCTTTCTTTTCCCCTCCGCCGTGGTCGAAGGGATTGCCGTTACCTTTACTATCACCTTCGTTGGTGAAGGCGTCATCGGGCTTATTCCCACCGCCAATAATAAGAGACTTTTTATGAATATGATAAATGAGATACACAAAAAATATTTAATATTTTATTATTAATAATTATTTTTATATTTTCTATCCACTGTGAAGTGCGGGCTCCTTCACTAGTATATATTAACGGTTGAAAACTTTAACGTTTACATCATTCATTACTCGTCAAAGAAATAACAAAACTAGAAAAGCTTCACTTCAACGGCTATAAAATAAACAACGAAAAAAATATTTTTTATTTAAACTTTAGTTCTCCTTAAAATCTACTCAATCCAAACTTCACTTTCAGTGAAACAAATTACACGACTAAAGTCATTTTTAACTTGAAAATCAATAAAAAAACAAACAAATATACCCACGAAAAAAAGGTCTAAACTATGGCAAATATTGTGCCCCGATAATTCATCCATCCAATCATAATTTTTTAAAAGTTATTTTTATTATATTTTTATCTAAAAAAGAAGAAATTTGATTGATTTATGATAAAAATGATATGGTATAGCTGCTACAAAGAAGATCACCTCCGTGTTTAGAGACTCTTTGATTTCCCAACAAAGTATGAAAAAAAAATCAAAATCCCCATTTTCAATTTTTTTTATGGAATTCCTTTTTTTTCAATTTTTTTATGGAATTCCTTTTTTCAATTTTTTGCCTGTTTGTTTGGTAAGAAAACAAGCATTTTTATTTTTTTTTATATATTTTACAAGAAAAAACTACAGCTTTTCATATTTTAGAAAAATAAAAACACTAATTTCTCATAAAATATATATATGTAAAATTTCACAAAAATTTATTTTTTTAGAACTGTACAGTTGAAAAACTATATATATATATATATATATATATATATATATATATATATATATATATATATATATATATATTGGATAATTTGCGTAAAAAATCCACTAATATTGGGATTTGCAAATCTATGCTACCTTTTAAGATTGCAGATTTGGTTCGAAATTTATACACTGACGAAATTGGCCCCCACCCCAACTCCTTCAAATACGTAGAATATATGGTACGACTTTCTCACATTCTCTAAATGTCTCACACTCTATTATATTTCGTCTTATATTGTTTCTTCTTTTTCCTAAACACTTTTTACCCTATGTCGTTATACTGCTTCTTCTTCGTTCTTGTCATTTATCTTTCGGTTTATTACGACGCTCTTGGCCGGCATTAATGTTTGCAAGAGAGAAAAGGAAGAAGGACATCGTCATGGAGGAACAGAAGGATGCGGAGGACAAGTTGTATAGTTGTAAGAAGAAGTATTACAACATTTTGTCCAAAATAGAGCAATTGCCTATGCCGCTATACTGCTTGCCCTTCGTTTTTGCCATTTTTCTCTCGATTTATTACCACGCTCTTGGCCGACTTCACTATTTGCAAGAGAGAAGAGGAAGAAGGACATCACCAGGGAGGAAGAGGAGGAGGAGCATAAGTTGTATAATTGTAAGAAGAAGTATTACAACATTTGGGCCAAAAAGACCAATGCATAATTAATTAGTGCTACCAAGCTCTCCTCGTTATTCTTCTTCCTTTTTTTCTATCTCTCTTATACTTCCTCTCATCCTTTTGGTTTATAGGAGAAGTTTAAAATTAAACTCATACAACACACTAGATAAGTAGTGCAAAATAACAACAAATAGTGCAACACGGGATCAATTAATGCAACTCGGCACTCCTCGTCGTTCTGCTCGTCTCACGCTTTCTTTTGCTTATTCTCGTGCTACATTTTTTCTCTTTCCAAACTCCTCATCCACTAATTTTATAGGAGATATTTACATTGAAATGTGTACAGTCAAAGCTAGTGTACTAGGTGCAACATTACTGCGGACAATACAATAAAATTCCAAACAATGCGTTTATCTCACAACATAGTGTAATACATAGGCATAATAGTGCAACGTTTTGCATCAAAGAGTGTAACGTGGAATAAACAAGCGACATGGAGAAGGAGGGGTTCAGGCAGATAAAGAAAAGATCGTGGGACGAGCGAAAGAAGAATGACGAGGAAGAGCCGTATTGCACTTGTTAATCCTACGTTGCACTCTTTGAAAAAAGATGTTGTACTAGTATATATATTTGCATATTGCACTACGTTGTGAAATAAATACACCGTTTTAGTTTTCGCTGCATTAGTATGTTGGCTTTGGCATCACATATTTCAATGTAAACATTTCCTATTAAGCTGGTGGAGGAGAGGTTTGGAAAGAGAAAAAAGCAGCACGAGACGAAATAGAAGAGAGCGTGAGATGAGTTGAATGATGAGAAAAGCTGAATTGTACTGGTTGATCCCGCGTAGCACTGTTTGTTGTTATACTACACCACTTATTTGCTGTGTTGTAGAATTTTAATTTTAAACTTCTCAATAAACCAAAGGGAGGAGAGGGTGAGAAAGAAAAGACGAAGTAGAAGAGAGATCGAGAAGAGAGAAAGAAGAATGACGATAAGAGCTGGGTATACGTAGCATTGATAAATTATGCGTTGCTCTCTTTGGATCAAATGTTTGCAATTACACAACTTGTCATCCTACTCCCCCTCCTATTTGGCGCTGTCTTTCTTCCTCTTCTCTCTTGCAAGTAGCGAAGTCGACCAAAAGCCTGGTAATAAACTACAAAAAATGGCAAAAAAGAGGGGGAAACAATACAGGTGTGGGGTAAGAGGTGTTTAGGAAGAAAAAGAAACAGTACGAGACAAAGCATAATAGAGTACTGTGAGACGTTGGAGAAGGTGAAAGAACCGTATTGCACTAATTGATCCCGCGTTGCATTGTTTGAAAAGATGTTGCTCTAGCATGTCTACATATTGCATTACGTAGGAAAAATAGATTGTTTGAATTTTTATTGCACTGTTTATGGTGATATTGTACAATTGATCCGTTATGTTGTATGCGATTAATTCTACATATATCTAGTAAATCTTTTATCAAAAAAAATTCAAACAACAAACAACGCATATAGTATGCCATAATTTAATTCGCATTTCGACATAACCAATGACGTGACCCACTTACACCATATTTAGTATATATTTTATATCTCACCTATTCTAAAATAATATAAATTTTATTCATTATTTTGATGTGATGAGTGAGCAAATATCCATTCTAGGATGGACTAAATGTAGGATGTACATCCCAAATATTGAATGTGCCAGCGGGCTATATTGTCCTTTTATTTTTTTATTTTTTTATTTTTTAGTTTTTTTTACATATACGAAGGGATTAGAATGGGAGAAATTTTTATCTCAGTGAATAAAATTCACACGGAATAAAAAAAAAAAAAAAAAAAAAAAAGGGCCTGAGGGGGGTTTTAGGGTTTTAAGAGTTGAAGATCGTGGGCGGAACAATTACCATCGACGATGGCCCTGCGCGAAACAAAACGGATGCTGTTCAAATCCGTCGCATCCGCCATTAATGGCCGCGAGCTCCGGAGAACGCTCTCCTTCTCCACCTCTCCCTTCATGGCGGTGGTGCGGTGCTCTTCTCATGGCCGCCGCAGAGTCATCGACGTGGCCTCTAAGGACGGCGAGCTCCGCGTCTTCCTCGTCGCCGGCGAGGTCTCCGGCGACGCCGTCGCCTCCCGCCTCATGGCCTCCCTCAAGAGCGTCTCCCCCCTCCCCGTCCGCTTCGCCGGAGTCGGAGGGTCAGTTTCTTATGATAGCATCCCCCCCTTTGTTCTGCTTCTGCTTCTGCTTCTGCTTCTGCTTTCACCTGTAGTCATGTGTTTAGTTATCTGTACAGTGTTGACAAATTTGAAAGGTCTGAAGCTTCTGCTGCGGCGGAGAGTAGAATAGTGATTTTCTTTGGCATAAATGCAGTCATTTGGCTTTGCTCCTGTTTCTGCTTTTAGTTGCAGTTACGTGGCTTCATTTGCAAATTGCAATTAGAAAAGTTTGGAGTTTCTGCTATAGCAAAAAGTAGAATAGTGATTTTCTGGTGTAAGATGACTCTGTCTTTTTCTGCTCTAAGTTGCAGTTATGTGGCTTCAGTTGCAATCGGAAAGTTTTGAGTTTCTGCTGCAGTGGAAACTTGAATAACGATTTCAGGTGTAAAAGCAAAAGCTCCAAACTGGAGCTTTTGATGACTCTGTGTCTTTATCTGCTCTAGTTTGTAGTTATGTGGTTTCAAGCTGCAATTAGATAAGGTAGAATAGCGATTTTTAGGTGTAAGAGCAAAATCTCCAAAGTGGAGCTTTTGATGACTCGGTTTCTTTTTCTACTTTAAGTTGTAGTTATGTGGCTTCAGTTGCTATTGGAAAAGTTTGCAGTTTTTGCTGCAATGAAAAGTAGAATAGCGATTTTCAGATGCAATTAGAAAAGTTTGGAGTTTCTGCTGCAGCGAAAAATAGAATAGCAATTTTCTGATGTAAAGGCAAATGTTCCACTTTGTGGAGCTTTTGATGACTTTGTGTCTTTTTTTACTCCAAGTTGTAGTTATGTGGCTTCAATTGCAAATTGCAATTAGAAAAGTTTAGAGTTTCTGCTACAGCGAAAAGTAGAATAGCGTTTTTCTGGTGTGAGATGACTCTGTCTTTTTCTGCTCTAAGTTGCAGTTATGTGGCTTCCGTTGCAATTGGAATGATTAGAGTTTCTGCTACAGTGGAAACTAGAATAGCGATTTAAGGTGTAAAAGCAAAAGCTCCAAATTGGAGCTTTTGATGACTCTGTGTCTTTTTTCTGCTCTAAGTTTTAGTTATGTAGTTTCAAGTTGTAATTAGAAAAGTTTGGAGTTTCTACTGCAGCTAAAAGGTAGAATAGTGATTTTTAGGTGTAAAAGCAAAATCTCCAAAGTGGAGCTTTTGATGACTCTGTGTCTTTTTCTGCTCTAAGTTGGGGTTATATGGCTTCAGTTGCAATTAGAAAAGTTTGGAGTTTATGTTGCAGTGAATAGCATAATAGCGATTTTCAGGTGTAAAAACAAGAGCTTTTTATGACTCTGTGTCTTTTTCTGCTCTAGGTTGCGGTTATATGGCTTCAGTTGCAATTAGAAAAGTTTGGAGTTTCTGCTGCAGTGAAAAGCATAATAGCGATTTTCAGGTGTAAAAACAAAAGCTCCAAAGTGGAGCTTTTGATGACTCTATGTCTTTTTCTGCTCTAAGTTGTAGTTACGTGGCTTCAAGCTGCAATTAGAAAAGTTTGGAGTTTCTGCTGTAGCGAAAGGTAGAATAGCGATTTTTAGGTGTAAAAGCAAAATCTCCTAAGTGGAGCTTTTGATGACTCTGTGTCTTTTTCTACTCTAAGTTGTAGTTATGTGGCTTCAGTTGCTATTGAAAAAGTTTGTAGTTTTTGCTGCAGTGAAAAGTAGATTTTCAAGTGTAAAAGCAAAAGCTCCAAAGTGGAGCTTTTGATGACTCTGTGTCTTTTTCTGCTCTAAGTTGTAGTTATCTGGCTTCAGATGACTCTGTGTCTTTTTCTACACTAAGTTGTAGTTATGTGGCTTCAGTTGCTATTGGAAAAGTTTGTAGTTTTTGCTGCAGTGAAAAGTAGATTTTCAAGTGTAAAAGCAAAAGCTTCAAAGTGGAGCTTTTGATGACTCTGTGCCTTTTTCTGCTCTAAGTTGTAGTTATGTGGCTTCAGATGCAATTAGAAAAATTTTGGAGTTTCTGCTGCAGCGAAAAGTAGAATAGCCACTTTGTGGAGCTTTCGATGACTTTGTGTCTTTTTCTGCTCTATGTTGCAATTATGTGGCTTTAGTTGCAATTGGAAAAGTTTGGACTTTCTGCTGCAGTGAAAGGTTGAATAGCGATTTTCAGGTGTAAAAGCAAAATCTCCAAAGTGGAGCTTTTGATGACTCTGTGTCTTTTTCTGCTCTAAGTTGCAGTTATGTAGCTTCAGTTGCTATTGGAAAAGTTTGTAGTTTATGCTGCAGTGAAAAGTAGAATAGCGATTTTCAAGTGTAAAAGCAAAAGCTTGAAAGTGGAGCTTTTGATGACTCTGTGTCTCTTTCTGCTCTAAGTTGCAGTTATGTGGCTTCAGCTGCAATTAGAAAAGTTTGGAGTTTCTGCTGCAGCGAAAAGTAGAATAGTGATTTTCTGGTGTAAAAGCAAAATTTCTACTTTGTGGAGCTTTTGATGACTCTGTCTTTTTGTGCTCTAAGTTGTAGTTATGTGATTTCAGTTGCTATTGGAAAAGTTTGGAGTTTCTGCTGCAGCGATAGTTAGAACAGCGATTTTCAGGTGTAAAAACGAAAGCTCCAAAGTGGAGCTTTTGATGACTCTGTGTCTTTTTCTGTTCTAAGTTGTAGTTATGTGGCTTTAGTTGCAATTAGAAAAGTTTAGAGTTTTTGCTGCAGTGAAAAGTTGAATAGCGATTTTCTGGTGTAAAAACAAAATCTCCGAAGTGGAGCTTTTGATGACTCTGTTTCTTTTTCCGCTCTAAGTTGTAGTTATGTGGCATCAGTTGCAATTGGAAAAGTTTGAAGTTTCTGCTGCGGAGATACGTAGAATAGCGATTTTCAGGTGTAAAAGAAAAATCTTCAAAGTGGAGCTTTTGATGACTCTGTATCTTTTTTTGCTCTAAGTTGCAGTTATGTGGCTTCAGTTGCTATTGGAAAATTTTGTAGTTTCTGCTGCAGGGAAAAGTAGAATAGCGATTTTCAGGTGTAAGAGCAAAATCTCCAAAGTGGAGCTTTTGATGAGTCTATGTCTTTTTCTGCTCTAAGTTGCGGTTATATGGCTTCAGTTGCAATTAGAAAAGTTTGGAGTTTCTGTTGCAGTAAAAAGCATAATAGCGATTTTCAGGTGTAAAAACAAAGGCTCCAAAATGGAGCTTTTGATGACTCTGCATCTTTTTATGCTCTAAGTTGTAGTTATGTGGCTTCAGTTTCTATTGGAAAAGTTTGGAGTTTCTGTTGCAATGAAAAGTAGAATAGCGATTTTCAAGTGTAAAAGCAAAAGCTCCAAAGTGGAGCTTTTGATGACTTTGTGTCTTTTTCTGCTCTATGTTGCAATTATGTGGCTTTAGTTGCAATTGGAAAAGTTTGGAGTTTCTGCTGCGGTGAAAGGTTGAACAGCGATTTTTAGGTGTAAAAGCAAAAGCTCCAAAGTGGAGCTTTTGATGGCTCTGTGTCTTTTTCTGCTTCAAGTTGCAGTTATCTTTATAGCATTAGCAGGTAGAAAAGTTTGAAGCTGCTTCTACCGCTGAAATCAGAAAATTGATTTTCAGGCCTAAAAAGCTCCATTTTGGAGCTTCTCATTCTGCGACATGGATAAGCTGTTAGGAGGAACTTAATTAATATATATTGCTTCTACTAATAGCACAACCCAAATAGCACTATACTTGATAGCAGGGCCAAACAGGTTCTAAGTACCCAATCTTTACTGCTTGCATACACCTATTTGGCTACACACAAGTTGCCGAATTGAATTCTGGTTCACTTTTCGCTAATTTCCAATAGGACTTCTATAATGTTTACACTAGTAAGTAATATCTTTTGTTAACAAACAAGTGCAGCTTAGCTCTTTCTCACTGGAAAATAATAGGAGTTGTGTAAGACTGTCTGATGGATATCTGATTAGGTCTTTTGCTGCATTGACGTATGAATTGATGTATGTATCAGTATCACTAGTTGTATGTTGTCAATTGTTAGTTGTATTTGTTGATACTTTGATAACCGTGTCTGCATAATCTTGCAATATCAGTTCATATCGATTATCATACACTATTAATTTTAGTTGTTTGATTAAACTGTCTTTACATCTTAGCCCAAGAAAAGCATATAGCTTGTCATTATTTTTCCTGAAAGTAATGATCCTATGTCTGAAATACTCTTTTATTAATTCAGGTCATTGATGCAAAAAGAAGGCTTGCAATCTATCTTTCCCATGGAAGAAATTGCAGTGATGGGTTTGTGGGAATTGTTGCCACACCTAAATAACATTAGGGTGAAGTTGTGCGGAATCTAATCTTTTCTCCTTGCTATTACTTTTCAATACCGCTTTAGTGCGTTATTGAAGCTCCTACTCATATAGTGAACTAACATGTCACAGATTAAGCTAAAGGACACTACAGAATCAGCTATATTATTCCAGCCTCATGTTGTAATTACAGTTGACTCAAAAGGATTCTCTTTCCGCTTTTTGAAACAGCTAAGAGGTATTAAGGAGCTAGTTAATGGATTTGTGCATATATTATCTTGTATCATGTTAAGGAGAACTAAATAGATGGTGTTATACAGGTAGATACATGCAAAATACTAACAGTCCTGTACATGTTCATTACGTTGCACCATCATTCTGGGCATGGAAGGGTGGTGAAACTAGGCTTAAGCATCTATACCACTTTGTGGACCATATCTTGTGTATACTTCCATTTGAAGAAGAAATTTGCCGATTAAATGGATTGCCAGCTACATACGTGGGCCATCCCTTGTTGGAAGACGTCGTTTTCTCAAATAAGGTAGGAACTCTCGTCATTTTCCTTTTAATATTTTCAAGGCAATTTTTGATTTTAACATGTGGTTTTTATATTAATCCTTTTTAATTTAGTTTCCAAGTGTTGTTTGCAAAATTTTTTACTTTTAATCTTTTTTTGTTAGATATATATGGTGAAATGTCATCAACTTATTGGTTGATTGAAGAATTTTCTTCTATTCAAACTTGAAAGCAAGTAAGACACCACGATTATGGAATATGATCTTCTCCAATTTAAATAATGTTGTGATTAACCCTGCTGACCATTCATGATTGAGAAAAAAAAAACTGTTCTTCAATCTGTTCACCAATTTTTGGTGAACTTCTGCAGAACTGCTGCTTGTTTCTCCTCTTTGGCCTTTTCTTCCTTCTTCAACACTCAGTGAAAAGATTCCATGTCAGAGTGAATAAATAAAGATACTAATCTAGTTACCAAATGGCACCAAAATACCTAATCAATTGCAAAACATTATCCGTTGTTTTGGTTATAACCCTGATGATTGCTTGACTTGAAGCCTTGTTGTCAGTAGTGGTGAGGAAGGTAGTTCTGATTTAGGTCGTGTCATAGCTCCACAAATAAGTGTTCATAATTTACTGATAAATTTTCATATCTAAATCATGCATAAAGTTATAAACTGATCAGGCTTTTGATTCATGTATATATCAGCAGATTCAGGACGTTATTGTTGCCAATTACCCAAAGGATTACCTGTAGGTGGTGGATAAAGAAGGAACTGTTTAAAAGTACATGCAGATGCTGTCTTTTGAAGTTGAACTGTTTAAGTTATTAAGTTTGCATCTCGATGATTAAGTTATTGAGTTTGTTGATCAGTCTCTACCCTCTTTCGGATGTCATTATATTCCTGTAATGTCTCCTTAAAATCTAAGGAAAGAAGGGTGTGATTCATGTGGTAGTCTGTTAATAATAGGTACTTAGCAGCTTCTGTTTTTTTTTTTTTAATTATATTTAAAAGACATGTTATTCCTTCTTTATGAGCATGAAGTCACTTATACATCCTGACCCAGTCATTCAATAACACCACTCAAATTTCTGAACATATCCCTGTCCGCATGGTAAGACCCTCACTATCACATATAATTATGGAATCATGGATCTAAGTGCCCATCAGCACGGACTGTGCCCACTGTGCCATACTATACTGATAAGAGATCAACACGATATAGTCGTCGTGCCAATGGCATAGCTCAAAATTATCTTTTCTCTAAATTTAGCAATTAGTTATATCAATAAAGTACAAAAAAATGATAAAGATATATAATAAGCAATTATAATATATTGATGCTAAAGAAATTAAAAATTTCATGACCAAGGAGGACACATTGGTTAATTTTGTGAACGGCACACTCCAACACTGCACGGCATGCATCATGTTGTACTATGCTGGCAAGTGCTCGGCATTATGTTGTGCCCCAACACTTGGTATTCTTGTATGGAATAATTCTTCATAAAATTCTATGTTTTTAGTAAAGCTTTTTTTTTTTTTTTTTTTTTTTTTTTGCTAACAACATTAAATTTTTTTGGCAACTATAGGTCAACAGTTCTTTTGTTGCCTAAGTAGAAAATATTTCATATAATTTACTTGTTTGTACTTCCCAAAGTTATTGCCTTATAAAGTGAGCACTTGTAGATTCTATAAATCTATGCTTAACTCACTTGTCCATTTTCTAGTTCTTTAGTGCAGTTTTCTTGACAGATGATTGAATCACTCTCTTGTTGTTTAGACTTAATTATCTTTCTTATACTAGCAATGTTTTTTGAAGCAAGCCATGGGTGAGAAGTTGGTTACTATTCATTGTAGCCAACAGAATGTGGTATTGAATTATAGATTAGCATTTCTTAGTAACTTGGGTTAGCAGTTTGCTGTATTATTCCTAACATAATGTGGGATTAAAAAAAATGTAATGAACAAAATAGGAACAAAATCTGACATGTTCAAATGGCAACTAACTAGCTTCTTTCTTTGTTGAAGAGTTCATTTTATCTTCTTTAGAGAGTTTATTGCCTCTAAGAAATCAACTTGATGGCTGCCTTCATGTTGGAATCTATTTTATAGGAGTTGGAACCATCATTTGATAAATGCCAGTATCAAGGAAATGTTGAAGCTTTTCGACGGGAAAATGGATTATCCCCAGGTTACTGACTTGTCTGCGTTCATCTTTATGTAAAGCTATTGTTTGTGAAGTAACTTTATTTTGCCTGTGTAATTTTCGGTCAACTTAATACTCATAAATGACTTAGTATTCAATGATGATGGGTGCTGTATTCCTGTGATATATCACCTAATAGTTTCTCGCGTATCGACTTCATTTCTCCACCCAGGAAAATAAGTGCAGTATTTCTATTATACTAGTGCCTCTATACTTTTAATTTATTTTCATGCAATCACCTCAGAAAGGGGAAGAATAACTACATGGATTTAGTGACTCCTATGCACATGGTCGAAAAGGTGATAATGCCTAACTAAGTAATTATGCCGTTAGATTTTGCAAATTAGATCAAGATATTCCAGTTACTGAGAAGTGCTTACTATGGCTATTGTGAGTTTACTTACAATCAAGGTTTTACTGACGGTTAGTTGTCTGATTGTTCATTTTATAATTATGTTAGACAATTGTAATTGTCTTCAATTGTATGGATTGCCATCCCGCTCGTGGTTTCGGCGGTTCTTGGACTATCATGTGTTGGCATGTCCATAAATAAGATCTGAATTGTCAAAGTGAAAATCATATATTATAATACTGCTATAAATGCTTTTCTGGGTACTGTTATCTTTAAGCAAATTATACCTTAATTTCTTATGCTTATAGCAATTTACTTTTCTAAATTGTTTCACCTTGATGCTACAGTATGTTGATTCTTCAAATATTAAAAATAAGTAATGTTTTTCCACATGTAGCTCTCCCAATGCATGTGTATGTAGTTATATACCCTTCAAGTTATCCTCTCTTTTTAGTTCTCAGCCAGATGGCATAGGTGGTATTTTATATGCCACAAGGACATCATTCTGTTGATGAATGCTGAGCCTCCTTCGCTGTATGATGCTCTGCTTGAACCGCCCTTTTTTTTTTTTTAAAATGTACTTCAATATTCTTCTTAGATTTTATAGTACATGGCTTATCAAATATGTGATGCCCCAACTTCCCAGGGGGTCACCCATCCTAGAACTATTCTAGCTCTAGCACGCTCAACCCTCTTAACCTCTTGGGCCTAGCTACAACCCAAAATGCTATAGCCGGGCTAAGAGATTTAGTCCTATTATATTATTTATATATAGGACTAATTCAAATTCCGGGGGTGTCACAAAATAAGTCTTTCCATCAACTGAGACGGAATTTTTATTTGACAGAGTCCACAATCATTACCTTACTACCTGGAAGCAGGTTACAGGAGGTCACTCGTATGCTTCCCATCTTCTTGAAGACAGTGGAATTAGTAAAAAATTCAATACCTGAGCTCTCAACTATCATTCCTGTGGCACCCAACCGCCATGTGGAGACTTATATTAACAACGCTATTCGGTCGTGGCCACTTCCAGCTATATTGATACCTGGGGAATCAATAGAGAAAAAGTATGAGGCTTTCAGGGTAAGCTTACTATTAAGAAGTTTTTAAAGCATTCTAGCTACATTTGTTGTGTCCAGTTCCAGAGTTAATATTTTCCGGCTTTCTTTAGAGCTTATAGTGTTTGATATTACCAAGCGTCCGTGTCAAAACATCAATTACAGATGTAAGTACAATATTTCCACTTAATTATAATGGTGATTATATAGTTAATATTTCTGATGTTTCTAATTTTTGTCATGAAGTGTCTATATGCTTTGAGGACACAGTAGTTTCTCATACAATTCAGTTGTTCTTTTTTATTCCCTGGTTTGGGAAATGCAATGTGTTTACACAACTCATCAATTTCTGCACATCATTGCTCGAGTAATTTTAGTTCCTGTCTATTTTCTTTTTCATGCAAGGTCCTGTTTTGCTCTATTCCAAGTTCTTTCTAGTCGGCATGTAGGAGTAACAATCACATCATAGTTGTGACGCCCTGCCTTCCCAGGGGGTCACCCATCCTAGAACTACTCTAGCTCTAGCACGCTTAACTCTCTTAACCTCTTGGGTCTCGCTAGCCTTAGTCACAAGCACCAACCGGAGAATCCAGCTACAGAAGAAGGGGTGATCCATATCATCTTGACTTGGTTCTGCTTCCCCTCTTTTTTTAACAATACCGAGTCGGGTTCTTCTCCTACCAGTATCGAATAGAACATGCTGAACAAAATCTTCTTCATGTAAAACCTGCTCGATTTAGATCGGGAAAATCGTACGGATTTTATGAAACCATGTGCTATGGCTCGAATCCACAACGGTTGACCTTGTGGGGAGTTGCACTCCACCCACAACGGTCATCAGCCGGGGAGCCTCGCTCTACCCACTAAATAACCCTGGCTCAGCCGAGACTCATCTCACATTTCCTGCTGGCGAAGGGCTCTGATACCAACTGTGACGCCCCGCCTTCCCAGGGGGTCACCCATCCTAAAACTACTCTAGCTTAGCGCGCTTAACTCTCTTAACCTCTTGGGTCTTGCTACCACCCAAAATGCTATAGCCGGGTTAAGAGATTTGGCCCTATTATATTATTTATATATAGGACTAATACACATTCCAAGAGTGTCACAATAGTTATCCACTTTCGATGTCCTTTCATAGTATAACAATACTCGTATTACAGCTAGATACCTTTTCTGTTGCTGCTAATGCTTTGCTGCTGTAGTCTTAGCTGATCTGGAATCTTTCACAATGTTTGGCCTATTTGATTCCATTGAAAGTAATCTTTGTCTTCTTTGATTTTGTTTGCAGGCTAGTAGAGCTGCATTATGCACTTCTGGTTCAGCTGTTATGGAGCTCATGCTGGCTGGACTTCCTAGTGTGGTTGCATATCGAGCTCATTTTATCACGGAGTGCATTATCAAATTAAGGACGAAGCTAAATTTTATTTCACTTCCCAACATACTTTTGAATTCAGCCGTTGTACCCGAAGTGCTTTTTCGTGCTTGCACATCTGATAATCTTGCCACAAAACTTAGGTGAGTCTCTCTCTCTCTCTCATCCATTTACTAATAACTTGTCCTTCAGATGTAAAATTTTTTATCTATGTTTTAGGGCAATAATGTTTCGTCTCTTTCGTACAACATAACCATCACGCCGTAAAATATCCGGAAACAAGTAACCCATCTTTATTGTCATGTAATAGGCTCCCAGAATCACGAAGTTTTGTTTTTCAGTATCTAACATTTTGTGGTATGGTGGTCTGAAGGCTCTGTTTCCGAGGCAAAAGCATAATTGAAGATTGCAAAGAATTCTTGCCCGTCTCTTTGGGTTTCCGTGGGTTTCTCTAATGATGCCTTCTTTTTTTTTTAAAGTTTTTTGCAATTTGAGTACTTGCAAACTACGAAATGAAACAATTCCTTTAATTATATGAAGTAGATGTCTTCTTTGTTTGGAATTTTGTAGACTATAATAAGTTAATTTTGTTGTTATCGGAGGTCCAATCCTGTCGTTCAAATTTCTGTAATTCTATATATATAAAGTATAAAAACACCTAGAAGAATCTAGATTTATGACCTACTTAAGTAAACTCCAGTACATTGCGACATTTACGCATGATCGCCACTAGTTTCACATCTAGATTTCTCCGAGGATACTAATGCCGATTTTCGTTTGTTGTCCCTGCAGGGAAGTACTCTTTGACGACGAAGTTCGCCAACTGCAGATTTCATCTGCTAAAGAGGTCCTTCAAATTCTGCACCATCCGATCGAACAGCGCAGCAACTCAATACTCGACCATAAATGTTGCCCTAGCATGATTGCCGCATCAACGGTACTTTATGCGGAAAAGCTGCAAAAAACCATGGGTTAGACTCAAATTTTGCTCCTTAGATGTTAGAGAAAGATTAATCATCATCGAATAGTATTCTCCTTTTCTTCATTGCATTTCCTGTGATATCATGGATTTGCATGAGATGCCAATATCCAGTTCCGCTGTCGAAAATTTTACTTGATAATCTGTGTAGTGCAAAAGTTGCATTTATGTTACTTGTCTACAACTGTGACACTCCAATAGTTCTACATCTGATGAGAATGAAATTATAATTTGGTATATAAGAGACTATGAACTCTAGGAATAATAACTGGACTTAAGTATCTTTGGTTGGCGGTTTGGGTTAAACAAATTGTTATTGCTAGCGGGGTGGGTCTTACATTTGGGATCAGGTATTAGGGTTGATTCACAAGCCGAAAGTGTGAGGCATGCCTCGTATCGTCTGATGATCTTAAATTGTGTGTTTGATTGGGTTGACGAGGACGTTAGGAGCTAAAATGGCACAACATTCTAATAGGGAACAAAATTGTGATTTTGTATATAAGAGATTATGAACCATAGTAATAGTAATAATAAGTGGGCTTAAAGGGCTCGTTTGGTCTAGATTTTAGAAAAGTAATTTTTGCATAATTGATTTGGATTTGGAGAATTGATTTTAGTTAAAAGCTGTAAGCGTTTGGCTGAGCTTAAATAAAAGTAATTTTTTTGAAAATAATATTTATTAAAAGCTGTAAGCATTTGGTACAAAATTTTTTTTATTTGTAAATAATATTTTTTTCTAAATTTTATTTTAAAATAATTTAAATTTTGAATTTAAATTTAATTTTAAAATTTAAATTTGCACAAATTTGATAATTTTAATTTAAAATATAAATTTGATATTTAAAAATTAAAATTTAAAAATTTAAATTTTTAAATCAAAATTTAAATTTAATAATTAAATTTTAAATTTAAAAATCAAAATTTAAATTTAAATTTAATAATTAAATTTTAAATTTAAAAATCAAAATTTAAATTTAAATTTAAAATTTAAAATTATAAAATTTGAGATTTGAAATTTAAAATTTGAAATTAAAACTAAATAGCTAAATTAAAAATTTTTAAAAATCAAATTTAAAATTTAAAATTAAATTTAACTTTAAATTTTAAATCAAAAATCAAAATAAAATTTTAAAATTTGAATTCAAAATCAGAATCAGTTTTCAAGAAGCAGGTTTTAAATACTTCTGATTTTGAGCTTCGAAAATCAAAAAATTGATTTTAAATATCAGAATCAGATTTTGAAAATTTAGTTGTCAAACGCTTTACTGAGCCGAAAATTACTCAAAATCACTTTTCAAAAGGTAGGTCAAACAATTTCTAAGTATTTTGGATCTGGTTTGAGTCTAACGAGTTGTTATTGCTATGTAGTCGGAGAATTTGAGTGTACTTAAAAAAGATTTTTTTTTACGCTTGTTTTTGACAATGATGATGTACATATTGTATTTATTTTTGATTTAATAGCTAATAAATACTATTTACTGTATCCATTATTTTCCTTATACTTGTAGTAATAAGAGTTGGTTGTTTGAAATTTGATAATACCAAAAATAACTACCATTCATTGGTGACTAACAAGCCCTGCGAAATTAATTTAAAAAGTTAGCTAGTAAAATTAAAATATTTAAAAATTTGGTAGTTATTTTCAATTGATTTAAAGTACATATTAATTTGCCAATATTTTCACCAACACATTACTTGTTTTGTTTTGTTTTTTTTTTTTTTTTTGTTTTTTTTTTTTCAACTAACTCTCTTCTGACTAATTCAATCTTGTTAGCTGAGTTGGACAATTAGAGTTATTTATTTGAGTAAATATAATTTTTTTTTGAGGTTTTATTTGATTTTTTTTTTGTTTTTTTCTCATTCTCTCTCTTTATTATTATTATTATTATTATTATTATTATTATTATTTTTTTTTTTTGTGCGGTGTGGTATTTGATATTTTGTGCGGCTTAGATTAAGATGGGGTGGTTCCTCTTCTTCCTCCTCCTCATCATCTTCTACCACTCCCTCCTCTTCCACTCCTCCCCCCACCACTCCCTCCTCCTCCTCCTCCTCGCCGGCGAAAATGGCGACCTCTTTCTCCTTCTCCGCCCCGCCCCCGTCCCTCCGCTTCCCCCTGCAACCTCTTCAAGCCCTCCCCGCTCCCCAAATTCGCCATCGTCGCCGCATCAAACCCTAACCCCAGAGGTAACAAACCCTCACTCGACCGCCGCCTCCTCCGGGCGCTGGCCCCGGCGGCGGCGTTGGCGGCGGCGGCGGCGGCGATTCCGGGGCCGGCGCTGGCGGAGCAGATAGAGAAGGCGGCGCTGTTCGACTTCGACCTGACGCTCCCGGCGATCGCGGCGGAGTTCCTGCTCCTGATGGTGGCGCTGGACAAGATCTACTTCACCCCGCTGGGCAAGTTCATGGACGAGCGCGACGCCGCGATCCGCGCGCAGCTGGGCGACGTGAAGGACACGTCGGGGGAGGTGAAGCAGCTGGAGGAGCGCGCGGCGGCGGTGATGAAGGCGGCGCGCGCGGAGGTGTCGGCGGCGCTGAACAAGATGAAGAAGGAGACCACGGCGGAGCTGGAGGGCAACCTCGCCGAGGGTCGCCGCCGCGTCGAGGCCGAGCTCGCCGAGGCGCTGCAGAGCCTCGAGCGCCAGAAGGAGGACACCATCCGCGCCCTCGACTCCCAGATCGCCGCCCTCAGCGACGAGATCGTCAAGAAGGTGCTCCCCGCCCCCTGAAATTTATTTTTTTCTCAAACAAAATTAAAAACCCCAAACCCTACATTTTGATCCTTGCAAATACTTTATGTCTCCCTCCCTACTGTTGATTGATCTGATACAAAGTTGTATATATGCTGTTGTTGTTGTTGTTGTTGTTGCTGCTGCTGCTGCTGCCTGCAAACTGTTTGTGAAAATGCCTAATAGAAGCTGGTTGTTATAGAAGAACTGTTTGGGTGGAGGAAGTTTACTGCTCAGTAGATACACCACATCATTTATATTCAGTAAATCTTATTTCTTCTTTTAAAAAAAAACATAATGGGATGAGTAAATTTCAAAAGTACAATTTGATTGGTTATAAATATGACTGTTATATTTTAGTCCGGTTAGAATACTATCGATAGTACCAAACAATTGGTGCTATCAAGTTTTCAACCAAACAATTGGTGCTATCAAGTTTTCAACCGTTGGATAAAAAAATATGCGGTTGGGATTATAGTAATCCTCTAAAATTTTTACTATTTAACCAATTATCTAGTAAACCCTAGGGGACCACTATAATCTCAATCGTATATTTTTTCATGTAACGGCTAAAAATTTGATAGCACCAATGGCTTGGTGCTATCGATAGTATTCTAGCATATATATATATATATATATATATATATATATATATATATATATATATATATATATTCAAAAGTGAATATAAATTTTATATTTTATTTATTTAAGAATTAAATTTGAGAGTTTCATCATAATCTTATATTTTTAATACTAAACAATCAAACAAGTGCATTTTTGCTTTTAACCCATGCACAAAATTGTTTTTTTGTAAACAGCCCCTGCAAAATAATAATGGCATGAATGGCCTAGCCCTTTCTCTATCCATTTGAGGTGTTTAAGTTGAATAAGATAGTTTTTTTTATCATATTTTAAAATACGGTAGCCGAATTACCGTATTCTCTTTGGCTTGGGGGTTGTTTGGTTTTTTGAAGAAGTGTAAATTTTTTTTTTTGAAATAATGTTTTTCATAATTTTTTTTTTTTTTTTCCTTTAGTTCTAAGGAAAATAAGCTTTCATAAATTATATATATATTTTTTATAAAAAACTAGTGTTTTTTATTTTCTAAAATATTCGAAATATAGTAATACTAGTTTTTTTTTTTTTTTTTTTTTTAATGAAAAATGATTTTTTTTAAAATGCTTAATTTTTTTTTTCAAACCAAAATAGTGTAAAATTAGAAAAAGAGTTTTCATGAATATTTTTTTCACACTTTTTCTATGAACCAAGTGTTCGCCAACCAACTGATGTCGCTCCGCATTGCTAACCACATGCATCGCTAACCACATGGCATCTCTATTGCACGACCAAGCATGGCCGCTAATACATTCGGCCTAGCTTCTAAGGTTTGCTTTATAGATATCGCTTACAATCATCCTGGCTTACTTTCGAGTCCCTCGTCGCTTGGTACTTTCATTGGATGGCCCGCTCGGCCACCAACACCCTCTCATTTTACGCCCCATCAAGCTTCGCTTCTTGAACTCTGTAGGCCTCGCGTCCTACGAATTCTTGCTCGGCACACTTGCCTTCGTGAATATTGTTCATTATGGAGGACCGTCCGTTGCAAGACTATTTCTCATCCGCTCGTCCGCTCCACTATAGAGATCTAAGACGGCATAAGGCAACACAAACGAACCTAGAGAGACATAACCTGTTCTGTAATGTCGTCGACCTCGTGTCTTCGATATTACCCTAGGCTCTTGTACTCTTCGGCCCTCAAATTTCGCTTATACGAATTTAGGCTTGGCGACTTTGCGCCAAGGAATAATCCATGTTCTATGGGTCAACGAGTAGTCAGGGCCCGTTCGTAAGTGTTTTTTACCCCTCCTCTATATATCCAACAAGGCATCTCTTTGGCACTTCGGAGATACGAAGCTACTCACCGAGGAATACGTTTTGAAACCCCGCATGCGACACTCCTTTTCTTGTCATGGCATAGCCCATTATTAGGGAATTACTTCCGTTGGCTCGTCATCGACTCAATCCTGACAAATTCTTCCAACTCCGTAATTTTGCAACTTCGTCAACCCAAATACCTTTCAAAAGTGGCCTCCAAGAATGTAACCGTCGAGCCCAAACGAACAACACGTGAAGGTTTGCGATGGCTTGGTAAATAAATTATCTTGTTGGACTAAAAAATTTTAGCTGGGGGTTGTAAAGGTAACTTTTTCTTAATAATTTTTTTTTTAAAGTAGTGTACAGAGACCTCAATCTCTAGGCCTATACAGATTATGATATATATATCCTATCCATTCCTAAATTTATTTTATTTTAAAATAGATAGTTTTTTTTGTTGAAATGTATTTTTCTTCTGTAATAGTCCTCTCAGTCCCTCTACTATTTTTTTCATTGAGGCCATTTTAATCTTTAATTTATTAACATTAAGCAATTTCAGTTAAAAAAATATTTTATTAAATTTATTTGGGAGGTAAAGTGAAATCTTTTGAATCTCAGTGGCAAAGTAAAAATGAGTTTAAGTTTAGAAAAAAATAATTACAAATATAAAATAATTATACTTCAAATTTGAAATCTCTAACTCAACCATCATATCCTCCTATGCCATCTCCTTTTTTATTCTAAGGAAAATACCAAACAACTCATGACTCATGTAACATGCCCATACATGTAGTGATTGATAACAATGACATGCATCTACTACTACTACTTTCCTTTCCTATATTCTCAAATGCAATTGGCCCTTTCAACCTTTTTTTTTTTTTTTTTTTTTTTCATTCACATCACAAATTAAATTTTTTTCTTTTGAGTTTTGAGTCATTTTAGTTAATTAAATTGAAAATATATTAAACTTATCAACAATGCTATTAGTTTTTCTTTAGCTTTGCTCATCTTTTTGGTAACTAAAAGGCTAAATTATAGAAAATCTCCGGTAATATTTCGCTTTTTCATTTTGTCCCCCTATCTTTTAAAAGCCTATATTTTGCCCCATCGTAATTACCGAATTATCTTTAGGGGGCAACAGCGTTAACGGAGAAAGTAAATTGACGAAAATGCCCTTACCTTATATTGGAGAGAATAAGTTTTAGTTTATTTTCTACCATTCTTGAAGGGTATTTTTGGTATATTCAATAATATTTTTTAAAAAATTGACGGTTTACTCACGGAATGGTGACGGCGGAGGGTAAATGCATATTTCGGTAATTATGAGGGGGCAAAATGTAAGTTTTTAAAAGACAGGGAGACAAAGTAAAAAAGCAGGATATTACAGGAGGATTTTTTGTAATTTAGCCTAACTAAAACTACAAAAGAGCAATTAAATTGGTAAAAATTGGGGCCTATTTTGCCATGGAGAGGGTGTCACTACATTTTTACCTTATTAAGATGACAATTAATTAATTAATTAATTAATTAATATATTAAGACAATGCATTAGAAATAAGCACAGTAATATTATGAGTTTTTGAGTAAATATTCCCTTTTATAGCAAGTTTGATGCTTGATACCACAAATATTTATAAGAAATTTTATTTAAAAATTGCATCAAAAGTTCCACCAAGTTGAAACATGGGTAAATCTTTAAAAGTTTACCGTTCTGTTTACGATTTCGATCCATTTCGATTTTCATTCAGATTTCGGTTGCTATTTTGAATCAAATAGCAACAACAAAAAGTTTATTCTTAGAGATTTTTCAAGATATTTTCGACAATATTTTGAGGTAAAAAGTTTCAAAATGATATTTTTTTTATATTGAAATAATTTGGATGTTATAAATCTACTAATGTATGGAACAATATGTGAGTTTCATTACATACTATGAGTATAACTTATATACTTTCAAAATAACAACCCTTTTATGCTTTTGAATTTTTACTATTGCATTTGTATTAAAATTTGTACAATTGTACTTTTTTTTTTCTTTCATTAAATGTCTTTATAATAAAACGGATCTCAATACAAATTTTATGGTAAAAAATTAACAAGCATAAATGAGCTTGTACTTTTGAAAGTTTATAAACTCTACTCATATAATATAACTATTTTTTAGTAAAAAAGAATAAAAAAGGAGTTTGATGTGATGTCCTATTTTTCAGAAATTATCTATTCTAGAACTTTTCTAGTTCTAACACACTTAAGGCTGTGTTTGGTTCGGGTATAAGCGAAAACTGATTATTCCGGGAATAGATATAAATTCAGGTACAAACAAGAATTATAGTAATTTTGTGTTTGGTTGAGTATAAGAGTTGTACCGGGATAAGAAAAATTATGTTTGGTAAGTTAAAAAGGAATAAGAATAATAAACGGGATTAAAATTTATAAAATAAAATAAAAAAATTTAAAATTTTATAAATTTAAATATTTTATAATTTAAAAAAATTTAATTAAAAAAAAAAATAATAAGCAACAGGTGGAACAGCTGTTCTACCTGTGGGGTGGAACAACTGTTCCACCCTTATACCGAAATAACCTGGTATGGGGGGAACTAGCGTTCTCCCCATACTTAAATGCTGTTTGGGTATAAAGGGGGGCCCTTATACCGGTTGCCAAACGGGCCCTTAACCTCTCGGGCTTAAGGGAGTCGTGCTCTGCCCGCTGTATAATTCTGGCTCAGTCGAAACTCATCTTTCATTTCTGGTTGGTGATCAATTGGCTCTAATACCAACTTAACCCCCACTTTCTATGGGGACGAGTTCATCCATCATAGAACTACTCTGACTCTAGTACACTTAACCTTCTTAACCTCTTGAACCTAACCACCATGCAAAATGTTATAGCTGTATTAAGAGGTTTAGTCTTATTATATTCATTATATAGAACTATTTCAAATTTTAAAAATATCACATTTGAGTTAGGATACTATTGATAGTAAGTGAATCGTATCTACTGTCAACTTTTTAATCTTCCGATTAATAATAGTACCACAACTAAAGACAAAACCCTCCGCATCCAAAAACTTAAAAATTAATAGTAAATACTATTTTTTTATTATTAATTATATTCTAGCCCCACAAATGAAACAAAAGGTATATATATATATTTTTTCAATCTTATCTATTATTTTAGATTTATTGAAATTTTAATTAAGTTTTCTTTTATTTCCTAAACTTTTAATGGTATTTCATTTTATCTTTTATCTTAGATTAAAAATTATTGCTTATACCTAATTTATCAGTTTGTTTGTATATTATAAGTTCTTTCTTTTTATACAACTTGTACTCTGAATTGGGAGATCAAATATTTATATATAAAAAAACTTATAACTCAATTATAAAACAATAAGGGGTAGGGTTGAAATACACAATAAAAAAAAGGAATAATTATTTGGAAATATCTGATTTATTCATTTTATTTTTTTCTTTCCAATATACCCTTTATACGTTCCACCGTTATTAAAAATATCCCTACCGTTTCCCTTTGTTAAGTTAACTAGGGTTAAACTATAGTTAAATAATAATCGGAGTTGAAAACTATCAGATATACCTATTTTGTCCGGTTTTAGAGTTTAGGGTTTAGAGTTTTTTAGGGTTTTAGGGTTTAGGGTTTAGAGTTTAGGGTTTAGGGTTTTGTAGAGTTTTAGGGTTTAGGGTTTAGGGTTTAGGATATATTTGAAAGGGCAAAATGGTAATTTTACATAGATAACGGCAGCTCCAAACGGTACACTAATAGAGTTTAACTTCAGGGATATTTTAGAGGTATTTTGGAAAGAAGTTGGAACGTAAGAAGGGTAGTTTTAATATTAACCCTCCAAGAGAGATAAATATGAAAACAGAAAATTTTTTAGGAATATATAGAAAATTGCCTCATAAAAAAACTAGTCATAAATACAGGGTGTAAAGATCTTAGGTGGACTGGGTGTAGGCAATATTGTATCATCATCTAATGTTAAATATATATCAAATTAAAGTGAAACTCTTTTAAGAGTTTAGGAACCATTAATGCCAAAATTAACAGTTTGAGGACCAAAATAAAAGTTGGCTTGAAGTTTCGGGACCACTAATTTTTAAATTTAAATTAAATGTAATTAAGTTTCAATATTTTATTTGAAATAAATTTTAAAATAATAAAATTGCCGCTAAAGTAATTAATTATCTTTTAAATTGCATATATGTTAGGAATAATTAAAATTTAGAATTCAAATAATATTCTAAAGAAGATAAAAATTATTTAGTTAAATAAATATTTATTCGAGGTAGATTCGGGGCAAATCAATTCATTCATGGTCTCCTCCCCCAAATTCGTTTAATCATAAATAAATATTTTTGAAAATCTTTTTTTTCGAATTTCATGAAAAACTCGCCACTTCATTTTCTGAATTTTCTTTAAAAAAAATAAAATACTAATTTTTCATAAAATATGAAAAAAAGTTTTATGAAATTTTATGGATTGAATCAAGCTGCTTTGGTCACTGGGCTATAATTCGATTGGTTTAAATGGCCTGTTTGACTCGAATTTTGAAGACTTGTGTGCGAATGGATGCAAATGAATCCGAATTGACGGATCCCACTCCGATCCACCTGAATGGAATGATAAGTGGGAGTCAATATAAGAACAAAAAATTAACTTAGCGGCAATGCTACTTATACACCTCGTATGAATGTGTACATCACACATCCCACTTCATTCAAGGCTGGGGACTAATCTATCGGTCACTTCGAAATGATAGCGGCAATGCCCCTTGTACATCCCATATGAAGGTGTACATCATACATCCCACCCCATCCAAGAGTGGGGACTAACCTATCGTTCACTTCGAAATGACCGATAAAATTCACCCCACCTTTGGATAGATGGGGTGTAAGATGTACACCCCACTTGGGGGTGTACAAAAAATATTTCCCTTCAAATGTCTATCAACAAGAAGTGAAAACTAAAAATTTAAATAAAATTTAATATATTTCTAATAAAAAAATTTAAAATATATTTGTTATATATCCTATGTGGTTTGATCCAATTAATAATGATTGTTTTCTAAAATCCATTCTTCCCACCATAATTTATAAAAAAATAAAAAAATATTTTTATTATATATATATATATATATATTTAAAAATTAATTAGTTATACAATTTTTTCTCTTAATTTATATTTCTAGAATTATACAAAAATCTATTGCAATTAATAATGTAGGAAGAAAAAAGTGCTCCATTTATTATGAGTAATACTAAAGTATATATTTCTAAAGAATGTAAGATATACATTTTATTTAGAGATAATTGTCTGTGTATCCCTGAAATCTGAAGAAATATCTGATTTACCTTTCTTATTTTTTTTCTTTCCAATATACTTTTCATACGTTCTACCGTTATTAAAAATATCCCTACCGTTTCTCTTTGTTAAGTTAACTAGGATTAAACTAGAATTAAATAATAATCGGAGTTGAAAACTATCAGATATACCTATTTTGTCCCTATCTACCAAAACTATTAAAAATTTTAAGAGTACATAAGAAAAGTTGGTTATGATAGAAGGGTATATTTGAAAGGGCAAAATGATAATTTCACACAGATAACGACAGTTCCAAACGGTACATTAACAAAATTTAACTTCAGAAGTATTTTAGAAAAAAGTTGGAACGTAAGAAGGGTAATTTTAATATTAGTCTTCTAAGAGGGATAAATCTAAAAACAGAAAATTTTTTTTTACGAGTATATAAAAAATTGCCCCTTTTATTTACATAATAAATAGTATTAAATAAATAAGAATTAAGATATACAAGTATCTTTTTCCACTTATTATTATGGAGTACTAATCCCGTTAAAGGCCAATGAGCTCATGATGTGGTTCAATCACTGGCTCAGTCACGCCCCCTCTCCAATGACAAATTCAACGCACCCTCCTCCTCTTCCTTCTACCTAAAACTCCTCCTCAATCCATGGAAGCTCTCACCACCATCGCAGCCGCACCTTCTCGAAGCTCCGCGAACCTCCGCCTCCTCCTTCTCCTCTCATCCCCCTCCCCCCCTCCCTTCCATCCCCATCCCCATCCCCATCCCCATCCCCATCCCCATCGCCATCGCCATCGCCGCCTCCTCCTCCTCCCCTCCTTCAAACCCTCCCTTCTCCCCCCTCCTCTTCCTCGTCCCAGCTCCTTCGCCTCCCTCGCCCATGGCGACAACCATGATCACCACCACCACCACCACCACCACCACGGCCATGAGCACCAGCACCAGCACCACCATGACCACGGGCATGGGCATGGAGGGGAGATTGAGGCGATCGGAGGCGCGCAGAGGGCGATCCTAGGCTTCGCGAGGGCGATCGGGTGGGCCGACCTCGCCGAGCTCCTGCGGGAGCACCTGCAGCTCTGCTGCTGCTCCATGGCGCTGCTGCTGCTCGCCGCCGCCTGCCCCTACATCGCCCCCGGACGCTCCGTGAAGCCGCTGCAGAATGCGCTCATCGCCGTCGCCTTCCCTCTCATCGGGGTATGTGGAAATTCAGTACCTTCGTAAGAAATATAACTATGTTTAATGTCCACACACTCTTCAAACACTGCATGAATGTAGAGAATCAGTTATCGCAATATAACCTATACAGTAAGAGTAATTGTAAACACAGTAACACTTTGTACAATTTTCCATAACTATGCTTACCTGAAGGGGTTTAGTTGAATGATCGATGAAATTGGCGGGACATATCATAGTTAACAGAACCAAATGAACTAAAGGGAGATTACTGCATCATTGTTTCACGAAAGTCGAAAACTTTGTAAGTTGGCTGAGTGCTATAATACCTAGGGCAGCCTTTTTCTTGTGAAGATTGATTCTACTTACTAATGATGTTGAAAGATGATTTGGAGCTTGATGATGAGCCTAATGAGGGCGAGCTACTTGTTCTTCGCTTGCTATCATTTTGATGTTTCAGCATGAGCTATGGTGTGTTGCTTGATGGTTATCTGCTGCGATCGTGTATCGTGTTGAGTAAATTATAAAATTTAAGGAGCTGATTTGAAGATTTATACATGGTTTTTTGTTTGTGTTTCTTAATTTTTTACATAGATGCTTCTGCTATTTGTAAATGATGTATGTTCATGTCTGGTTTTTTTCCCATCATATATGTAATTTCTGAACTTGTAGATATTTATATAGTGAGAGAATCATTTTTGTGCTTAGAATACACCTAAGTCTGCTCATATTTTAGGTTTCGGCAGCACTTGATGCTCTTGTAAATATTGCTGGTGGAAAAATAAATATCCATGTCCTCATGGCTCTTGCAGCCTTTGCTTCGGTATTTATGGGAAACTCACTGGAAGGGGGTCTACTTCTGGCAATGTTTAACCTGGCCCACATTGGTAAACTTTTTGAAGATGCAATGTCTGCTTCTGTAACTCTAGAAACATAAAATCATTCGTTGATTATTATTCAACATGTGGGATTTGTCTTCTCAGCGGAAGAGTATTTTACCAGCCGATCAATGGTCGATGTGAAGGAACTCAAGGACAACCATCCAGATTTTGCACTTCTATTGGATTCAGATGGAGATAAACCACCTCAATTTTCAAAACTGAGTTACACTAAGGTTCCTGTGCATGATCTTGAAGTGGGTTCATATATACTGGTCAGGGCTGGTGAGGTCCGTGCACGGGAATGCTTTCAGTTTTTCTACTTCAGTTCGGTGTTTCTGAAAAATTATTCTTTAAATCAGATACTATGCCATTCTGCAAGTTGTGTGGTAGCTTTTATTTCTATTGCAGTACATCTTATTGCATACCATGTATAGTTAAACAAACTTGGTGGTGCAGGCACTATTTTCGTTCTTAAGGTCTAAACTGCCACCCCTTTTACAAGATGCCTTTGCCAAATCTTTAATTGGTTGGAATGAAATAAAATAGAATAGGGTCTTACTTAGAAACCTGATGAATAATCCTGCTTAAGATTCAGCATTGAAAGGTGGATTGATGACCAGAATCAAATTAATAAAGGCTTCCTGCAACCTATGACATTGATACATCACGGTGCTCGCCTTTGCTGCATCCTGATTGGCCTCGTATTGTTGGTTCCTCTGTGCCGCTCCCGTTGACCATAGAATCATCGGTTCGGGTAGCTCTGGAGCGATCCTCGGCCACTGCTTTTGCTCCGGACAGTGAGCACGGACTTCGACACATCGTGACTTATCAGCCTATGCTGCTGGTTGGTTGTTGAAGTTCGCAAAGTTCGATAAAATCCATAAAACTCTATTTATTGCATTAATATTACAAATAGAATATTATCATGGGACTTTTATGCAAATCGGCCATGTGGGCTGCCTCGGGCAGCGTGAACCCACCCTCTGTACTGATCGTCTAAGCTCTGACGGCCTTCGTGTGGTGTAAATAGGAATTCGAAGAGTTAATCGGTAAAATCGCCAATGTAATGTTGTTTTCGGTACGAGATTCGCGTTTCGATCAACGTGAATGCCTTATACTTGTCTTCGAGTCTTGTTGTCTTGTTGCCTTCGCTGTCTCATGTGTTCGGAGATAGCAGGTGGACGGCGGAGGCTTTTGGAGCCGATATCGACATTTTCGGGAACTCGTTACGGCTTATTTACATTTAAATGTATTTTCGAGGTATTTCGTAGGTTTCAGAAGTACTCGGATGAGTTGCCAGAAATTCTGGCGGGGTTTCGGGACTCGGTTAAAGGAGCCGATTTTTCGATGGTTGGGATTGCGTGATTGGTGACTTTGAGTCACATAAGGTTTAGTTTTGGACTCTCTAGATCTTTTGTAGATCCGGTCGACGATCAGAAGCACCTTGGGAGTTAGGTGCCTCGTCTAATTTTAGGTGGGTACTTTCGATTCAAAGTCGGTACAGTGGTGCTGGCTCGGTGACATTCTCTTCCTTTCCCTTTTACTTGATTATACACACCTTGCATATTGAGCACTTGATCACCATTTGACTTTGCATTTGTTTGCTCAACTCTTACCCTCGATTATATTCATCATGATTTAGTGTAGAGTGGTATTCGTTTAGATGTCATTATATGACTAGTTTGACATGATTAGTCGGCGATATATATATCTATGAGATTGGGTGACCTCATTGGTCGGTACTTTTAATTCCATTGTGGATTTCTTGTTAGCTACTTGCCAATGGTTGACTATTGATTATATTACATCGATCGTCACAACTCGTGTGCATTTCACGTACACCAGCGGTTTGACCATCGCAATGGTGTTCTTTCTCAAAAAAGTGGTCGTATTTCCGACCTGTGAGCCCTATGTGGCCAATGCTAGGATTATATGCTAGGTTGAGCAGGATGTGACATTGGCTAAGGTCTTTTGATCAACATGGTGGTTGATTGGGTATAGTTGGACTATCTGTCCGGTTAACGCATATTTTTAGTTATAGTAGCGGTAGTGGTACTTTTGTTATCCATTTATCTGTAGATATGATTTACTATTGTATTCGTTATTGCTATTTCATACATTTGTTTATCTTTCGGTTGCCAGTGAGTACAACTTGCTTTCGTCAGCTTGCGATACCCACTGGAAGATCCTAGTTGATTTCTCACTTTTCCCTAATTTCAGGTGCCGCGGGAGATGATGGTTGAGACTTATTTGTATTTTTTAGTTGTGGTTCAGTGATGTTCATCTTGATTCAATTGACTGATTGTTTGGTTTAATAAACGGTAGATTTTGGTTCTGCGATTGTGTGGATGGACCTTGTCACGCCCCGGGGTGTAAACCAGACCCCGGGTCCGTCTACAGATCCGCCGTGCACACGGAACTTCCCGCGTACACGAAGCGCTGGTAACCTGCTCAAATATCAAATGTATAAAAAGAGCATGATACAGAGCTGAAATAGAAGAACTACATAGTATCTCAGGCTGGGACCGCAAATACAACTGTAATAAGTACAATAATCTCCCAGCTCGCCAAAATAATACAACCAGCTGGCTAACGCCAGACCCCAAAATAAAAGGCGAATACCACAGTCTGAGTGAGGGGTACAGCATTTATCTACAGCTCTCAGTCTCCCAGGAGATCTATCTATTCATCGATCCCCTTACCTCGATCCGCTGCCGATGGCCTAGCAGCTCCCGCAGACGACTCTGCAAAATAAAGGAGAGGGAAGAGACAGAAAAACAACAATAGGGGTGAGAACTACCAGATAAACCAGCAGCCTCCCCTAGTGGGCAAAACCTCAACTCTGACGCACCCACTAGGACTACTAGAGGCAACAAGGGAAAGTGGTAAGATACATAAGATGCTGAAACAGGTAAACTACCACTATTATGCTGTCAAAACTGTATGCATGCATCAGAAATAGTATCTGTCCAAATAAACCCAATCTAGCAACCGATACACGATCGGTATTGCCTACTCAAGAACCAGTATCTGATCGGCACACGGCACGATCCCATAATAACCAATCGACCGGCACACAAGGCTGGGTCCGAAAAAGCACACCTCCTGATAAAAAGGAAACTACCACCACTATGCCTCTAAATGCCAAGCAATAGAATAACTAAATGTATGAATCAGTGTATAAATGCCTGTGCATCGGTTCGAAGGCTTTGCCTACCGCAGGGGACTTGAATCTCCTTAAAGAGAGCGAGATATCCGTGCCTCGGCTTGATCGACTCGTTGATACTTTTCATATATTTTTGTAGTCTAACCTCTATTTTGTGTATTTACACCAACACTCTTCAGGTAGGGAATGTCTGGTGGCATGGAAGAATGTATGCACGAGTAAGAAAGAAAGCAGACTTGGTATATTAGACCTAGTCATGATGAACCAAGCTTTTGTAACTAAATGGTGGTAGAAGTTCCACATGACACCGGAGTTACAGTGGAACATGATCATTAAAGCCTTATACTATCATAGAAGAAGAAGATCCTTTAGACCTTGTTTACAGTGGTGGAAGGATGTAATCAATTACAATGATATCTTCAAATGGGGAGTGTTATACAAATTAAGGGATGGAAGAATATTGATTTTTGGACAGACAAATGGTGTAGAAAAAATACTCTGGAGTCGTTTTTCTCCAGCGTGTACGATAGAGTAGCAAGAAAAAATATAAAAATTAGTGAGTGCTTGGCAAGTAAAGGATAGAGATGGAGAAAGATCATAAGAGAAATTACAATAAGTAAACGCGGTCATAGTCCTAGTATTCTAACACTAAGAGGAAGGATTTCTAGTTTCAAAGCAGAACAAAAATCGGATAGTGATTTGATTCAATGTGAAATTAATATATTCAACGCTCAATAATAAGGGTACGAGGGATGCTCGAGCAAACAAGATTTGGAGACTCGAAATATATCTAAAAGTGTAAGTTTTTATTTGGCTCGTACTTAAGAAGACACCATTTATAGGGGACAATCTTTTTAAGAGATGATGGACGGGAAACACAACATGCGTGCTTTGCTGAATTGAAGCGAAAACAGTGGACCACTTATTCATGCGATGTGTTTTTAGTAGATTTTTTATTGTGATGGCTTCAGAGGCAGTTCAGTCTAGGGACGTAGGAGATGATGTGAAATTGATTTAGAATGAATGGATGACGAGAAAAAAAAAATAATTTTCTCAAACTAGATTGATATGACTGATAGCTAGTTGGTGGATTATTTGGACGATAAGGAACAATGTTAATTTTAGAAATACTAACGCTGACCCCATACCGTCGGTTAATAAGATCAACAATTGGTGATCAAGTAGGAGGAACTATTCTCGACTAAGCGGCACTAACCTATACCCTATAATTTGACGCTGACGTCATGGAGCAGTAGGTGAGTGTGTGTGTTTGTTTTTTTTTATTTTTTGTTTGATTTTTTATTTGTTTTTTCTAATTTTTGGTAGATATCTATTATCTCATTCTTATAGTTTAATTTATTTTTTTAATAAATAAAACGAATAGCCCATTATATTTTTTTAAAAAAAGAAATATATAGTTTGTTTTGAAAAAGAGTAAATAAAGATATAGTTTATTATGATCTTGAGGTGTCTATATCAATATTTTAAAAAAAATTTATTTCCACTCAAAATATGCTACCAAATTAATTTTTCTCTTAAGATCACTTTGAAGACTTTTTCTTACTAATTCCTCTATTAAAAATTAGAAAAACAAATAGAGGACTTATTATGTTGGCTTTAAAGTCCCTAAAATTATATTTATAAAGTTTGAATTATTGAAAAGGGGCTCTTTTATAAATACTAAAAAAGAGATATTTTCATATCAATGACTAATTAATTTGCAATGAGCAATGCTATGCGTACATCCGACTTCAAGTGTACGATATATATCCCATCCAAGATAAAAAAAAAATTTACTAGTCAATTTGAAGTGATCAATAAAATTCAATCCATTCCAAAATGATGGGGTGTATAATATACACCGAATTTCGGATATACAAAAAGCATATATATATATATATATATATATATACACTAGGAGACCACTATAAAGACAGAAAACTTAGTAGTGCTAATATATATATATATATTAGCACTACTAAGTTTTCTGTCTTTATAGCACTACTGAGTTTTCTGTCTTTATAGTGGTCTCCTAATTAATATATATATATATATATATATATATATATATATATTTAAATAGTTATTTTCACTTTCTATTATTACTTTCTAATATTATATTCTTTGCTAATATATATCTAAAGGTTGTTTGAAATTACAGACAATCTGGTCAGAATTACGATATTTAATTCATTCATGATGTAATTTGATCGCAGCATTATAAATGATGTAAAATTATACCAAAAATACGAGCGTAAGTATCTCATGGATTATCTTATATATTACATAAAATTACAAGTTTATTCCTTCAACTCTCAAAATTTTTATGTAATATATAAGATAATCCATGAGATACTTACGCTCGTATTTTTGGTATAATTTTACATCATTTATAATGCTGCGATCAAATTACATCATGAATGAATTAAATATCGTAATTCTGACCGGATTGTCTGTAATTTCAAACAACCTTTAGATATATATTAGCAAAGAATATAATATTAGAGAGTAATAATAGAAAGTGAAAATAACTATTTAAATATTATTTATAGGGTTAATTGCATACATGTCCCTCCAAATATGTCGAATTACAAATATATCCCTGCAAAATTCAACTTTTCATATTTATCCCTTCAAAAATCCAAAGTTCTTCAAATATGCCCCTCTGGTTAATCCCCGTTTGGAATCTGTTTATTTTTTAACAGATTCGATGTGAAATGACTTTTTTGCCCCCTTACAAATATATCCCTCCAAAAGCAATACCATTATACTTGTTACAAAAATGCCCCTCTCCAAAAATCATAAAATTCTATCATCAAAATAATCCTTTTTTTCCCTTTTTTCCTTTTTTTTTTTTTTTTTTTTTTTTTTTTTTTTTTTTTTGCTGGTATAATATGGAAAGGGTAAATATGTAAATTCAATTTTTAATCTAACCAAGGTTAAGCATTTAACCTAGAGTTAAATCAACTTTTTTGACAGAGATGGACGGTAGGGGCATATTTGAATAACGGTGGATTTTTGAAGGGATAAATATGAAAAGTTGAATTTTGCAGGGATATATTTGCAATTCGACATATTTGCAGGGACATGTATGCAATTAACCCTTATTTATATATATATATATATATATATATATATATATATATATATATATATATATATATATATATATATATATATATATATATATATATATATAGGAATAATTGCCTGTGTACCCCTGTAATCTGAAGAAATATCTGATTTACCCCTCTTATTTTTTTCTTTCCAATATACCCTTCATACGTTCCACCGTTATTAAAAATACCCCTACCGTTTTCCTTTGTTAAGTTAACTAGGGTTAAACTAGAGTTAAATAATAATCAGAGTTGAAAACTATCAGATATACCTATTTTGCCCGGGTTTAGGGTTTAGGGTTTAGGGTTTAGGGTTTTAGGGTTTAGGGTTTAGGGTTTTTTAGGGTTTTAGGGTTTAGGGTTTAGGGTTTAGGGTTTTAGGGTTTAGGGTTTAGGGTTTAGGGTTTTAGGGTTTAGGGTTTAGGGTTTAGGGTTTAGGGTTTTAGGGTTTAGGATTTAGGGTTTAGGATTTAGGGTTTTAGGGCAAAATGGTAATTTCACACAGATAACGACAATTCCAAACGACACACTAACAGAGTTTAACTTCAGGGATATTTTGGAAAGAAGTTGGAACGTAAGAAGGGTAGTTTTAATATTAGCCTTCTAAGAGGGGTAAATCTGAAAACAGAAAAATTTTTAGGGGTATATAGGAAATTGCCCCATATATATATATATAGGCTAAATTACAGAAAACCCCCTCTAATATTCCGCTTTTCCACTTTACCCCCCTGTCTTTTAAAAGTCGACAACCTGCCCCCTCGTAATTACCGAAATATGCATTTACCCCCTGCCAGATATGAAAGACCATCCATGAGCCTCTAATGAGCCAATTGCTTGTAACAAATTGGTAAGAAACCAATTCATATCTGGCAGGGGGTAAGGATAAATGCATCCATTAGAGGCTCATGGATGGCCTTTCATATCTGGCAGGGGGGTAAATGCATATTTCGGTAATTACGAGGGATAAATTGTCGACTTTTAAAAGACAGGGGGTAAAGTGGAAAAGCGGGATATTAGAGAGGGGTTTTCTGTAATTTAGCCATATATATATATATATATATATATATATATATATATATATATATATATATATATATATATATATATATATATATATATATATATATATATATATATATATATATATATATTAGGAGACCACTATAAAGACAGAAAACTTAGTAGTGCTATAAAGACAGAAAATCCAAATTTCAAAATATCTCTCAGACTCCTATTTCATTCGAAATTCAAATTTCCAACCCAATTTTAAAATATCTTTCAACCGATTTATCCAAACTTACCCATATCCTATTTATTTGGAATTCAATTTTAAATTTTTGAATCCAGTCAAATTCTCTCGTTCGAAATTTGAACCTCTCAATATTGAAATTTGAAGATAACAACATATTCAATTTTGAAATTTGAAATTTAAAATTTAAAACCACACTTTCTCAAATTTGAATATAACCGTTCGATTTTTTAACATATTTTCCTGACGTATTGAAATTTGAATATAACTGTTCGATTTTAAAATTTGAACATATTTAATTTAAAATTTAAATACAAACATATTTTACCGACGTATTGAAATTCGAACATAACTATTCAATTTTGAAATTTGAACATATTCAATTTTGAAATCTGAAATTTAAAATTTGAATATATATAACCATACTCCCTCAACATATTGAAATTTGAACATAACCGTTCAATTTTGAAATTTGGACATATTCAATTTTAAAATTTGAATTTTAAAATTTGAACATATCCTTTTAATTTTAAAATTTAATTTTGAAATTTGAAATTTAAAATTTGAAATTTGAATATGTTGTTATGCTCAAATTTCAAAATTGAGGGGTTCAAATTTCGAAATTTTAAAATTTGGTTGGAAATTTGAAATTCAAAATTCAAAATTTAATTTGAACATAATTTTTGAAATTGAATCTTTAAACAAAAAGTTGATTATAATATAAGGCCCGCTGGACAGAAAAAAATAGGATCCGACTGATTTGGTAGACTAAAAAAAATCGACGGAATTTTGATGAGACCCATAAGCTTGTGTTCACAAATGGCCTAATCTTGTGTTCACAAATGGCATATTAAAGGATTGAATTTGCAGTAAAATTTGTTGGACCCAAATTATTAATATGTTAAAAATTTTAGGCTTATACGGGGCTTATTAGAAATATATAGACAAATCTATATTACGGACTAACCATAATCTTTCCTCCTATTTTTTTTTTATATATTTTTTTTTTTATTATGCGAACACATGACTATTTTACATCTCAAATGTCTATATTATCCTTATGCGTTGTTATATTTATATTATTTCGTTGTGATTTGTACTTATATTTTATCGATATTCTATTCTTTTATGACGATCATTTATATATATATATATTATTATATTCGTATTTGATGTGATGTAATGTGCTAATATATTCATTTATATATATATATATATATATATATATATATATATATATATATATATATATATATATATATATATTATTATTATTATTATTATTATTATTATTATTATTATTATTATATGGTATGAAATGATGTGAGATTTATCAACTATCGATTGTTCATATACGGTTTATTGTTGTATTTTTTTATTGTTTCAAAATTATATAATGTTCGTTGTTTATTATTTTTATTCTCCTTAAAATTTATATAAATTAAAATTTTAAAAAAAGTTTGTGAAGAAAATGGTGAACTATTCACTTCACCGTGTTCACCTTAAAACACTTTAGCTTTCGGTACGTTCGTGTGATACACATGTGACGCACGTATAACAGATATAGGATAAATTTTATAATTTTAAATTTTGTTGGATTATCTTAAAATTAATTTTTTTTTAATAGTTCACAACATCCGCGTAGCTTCCAGTCCGTTCGTGTGATACACATGTGACGCACGTATAACAGATATAGGATAAATTTTATAATTTTAAATTTTGTTGGATTATCTTAAAATTAATTTTTTTTTAATAGTTCACAACATCCGCGTAGCTTCCAGTCCGTTCCTGTGATACACACGTGACGCACGTATAACATATATATATATATATATATATATATATATATATATATATATATATATATATATATATATAGGATAATTTTTATATTTTTAAATTTTATTGGATTATTCTTAAAATTATTATTTTTTTAATAGTTCACAACATCAGCGAATTTTTGAGGCTTTAAATCCTTTTTTTTTTTCCCGCTACTCCCTAAACTGCTGTCAATCAATCACCGCTCCAAGTCCAACCCTCCGCCGCTGCCAACGCCAACAACACCGACGCCGCGGCCGCCTCTTCTGCTGGGTAAAAAGAAAACCCTAAACCCTAAACAAACCTAAACCTCTCTCTCGATCTCCTCTAAAACCAAACAAATTTTTCTTTCCCCTTCTCTCTTTTCTAGGGTTTTCGAGGATATCTTTTCTCCCTCTCTCTCTCTGTAATGGTTGCTATTCTCCGTTTTGCCACTCCGCTCTTCAATGGCGCCTGCTGCTCCGCCTCCGGTGACGGCGGCGCTGCTCGCTCCTCTTCAGCGCCCATCAAGGTTCCCTCCTTTTACTCTTCTATATTCTCCGACTCTCTTATTTGGCCCCGCCTCTTCTTCTGCTTCTGCTTCTGCTTTTCTGCTACTGTCCTTTTCAGCAAAGCCAAAGCGTCATAAAAGTCTGGCGTTTTTGCACTGCAGCGACAGTTATCTTCTTGAACTTGCTGTTGTTTCTGTTTCTGTCGAACAGAGTACGGAGAGAATTTGCGGAAGCAATTTTAATCATTGTTGAATACAAAATATAAATTTTTAAAGAATAACGATTATTTTATATAATTTAATATAATATCAGAATAAAATATTTTGAGTTCAACTTTTATCATACTTCTAGCATTTGTTTATTTTTTTTACTTAATTAAGTCCGGAGTCTATTAAAATATATAAATATCATTCTCTATGGCTTAAGTTTTTGAAGAATAACAATTATTTTATATAATTTAACAATTATTATCATGCTTCTTTGCTAGAAGCATTACTCCGATTGCGGTTACAAAAATACTTCAGAAAATATCCTTTTCCGAAGCGCTTTCGGAGTTTTTCCATCTTTTAAAATCACTAAAGATGGTGATTTTGGCCACGCAATCCTAAACTAGCCTAACAATACTAAACCCTGCAGCAGGAGCTAATAGGCACTTAATTCGAAATCTCTGTGAATGATTTATCATTCATTTTTCTAAAATTTCTGTTCTTGATATGATCGTTCTTGCTTCTGTGTGTTTATGCGTTGTTGTTCGATGTTGATAGCTTCTGTTTTGAAATATTTGGTTGCTGTTCTAAATGTTCCTTCTTTTTCTCGAAAATTGTAATTCATTTGATCTAATTTTATATTGGCAAGGTGTCTTGCATTGCAAGCTTGAGCTCGGCTCGAATTCGATCAAGAGTGTTTGTTTCCGGCATCTCTTGGATGGAAGCATCCTCGTCGCAGTTAAGTGCTCGGCCTAGTCCTGTTATTTCCAGTCGTGCCCATTTTACTATTATTTTCTTTTGGTAAAAATGTATGTAGCTATATTTTTTTTTTCCGACTGACGCTCCAACTTATATCTGTTTTTAGTCATTTGGGTCATTCGAATTGGAGATTTTGTTAAAATTAACAGCCCCATTAGCTATTATAGTTGTTAATTAATAACTAAAACCGTGCTTTCTTAGGCTAAAAATTACTTCAGAGCTATTAAATTTGATGGAACTACTAGTTAATTTTGCAAAATCTGCTATTCAATCATTTGGATTAAAACAAATCTAAGTCGAGGTTGTCAAATTAAAAATAAAAAAAAAAGAAGAAAGTTTGATGGTCTTTCAAAATGACCTATTGTTGAGGAATTGTTCATGCAATTTTACTTTCTATTTCCACAGGAAAACTTTTATTGCAGAAATTATGCTCCTAAACGATCTTTCTTGTGTATCTTTTCTTTTGCTTTTTCATAGAATACCCAGTGCTAGCAACACCCAGCCTATGACTGGCACAACTATGGAGGCTCTCCATATTTCTCCTCGTAAGTTTTTTTTTTTTGGTTAAATTTTATTATCATATCAAGATATCAAAGCTATATAGTACCTTTCTTGAATATTTTTAGTCCTGAGTGTTTGACTTATTATAATTATACTGGCTTAAAGCAATATTAGATGGTGAGTACAAAAAGAATATTGCTTCATATGCCAAACAATTCCCTACAGTAAGCTCTGCAATCCATCTTACTAGAAACCAATCCCATGTATCGAGCAGGGCGTTCATTTATATGAGAGAATGATGGAATTGTTTACTATATAATTAAGAGCCAACTTTTTTGACTTTTTTCAAAATAGTTTGTAATTCTTATTATGTCAATTTATAAGATCTCCACTTTTGTACTGCTGGGCGATTCCTTTTAAAATTGACCACTAAAAACTTAATTCAGCTGGAAGTTCTTTGTAATGGATGTAGATGGAAATAAATGTTTCCAAAGTAAGTTTTTGTGAATTCCATCAGTACTTGGTGAACTACTAGATAATGCAAATCTTGTTGAATTTTTCTTTTTGCTAGCACTTAGTTTTTCATTCTTTTTTTTTAGAAACTTAACTTAAATACTATGACATTGTCATGTAAAACTAGTACATCTACCTTTTTACTCTAAATTTTTATTTTTCTGTGACTATGCAATGTTTGTATATTTTATAGGCCCAAAGCAAGCATTGATATCATTGTCAGATAAGACAGATCTTGCTTTCCTTGGAAATGGTCTCCAAAACTTAGGGTGAGTTTGTTCACTTGCCATTTAATTTCTTTTATTCCTGTTAGTGATAGTGTCATTAGCACTTTGTTGTTTGTCTCATGTGATTCATAACCTTTTTTTTTTTGGTTTACTTGCTTTCGAAATGTAATAACTGGATAAATTTAATAACAGCTTCCATAGTGTTGGAAATGGATATACATGATAAATCTTTGAGTTAAAGCCAGTTGCAATTTTTTTCCAACTGTGGGCAAGGATTAAACCGGTCTATTTGTTGTAGTGAACAATTTATTAGTTGGTTTGTTTGAAGCATATGCTTATGTTTGTTGACTCATATTTTAAAAAACTAACTTGATAATGTTTTTCCAATGCAATAATCTTGATGTTCTGATGAATTAGTTCTATATTTTAAATCTGCTATATTTCTTGTTTCTTCGAAGGTTCATTATTTGGCTGTCTGTTGTCATTACTAGTTATAGCCAAGGTGAAATATTAGCAATAAACTTGTAGTTTGCATGCATTTGTTATGATAAGTTTCTTATGAAGCGCATTCTCTGCAGTTATCGTATTGTCTCAACTGGCGGGACTGCATCTGCTTTAGAAAAAGCTGGAGTTCCTGTCACAAAAGTTGAAAATATAACCAAATTTCCAGAAATGGTGAATTTTATAATGCTACATTATTTAGCTTCTATGTTATTTGAGCTTTGTATTTTTTTTTCTGTTACTTACAACTATGATGAATGTTGATGTGTTATTGTACATTTCTCTTGCGTATGGGCTCTGTTGGATCTTTCGACTAGTATATTTGGGATGGTTATGAGTGTTCGGTTATATAGATGACTGGCTTCATGTTCATCAATTTTCTGATAAATGAATTTTTAGAGGCCTCATTTTCTAATAGTTTTTTATTGTTCATGCTGTCTTATGCTGTGTTTACCTATGATTTGCTTTCTTTGGTTGCTGATATAGAGTTTCCGTGTGTTAGAACTTTTGCTTATTGATTAGGAGCAATTTAGAACTTTTTGTTTCTAGTCAAGAGAGCTACTGCACTAGTTATCCTTGGCTGGTTGATATTTTTGCTCTATGGTTTTTTGATCTTATGCTGATTAGCTTTCAAAATCATGAATTGCCGTTTCTAATATGTTCTATTTATCATTGCTGATGATCTGCTGTTGTTGTTCTTTTGCTACTGTATGAGATCTACTAAGGCGCCTATGAGATTGGGAACTCCTTTTACCCTGAAAAGTTACAATCTAATGTAATTTCATTGTTTTTGATCTTGAAGTTTGTTAGTTCTAGATCTCTTGTATTGTACATGTAGCGTGGTTGGTTGCCAAACAGCATGTACAAAGTGATTTGTCTGTGAATTAGAAGGTGATTGTGTTTATACTATAACTGTTTGTATCTGGAACTAGCAACTGCTTTTCTTTTGGATAAGTGTATAATATACTACTTATTTGGAACTTGTGCGTTTATAATTGATTTTCTCCGGCAGTTAGATGGTAGAGTGAAAACTTTGCATCCTGGCATACATGCTGGTATCCTTGCTCGAAGAGATCAAACACATCATATGGAAGCCTTGGATAAGCATAACATTGGTGAGTTTTCTTTGGCTTTTCTATGCATTAATCTTTGTTCGCTGCTTCTCATGACCTAATTTTTTTTTTTTCTTGGTATGAATGAAATAAATTATACAGGTTTATTCGATATAGTGGTTGTGAATTTGTACCCATTCTACGATAAAGTTACCTCTATTGGTGGAGTTACATTTGAGGATGGGATTGAGAATATTGATATGGTGGTCCTACCTTGATCAGAGCTGCTGCTAAGGTTACTGTTGAACTTTGAAGCTTAGTTGTATCTCCATACCTTTTCATTTTCTAGCTTAAATATGTTAACAGGTATTTCTAAACAGAATCATGCAGATGTTTTGGTTGTGGTCGATCATAAGACTATCCTGCGGTCTTAGAATTTTACAAGGAAAGCAAGATGATCAGGGTTCCGCAAGAAGTTGGCATGGAAGGCTTTCCAGCATGTTGCTTCTTATGATTCGGCAGTTTCAGAATGGCTGGGAAGCAGTCAGCAGGAGGTAAGAGTTGTTATTGTTCATATCTAGCTTGCACTGTATATGCCTATAATTAGCGAAGTATCATCTGGTAACGGAATTAATTTTATTTGTAGGAGATAAATTTCCCCCCAACCTTACAGTGCCTTTGTCACTGAGGTCTCCACTTCGATATGGAGAAAATTCCTCATCAAAAGGCTGCATTTTATGAGGATAAGAGTCTTTCTGTGGTGAATTCTGGAGGTATTGCTACTGCTATACAACATCATGGGAAGGTGAGAAAAATGCCCGCTGTATACTAGATGTAGCCTGAATTATTATGATGATCTATATGGTTGGGCCTGAGTGTTCGATTTGCTGTTGTTGATTCTTAGTTAAATTTTAGTTGTGTATTGGGAAACTTGCAGGAGGAAAACAATTATAAATATGTGCAACCTATTATAAGCTTAAGAAGGAAACAAACATGCTTATGTGATATAGTTCTATGTATTAATTGAATTTTCTATGAAACTATATCTTTTTGAAGTACTGCTCAGGATAATAATTAATCAGATGAGGTTAAGTTGCATCACTTATCTTGTAAAGTATTTATATAACATAAGATTCATCAGCAAGGGAACCCTGTAGTGATTTTCAGCTTAATGGCGGGGAATGGGACAGGCTAAGCAGTATCATCAATTTTTTAGAAAATTTAAGAACTTAGCATGTAGAGAAACATTGATCTAGGGGATATCTCTTTGTAGTTCCTTCTAAGGTAAATTCAGTTGCAGAAACGTCATATACTTGTGTCTTTAGTATCAATTTAAATGCCTCTGAAAGTATTTGACAGCCTAATGCAGTACTAGTACTGTTTGAAACTGAAATTCAACAAATATGTGGCTTCCTTTGTTCTTCTCTCAGGAGTTTTTGCTTTCCTTTTTCCCCTGCTATTCTGCTAAGAGACTACTATGACATATTGCTAGGGATTTAATGCAAGAAGTTATCTTCTAACTATCTTAAGAAATTTTCCTGTAACTGCTTGCTTTTTTTTTTTTTTTTTTTGTCACTTGATTGCTAATTTTGCAAGAGAATTTGACGCACAGGGCTTATCTTGCCTATATGAACTGAACTTTTGCATCTTTCTGATTATGCTTGACCTATTTAGTATAGGGATCATGGTGCTTGGAATATTTACTTGCTATGAAATTCATTTTATGTAACATATCTACCCTGCTTAAGTATCAATTGCTCATATTGTATTAGGATGTCAACATTTATCTAACTATTGTCGTAAGATGTGAAAGGTGAAAGTTTATTTATCAGAGTACATTAGTGAATAGTTAAAATCTCTGAGCATTTTGGTTCACTTTGATTTGTTCCCCATATCTTCTCATGAATTGAAATTATCAGCACTCTTTGCGTCTTGTTATTGTTATAATAAATGCTTCTTATTAGAAAATATAGTGGGGTTCCTTATAGGTTAGGCATTTGAGTGTTGGGTTAATCAGACATCTTTTGATTCTGTCCAATTAACATGTTAGCATCTCATAGAAGTATATCTATAAAACCAACTTTTTGGGTTTGTGGCATTATCCTACTCTTCATTCTACAGGAAATGTCTTACAATAACTATTTAGATGCGGATGCTGCTTGGAATTGTGTATCGGAGTTCAAAAACCCCACCTGTGTCATCGTGAAGCATACAAATCCATGCGGTAGCATCTCGCCAAGATATTCTTGAGGCATACAGGTTAGCTGTGAAGGCAGATCCTGTTAGCGCATTTGGTGGAATAGTTGCCTTTAACACAACAATTGACGAGGTGCGCAGTTGAGAATATGTGTTTAAGGGTAAAATCTCATCAGTTGTCCCTGATCTTTCAACCTCTATTATTTTGTTGCAATTGTTAAGAGGACAACTTGGTTCCATGAAATAATAGAGGTTACAGACCTAATTGTAACAACTGAAAGTTTCGGTGATCAGATCGAAACCTTGTAAAAAGGCTGGGAACCCTAATTGTGACAATTGAAAGAAAGTGGCATCGAATTGAAATCTCGTGAAGCTGCAATTTACCCTTTGTTTACTTCTTCAAATCTCACTAGTCTCTCTTTGTATACTGATATTTGATGTCTAGGATCTTGCGAGGGAAATCCGAGAATTTAGGAGCCCAACAGATGGCAAAACTCGAATGTTTTACGAGATAGTGGTAGCACCTAAGTACACCGAAAAGGGTCTTGAGGTCTTACGAGGTAAGTCAAAGACTTTGAGAATCCTTGAAGCAAAAAAGAGTGGTAGTGGGATGCTCTCTCTCAGGCAAGTTGGTGGCGGTTGGTTGGCTCAGGAGTCTGACGATTTAACCCCTGAAGATATTAAATTTATTGTAATGTCTCAAAGAGTTCCACAAGAAAATGAGCTTTCTGATGCAGAGTTTGCATGGCTTTGTGTCAAGCATGAGTCACGCCATTGTAATAGCCAAGGTTAGTTTGTTCTGTTCTTTATCATTATGTGCGAGTAACGCCATTGTAGCCAAGGTTAGTTTGTTTCTGTTCTTCATCATTATGTGCGATTTGTGATAGTGGAAGATATTGCATGATAAATAATAAAACGTAATTAATTGGATTTGGAAATTTTTACAGTTTGGGTCTTATTGGATTTTGTATGTTGATTTTGAATAAGTCGCAAATTAGTTTCCCAAAGTATGTGATGCAAGGTGTTTTTGTTTGTCACTGTTATGCAATTATTGATCCAAGCAGTTCTTTCTAGATTCCGTTTTCGGCCTTTTCAACTATTCTGGTGCGCTTATATTTAATGCAATCACTGCAGAATAATTGTATGTTGGGAATGGGAAGTGGCCAACCAAACAGATTGGAGAGCCTACGGATTGCTTTCCGAAAAGCAGGGGAGAAGCTAAGGGAGCTGCTTTGGCCAGTGATGCCTTTTTCCCATTTGGTAAGTGATATTTAATAGGCAGTTTTAATTTTTTTTAATTAGTAGATGCAGTTATTCTGGTATTGTTTGTAATGCTGACTTGAACAGAATTAAGCGAAGAATCGAGTATGTTTTTTTTTTTTTGTTGCAGTTTCTTGATTTGATGCAGTTTTTTCCATGTCCTGGCTATTTACTTTAATTCTGCCAGAGTTTGAGCGGTGATGCTATAGTCTCAAATTTCGTGCATTTGATTGTGGCATAAATCATTTTGATTGGCTATAAATCAAGAATTTCACGTCTTACACAAACAGCTTAAAATTCTTTTAAGATGGTCATTGGTAGCATAAACAGCATCCCACTAGTAGGTATTTCTGGCGGCGTGAATAAATTGGACCGAACCAGATCCGGCTACTATTGCCAGGAAATGTGAACCAAAAATCGAACCAAGAATAAAAAGAAGGGAGCCAAAACTAGAGCCAAAACCAAACCAGAATAGTTACTGCCATTTTAGTGGTTTATTTTTGTTAGCTGCAAATAGTACTGTAAAGAGTTTTTTTTTTAATACCTGTTTTCTTTAAAAAAAACCAAACCGGTTCGAAGCGGTTTTCCTTATTAGGAGCCGAGCTAGTGTGAGTCAGTTTGTTGGTTCGATTTTTAAGGTTCTTTCGGCCCGCTGTCTTATTTGCACGCGCCTAGGTACTTTGAAAAGAGTGGCTGCTTTCATTTCGTTTGTTTGTATGTACTTTTGCTTTCTCCCGATTTTTACTTTGTTAGTTATAAAAAAAACATTCTCACCCTTGTTCAATCGACAGCGTGGAATGACGGGGTCGAAGAAGCGTGCCAGAATGGCGTAGCTGTGATCGCCGAACCGGGCGGGAGTATAAGGGACAATGATGCTGTGGAATGTTGCAATAAGTATGGGGTGTCTCTTCTCTTCACCAATGTGAGGCACTTCAAGCATTAAAGTGTATGGAGATCCTCTCTCAACTAGTATAGGGCTATAATTGAAATATAAAGCCCCTAAAACTGGAACTTGTTTTTTTTTTTTAAAAAAAAATGTGACAACCCCCTCCAATTTCATCTGTTTAGATTTATAAGTTATTTTGGTCGAGTGAATCAGGAATTTTGTAGAATCAATTCCTGTTTCTGCCAATTTCATAGCTTCAACTACTTTCCTGCAGTATTGTGCTTTTCGTTGGTAATAATGATAATAGCTAATGAGGCTGTTAATTCTGAAAGAAATGTTAATGAAAAAAATAAGAAATACTTTTCATTGGCCTATTCCACCTCACATTATGTGGGTCTAATAAAATTTATTAGCATTTCACTGAGTTTCTCTGAGAAGTCCTTGGGAAAACTTCTATTCATTTTGAATCACTAACTTTGGTGGTGTAATTTAAAAAAATGCATTTTCCTTTGTCAAAAGTCATTAATTATTGAATTCATCCATTTTTAAACACTTGTTGTCATTTTGAACTTAATTATGGGACCTGTTCTTATGGGGTAACATAGTCCTCCTGAGATGTAACTCATTTGCATGATTAAAAAGTTAGAATTTGTTATTAAATAGTTTTTTTTTTTTTTTTTCTCAGAGTTTCACCTATAATGGGTATTATGGTGAATGGAATGATATCATAATTTAGGAGGAGCAATGTTAGGGTTTTATTTGTTATGCCAATTGTTTTATCCTATACGTGGCATTTTTAATTTAAAAGTTGAAAAGAGAGTGATTATTATAGTTATCAAGTTTTAAAAAATTATGAATAAATTTGATAAAATTTGTAATTAATTTGACTAATAATATGCAATTTAAAATCAAATGTGAAGGCGGCGTCTTGTATCGTTGCCAATTTTTTGATTATTTTAAAACACTAATTTTATATAATTTGATGCGTGGGAGGTTAGATTTTTTAATTTTTTCTTGTTATTGTTGAGTCAAGTGATAAATGATTAGTTGAAGGTTTTGAGTAAAGTAATTTTACTATCTAATGCAAACTTATTCAACCTAAAAGTTCAAGCCTTAACCTTTATTGCACTTTTCAACCTAAAAACTTTCAACTAATCACTCGTGGAATTTAGCAAATTTTTTACTTCACCAAATTATGATTTAAAGAATTTTATTGAATTGGTTTATCTTCGTCACGCCTCACTTCTAGAAGCATCTATTCTAAACTATTCTA
>CM055068.1:47988795-48047148 GCA_029204045.2 Tillandsia leiboldiana | reverse complement strand
CGTAGCTTCCAGTCCGTTCGTGTGATACCCATGTGACGCACGTATAACAGATATAGGATACATTTTATAGAATTTTTACATTTTGTTGGATTATCTTAAATTATTTTTTTTTAATAGTTTCACAACATCCGCGTAGCTTCCATCCGTTCCTGTGATACACACGTGACGCACGTATAACATATATATATATATATATTATATATATATATATATATATCTATATATTATATATAGGCTTATTTTTATATTTTTAAATTTTATTGGATTTTCTTAAAAATTATTATTTTTTTAATAGTTCACAACATCAGCGAATTTTTGAGGCTTTAAAATCTTTTTTTTTTTCCCCTACTCCCTAAACTGCTGTCAATCAATCACCGCTCCAATCCAACCCTCCGCGCTGCCAACGCCAACAACGACCGACGCCGCGGCCGCCTCTTCTGCTGGGTAAAAGAAAACCCTAACCCTAAACAAACCTAAACCTCTCTCTCGATCTCCTCTAAAACCAAACAAATTTTTCTTTCCCCTTCTCTTCTTTTCTAGGGTTTTCGAGGATATCTTTTCTCCCCTCTCATCTCTCTTCTAATGGTTGCTATTCTCCGTTTTGCCACTCCGCTCTTCATGGCGCCTGCTGCTCCGCCTCCGGTGACGCGGCGCTGCTCGCTCCCTCTTCAGCGCCCATCAAGGTTCCCTCCTTTTACTCTTCTATATTCTCCGACTCTCTTATTTGGCCCCGCCTCTTCTTTCTGCTTCTGCTTCTGCTTTTCTGCTACTGTCCTTTTCAGCAAAGCCAAAGCGTCATAAAAGTCGGGCGTTTTGCACTGCAGCGACAGTTATCTTCTTGAACTTGCTGTTGTTTCTGTTTCTGTCGAACAGAGTACGGAGAGAATTTGCGGAAGCAATTTTAATCATTGTTGAATACAAAATATAAATTTTTAAAGAATAACTATATTTTATATAATTTAATATAATATCAAATAAAATATTTTGAGTTCAACTTTTATCATACTTCTAGCATTTTTTATTTTTTTTTACTTAATTAAGTCCGCTTCTATTAAAATATATAAATATCATTCTCTATGGCTTAAGTTTTTGAAGAATAACAATTATTTTATATAATTTAAACAATTATTATCATGCTTCTTTGCTAGAAGCATTACTCTCCGATTGCGGTTACAAAAAACTTCAGAAAATATCCTTTCCGAAGCGCTTTTCGGAGTTTTTCCATCTTTAAAATCACTAAAGATGGTGATTTTGGCCACGCAATCCTAAACTAGCCTAACAATACTAAACCCTGCAGCAGGAGCTAATAGGCACTTAATTCGAAATCTCTGTGAATGATTTATCATCATTTTTCTAAAATTTCTGTTCTTGATATGATCGTTCTTGCTTCTGTGTGTTTATGCGTTGTTGTTCGATGTTGATAGCTTCTGTTTTGAAATATTTGGTTGCTGTTCTAAATGTTCCTTCTTTTTCTCGAAAATTGTAATTCATTTGATCTAATTTTATATTGGCAAGGTGTCTTGCATTGCAAGCTTGAGCTCGGCTCGAATTCGATCAAGAGTTTTTTTTCCGGCATCTCTTGGATGGAAGCATCCTCGTCGCAGTTAAGTGCTCGGCCTAGTCCTGTTATTTCCAGTCGTGCCCATTTTACTATTATTTTCTTTTGGTAAAAATGTATGTAGCTATATTTTTTTTTTCCGACTGACGCTCCAACTTATATCTGTTTTAGTCATTTGGTCATTCGAATTGGAGATTTTGTTAAAATTAACAGCCCCATTAGCTATTATAGTTGTTAATTAATAACTAAAACCGTGCTTTCTTAGGCTAAAAATTACTTCAGAGCTATTAAATTTGATGGAACTACTAGTTAATTTTGCAAAATCTGCTATTCAATCATTTGGATAAAACAAATCTAAGTCGAGGTTGTCAAATTAAAAATAAAAAAAAAAAGAAAGTTTGATGGTCTTTTCAAAATGACCTATTGTTGAGGAATTGTTCATGCAATTTTACTTTCTATTTCCACAGGAAAACTTTTATTGCAGAAATATGCTCCTAAACGATCTTTCTTGTGTATCTTTTCTTTTGCTTTTTCATAGAATACCCAGTGCTAGCAACACCCAGCCTATGACTGGCACAACTATGGAGGCTCTCCATATTTCTCCTCGTAAGTTTTTTTTTTTTTGGTTAAATTTTATTATCATATCAAGATATCAAAGCTATATAGTACCTTTCTTGAATATTTTTAGTCCTGAGTGTTTGACTTATTATAATTATACTGGCTTAAAGCATATTAGATGGTGAGTACAAAAAGAATATGCTTCATATGCCAAACAATTCCCTACAGTAAGCTCTGCAATCCATCTTACTAGAAACCAATCCCATGTATCGAGCAGGGCGTTCATTATATGAGAGAATGATGGAATTGTTTACTATATAATTAAGAGCCAACTTTTTTGACTTTTTTCAAAATAGTTTGTAATTCTTATTATGTCAATTTATAAGATCTCCACTTTTGTACTGCTGGGCGATTCCTTTTAAAATTGACCACTAAAAACTTAATTCAGCTGGAAGTTCTTTGTAATGGATGTAGATGAAATAAATGTTTCCAAAGTAAGTTTTTGTGAATTCCATCAGTACTTGGTGAACTACTAGATAATGCAAATCTTGTTGAATTTTTCTTTTTGCTAGCACTTAGTTTTTCATTCTTTTTTTTTAGAAACTTAACTTAAATACTATGACATTGTCATGTAAAACTAGTACATCTACCTTTTTACTCTAAATTTTTATTTTTCTGTGACTATGCAATGTTTGTATATTTTATAGGCCCAAAGCAAGCATTGATATCATTGTCAGATAAGACAGATCTTGCTTCCTTGGAAATGGTCTCCAAAACTTAGGGTGAGGTTTGTTCACTTGCCATTTAATTTCTTTTATTCCTGTTAGTGATAGTGTCATTAGCACTTTGTTGTTTGTCTCATGTGATTCTATAACCTTTTTTTTTTTGGTTTACTTGCTTTCGAAATGTAATAACTGGATAAATTTAATAACAGCTTCCATAGTGTTGGAAATGGATATACATGATAAATCTTTGAGTTAAAGCCAGTTGCAATTTTTTTCCAACTGTGGGCAAGGATTAAACCGGTCTATTTGTTGTAGTGAACAATTTATTAGTTGGTTTGTTTGAAGCATATGCTTATGTTTGTTGACTCATATTTTAAAAAACTAACTTGATAATGTTTTTCCAATGCAATAATCTTGATGTTCTGATGAATTAGTTCTATATTTTAAATCTGCTATATTTCTTGTTTCTTCGAAGGTTCATTATTTGGCTGTCTGTTGTCATTACTAGTTATAGCCAAGGTGAAATATTAGCAATAAACTTGTAGTTTGCATGCATTTGTTATGATAAGTTTCTTATGAAGCGCATTCTCTGCAGTTATCGTATTGTCTCAACTGGCGGGACTGCATCTGCTTTAGAAAAAGCTGGAGTTCCTGTCACAAAAGTTGAAAATATAACCAAATTTCCAGAAATGGTGAATTTTATAATGCTACATTATTTAGCTTCTATGTTATTTGAGCTTTGTATTTTTTTTTCTGTTACTTACAACTATGATGAATGTTGATGTGTTATTGTACATTTCTCTTGCGTATGGGCTCTGTTGGATCTTTCGACTAGTATATTTGGGATGGTTATGAGTGTTCGGTTATATAGATGACTGGCTTCATGTTCATCAATTTTCTGATAATGAATTTTTAGAGGCCTCATTTTCTAATAGTTTTTTATTGTTCTGCTGTCTTATGCTGTGTTTACCTATGATTTGCTTTCTTTGGTTGCTGATATAGAGTTTCCGTGTGTTAGAACTTTTGCTTATTGATTAGGAGCAATTTAGAACTTTTTGTTTCTAGTCAAGAGAGCTACTGCACTAGTTATCCTTGGCTGGTTGATATTTTTGCTCTATGGTTTTTTGATCTTATGCTGATTAGCTTTCAAAATCATGAATTGCCGTTTCTAATATGTTCTATTTATCATTGCTGATGATCTGCTGTTGTTGTTCTTTTGCTACTGTATGAGATCTACTAAGGCGCCTATGAGATTGGGAACTCCTTTTACCCTGAAAAGTTACAATCTAATGTAAATTTCATTGTTTTTGATCTTGAAGTTTGTTAGTTCTAGATCTCTTGTATTGTACATGTAGCGTGGTTGGTTGCCAACAGCATGTACAAAAGTGATTTGTCTGTGAATTAGAAGTGATTGTGTTTATACTATAACTGTTTGTATCTGGAACTAGCAACTGCTTTCTTTTGATAAGTGTATAATATACTACTTATTTGGAACTTGTGCGTTTATAATTGATTTTCTCCGGCAGTTAGATGGTAGAGTGAAAACTTTGCATCCTGGCATACATGCTGGTATCCTTGCTCGAAGAGATCAAACACATCATATGGAAGCCTTGGATAAGCATAACATTGGTGAGTTTTCTTTGGCTTTTCTATGCATTTAATCTTTGTTCGCTTGCTTCTCATGACCTAATTTTTTTTTTTCTTGGTATGAATGAAATAAATTATACAGGTTTATTCGATATAGTGGTTGTGAATTTGTACCCATTCTACGATAAAGTTACCTCTATTGGTGGAGTTACATTTGAGGATGGGATTGAGAATATTGATATTGGTGGTCCTACCTTGATCAGAGCTGCTGCTAAGGTTACTGTTTGAACTTTGAAGCTTAGTTGTATCTCCATACCTTTTCATTTTCTAGCTTAAATATGTTAACAGGTATTTCTAAACAGAATCATGCAGATGTTTTGGTTGTGGTCGATCATAAAGACTATCCTGCGGTCTTAGAATTTTTACAAGGAAAGCAAGATGATCAGGGTTTCCGCAAGAAGTTGGCATGGAAGGCTTTCCAGCATGTTGCTTCTTATGATTCGGCAGTTTCAGAATGGCTGTGGAAGCAGTCAGCAGGAGGTAAGAGTTGTTATTGTTCATATCTAGCTTGCACTGTATATGCCTATAATTAGCGAAGTATCATCTGGTAACGGAATTAATTTTATTTGTAGGAGATAAATTTCCCCCCAACCTTACAGTGCCTTGTCACTGAGGTCTCCACTTCGATATGGAGAAAATCCTCATCAAAAGGCTGCATTTTATGAGGATAAGAGTCTTTCTGTGGTGAATTCTGGAGGTATTGCTACTGCTATACAACATCATGGGAAGGTGAGAAAAATGCCCGCTGTATACTAGATGTAGCCTGAATTATTATGATGATCTATATGTTGGGCCTGAGTGTTCGATTTGCTGTTGTTGATTCTTAGTTAAAATTTTAGTTGTGTATTGGGAAACTTGCAAGGAGGAAAACAATTAATAAATATGTGCAACCTATTATAAGCTTAAGAAGGAAACAAACATGCTTATGTGATATAGTTCTATGTATTAATTGAATTTTCTATGAAACTATATCTTTTTGAAGTACTGCTCTAGGATAATAATTAGATCATATGAGGTTAAGTTGCATCACTTATCTTGTAAAAGTAGTTATATACATAAGGATTCATCAGCAAGGGAACCCTGTATGTGATTTTCAGCTTAATGGCGGGAATGGGACAGGCTAAGCAGTATCATCAAATTTTTTAGAAAATTTTAAGAACTTAAGCATGTAGAGAAAACATTGATCTAGGGGATATCTCTTTGTAGTTCCTTCTAAGGTAAATTCAGTTGCAGAAACGTCATATACTTGTGTCTTTAGTATCAATTTAAATGCCTCTGAAAGTATTTGACAGCCTAATGCAGTACTAGTACTGTTTGAAACTGAAATTCAACAAATATGTGGCTTCCTTTGTTCTTCTCTCAGGAGTTTTGCTTTCCTTTTTCCCCTGCTATTCTGCTAAGAGACTACTATGACATATTGCTAGGGATTTAATGCAAGAAGTTATCTTCTAACTATCTTAAGAAATTTTCCTGTAACTGCTTGCTTTTTTTTTTTTTTTTTTTTGTCACTTGATTGCTAATTTTGCAAGAGAATTTGACGCACAGGGCTTATCTTGCCTATATGAACTGAACTTTTGCATCTTTCTGATTATGCTTGACCTATTTAGTATAGGGATCATGGTGCTTGGAATATTTACTTGCTATGAAATTCATTTTATGTAACATATCTACCCTGCTTAAGTATCAATTGCTCATATTGTATTAGGATGTCAACATTTATCTAACTATTGTCGTAAGATGTGAAAGGTGAAAGTTTATTTATCAGAGTACATTAGTGAATAGTTAAAATCTCTGAGCATTTTGGTTCACTTTGATTTGTTCCCCATATCTTCTCATGAATTGAAATTATCAGCACTCTTTGCGTCTTGTTATTGTTATAATAAATGCTTCTTATTAGAAAATATAGTGGGGTTCCTTATAGGTTAGGCATTTGAGTGTTGGGTTAATCAGACATCTTTTGATTCTGTCCAATTAACATGTTAGCATCTCATAGAAGTATATCTATAAAACCAACTTTTTGGGTTTGTGGCATTATCCTACTCTTCATTCTACAGGAAATGTCTTACAATAACTATTTAGATGCGGATGCTGCTTGGAATTGTGTATCGGAGTTCAAAAACCCCACCTGTGTCATCGTGAAGCATACAAATCCATGCGGAGTAGCATCTCGCCAAGATATTCTTGAGGCATACAGGTTAGCTGTGAAGGCAGATCCTGTTAGCGCATTTGGTGGAATAGTTGCCTTTAACACAACAATTGACGAGGTGCGCAGTTGAGAATATGTTTGTTTAAGGGTAAAATCTCATCAGTTGTCCCTGATCTTTCAACCTCTATTATTTTGTTGCAATTGTTAAGAGGACAACTTGGTTCCATGAAATAATAGAGGTTACAGACCTAATTGTAACAACTGAAAGTTTCGGTGATCAGATCGAAACCTTGTAAAAAGGCTGGGAACCCTAATTGTGACAATTGAAAGAAAGTGGCATCGAATTGAAATCTCGTGAAGCTGCAATTTACCCTTTGTTTACTTCTTCAAATCTCACTAGTCTCTCTTTGTATACTGATATTTGATGTCTAGGATCTTGCGAGGGAAATCCGAGAATTTAGGAGCCCAACAGATGGCAAAACTCGAATGTTTTACGAGATAGTGGTAGCACCTAAGTACACCGAAAAGGGTCTTGAGGTCTTACGAGGTAAGTCAAAGACTTTGAGAATCCTTGAAGCAAAAAAGAGTGGTAGTGGGATGCTCTCTCTCAGGCAAGTTGGTGGCGGTTGGTTGGCTCAGGAGTCTGACGATTTAACCCCTGAAGATATTAAATTTATTGTAATGTCTCAAAGAGTTCCACAAGAAAATGAGCTTTCTGATGCAGAGTTTGCATGGCTTTGTGTCAAGCATGAGTAACGCCATTGTAATAGCCAAGGTTAGTTTGTTTCTGTTCTTTATCATTATGTGCGAGTAACGCCATTGTAATAGCCAAGGTTAGTTTGTTTCTGTTCTTCATCATTATGTGCGATATGTGATAGTGGAAGATATTGCATGATAAATAATAAAACGTAATTAATTGGATTTGGAAATTTTTACAGTTTTGGGTCTTATTGGATTTTGTATGTTGATTTTGAATAAGTCGCAAATTAGTTTCCCCCCAAAGTATGTGACGCAAGGTGTTTTTGTTTGTCACTGTTATGCAATTATTGATCCAAGCAGTTCTTTCTAGATTCCGTTTTCGGCCTTTTCAACTATTCTGGTGCGCTTATATTTAATGCAATCACTGCAGAATAATTGTATGTTGGGAATGGGAAGCGGCCAACCAAACAGATTGGAGAGCCTACGGATTGCTTTCCGAAAAGCAGGGGAAGAAGCTAAGGGAGCTGCTTTGGCCAGTGATGCCTTTTTCCCATTTGGTAAGTGATATTTAATAGACAGTTTTAATTTTTTTTTAATTAGTAGATGCAGTTATTCCTGGTATTGTTTGTAATGCTGACTTGAACAGAATTAAGCGAAGAATCGAGTATGTTTATTTTTTTTTGTTGCAGTTTCTTGATTTGATGCAGTTTTTTCCATGTCCTGGCTATTTACTTTAATTCTGCCAGAGTTTCAGCGGTGATGCTATAGTCTCAAATTTCGTGCATTTGATTGTGGCATAAATCATTTTGATTGGCTATAAATCAAGAATTTCACGTCTTACACAAACAGCTTAAAATTCTTTTAAGATGGTCATTGGTAGCATAAACAGCATCCCACTAGTAGGTATTTCTGGCGGCGTGAATAAATTGGACCGAACCAGATCCGGCTACTATTGCCAGGAAATGTGAACCAAAAATCGAACCAAGAATAAAAAGAAGGGAGCCAAAACTAGAGCCAAAACCAAACCAGAATAGTTACTGCCATTTTAGTGGTTTATATTTTGTTAGCTGCAAATAGTACTGTAAAGAGTTTATTTTTTTAATACCTGTTTTCTTTAAAATAAAACCAAACCGGTTCGAAGCGGTTTTCCTTATTAGGAGCCGAGCTAGTGTGAGTCAGTTTGTTGGTTTGATTTTTAAGGTTCTTTCGGCCCGCTGTCTTATTTGCACGCGCCTAGGTACTTTGAAAAGAGTGGCTGCTTTCATTTCGTTTGTTTGTATGTACTTTTGCTTTCTCCCGATTTTTACTTTGTTAGTTATAAAAAAACATTCTCACCCTTGTTCAATCGACAGCGTGGAATGACGGGGTCGAAGAAGCGTGCCAGAATGGCGTAGCTGTGATCGCCGAACCGGGCGGGAGTATAAGGGACAATGATGCTGTGGAATGTTGCAATAAGTATGGGGTGTCTCTTCTCTTCACCAATGTGAGGCACTTCAAGCATTAAAGTGTATGGAGATCCTCTCTCAACTAGTATATAGGGCTATAATTGAAATATAAAGCCCCTAAAACTGGAACTTGTTTTTTTTTTTTAAAAAAAAATGTGACAAACCCCTCCAATTTCATCTGTTTAGATTTATAAGTTATTTTGGTCGAGTGAATCAGGAATTTTGTAGAATCAATTCCTGTTTCTGCCAAATTTCATAGCTTCAACTACTTTCCTGCAGTATTGTGCTTTTCGTTGGTAATAATGATTAATAGCTAATGAGGCTGTTAATTCTGAAAGAAATGTTAATGAAAAAAATAAGAAATACTTTTCATTGGCCTATTCCACCTCACATTATGTGGGTCTAATAAAATTTATTAGCATTTCACTGAGTTTCTCTGAGAAGTCCTTGGGAAAACTTCTATTCATTTTGAATCACTAACTTTGGTGGTGTAATTTAAAAAAATGCATTTTCCTTTGTCAAAAGTCATTAATTATTGAATTCATCCATTTTTTAAACACTTGTTGTCATTTTGAACTTAATTATGGGACCTGTTCTTATGGGGTAAACATAGTCCTCCTGAGATGTAACTCATTTGCATGATTAAAAAGTTAGAATTTGTTATTAAATAGTTTTTTTTTTTTTTTTTCTCAGAGTTTCACCTAATAATGGGTATTATGGTGAATGGAATGATATCATAATTTAGGAGGAGCAATGTTAGGGTTTTATTTGTTATGCCAATTGTTTTATCCTATACATGTGGCATTTTTAATTTAAAAGTTGAAAAGGAGTGATTATTATAGTTATCAAGTTTTAAAAAATTATGAATAAATTTGATAAAATTTGTAATTAATTTGACTAATAATATGCAATTTTAAAATCAAATGTGAAGGCGGCGTCTTGTATCGTTGCCAATTTTTTGATTATTTTAAAACACTAATTTTATATAATTTGATGCGTGGGAGGTTAGATTTTTTAAATTTTTTCTTTGTTATTGTTGAGTCAAGTGATAAATGATTAGTTGAAGGTTTTGAGTAAAGTAATTTTACTATCTAATGCAAACTTATTCAACCTAAAAGTTAAAGCCTTAACCTTTATGCAACTTATTCAACCTAAAAACTTTCAACTAATCACTCGTGGAATTTAGCAAATTTTTACTTCACCAAATTATGATTTAAAGAATTTTATTGAATTGGTTTATCTTCGTCACGCCTCACTTCTAGAAGCTATCTATTCTAAAACTATTCTAATTTTAGCACATGTGATTTAGTTTATCTTTGTGACACCTCACTTCTTAAAAGGTCATTCATCCTAGAACTACTTTATCTATAGCACACGCTTATTTTTTTTAATTTATTGAATCTAAGTATCACCCAAGATACTATAGTTCTTTTAATCTCTTGAGTCTAGCTACCATCTAAAATGTTATAACCGGATTAAAAGGTTTGTCCTTTTATATCTCATTTATCATATTATTCTAAATTCTTAGGTGTCATATTCTTTCTCCTTTTAAGCTCCGACTCCCGTCAGGTTCAAGTACACTCACAAATATAAGGCAATATGAGACTCGTTTCGCTAGTCTTAGCCGATCTTAATGAAAGCTATATTCCACCCACAACAGACATTAGTCTGAGAGCCTCGCTCTGCCCGCTATATAATCAAGGTTCAGTCGAAATTCATCTCACACTTCCGGCTGGTGATTAGCTTTGATACCAACTGTGATGCCCCATTTTTCATGAGATCATCCATTATAAAACTACTCTAACTCTAGCTCGCTTAGCCCTCTTAACTTCTTGGATCTAGCTACCACCCAAACCGGCTGGTGATTGGCTTTGATACCAATTACGACGCCCCATTTTTCGGAGAGTCACGAATTCTAGAACTAGCTCTAGCATACTTAATCCTCTTAATCTCTTAACTCTAACCACAATCCAAAATGCTACAGTCAGATTAAGAGATTTAATCTTTTTAGATCTCATATATATAAATATATATATAAAACTATTTCAAATTCTAAAGTGCCACAATCTTTCTATCAATGAAAAAAATTTCTGTTAAATGTGATACTAATTAACATACTATAATTTACAAAAAAAAAAAAAAGTTATAAAATAATTCATTTTATATATCACTATTGAAATCGTTATCTATTCAGATTTTGCCTGGTATCACATTCACACTCTTATACCACCAATTATATAACTTACAATACAAAATAAAAAAGAAACATGGGAGGAGATGATAACTAAATGTAAACATATTAATCTCTATAATAATTAATATTCATATACATGAATCGACTAAACTAATTATAAATACACCAAATCTACTCAAATTCAAACACAATTAAACATAAGAAAAATAAATTTTATCTGAAACTAAATCTTGATAAGGAGGTTTGGATTACTACTTTCAACATATTTATTAGCTTACAATTTGTACTTTGCTGCCATATATTATGTAAAATATTATATTTTATTATTTTATTTGCTGTAAATTAAGAACAAAATTACTGCATAGTAAAAGCCAAAACAAAAATCATACAAAACACATGGAAACTATTACGTGCGTGTCATTTATGATATATCCATCAACTTGTTTATTTTTTTTTAAAAAAATAAAAAGTCAGAGAGAAAAAAAAAAGAAAAAAAAAAGAAGAGGAAATGAAACAGTGCAAGATAATAAATTAACCTGACCAGTTCTCGGAAACTAATGTCACATTAATTAATTAATTAATTACTAAATTCGAAAGAATCTTTGTGCATCATTGCTCAGCAATTCTTAATTAAGACAACTAGATCTTTAGTTAATATCATTTGAAGAGGCATAAATTAAGTCCCATTAATTAACCTATAAATTAAGTCTTATTAACCACAAATTGAATATGATTCCTAATTAGTGGAGAAGCACTAATCCGTGATTTGGAAAAGTGGTGGGAGATTAGAGTATACAGCTGCCTAATTGAGATAGATTGAGTATTTTGTGGGAGATATATAATTTTTTTTTTTTTTTTTTTTTTTAATGATAGAGTTTTTAAATCGACGATTTATATTATTAAACATGATTTAAAATACTTAAAGTATATATAAAAGTAGATCTTCACAATTGTTTAAAATTATAATAAAAATCATAAAATGGTTTAAAATATGAAGTTAAACTTGAATAATCTTCTAAAAATAGAAAATTGTGTTTTTCAGTTTAAGATCAATGCTATTAATCTTAATTCAGATAGTGAATAGAATTTTTAATTAGAAATTCAACTAAATCCACTTCTATATATCACACATTCAATTTTTAGAATAATTAAATATTTTAAATTATATTTAATAATATAAATTGTCAATTCATAACTTTTATTATGGAAAATAAGTTACTAGTATCAGATTAACATTATTATTAAAGTCTCTCTCTCTCTCTCTCTCTCTCTCCTCTCTCATCTCTCTATCTCTCTCTCTCTCTCTCTCTCTCTCTCTCTGCAACCTAATTAAAAGATTTTAATCCTCAACTAGGAGATAAATAGTGTACATTTTATTTAACACAGCCATTTTTATTTACTCAATAAATTCTTAATATTTAAGAGATAAATAGTATATAAATATATAAATTTTTAACAACCTCACCATCTAATTAAATGACGTGGTTACTTACTTAATAACAAACTTATCATGCATATTAAATATTTAATAATTTTGAAATATTATATATAAACTTATAATAACCTAAGTACAAATTAAAGGCTCTAGGAAGCATTAACAAAGTCCCACTAGGCAAGCACTAAATTCGCTATTTGGATAATACATTAATTATACCGCGCTAGGCGTAATTAAATTATATTATAAAAACTATATATTATGTACGTACAACATGGCTAGCTAGTGATGTACTACGTACGTGCGTCTATATATATATATATATATATATATATATATATGAGCATGTTGTTTTTCAGAAAGATTTAATAGTTAATTGTAATAGTTAATTGATAAGAAGATAGTAATATACATACATACATACATACATACATGTAGGCGAAATGAGGAGTAAGGTGTTGTTGAAACCTGTGACGCCCCACTTTTCAGGGGGTCACCCTATCCTACAACTACTCTAGCTCTAGCATACTTAACTCTCATAACCTTTTGGATCTTACTACCATCCAAAATGCTATAGTCGAGTTAAGAGATTTAGTCCTATTATATTATTTATATATAGGACTAATCCAAATTCCGGATGTCATAAAAACTGCATGCAGCATTGTGCTTTCTTCTTGCTATGCTGGTAGCTATTGCTGACGGTGGGTTCTTGCCCTCCGTGCCGCCACCACGTAGTCCTCCGGCCGCCACGGTAGCCTCCTTTCTTTGTCATTATTTTAATACAGAGTATATGTCTTGAGTACTTTCGAAAGTATAAATATTTTTATATTTATAAATTACTTTTGATGTTGAAATATCCATTTGACGATCAACTCCGTCAGGCGCTATCAAAACTATTTAAAAATTAAAATTTATAATTTTTCAATATTATTAATCAAATGATCGAATTTTTTTAAAAATAACTATTTTAATGATCGATGTGATATGTTTATAAATTCAACGGTATAAAATCTTTTAAATTAAATAAAATTTTAATAAAAAAATTTTCTTATCATTACCAGTAAGATTTGGAATTTAATATTTTTATCGTTAATTAAATAACCAAAATTATAAAATTATAAAATTTAATTTTTAAATAATTTTAACAATTATGTCCAACGAAATCGATCGCGGAATCAAATGTCTCACGATAAAAAATAATTTACAAGTACGAAAACAATGGGTACTTTTAAAAATATAATAATCTAGCTCATTGTATAGAACACGTCGGATATATCAGGCCCTTTGTTTTTTTTGAGTGGCGAAGGATAAATTACACTTGTATCTAACTTGATTTAAAAAAATATTCTCACAGTAAAAAATCAAATTTTTTTTTAAAAAATACATAATAATAAAATTCATATTAAACGTAAAATATTATAGTGGGTCACACTCTAATTTGCAAAACAAAATTATCACTTTAAGACAGATCATTTATTACAGTGAAATAAAGTAAAATAAAATTATACTATAGTTTATGCCAAGATAGTATTATGTTAGAATGATAGAGATTTGATAAAAAATAATTTGGCTGGATTCAACTATGCATGAATTATGCCAAGATAGCAGTATTAGTTAATGGAGAGGTGACCAAGTGGATCCAGACAAAAAGAGATGCCAGACAATACGGCCCTCTCCCTTGTTGGAAATTTAATGGATCGTCCGTTATGCGCTATCAATACAGATGTACGAAAAATAGAGAAAATCAAAATTTCGGTAATAACAATAAATGCGGGAAAGAAGAGACCAAGATTTTTACGTGGTTCGGCAACTGCCTACGTCCACGGAGAGAGCGAGAGAGATATATTCTACTATAAGAAACAAAAGAAATACAAACTTACACCTTATGTTTTCTCCAAATAAAAAATCAAGAGCCTTATGGTAAACTCCACCTTTCTTTTGTTCCAACGAAAAATTCTAAGAAAATAATTCGTAATCAAGAAGACCAAATTAGAGAAGTATATAAATATCTGACCAATTAAAATCTTTTATGCTGTTGCTTCGAGTAATCCGAACCGCTCAAGCAATTGGTCGAGAATCTCCGCTCCGCTGCCGAACCCAATGCCGCATACGAATCGCCGTGTACCTTCTCTACTCTAATACTGCCAAGCTTGCATCAAGAACCGACCACCTTTTAATTAATTAAGACGCTAATTAATTAATTTTCTGCATGCCGTACAATCTCAAGAGAGAGGACGATACTCTTAATTAGGCCGTACCTAATTAAAGCGTATTGAGTCATTACAAAGGAACTTTTTTTTTGGAATAGAGGAATAGACTCGTCAGGTAGGGAATGTTGGGTGGCATGGAAGAATGTATGCACGAGTAAGAAAGAAAGCAGACTTGGTATATTAATTAGACCTAGTCATGACGAACAAAGCTTTTCTAACTAGATTACAGTGGTGGAGGGGTGTAATCAATTACAATGATATCTTCAAATGGGGAGTGTTATACAAATTAAGGGATGGAAGAATATTGATTTTTGGACCGACAAGTGGTGTAGGAAAAATACTCTGAAGTCGTTATTCTCCAACGTGTACGATAGAGTAGCAAGAAAATATATAAAAATTAGTGAGTGCTTGGCAAGTAAAGGATAGAGATGGAGAAAGATCATAAGAGAAATTACAACAAGTAAACGCGGGCATAGCCCTAGTATTCTAACACTAAGAGGAAGGATTTCTAGTTTCAAAGCAGAACAAAAATCGGATAGTGATTTGGCGGTGGAGTACTGACGGAAGATTCAATGTGAAATTAATATATTCAACGCTCAATAATTAGGGTACGAGGGATGCTCGAACAAACAAGATTTGGAGACTCGAAATACATCTAAAAGTGCAAGTTTTCATTTGGCTCGTACTTAAGAAGAGACCATTTACAGCGGACAATCCTTTTAAGAGAGGATGGACGGAAAACACAACATGCGTGCTTTGCTGAATTGAAGCGAAAACAGTGGACCACTTATTCATGTGATGTGTTTTTAGTAGATTTTTTATTGTGATGGCTTCAGAGGCAGTTCAGTCTAAAGACATAGGAGATGATGTGAGATTGATTTAGAATGAGTGGATGACGAGAAAATATATATAATTTTTTCGATTGATAAGACTGATAGCTAGTTGGTGGATTATTTAGACGATAAGAAATTGTTGGAAATAATTTATCTTTTCAAATTAATTTTTTTAAATAATTTAAAATTAATTTAAACTCAAAATATTATTTAGCAAAGTTTAGATGAAGCCTGTGAATGTCGAGGCGTGCGTAAGCACTGTCCTAGAAGCGAGATTGCCCCTCCACGTGCAAGGCTCCGGCAATCACCCCTAGCGATACAACGACCACTATCCACCCCGTCGGCAACGACTCCGGGATGGAGCGTAGCGAACCCAACGTCTTTCAGAGATCCAACGACTCCGGGATGGAGCGTAGCGAACCCAACGTCTTTCAGAGATCCAGCAAAATAGAAACTCAAAGATCAAAATTGCAAAGTAAATCTTCTTTTTAAATTAGAGAGGAGAAAATTATAGAGAAAATGCTGTAGCTTTTTTCTTAGTATGCTTTCCATTTAAAGAGCCTAAAGCCCACATGAGACAGGCTCCAACGGGTCCTTTCCCAATGTAGGCTTTAAATGCAAAAAGCAACAGTCAAATGGACCAAGTCAAAATCATGCAGGCCCGGCCCGTGTGTATTGGAAAAGCCTTGCTATCAATTCCTAACCAATATTTATACAAGAGAGGGAATAAATAAACCCTCTCTACATGTGATGAATTTCCGATGTGGGACTAAACATCACATGTAGAGGGGAAATGGGTTTGGGCTCCCAAGCAAAGCCCATTGACATTGGGCTGCACAGAAAAGCCCAAAGGCCAAAATACAGGTTTTAAATCACAACAAATCAAAGAAAACCCAACAGAAATAATGTTAATTTTAAAAATGCTAACGCTGATTCCATACTGTCGGTTAATAAGATCAGACAATTGGTGATCAAGTAGGAGGAACTATTCTCTACGACTAAGCGGCACTAACCTATACCCTATAATTTGACGCTGACGTCATGGAGCAGTAGGTGAGTGTGTGTGTTTGTTTTTTTCTCATTCTTATAGTTTAATTTATTTTTTTAATAAATAAAACAAATAGCGCACCATATTTTTTTTAAAAAAGAAATATATAGTTTGTTTTGAAAAAGAGTAAATAAACATCTAGTTTATTATGATCTTGGGGCGTCTATATCAATATTTTAAAGAAAATTTATTTCACTCAAAATATGCTACCGAATTAATTTTTCTCTTAAGATCACTTTGAAGACTTTTTCTTACTAATTCCTCTATTAAAAATTAGAAAAACAAAAAGAGGACTTATTATGTTGGCTTTAAAGTTCCTAAAATTATATTTATAAAGTTTGAATTATTGAAAAGGGGCTCTTTTATAAATACTAAAAAAGAGATATTTTCATATCAATGACTAATTAATTTGCAATGAGCAATGCTACCCGTACATTCGACTTCAAGTGTACGATATATATATCATCCAGGATAAAAAAAAATTTCACTAGTCATTTTGAAGTGATCAATAAAATTCATCCCATTCAGAATGATGGGGTGTAAATTATACACCGAATTTCGGATATACAAAAAGCATTTTCTATTTGAATATATATATATATATATATATATATATATATATATTAGGAGACTACTATAATTTCAACCATACATTTTTTTATCTAAAGACAGAAAACTTAGTAGCACTAACTATTTAGTGCTATCGATAATATTTCAACCGGACTATATATATATATATATATATATATATATATATATATATATATATATATATATATATATATATATATATATATATAATATTTAAATAGTTATTTTCACTTTCTATTATTACTTTCTAATATTATATTCTTTGCAAATATATATCTAAAGGTTGTTCGAAATTACAGACAATCCGGTCAGAATTACGATATTTAGTTCATTCAGGATGTAATTTGATCGCAGCATTACAAATGATGTAAAATTATACCAAAAATACGAGCGGTAGGGTGAGTATCTCATGGATTATCTTATATATTATATAAGATTACAAGTTTATCCCTTCAACTCTCAAAACCTTTTCAATATGTTATTTTTAAAATTTTAATTTTAAATTTTAAATTTTAAATTTTTTTTTTTATCAAATTTTAAATTTTAAAAAATTAAAATTTACAATTTAAAATTTAAATTAAAATTTAAAATATAAATATAAAATAAAATTTTAAATTTGAAAAATTAAAATTTAAAATTAAATTTTAAAATTTTAAAATTTCAATTTAAAATTTAAAATTTCAATTTTAAATTTTAAATTTTAATTTTAAATTCAAGTATAAATTATATTAAATTATAGTATAATAAAAAATAGTATTAAATTTGACCTAATTTTAGAATAAATTATATCTTATTATCATGATTATTGAATTTTATAAAATAAATAAAACACAAAAAATTTATATACACTGTAATCTAATATTACGTTACTATATTAAACCTAATAATATGACTCAAAAATTTAAAATATCTAGTTAGGTTGAAATAACATGCAATATTACGTAATGCGAACAAATCTTTTGCTAATTGCAATATTTTTTTAAAATATATATATTATGAATATTTTTATAAATATTATGTGTACGAGTGCCACACACGTCAAATTTGTATCCGAGGTAGGTACCTCATGAGCGCACGTTAAACGCGAATCCATAACTGATTATGTTAATATATATATATATATAAAATATAAGATAATAAATATTTTAATTTTTTTAATAAATATAAATATTTTAATTTTTTAACCATAAATAAAAATAAATTATGTATGATAATTTTTTTTACTTTTAAAATATATAAATTATGGATGGATAAAATTTTTAACTTTGATTCGTATATTAAAAAAAAAAAAATACTATTACATTAATAAAATTAATGATTTATATATAATAAATTTAAATTATTATATTAATAATATTAGGTATTAATTTTTTAAAAATTATGAGTCAGTCGTTTCTCGTGCATGTTCTGTACATCTTGTAAACACACAATGGCGAAAAAAAAAAATTATGCTAAATGGCAACATTTTATTATCCTTTTAAAAATTCACAGGAACCAAGCCGAACACATGCATGGATGCATGGCATATACCTAATTTTTATTTAATTTGCTACTTGAGCGGCCTGAAGGAGGTGAGCTTGCGGAATCGCTGCCAGGTCTTCTCCCACACCACCACCTCGTAGGACAGATTGCCGGCCCCAGCCCCCGCCGCCGCCGCCGCTGCCGCCGCCTCAGCTTCCGGCCGGCCGGCGGCGCTATTGTTGGCCTCGACGACTAGGCGGTAGTTGACGCCGGCGACGACCTGCGTCTCCCCACGCAGCACGCGGACGAAGGCCAGCCCCGCCCCGGACACCCGGTCGTGCTCCTTCACCGCGTACTCCCCGATCTCCTGCACGTGCGCATCCTCCACGTCGTTGATGCGCTGCCACCCCCCTGTGATCGCCCCCCGCGCTTCCCCGCCGCCCGCTTCGACGAGAAGCACCACCAGCACCACCAGCAGAGGGAGGACGAGGAGATGAAGAGATCTCATTTCCTTCTCTCTTTTTTTTCTCTTTTTTTTTCACCCTTTTTTCCGTTTCTTCCTCTTTTTGTGAGGGAACGGTTTCTTATTAGGGTTTTAATTTGGGGTAGATATAGAATCAGAGAGGATTAGGACGGGCGACTCCGGAGTTAGCGCATGCACCTGGTGTATAAGATGTATCTTATGCACTGCATTCTCAAATTTTTACTATTTATATATCTATAAGATATATAATTTGAGATTTATATTGAGCCACGTAGCTCTTTAAGTAAAGGGCCAATGAGATTACTCAAATATGTTCAAAAGAGAATTGGATGCACCCGGTGCATGACGAATCAATTCTAAAATATTTATTAAATATTTAAATAAATTATTTAAATATTTTATATTATATATTTTATTTTATTTTAAAATATTAAGTATTATATATTTTATTAATTTTCTAATATACTTTGCGGATATTCTATTAATTCTCTAATATATTTTGCGGTGTATGAAACATTAGTACATATTAGGTGCAAACAAAAAAAAATTTCTCTCTTTCTTTAAATTATGAGAATATTTTATTAAGTATTCTTTATACCGTGTGTATATAAATACATACACTGCATACTTAAAATCTATAATAAATATTTTAAAATTTAATTCAGTAAATATATTTAAATTATTAAATTTTTATAAATAAATATATTTAATTAAATTTTGATATAAAAAATTAATTTTCTAATATACGTTGTAGTACATTGTGTGTTAATATACACAGATACATATAATAAATTTTTTTTTATTCACTTTTAACAAGGTAATTTAAAATTAGTTTTCTAATTTTAACTTTATAATTAAAAATTTTATTTATAAAAAAATTTAACTATTAAATTTAATTGAATATTTAAGTAAAATTATTATAATACAAATACTGAAAGTTAAAAAAATATTAATAAAAAATAATTTTTATAATATGTAAAAGTTATACCAATTTTATATATATTTTTAATTTTTTTATTATAATTTTTTTAAAAATTTAAAAAATTTAATAATTATATATATATATATATATGTTAATTGATTGAAATATTATCTATCCGCTGTGAAGAGCGGGGCTTTTACTAGTATAATAAAATTAGATTATAATTTATTATTCAGCCAATTTATTTCTATTATAAAATTTTATTTTTTATAATATTAAAAATTTAAGTCAAAATATAATAAATTAAAGGTTAAAGAATCGAAATATAATTTACTGAGAATAAAAATATTGTGCGACTTTTAAAATAGTAATTATTAAATATTAGATACGGTGTATGAATTGAAGAAGTGTTTGTAAACACCGGGCAGTGGCAATAACTTCTCTGCGTGGGTCTCGTTTTTAGGGTTTTCTATTTGGGAACGCGGGGGCGTGAATGACGGTGGCATGCAGTGGAGGCGGCGGAGTATTCGAGAAGCAGTTTTCTCCGCGCTGTTGACGAGGCAGTCTTTTCAGTGAGACTGCCCGGAACCAGACGCGCGCGTGTTAGACAGCAGATAGACGCGTGCATGTTAGACAGCCACGTGCGTGTTAGACAGTTACGAATTTTTATTTTCTTTTTCTGCTTTTGAGTACAAACGCACAGAACATTTTGAAAGTATCAACTATTTTAAATTAAAGATAATTTTATATAATTTTATATAAAAATTTAATTATATACAATTTTTTTGTAAACATATCGAATAGTAAATATATTTCTACAAAGTTTAACTTTCATACTTATCTTTTCAAAAGTTTAAAGTTATTCATATATATCCCTCCGGTTTATTATCGTTAATTCACTGTTTATTTTTTAACCGATTATATGTGAATTGATAGTTTTGTCATTTCAAAAATATTCCTACAAAAAAATAATACAGAAATATTTGAAAGAGTAAAAAATATTCCTACAAAAAATAATACAAAAATATTTGAAAGAGTAAAAAGGTAAATTTATCTTACTAACTAACCAAGATTAAGTATTTAACCTATAATTAACTAGATTTTTTTAACAGAGATAGACGGCTTTAAAAAATATTCCTACAAAAAATAATACAGAAATATTTGAAAGAGTAAAAAGGTAAATTTACCTTACTAACTAACCAAGATTAAGTATTTAACCTATAATTAACTAGATTTTTTTTAACAGAGATAGACGGTAGGAATATATATGAATAACGTTGGATTTTTAAAGGGATAAATATAAAAAATTGAACTTTGTAGGAATATATCTGCTATTCGATATGTTTACAAATATTGAATTTTTTAAGGAATAAATATAAAAAGTTAAACTTTGTATGAATATATCTGCTATTCGATATGTTTACAAGGAGCCGTATGCAATTAACCCTTATATAAATATATCTAAGGGTAATGCTACATATGGGTGTATAATTCTATAAAATTTAAATTACTATATTTTTTTTTAAAAAAATCAATAATATTCATATTTATTCTAATTTATTATCATTAATAAATCATTTATTTTTTAATAAAATTAAATAAAATATTAATTTTGTTTCTTCAAAAGCTCAACTATTAAAATCGCACATAAATATTCTCTAAAAAAATTCTCAACAATCATCTTCTTTCTCTATAAAAATTAATCTAATCCGAGTCTTCTCTCACTTTTTTTTTTTTTTTTCTTTACCTATCTAATACTTTACTTTTCCACTCATTTTAATCCTATATTAAATCCCTAGTGCTCCTTTGACAAGAAGAGAAAGAAAAGTTTCTATTGCTAGGGTTTTGATGAAGAGAAGATCACTCATTTTTCTGTATTAAATCCCTACTGCTCTATTGATAGAAAGAGAAAGAAGAGTTCCTATTGCTAGGATTTTGATCGAAAGAAGATCACTCATTTTCCTCTATTAAACCTTTACTGGTCATTTTCCTCTATTAAACCTTTACTGGTCCTTTGCCAGGAAGAGGAAGAAGAATTCTTATTTTTAGGATTTTGATCGAAAGAAGAACGTAAATGTGGAGAGTTGAATCAGCTTGTGGAGAGCGGAATGCCTTGAGACGATATGGGGGTGACATCTCGGCTCATGCCAACGCGATCGGCTCATACTTAAGTCGACAGACTCTGTTGGTGATGGGACGGCCATCGAAATCTGCGCAGACACTGGGGTTATTTATTATGGGGATAAGCTGTGGTGACATGCCGTGTACTCTCCGTCTCGCCGCAATGCACCGCCCCGGTCAGAGTTGACTAGTCACATATGTTTCCTTTGTGTCTAACCAGTTTCCCTTATAAATAGTAAAGAGAGCAAGTCTACCCGGAGAGAACTCTGTTGGAAGTCATATGAGGTCAGCTCGAGCCGAGAAACCGAAATCCTCAAAAGACCATGGAGCTCGAGGTCATCTTCCTCGAATCGGCTCATACCCGAAAGAGCATCCCTGGACAATCTAAGCAGCCGACAGATATTTTCAGCGAGTTTTTCAGCCTGAGGTGGGGGATATCATCAAGCAGGGGTGATCTCTTATCTTGTCTACTGTTTGAGCTTTGACTTATTGTTAACTTCTTATCTCTAAGCGTGAGTAGGAGTTGTGGAGGGAGTGTTGTGTAAAACTCGCTGAACCTTGAGGTTTTGAACCGTAGAGGTTTGTGACCCTGTGTTCGGGTGTTTTGCTTATGGATCTCAGGGTAGAACCGTGGGGTAGTGGAACCGAGAGTTCAGTTGAGTGTGAGAGAGTGATAGACTCTGTCTTAGGGGTAGCTTAAGAGGAATTAGAAGTGAGTACTCTAGTGCATTAGTGAGCTGGGTAGTTGGCCTTCGGGTTGTTGTGTGGCATGAGAGCGCTTAACTGAGGAGTAGGTCGATACTTCGACTCCTTTGAAAATGGGTGTACTAAGCTAACGATGGGTGTGGTGACGTGGGTGTAACTCGGCCTCCCATCCGATGCTGTGGTGAAATACCTACCGGAACATGACGTCGGTATGTTCCGGCTCTCTAGGCGCCGCGCAGTTTGTGGTGAAATACCCACTGATGGTGACGTGGGTTGGGTCTCGGCTCTCTTGGTGGTAGGATTGTTTAACCAGGTGGTGGCGGGTGCGAGTTCTTTCGGCACCCCACTTAGCATCCGGGACCAATCTCGCGAGCGTACAGACAGCCGATTTTACCCAGATAAATGTACAGGTCGCCGATAGGAGTGCAGTTCGATAATTCGACCTCTACTCGGGGTTCGTACATGCCATGCCCTGAGCCTACAACGGAAGCCCTAGGGCACGCAACAGACCTGCCACGTGTGCCGAGGGCACACCCGACACACGCGAAGCGTGCAAAGCTAACCTACAAAGAACTATAATATACAACTAAACGTGTATCAGAGCAAAAAAGTAAAACTATACTAGCATCTATCACTGTACAAAAAACATACAAGATCCACCTATCAAAAAGAAATAAATATAAGTAAAGGGCCCTGGCCTAGCTAGTCCCAAAGTATAGTGCACAAAACTAAACTACCAACAGGGTGGACTATCTCTATCAAAATATGCTCGGTAAGAGTTGCTATTTATGGTGCAACCCTCTTATCTCAGTCCAAAGCTGGCTCGGATAGCTCTGAAAAGTAGATCACAAGCGGGCGTGAGAACTACAAAACAGCAGTTCCCAGTTCACTGTTTATTTTTTAACCGATTATATGTGAATTGATAGTTTTGTCATTTCAAAAATATTCCTCCAAAAAATAATGCAGAAATATCTGAAAGAGTAAAAAGATAAATTTACCTTACTAACTAACGAAGATTAAGTATTTAACCTATAATTAACTAGATTTTTCTAACAGAGATAGACGATAGGAAAATATATGAATAACGTTGGATTTTTGAAAGGATAAATATGAAAAATTGAACTTTGTAGGAATATATCTGCTATTCGATAGGTTTACAAACGTTGGATTTTTTAAGGAATAAATATGAAAAGTTAAATTTTATAGGGATATATTTGCTATTCGATATGTTTACAAGGAGCCGTATGCAATTAACCCTTATATAAATATATCCTTTTAAATTTACATATGGATGTATAATTTTATAAAATTTAAATTACTATATTTTTTTTAAAAAAATCAATAATATTCATATTTATTCTAATTTATTATCATTAATAAATTATTTATTTTTTAATAAAAATAAATAAAATATTAATTTTGTTTCTTCAAAAGCTCAACTATTAAAATCGCACATAAATATCTTCTAAAAAAATTCTCAACAATCATCTTCTTTCTCTATAAAGAATTAGGCTAGAATACTATCGATAGCACCAAGTCATTGGTGCTATCAAGTTTTTAGTCGTTGGATGAAAAAATATGCGGTTGGGATTATAGTGGTCCCCTAGGGTTTACTAGGTGGTTGGTTGAATAGTAAAAATTTTAGGGGACCACTATAATCCCAACCGCATATCTTTTCATCCAACGGCTAAAAACTTGATAACACCAATTGTTTGATGCTATCGATAGTATTCTAGCCGGACTCCTCTATAAAAATTAATCTAATCCAAGTCTTCTCTCACTTTTTTTTTTTTTTCTTTACCTACCTAATACTTTTCTTTTCTACTCATTTTAATCCTATATTAAATCCCTAGTGCTCCTTTGACAGGAAGAGAAAGAAAAGTTTCTATTGCTAGGGTTTTGATGAAGAGAAGATCACTCATTTTTCTGTATTAAATCCCTACTGCTCTATTGATAGAAAGAGAAATAAGAGTTCCTATTGCTAGGATTTTGATTGAAAGAAGATCACTCATTTTCCTCTATTAAACCTTTACTGCTCCTTTGCTAGGAACGGGAAAAAGAATTCTTATTTTTAGGATTTTGATCGAAAGAAGAACGTAAATGTGGAGAGTTGAATCAGCTTGTGGAGAGCGGAATGCCTTGAGACAATATGGGGGTGACATCTCGGCTCATGCCAATGCGATCGGCTCATACTTAAGTCGACAGACTCTGTTGGTGATGGGACGGCCGTCGAAATCTGCGCAGACACTGGGGTTATTTATTATGGGGATAAGCTGTGGTGACATGTCGTGTACTCAACTCCGTCTCGCCGCAATGCACCGCCCCGGTCAGAGTCGACTAGTCACATATGTTTCCTTTGTGTCTAACCAGTTTCCCTTATAAATAGTAAAGAGAGCAAGTCTACCCGGAGAGAACTCTGTTGGAAGTCATATAAGGTCAGCTCGAGCCGAGAAACCGAAATCCTCAAAAGACCATGGAGCTCGAGGTCATCTTCCTCGAATCGGCTCATACCCGAAAGAGCATCCCTGGACAATCTAAGCAGCCGACAGATATTTTCAGCGAGTTTTTCAGCCTGAGGTGGGGGATATCATCAAGCAGGGGTGATCTCTTATCTTGTTTACTGTTTGAACTTTGACTTATTGTTAGCTTCTTATCTCTAAGCGTGAGTAGGAGTTGTGTAGGGAGTGTTGTGTAAAACTCGCTGAACCTTGAGGTTTTGAACTGTAGAGGTTTGTGACCCTGTGTTCGGGTGTTTTGCTTGTGGATCTCAGGGTAGAACCGTGGGGTAGTGGAACCGAGAGTTCAGTTGAGTGTGAGAGAGTGATAGACTCTGTCTTAGGGGTAGCTTAAGAGGAATTAGAAGTGAGTACTCTAGTGCATTAGTGAGCTGGGTAGTTGGCCTTCGGGTTGTTGTGTGGCATGAGAGCGCTTAATTGAGGAGTAGGTCGATACTTTGACTCCTTTGAAAATGGGTGTACTAAGCTAACGATGGGTGTGGTGACGTGGGTGTAACTCGGCCTCCCATTCGATGCTGTGGTGAAAAGCTCAAAGCGACATGCATGCTATGATCAACGGTGACTCCTCATATCACCGACGACATAAGACACGAACCCTAAGGTCAACTCATGTGTCCCAACACGGAAGTACCGCACGTCTCAAAATTCGTGCCCCTAGCGCACACAACCACACGCACTAGCCCAAGGCTCACGAAACCTCAAGATAAAGCAACCACTACATCAACATGACGTGGAAGAAATACCACTATCAAAGTTGTTGGATTATGTAAAATCATGTTTCGAGTCCATATGGATTTGATCCAATCTTGTTCCTAAAGATTAGGGATAATTTAGGAATATCTTAAAGATAATTCTTAAAAGGATATGGACGACGACTAGAAGTGATTTAAAAACTCGGATGGACGGTGGAGATCGTTTCCTATTAGAATTAGGTTTTTAGAGTTATATTAACTCTTGCGATTATCTTTTATTTTTTAGAGCTTCATTGAAAAATCCTAATTGAGAGGAGAAACGTGGAGAGCCTCCGTGAGAGAGTTTCTTGTAATCTAATTTTACTCCTTGTACTTTTGTGTCGTGGATTAATTGAAGAACGCATTGAGGTGGTCTTGCCCGTGGACGTAGGTTGACACATTGTTGGCCGAACCACGTAATTCTCGTGTCCTTGCATTCCCTTATTTGTTTTATTTCTTTAGTTATTCTCGTGCTTGTTTTCTACAATCGTTTTCGCCTACTTTTATCTACGAAAGATTCTGTTTCCGCTGCGCTCGTGTGCTGTGTGGGTTGAGGTGTGCTCGGTAACCCCACGGCCGGTCCCCCTTCAATTGGTATCAGAGCGTTTGGTTATTCGTAGTTCGTTGACGGTGAAACGATGGCGGGGAAAGTTTCAGTGACAAAGTATGAAGTTTCTCGATTTGATGGAGCGAACTTTGCGTTGTGGAAACTGAAGATGCAAGCAGTTTTAATTAAAGATGCTTGTGAGATCGCCCTGCAAGGAATAGAGAATAAGCCGGAAGGGATGACGAAAAAACAATTTGAAGAGAAGGACAAGATGGCTTTGGCAAACCTATATTTGGCACTGGATGATTCGGTGTTATTCAATGTGGAGACCGAGACTACCGCAAAAGGGATTTGGGATAAATTAAAAAATCTCTATGAAGGAAAGTCATTGGTGAACAAAATTTTCTTAAGGCGACAATTGTACAATCTAAAGATGAAGGACGGGGCACCGGTACAAGAACATCTAAGTACATTCAACTCTATCGTGAGCAAACTCGCTGCCCTAGACGTGAGAATTGATGAAGAAGAAAAGACAAGTATTTTACTTTGCTCGATGCCGGAAACTTGGGATAATTTGATTATGAACTTGAGCCATGTTGAAACCCTTAAGATGGAGTCGGTTGTTGCATCATTACTTACCGAGGAGATGAGGCGGAAGTCTAGCCAAGGAAGTTCTTCGGGGGAGGCTATGATAGCACGGGGAAGACCTTTCGAGAGGGAATATGGTGATCGAGGAAAGTCGAGATCAAAATCCAAGGGCAAAAAGAAAGTAAAGTGCTGGAATTGTGGAAAGTTGGGGCACGTGAAGAAAGATTGTCGGGTTAAAGGGGTTGATAGTAAATCCGATTCAAATAATTTTCAAGGTAATATAGCCGAAGCGGATGCTAAGTCGGCTAGTTCAGAAGACGGAGATGCGTTAGTCGCATTGGATAGATCCGAGCTTATTTATCATTGGATCTTGGATTCGGGGGCGTCATTCCACATGACTCCCTATAGGGAGTGGTTTCATTCTTATAAGTCACGGGATTGTGGAGTTATCTATTTGGGTGACAACACGGCATGTCCGGTGGTTGGAGTGGGAGACGTTCGGATCAAGATGTTTGATGGTGTTATTCGGACGGTTTCTAATGTTCGACATGTTCCTGCACTTCGAAAAAGTCTTCTATCACTTGGAAAATTTTGCAAACAAGGGTTTAAATTCATCGGCGAGAAATATCACTTGAAGGTATGTCAAGGTTGTTTGGTGTTGATGAAAGGAGAGCAAGTAGGTGGCCTTTATAGATTAGTGGGCGAGACTCAAGTGGGAGAAGCGGTTGTTGCAAGCGCAAAGGTGGAGTCTTCAACGGTGTGGCATCGCCGTTTAGGACACATGAGTGAGCGCGGATTGCAGGTATTATCCAACCGTGAACTTCTTTCAGGTTACAAGTCCGCGCCATTAGATTTTTGTGAAGATTGGATCTACGGGAAGCAACGAAGGTTGTCTTTTTCTCTATCACATCAAAGAAGTAAGAAGCATCTCGAGTTGATTCATTCAGATACTTGGGAGTCGCCCGATACTTCGTTGGGCGGATGTTCTTACTTTGTTTCATTTATTGATGATTACTCTCGGAAGGCTTGGGTGTATATTCTAAAGCGAAAGTCCGATGTGTTTGAGACTTTTAAGAAGTTCAAAATTCTTGTGGAGAATGAAAAGGATTTAAAAATTAAGTGCCTACGTTCTGATAACGGAGGGGAGTATTGTTCAAGAGAATTTGATGAGTTTTGTATTGAGCATGGAATTAAGCGGCATCTCACGGTACCCGGTACACCGCAACAAACCGGTGTAGCGGAGAGGTTAAATAGAACACTCATGGAGAGGGCCCGTAGCATGTTGAGTACTTCAAAACTCGACAAGAGATTTTGGGCGGAAGCCGTGAGCACGGCTTGTTATTTGATTAATCGAGCGCCGACAAAATCACTTGGTTTGGAAATTCCTGAAGAAGTCTGGAGCGGCAAGTCCGTTGATTACTCCTATCTTCGTGTCTTTGGATGTGATGCTTATGCGTGGATACCGAAGGAGAAAAGGTCTAAATTGGATAAGAACTCTCGGAGGTGTATATTTCTTGGCTATGCGAAAGGTGTTAAGGAGTATCGATTGTGGGACCCTACTACCCACAAAATAGTCCTAAGTCGTGACGTTGTCTTCAATGAAGGGTCATTTCAAGGCACCAAGGAAAAGCAAGATGATGATGCTATGATTCCAATTGAGCTCTTTGAAGCGCGCGATGAGGTGCAAGTTGAGCAAGCACAACAGGATGATGAAGTGGTTGATGATGAACCTGACTTGGAATCTCCGCAATCATCCGAAGATACAAATTCACCGGTAGAGTCGCCAGCGGATTCCGGGCGTCCTAGTAGAGTTATTAGACCTCCTGCGAGGTATAATGACTATATTACTTCATTTATTCCTTCTGCAAACCATGTTAGTGCATATGTTGCTTTAGCGGAAGAAGATGAGCCGACTTCGTATAAGGAGGCTTGTGAGTCGACTGATGCTGGGAAGTGGCAATGCGCGATGGAGGAGGAGATGGAGTCAATTCGGAAGAACAAGACTTGGGAACTTGTTGATTTGCCGAATGGAAGGAACGCGATTGGATGTCGGTGGGTGTTTAAGGTGAAAAAGGATACAGATGGGAATGTGGAGAGGTTCAAGGCAAGATTGGTGGTGAAGGGATATGCTCAGAAGCCGGGAATCGATTTCGATGAGATCTTCTCACCGGTGGTTCGTCTTACCACTATTCGGGTTGTTTTGGCGATCGCAGCGGTCATGGATTTGGAGCTCGAGCAGATGGATGTAAAAACAGCATTCTTGCATGGTGACCTGGAGGAGGAGATATATATGTAGCAACCGGAAGGCTTTGTCGAAAAAGGCAAGGAGTATTTGGTTTGTCGGTTGAACAAATCATTGTACGGCTTGAAACAGGCGCCAAGGTGTTGGTACAAGCGATTTGATTCCTTCATTATGAGTTTGGGTTTTGATAGGCTTGAAGCGGATCATTGTGTATATTTCTGCGATTATAATGACGGGAGCTTCTGTATTTTGTTATTATATGTCGACGACATGGTGGTCGCCGGAAATAACAAGGGCCGGATATTTATCTTGAAGACTCAGTTAGCCGGTGAGTTCGATATGAAGGACTTAGGAACTGTGAATCAAATACTCGGGATGAAGGTACTACGGGAGAGAAAGAATAGGAAAGTTTGGCTTTCACAGAAGAGTTATGTGGAGAAGGTTCTGCGGCGCTTCAACTTGCAGAACGCAAAGCCAGTTTCTACCCCGTTTCCTATTCATTTAAAATTGTCGGCCGAGCAATCACCGGGTACGGAAGCAGAAAAGACCGACATGGCTCGGGTACCATATTCATCGGCAGTAGGGAGCCTTATGTTTGCCATGGTGTGCACGAGACCCGACATTGCTCAAGCAGTGGGAGCAGTGAGTCGGTATATGGCGAATCCAGGTTGTGAACATTGGAATGTAGTGAAGTGGATTCTCAGATATTTGAGAGGTACTGCGGATTTCTCACTCTGTTATGGTTCTGCGGGTTTGGAGTGCGTCGGATATGTGGATGCAGATTTCGCAGGAGATAAAGACAGAAGAAAGTCTACCACGGGTTATGTTTTCTCCATGGGCGGTGGTGCTATTAGCTGGGAGTCGAAGCTTCAGTCGGTAGTCGCTTTGTCGACGACGGAGGCGGAGTACATAGCAATGACACATGCTTGTAAGGAGGCTATCTGGCTAAAAAGACTTTTAGGAGAATTAAAAGTGAAGCAAGATGTGGTGGGAGTGAATTGTGATAGTCAAAGTGCAATACACTTGGCGAAGAATCCGGCGTTTCACTCTCGGACGAAACACATTGATATTCGATATCACTTCATGAGAGATGTGGTGGATGAGGGTTTTATCTCATTGTTGAAAATTCACACAGATGCGAATCCAGCGGATATTTTAACGAAACCGGTGACTCGAGAGAAGTTCAATTGGAGTATGACTTCTCTCGGTCTTGGAGCTATATGAGGAGAGTGGGAATTTGGCAAGATCTTCAATTTTGTGTTTTATGAAATTCGGCACATATTTTTAAGTGGGAGAATTGTTGGATTATGTAAAATCATGTTTCGAGTCCATATGGATTTGATCCAATCTTGTTCCTAAAGATTAGGGATAATTTAGGAATATCTTAAAGATAATTCTTAAAAGGATATGGACGACGACTAGAAGTGATTTAAAAACTCGGATGGACGGTGGAGATCGTTTCCTATTAGAATTAGGTTTTTAGAGTTATATTAACTCTTGCGATTATCTTTTATTTTTTGGAGCTTCATTGAAAAATCCTAATTGAGAGGAGAAACGTGGAGAGCCTCCGTGAGAGAGTTTCTTGTAATCTAATTTTACTCCTTGTACTTTTGTGTCGTGGATTAATTGAAGAACGCATTGAGGTGGTCTTGCCCGTGGACGTAGGTTGACACATTGTTGGCCGAACCACGTAATTCTCGTGTCCTTGCATTCCCTTATTTGTTTTATTTCTTTAGTTATTCTCGTGCTTGTTTTCTACAATCGTTTTCGCCTACTTTTATCTACGAAAGATTCTGTTTCCGCTGCGCTCGTGTGCCTGTGTGGGTTGAGGTGTGCTCGGTAACCCCACGGCCGGTCCCCCTTCAAAAGTACCCTCTATCTCTAACAACAAACAACACAGCCGAAGGATCAACTCAGATCGACAATATGGTTCCCCGGACAAGCAGTCTAATCCAAACCTACTATAAAAATAATATCTATCCCAGTACACGTGCAACCTGAAATCCTCGTACGTCTACACTAACACACCGAACACTATAGACCACTAACAAGGATCCACCGACTACAGATAAACCCAATATGCTATAAAAATGCCTACCCCGAAATCCACACACCCAAAATATCTCTAAAAGTTCATTGGCAAGTGGCAAAGGGCTTGGTGGTTGATACTCGTGACCCGAGTTCGAAGCCTAGTTGCTTCACATTTCTAGCTAAGTTTATTTCAAAAATAAACGAAGCGGATAGCATGCTACCTTTCTCTCAAAAAAAATATATATATTATAGTTCCCATACCCCAAACAGTGTAAGAACAGGTAAATCATGCATTTTCTATAACTAAACGTAATATTAAAACAGATAAAATCTCTACATCTAATATGAAGACATAAGAGATACTCCGCTATTTTCAGCGGTACGGAACCTACCTGGAAAGCAACTACTGGCAGAACTTGGTTGGCGGAAGAATTGCACACCCAACGATGATCACCACACGCGAACGACACAACCCGAAGATCCCGGTGGCACACCGCATAGCTAAACGGGACAGAAACTCGGCTCTAACAGTTAAAAAGGGTACAGGGTTCACAAATCTAAGACTCTAACGGGCAACTCCAAAAACAAACCAAAAATTGTACCAAAAACCACAACAAAAATCAATAAAATAAAAGAAACTTACCTCGATGTCAACGTGCCCTCAAAACTCATGCGCGCGCGTACGTTCGGCTCCTCAGAACGCTCCACGCACGCTGCACGGCACTCCCGGCATGCTCATGGCCCTTCTCTACCTCTCTTTCGTGCTTTGTTTCTCTCTAGAACCCACGGAGGCGAACAGAAGAAAAAAAACAAAGAAATATAGAGGTTCCCATGCTTTTATACTACAAAAACCCATTATTCGTGCGCTGGAAATCCTCTTTCGGGCGCCCAGAAAATTGGGGATGCTACAGTGGGCGACCCGGGCGCTCGCTTATGCGCCCGCGGCCAACCCGGGCGTGCCACACATCCCGTGCCAGCATCGCGCACCTGCGCTCGCACCCACGCGTCAACGCAAACGTCAGCAACACGACGTGCGCGTGTCGCATCGCGTGGCGCACCGAATGGGGCACTGCCACATGGCTGCTCTATACCGTGCGTACGCCAGCCGCGCATCCCCGCTTCCCTATTCGCTCACCTCGGTCGCCGAGCCGTCTTGTGACAAGCACCCACCAACCGCCTCACCCACTCTCTCTCCTAAAGCCTCCCAAAACGCACCCCGGACTCCCTTTTTCGCGTCGATTTGCGCTAAACCGGTTCCGACTCAGTCCGATACTCCCTCAACGTGCAAAAAAGACCAATTTGACTATGACTTTGCAATTTGCGAAAGTTCAATATAGCACAGTACGGGTCAACCGATCGGGGAGGTAAGACCCTTTCGGCATTAGCATATGTGAGGTACTCGGCAGATTTGAGCCGAGAGTGTTGGTTTCGGTTGTGTGTTGGTCAGGCATCTGGGGTGTTTCTTAAATCATTACTGTTTTCTTTATCTTTATGCTTTATCTCTATTTTACTTTGTAGATGCTTCCTATAGACCAAATAAGTGTTGAACATTTGTTCGTGATGGTTGAGCCCACTTGGAACTTTAATTAGTTCTCACTCCCTGTGGTTTACTCCTTTCAGGTGTCGGTTCGGTTGGTGAAACGTGTGATTGCAATAAAACGTCGTCGAGTAGCGAAAGCTAGGAGTCTAGGCGGTTGTCCGTAGTAGCTTGTTGTTCGGTTGTTTTGTTGTTGAGTCGAGGGCTCGGTTGTCTGTTTCTTTTGTAATCGAACTGATAAAATAGAATAAATTATTATTTTAATATTTTAGCCCTTATACTCTGATATTGTGTAACCTTTCGTTTTCTTTTAATAAGCACGAATGGGATTGACCGTTCCGTTTGGGTTGAGCGTGGTGTACCCGCTCGGCGGGAAGTCTGTGCGTGCTCCCAAACCGATCGTTTGGCGATTCCGGGGCGTGACAGTAAAAAGTTTACATAAGACCTTCTCGCGAGAGGGCTTCGATCGTTGTCTTCATTTTTCTTCATCAGGTAGGTAATGAGATTAGAATATCTGAAGAACAAAAAGGTTAATTTTCTTATTGTTAAGTATTTTACATATAGTTAACTATATTTTCTAAATACGTGTATATTTGAAATCGTTAGGACTTTTTGAAGAATAAATATGATAATTTAAATTTTGTAAGGATATATTTGCTATTTGATATATTTATAGGGAGCTGTATTAAATTATCTCGTTAAAATAACTATCTAATTTTTAAAAATTTAAATTTTATTATTTAATATTTTAATTTATTTAATTTGAGTTAGTTAATAATATTTATTATTTTGACTTCAAATTTTAAGATAATTTTTTAAAAAATAAATTAATAGTTATGAGAATTGCATTATTGCATGAAGTTTGCTAACTAAACTTGTAAAAATAAATAATAATTTTAATTTTTTAATTTGAAATACCATTGGTTGATTCAAATTATATATATTAAAAAGTTGGACAGTAAAATTAAAAGTTTGAAAGATTGGTAATTCATAATCGATTCAAAATGATTCTTTGTTGATATAAGTTCTTCATGTTTTTCCTTCTTCTTCTTTTTTTTTTTTTTTTTTTTTTTTTTTTTTTTACATTTGGCCCTCTCAAAAATTTTTATTTCACAATTGATTCTATAAAAATTATATATATAGAAATAATTCTATATTGTATGCACAGGTGGTACAGTCTAAAATTTTGAGTTTTTTTAAAATAACCTTTTAAAATTTTATAATTTGCGAACTAACCCTATCAAAATTTTATTTGTAAAACTAATCCTATTTTTGCCATATCAGCGCCACGTACGTTAGGGGCTCATAAGGTATTCACCGCCTTCACAATAACCATATAAATCTTCTAAAGATGGTGCATTTGCTTTCTCACCGTTTTGAAGCTTTAGATTGCTTCAAGCGCTTCGTAGCGGAGGCTGAGAATCAAATAGAAAGAAGAGTAAAAGTGCTTCGCACAGATCGAGGACGTGAGTACTTGTCTGATCAGTTCAAGACTTACTGTGAGCAAAAGGGCATTAGGAGACAGCTCACTATTCCAGGTACTCCGCAACAAAATGGTGTTGCAGAGCGAAGGAATCATACTCTACTGGACATGGTTAGGTCTATGATGGCGCATGCTCATCTTCCTATAAGTTTTTGGGGAGATGCTCTTTTTGCTCTTTTGACTGCTGCCTATATTCTTAATCAAATCCCTAGTAAATCGGTGCCTTCTACCCTATATGAGTTGTGGGTGGTAGAAAGCCAAGTTTACACTACTTACGCCCTTGGGGTTTAGCTGGATATGTTCACAACCCCTCACATAGATTCGAAAAACTCGGCCCTAAAGCAGGCAAGCATGTGTTCATCAGATACCCTGAAAATTCGAAGGGCTATGTGATGTATGGTGAACAGCCAGATGGTGGGATGACTGAGATTGAGTCTCGTAATGTGGATGTCACGCCCCGGCGTCGAAACTGCGACCCGGGCTCGCCAACAGATCCGCCGCCCATACGGAAACCCCGTATAGACGAAGCGACTAACCTGCAAAAAGAATCAACTACAGTATACAGATATCAGAGCTGAAAGTAAACTACTGAAAAAACTGAAATCCAATCACTGTACAACTGACAAGAATACAATATCCATCTCCCAAAATACGATCGTATAAAAAGTCCTCTGATACAAAAACCCAAAAGGGAGATATCTCCAATAAATACATCAGTGTACAAGCTCTCAATACAAAAATATCCTCACTACATCAGTCTCTCAAACTGTAAAATAAAATACAACTCTATACCTCACAACAAGGGTCTCTCAACAGAGGGAAAAGAAGTAAACTAATCTACTGAAGCTCACCTCTGAAGGGGTACCGCTACACTCCAACGACGGGTAGGGAACTAGCTCGCGACTCACTCGCCTCGATCAGAAGAATCAGCAACAGGAGCACAGGAACAGGAGAAGAAGTCCCTGGGGAAAAGACACCACGACGGGTGTGAGAACTACTTCCCACAGTAGTTCTCAGTGGGTGCCGTCAACAAGCCCAACGGTCTGCACACTAAGTCTACTAGAGGCATAAGATAACAGTGCAATGAAATCTGAACAAGAAAAGCTGGAGCTACTCTACAGCTACCATGCCTCTATCTAGATGCTCAAAAAGTGGAACAGATGAAAGTAAATGTGACCACTCGCACCCAAGGTGCTCAATCGACCCAATCGAACTGACTGCCTCATAGGGTCCAGTCAAGCCTGCGCCTACCTACTGCCGTTACATCCCGGAGGACCGGACTGACGTAGGGCGTCCACACGGACTAACTCACCCCTCGCGCAAAACTGTCTCACTGGCCAAACATCGCATCCACTGCGGCATCCCAGGGGGCGCGACCCCAACTGAGGAAAACGGCGCGGCATAGAGTATCGAACATTGGCACATGCAGGCTATAGTCAAAATCCACGCTCACTCTCAGAACGGAAGGACTCAAGATCCCCAAATATCTCGCACAACAGTCGGAGCACTCTCGACGACACAGCTGATCAGCTCACACGAAATACGAGACACTAGCCTCACCAACAGCTCACAGCACAAAACACACTGGCTGGAGACACTCCACAGCCAGGAACGACCCACAACTCAGGGCTAACAACACTGGTCGGACAACACTCAACGACCTGGGACCACCGTCAACCCCAACGGTTCCCAACAACACTGACCGGAAGATACTCAACGGCCCGGGACCACCGTCTGCTCAACGGCTCCCCACGACAGAACGTCAAACTCACAGAGGATACCAACCAGGGCCCGAAAGTCCCCGGGAGACCAACACCTACAACCCTCTCAACAAGAACAGGTTCCAGGCTCGGCCCCCGTGGCTTTCGTCCCGACAAAGGAATGGCCCCTAGAACCCAGACCACTCGAATCCTTGCGAGTGGGGAAGTTTACACGAAAAAGGGGTGACATTATTTACTGAAAACCATTCTCACTCAACCCACGCGGGTGAGGACTAAAAGTAGTTCCCTTTTTGAAAAACCATCTTGATTTGAGGAGAAACCCATTTTAATGATTTTTAGTTCTTTTAGGAAAAACAGTTAGAAAACAAGGATTTGCCCAAACCCCGAAGGGCTGATGCCTTTGTCCAATCAAACAAGAACAGACTTCAGCGGCCCTTCGATGCTTGGAAGAAAACATCGATAGACTAAAAATCATGTGTATGTCAAAAAGGGTATGGGTTCTAGGTCCAGCTAACACAAGCACACAACTGCCACTAACTCCGTGGCGACAGCATAAACAGGGCAACAAGATCTCCCGGGACTACCGTTTACCCAAACGGCTCCCGGCACAGAAAAGCGACCCACTACATCTACCAGACTCCACTCTGCTCCCAAGCACGAGTGCAAACGCATCCCACACTAAAAGAAAGTCCCGACCTCTCGGCCCACTACCTGGGCGAGGATAACACTATGTCCAGGAATGAAAGAACAGTGTGGATGTCTAAACATAAATAACCCTAGCCCAAGTGAGGGTTTTCTACTGGTCTGGTTACACATGCAACATATGACGGGGGTGCTAGGTCAAGTTCCAAGATAACGATAATTTAACATGTGGTAGGAAGCAAAAGGGATCATAAGATCATCAGATAAATATAAGGAATAACAGTTCCTACCTTCTAGCATGCTACACAAGAAATACTCTATCATGCATGATCCTACATCAGTAGAATTACTGTACAGTCCATAAAACTTGGAGATAAGGCCACCCACCTCGGTTTGCCACCAATTGCTCGTAGACACTTGCAATTGGCCTCCACGCGATCCGCACGCAAAACGAAGTCCGCTGCCGGAGTCCGCACGCAAAACGGAGCACGGTGCCGGAGTCCGCACGCAAAACGGAGCACGGTGCCGGAGTCCGCACGCAAACGGAGTCCGCACGCAAAACGGTGCACGGTGCCGGAATCCGCATGCAAAACGGTGCACGGTGCCGGAGTCCGCACGCAAAACGGTGCACGGTGCCGGAATCCGCACACAAAACGGTGCACGGTGTCAGAATCCGCACGCAAAACGGAGTCTGCACGCAAAACGGAGCACACCGTCGGGGTCCGCACGCAAAACGGTGCAGTAAAATACGGTCCCTAACACAGATAAGAGCAAGAGGGTCAATTCACTGTCCAAAAGAACGCCCCAAAACTGTGCCAAAAAATACCGTAAAAACAAAATGCGGAACCTACCCGACTGCGCCGCGCCGCCCAAACGCTTCCATTGGAACACCTCGCGCGCTCCACGAGGCCCACGACGCCACGCCGCACCTCCCACCATCTCCTCCCTCACTCTCCCTCTCGCTCGGTTGAAGAAGAAAGGAAGGAAAATGGAGGAGAAATGGCGCTCGGGGGAGAAAGAAGAAGAAGAAGAAAAGGGGGAGAAGGGATGGTCCACGGAGCCAAGGTGCACGGTGGACCGGCCAATGAGGGCCCCCCAACCGCGGTCCACAAGAAATGGGCGCGTGCACCCGGCCCAGGCAAGCATCTTCCTGCCCACGCGGCGCGCGTCACCGCGCGCCACGCGGGCGCCGCACCCGCGCGCTACATGCGCGCGGGACACCGCGAGCGCCACACCGAAGCGCCCCCGCTCCCCTCCTGCGCGGGCGCCAACGGGGGCCCGCCACGTGGCGGCCCCTGCGTTGACCCGCGCAGGAGCGCGCTTTCCCAACGCGCAGCTGCGCCTCGCGCAGTGTGCCGCCGCGCCAGGAGCCGCGCGCCGCACGCCTCGAGCCGCGCGCCGCCGCCTCGGTTTCCGTGCCGTCGCCACGCCTCGGGATTCGTGCCGCGTCGCCTCGAAAAACGCGCACTTCATCCGGGCTCCAAATCAAACAAGTAAATAGTTCATTCTTAGCGATTTCGCGCGCTGAATCCACAAACGATGTCCGTTTCTTCAAATTCTCGTCCGAAAATTTGCCGAATGCCCACTCGATCCGATTTTCGCGCCGGGTCCATTTCTGAAGTCCGATTTGCCAAATTCCAACTCTAAAAATTCCCGAAGGCATCCGGAGAAGTAATCTTGTATCCAAACTTCGCCCTGAGTCCAAATTTGACATCTGAATCGCGCGAAACCACTTCTAAACACTCGACGGGTCCTCCAGTTACCCACGTGATCCCTTATTAAGCCCGAAGTCCACCACCTGTGTCCAAATTGTGCACAAACCCCGCCGACGCGCCACATAGGCCTCCAGAAGCAGTAGACGCAACAGTGATCAATAAGTGGGAATTTCGGGTCCTCACACTCTCCCCCACTAAAAGAAAGTTTCGTCCTCGAAACTAGCTCAAATCCACAAGGAGTCACAAATACCACGGGTAGGTATCCATCAATAACGCAGCCAGCTCCCCAAACACCACTCACTCCCCGTGATTACTCCTCAACAACAAAAACAACAAGTACGGCATGGCCCGATGCGCAATTCTCTCATCTCACGAGCCAGAATTCGCAACGGGCGTCCCTTATACTCCAAACACTCTTAGCTCTCACATGGAGCGAGTCAATCACGGGCGAGGAATCCAAAAACAAAACACTCCTGAGCTGAGACATGAAATACCACAGGGGCTCCATCAAAAAGCTGGGGGAAAACAAAATAACCACCAGTGCAACACGCATCAAACCACATCCTGTGTCAACCCAACCAAGGCAACCCGAAGCATACCACACTATTATCCAATAAGGAAAAAGCCCTAACAAGGAGGGGTCCTCACTCGGTCACTCCCGAATCTTGACCATCCGAGTGAACTACTCAGCCGCGGTCTACCATCCAAAGGAACCCTCGGGGACACAACCACAAGCCATATTTCCTCAACAATCCACACAGCGCTTGCTGTGGAATCATCAACTCAACCCCAGACAGCTCTCCTGCTCCAGGTATCTGCCATCATAGTGGCCCTGTCGGGGTAAACCAGAATGCTCACAATAACCCAATCGGTAACTCCACAGTCCCTATGGGAGGCCTCACTACAACTCGCAGATCCTTCTCCCAACACTGGTACTACTAGCATTGGCGCTGGTATCAGTTTCATTATCCATTAGCCATGCTCTCCTGGCACTACCAAGTCCAAGAAGCTCCTTACCTCTAGAATAACTGTTGGTCTCAGCCAAACTCGAATAACATCCATTTGGTCGGGTTCCATCGCCGCTCCAACGGCAAGAATAAGGTGACCCAAGAAGGCATCCTTCTGAAGCTAAAACTTGTATCTCAAAAACTTGGCATACAACTTCATCCACACAGGCACGGTAGAACATCCACAAGCGCTCCACGTACTCCAAGTCGCTCTGGGAGTAAATCATAATATCCTTGGGGAACACCACTCCCAATTCGTCCAGGTACAACTGGGACACACAATTCCTCAAATCATAAGAGCGGCAGGGCATTTGTCATTCCATTTGGCCTCTCTATGAGCTCATAATGCCCCTGCCGTGTCCTGAACGCCATCTAGGCAGAGTCTTCGGCTGTCTAATTCCAAGTAGGTACTCGCATCATACAATAACTGCCGGAGTATAGCTCCATCAAAAGGTCCTAGATACCACCCGGACCTGTCTATACTCGAACCATAAAAGGACCCTCACAGTCGTGTATCAACGACGTGGCATCACCACCGTGTACCAACGGCGTGGCATCACCACCGTACATCAACGGCGTGGCACTAGGTCAAACAGAACCCTCGATCCAACAGATCCTGCAACAGCGCCATCAGCTCTCTCAGCTCTACAGGCGATATCCAATGAGGTGCTGTCGAGGGTGGCGCGGTTCCCCGAACCACGTCAAACACAATCTCTATCTCCCTTACCGGCGGCATTATCAACAGCTCAGGTGAAATCACACCCGGGATCTCATGGGCAACAAGATATCCCTGAGTCCCGGTGCCGCCGTAAGCACCTCTCACACTGTCGCTAAAACCTGTGTGCTCTATGCCAACCAATCCCCAAGCGCTGGGTCAAAACACCGAACTGCCACGATTACCAATAAGTCTGCTGGCATAACTCACGGCCTCTACTGCACTGGACATGATCCACAAGCCTCCTCCACATGCACAACCCAACAGAAACCAGTACCTCTAGTGCACGTGGTAACAATTCTGCCATTAGTCCATGCAGTAAAGCAACATGCTCTAACTCCGACTGCTGTGATGAATTCACACCTGCGACCACCCGATCCACTGCCGTAGCGCCCTCCAACCGGGCGGTACCGACTCATCCGCTCAATGTAGGTGGTCGTCGTTCAGTCTGCTCCGACGTCGTGGCCCTATCTGCCTGGCGGTAAATCGGAGGAGCTCCTTCATCCCGAAGAGGTAGCGGGGGTGCCGTCGCAAGCGGTAATGCCGTAAGCACTGCTCGAGGGCATGCTGCCTGAAAAAGTCCCGACTGACCACACGAAACACATCGCCCCTGCCTGTGGTCACACTGTGGGGCAGAATGCGGCCCACCACAAATGACACAATCATCCTGCTGCTGCTGCTGATACATCGGCTGTGGAGAACCTCCTGGTCTCTGTCTCCTCTGAGACTCACGACCCTCAGACTGGGATCGTGGCGGCCCCCGGGGATCTCGATCTACTCGACTGTCCAAACTCAGGCGGCACTGGATGCCTCTCCCCGGAGCTGGTCCCTGGCGCTCCGTCTCTCTCTGACATGATCACTGATCCTCGGTCAACCCACCGAGCATGCTCAATCGCTGCATCTAACGTCGGCGCTTGCCGAGAATGCACCAAGTGATAGATATCCTGATGCAGTCCTCTCTCAACTAGCTCAACCTTCTGGGCCTCATCCCTGGCGACAAGGGGTACACTGCTCAACAATCGCAAAAACTCGCGAACATACTCCTGAAGAGGTCGACTCCCCAGCTGCAGGCGTCTAAGATCCCCTTCCAGTTTCTGCTTACACTGTCAGGAAAGAAGGCCCTGAGCAGCAAAGCACGAAACTCGATCCAAGTCAACAACTGCGCTCCCGGTGGTCCAACAGGACGAACTCGATGCCACCAAATCTCGGCGTCCTTTTCCAAAAAGTGCGTGGCCAAGTGCACCTGATACTACTCCATCGGTGCCACTGGTACAACTGAATAAGTCTCTGCATAGGAAGGAAGTGCTGGAGGACTCTCAAGCGGTACTGTGACTAGCTGTGCTCTCTGCTCCAACAGGCGCATCAAACGTTCCATGGTCTCCTCCTGGCATCGGACAGCCTCCGACAACTGTGCCATCTGGATCCATAACTACTGGGTCTCGCTCTGCTCTGATAGCTCTGCCTCCCGCTGATCGGGTACTCATCAGATGCGGGATGTGTCCTCTTCACTACACGACGTCTCAGGGGCATCGTAGTCCACTGCACAATAACAAACATCAGGACACAAAACCATACGACCCAATCCAGCGAAAGTCTAAGACATGCCATCCCTTCCATAGCATTATGTTGTCTGCAGCCAACATAATCGCTTAGGAGAATAAACATGCCAATCACTCATCCCGTCTCTTGGGAGAGGTATAAAACTCAATCAGGACTCTCGCTAAAAGTCACGACTCTCACGTAGTCATCCTAATGTCCAACCACAAGCCTAGGGTTTCTAAGTCCACCACGACCTACAACCTAGGCTCTGATACCACTCTAATCTGTCACGCCCCGGCGTCGAAACTGCGACCCGGGCTCGCCAACAGATCCGCCGCCCATACGGAAACCCCGTATAGACGAAGCGACTAACCTGCAAAAAGAATCAACTACAGTATACAGATATCAGAGCTGAAAGTAAACTACTGAAAAACTGAAATCCAATCACTGTACAACTGACAAGAATACAATATCCATCTCCCAAAATACGATCGTATAAAAAGTCCTCTGATACAAAAACCCAAAAGGGAGATATCTCCAATAAATACATCAGTGTACAAGCTCTCAATACAAAAATATCCTCACTACATCAGTCTCTCAAACTGTAAAATAAAATACAACTCTATACCTCACAACAAGGGTCTCTCAACAGAGGGAAAAGAAGTAAACTAATCTACTGAAGCTCACCTCTGAAGGGGTACCGCTACACTCCAACGACGGGTAGGGAACTAGCTCGCGACTCACTCGCCTCGATCAGAAGAATCAGCAACAGGAGCACAGGAACAGGAGAAGAAGTCCCTGGGGAAAAGACACCACGACGGGTGTGAGAACTACTTCCTACAGTAGTTCTCAGTGGGTGCCGTCAACAAGCCCAACGGTCTGCCCACTAAGTCTACTAGAGGCATAAGATAACAGTGCAATGAAATCTGAACAAGAAAAGCTGGAGCTACTCTACAGCTACCATGCCTCTATCTAGATGCTCAAAAAGTGGAACAGATGAAAGTAAATGTGACCACTCGCACCCAAGGTGCTCAATCGACCAAATCGAACTGACTGCCTCATAGGGTCCAGTCAAGCCTGCGCCTACCTACTGCCGTTACATCCCGGAGGACCGGACTGACGTAGGGCGTCCACACGGACTAACTCACCCCTCGCGCAAAACTGTCTCACTGGCCAAACATCGCATCCACTGCGGCATCCCAGGGGGCGCGACCCCAACTGAGGAAAACGGCGCGGCATAGAGTATCGAACATTGGCACATGCAGGCTATAGTCAAAATCCACGCTCACTCTCAGAACGGAAGGACTCAAGATCCCCAAATATCTCGCACAACAGTCGGAGCACTCTCGACGACACAACTGATTAGCTCACACGAAACACGAGACACTAGCCTCACCAACAGCTCACAGCACAAAACACACTGGCTGGAGACACTCCACAGCCAGGAACGACCCACAACTCAGGGCTAACAACACTGGTCGGACAACACTCAACGACCTGGGACCACCGTCAACCCCAACGGTTCCCAACAACACTGACCGGAAGATACTCAACGGCCCGGGACCACCGTCTGCTCAACGGCTCCCCACGACAGAACGTCAAACTCACAGAGGATACCAACCAGGGCCCGAAAGTCCCCGGGAGACCAACACCTACAACCCTCTCAACAAGAACAGGTTCCAGGCTCGGCCCCCGTGGCTTTCGTCCCGACAAAGGAATGGCCCCTAGAACCCAGACCACTCGAATCCTTGCGAGTGGGGAAGTTTACACGAAAAAGGGGTGACATTATTTACTGAAAACCATTCTCACTCAACCCACGCGGGTGAGGACTAAAAGTAGTTCCCTTTTTGAAAAACCATCTTGATTTGAGGAGAAACCCATTTTAATGATTTTTAGTTCTTTTAGGAAAAACAGTTAGAAAACAAGGATTTGCCCAAACCCCGAAGGGCTGATGCCTTTGTCCAATCAAACAAGAACAGACTTCAGCGGCCCTTCGATGCTTGGAAGAAAACATCGATAGACTAAAAATCATGTGTATGTCAAAAAGGGTATGGGTTCTAGGTCCAGCTAACACAAGCACACAACTGCCACTAACTCCGTGGCGACAGCATAAACAGGGCAACAAGATCTCCCGGGACTACCGTTTACCCAAACGGCTCCCGGCACAGAAAAGCGACCCACTACATCTACCAGACTCCACTCTGCTCCCAAGCACGAGTGCAAACGCATCCCACACTAAAAGAAAGTCCCGACCTCTCGGCCCACTACCTGGGCGAGGATAACACTATGTCCAGGAATGAAAGAACAGTGTGGATGTCTAAACATAAATAACCCTAGCCCAAGTGAGGGTTTTCTACTGGTCTGGTTACACATGCAACATATGACGGGGGTGCTAGGTCAAGTTCCAAGATAACGATAATTTAACATGTGGTAGGAAGCAAAAGGGATCATAAGATCATCAGATAAATATAAGGAATAACAGTTCCTACCTTCTAGCATGCTACACAAGAAATACTCTATCATGCATGATCCTACATCAGTAGAATTACTGTACAGTCCATAAAACTTGGAGATAAGGCCACCCACCTCGGTTTGCCACCAATTGCTCGTAGACACTTGCAATTGGCCTCCACGCGATCCGCACGCAAAACGAAGTCCGCTGCCGGAGTCCGCACGCAAAACGGAGCACGGTGCCGGAGTCCGCACGCAAAACGGAGCACGGTGCCGGAGTCCGCACGCAAAACGGTGCACGGTGCCAGAATCCGCATGCAAAACGGTGCACGGTGCCGGAGTCCGCACGCAAAACGGAGTCCGCACGCAAAACGGTGCACGGTGCCAGAATCCGCACGCAAAACGGAGTCTGCACGCAAAACGGAGCACACCGTCGGGGTCCGCACGCAAAACGGTGCAGTAAAATACGGTCCCTAACACAGATAAGAGCAAGAGGGTCAATTCACTGTCCAAAAGAACGCCCCAAAACTGTGCCAAAAAATACCGTAAAAACAAAATGCGGAACCTACCCGACTGCGCCGCGCCGCCCAAACGCTTCCATTGGAACACCTCGCGCGCTCCACGAGGCCCACGACGCCACGCCGCACCTCCCACCATCTCCTCCCTCACTCTCCCTCTCGCTCGGTTGAAGAAGAAAGGAAGGAAAATGGAGGAGAAATGGCGCTCGGGGGAGAAAGAAGAAGAAGAAGAAAAGGGGGAGAAGGGATGGTCCACGGAGCCAAGGTGCACGGTGGACCGGCCAATGAGGGCCCCCCAACCGCGGTCCACAAGAAATGGGCGCGTGCACCCGGCCCAGGCAAGCATCTTCCTGCCCACGCGGCGCGCGTCACCGCGCGCCACGCGGGCGCCGCACCCGCGCGCTACATGCGCGCGGGACACCGCGAGCGCCACACCGAAGCGCCCCCGCTCCCCTCCTGCGCGGGCGCCAACGGGGGCCCGCCACGTGGCGGCCCCTGCGTTGACCCGCGCAGGAGCGCGCTTTCCCAACGCGCAGCTGCGCCTCGCGCAGTGTGCCGCCGCGCCAGGAGCCGCGCGCCGCACGCCTCGAGCCGCGCGCCGCCTCCTTGGTTTCCGTGCCGTCGCCACGCCTCGGGATTCGTGCCGCGTCGCCTCGAAAAACGCGCACTTCATCCGGGCTCCAAATCAAACAAGTAAATAGTCCATTCTTAGCGATTTCGCGCGCTGAATCCAAAAACGATGTCCGTTTCTTCAAATTCTCGTCCGAAAATTTGCCGAATGCCCACTCGATCCGATTTTCGCGCCGGGTCCATTTCTGAAGTCCGATTTGCCAAATTCCAACTCTAAAAATTCCCGAAGGCATCCGGAGAAGTAATCTTGTATCCAAACTTCGCCCTGAGTCCAAATTTGACATCTGAATCGCGCGAAACCACTTCTAAACACTCGACGGGTCCTCCAGTTACCCACGTGATCCCTTATTAAGCCCGAAGTCCACCACCTGTGTCCAAATTGTGCACAAACCCCGCCGACGCGCCACATAGGCCTCCAGAAGCAGTAGACGCAACAGTGATCAATAAGTGGGAATTTCGGGTCCTCACAGTGGAATTCCTAGAGAAGGAATTTTCAAGCATTGGTGAAATACGAAAAGACGTCAGATTGTATGAGTTACAGGACAATACTATCCCATCTTCTGGTGAGGGTGATCGATCACTTCCCGAAGTCGCTGAAGGAAGTGGTAGCGATCCTCCGGCTAGTAGGAGTGCTTTCATGAGTGGGAGCATACCCTTGGAAGCCAACAGATTAGGCCCTCAACTTCGTAGAAGTGAACGTGGAAACATTCCCCGCCGATATTTTGAGATCGAAGGGAATATTTTCATGTGCACTCCGCTCGATGATGATGAGCCTGCTTCTTATGTAGAAGCGCTACAATCACCAGCTTGTAATGAGTGGATGGCTGCTATGAGAGATGAGATGAAATCCATGAGCAAGAACCAAGTATGGGAATTGGTTGACCTTCCACCTGAGCGCAAGTCTATTAGAAATAAATGGGTTTTAAAAATTAAGCGCAAGGCGGATGGATCAATCGATAAATATAAGGCTCGGCTCGTGGCTAAGGTGTCACGCCCCGAGTTTTGAAAAGTGGTCTAAATTATTATTTTTTAAAATCAGAGTATAAACTTAAAAACCAGGGCATGAACAGATCGGCACATGTATAGGAAATCCTCTGTCTATTCTGACAGAGTCTCCCTTATACATGCATGGCTAGGCAAGTACAACATATACAATCAGAGTACTAAACAACACGTACTGAAATATAACTAAATCATATTCATAATCCATGAACACCTGAATGACAACTACCATGCTATCATAAATCCAACATCAATAGATCAAATCCATAATGGTCTAACTGTAAAGTCAAAGCTCGGCCAGTCGAAGCTGGCAACAGGGGACGGCTCTATCGGATATGCTCACATCAACGTCCCGACATCCCACCACTCGATTGACCTGAAATGGTGGTCACCCAAAGGGTGTGAGATACAACATAAATGTATCCCAGTAGGCACGATGAGCCGAAAAATAGCAAATCGTACCTAATGGCATACTATAATCAGCGGATAGTAAAAGATCAGTAGGTAAAAGCTGATATATGAAGTAAATACTAGTAGGAAGCATAATCATGATACTGAGTATAAATGGGTACTGAAATACAAGAACAGAGCATGCTGAAATACGATAGAATAAACTATACCTCGATAAACGAAATCAAGTACCCAATCAGGAAAATAAAGCAATGGTACTGACAGCTAATGCTAGTCAAGCTGTAACTGGCAAGTCTGGTAATCATGTAAATCTCAATCCACAAGAGATACCACTGAATCCGTGCTAGTCATACTAAATAAATGCATCATAATCATAACGATATGCATATATGGGTACAGAAATATAAAAGCTAATCATGCTGATAAGAGACAGTGTAATCATGCATCAAAAGTAGAAACCAACTACCCAATCGATGCCACTGTTGGTCACGAGGACCTCAGGCTAAAGCCACTGACGGGCACCTATCGGGCTGACATAACCCTGCACCTACAGGTGCTATCGGGGGCTCACGGGTCATCCTGTCGACCACTTTACCGGTAAAGAACGCCCGGCGGGGGATCAATCCCATGGCGTATGTGAAGTACAGCGGTGCGTGGCGATCATAATACTGATGCTCAAGCTCACGGTCTAAGGACCGGGTAATCGGCAACAAGCCGGAATCCCAGCAGGGATGCTGATGTCTGTATATCAATCATAGGTCATCTTATGCAATATGGAATACAAGGAATATGTATATCTGAGTAAAAGCAAATCTACATAATGACAAAGCAGGTATGATATATGTCCAAGTATAAGCTACTGTACTGATATATAGCTAATGACCAATCAGGCATGATATATGTCCAAGTATAAGCGAGCTATAAGTAATTAATGGAAGTAAAGCTCAAAGACGAGATCAGGGCTAGCATGAAAAACAGGGGTCCGACCAAATATGATACCCCAGAGGGCCGAGATGATAAAGCCCGGACCGAAGATAAACCCACCCAGTGTAGGCAGTCCCGAAGCCTGCTAGACTACTGAGGTGCTGGCGCCGAACTGCTGGGCCCTGAACAATAACTCGTATCAGTAACAAACTCACTCATACCCATCCCATCGACACTACATAATCATAACAATTATACTGTAGACTTCCACAAGCCACGGGGTTTACCGGAAATTCCGAAAACCCGCCGAACGACCGACTACGGCCGAATAGCATCCACGTGAATCCAAATGCAACGGAACTTCACGGGCTGACCCGAAATGACTCATTTAAGATGTTCGGGCACTAGCATCTGACTATGTGTAATCCTGTGCACAAATGGTGCCATAACAACCAAAATCATTTCCGGGAATCTGATTTCGGCTCCGGAAATCACCAACGGTAAACCGAAGTCACTGGATCTACCAGGACAGCGTCGAAAATAGCCAGGGACAGCTAGCAACTGACAACAACCATCCACTTTTCTCGAAATGCGTGTTTAGCGCGAAACTGCCGATAAACCGACAATTTTGTCGATTCACGGATCGTTAAGCAAAATCTGCTCAACGAAAACCAACGGATCCCGAACGAAAGGTTCAGAGATCGTGTGCACGCTGTCCACAGCAGACTACCAGGCTACAATTACATTTAGACCCCTGGACTTTGCTAAAACTGCATTTTATTTACATAAAACTCACCAATTAAGCCCCAACTTTTAAACCGGGAATCTTTAAATCAAAATATTTTGCCAGCAACTAGATTTTGACGTGATGGATCTCGTGCTCACAGCTTGGAATCAAACTGAGCCATAAAAACACAAGTTGGCCCATGATTATTGTGCATTGGGGCTCAAGATTGCAATACCTATTTTTCCATTGGGTCTTTTCCGGTTTTAGTGTGAGCATCATGCTCAGGGACATCCAAATATACATAGGCTCACTATTGGACCTCTGCAAAACCACCAAATTGGGTGTAGGATCAGGATGATCAAACTATGGCCTAAATAGAGCTCGATTTTGAGCATTTGCCAACACAAGGGTTCTGGACAGCAACTAAGGTGAACATTGTTTAGAGGACATCAAAAATGTTCAGGGGCTCACCTGAAGAAGGTTGAAAACCTGCTGGTTAACTTGCTGGAGGAGCAAGATGATCCCGCACCTTCTTCAATGGAGCACACAATGGCCGAACTCATTCTCCTCTCGGTCAAGCTTAAAACTAAGGTGAGCACCACCTTTCTTGGACCTCTAGAGATGGAAAGGACCACATCCGCGCAAGCTTGGGGCTTCCCTGTGCTTCCTCAACTGAGGAAGAAGAAGATAGAGCTTAAAGAACCAGGCAACTTGGGATCTAAGCCGCATGGGTCGCATGCAAATGGACTAGTGTGATGCCCAAGGTGTAAGAATACGTACCAGGGTTGGCCGGCACCGGAGGAGAGACGGCGGCGATGGGGCGGCGTTGCTCAGCCAACACCAAGAACCCGAAACTAGGGTTTGCTCTCCCCGACTCCACGCTGAATCAAATAGCCTCAAACTTTGTGGAGGTCCTCCTTGTGTCATACAGGAGCGAACCACCACCTTAGAACAAATCTAGATCGGCCGGAGGAAGCCCGCGCGCAAATTCGGCCAACATTAGGTTTCCGGCGATCTATATCCACCGGCCGGCAACCAGTTGCACCCGGACCTCGGGGCTTCACCTGGGAAACCCTCGTGATGTCAGAAGAAGGCTGGTGACGTCCAGGTTGCAAGAAAACTGATGGGAAAACCAATGCCTACCTCGCCGGATCCGAGGAAGAAGAATGAACGAAGGGAAGGTCTTCCCGGTAGCGTGCGGCGGTTCTAGACGTCAGGGCTCCACGAGCTGAGTCTCTAGAGACCAAGGATGATCTCAGGAAGACTTGGGTGCAACACCACCAAGTTTGGTGGTGTTCTCTCCAACCTACCACGAGGACAAGTTGAACACTTGCTTCTTCTCCCATTTCCGGCGATGGCCGGCGACTGCTGCGGGTGTAACCGTCGTGGAAGAGTACAGAGGAGTTGAGGAGACTCTCTGGTGCGGCTGGGGTGCTAGAGACTCGGGGTAGGGCACACAAAAAACCCTAACATGCATATTAATTTATATTATTTGCAACAATATGCAAACTAGTCCCCCAAGTCTCAATATTTCAAGCTAGATCCTTCACAGGGACTTTGTCTCACATCCAGGTCCCTCTCCAAAAAATCTCATTGGATTCCGCACATAAAATACTCGGACTTTTATGCAAAAACACCATTTTTTCGACCTTTTTCAAGCTTTTTGAGACGATCGGGTCGTCAAACGGAAAAACGGACACCACCACGACATCCGGCTCGACGAAACCTATTGAGTAGCGATTTTGGTTCATTGAAATCGAACTTCGATAATTCTAAAATCCACCTTATGCAGCAATTTATACAGTTCGACACGCTTTACGATGCTTCAGGCTCGTCAAACGCAAATTTGGTCAGCGCCACTGCGCTCAGAACGATGACGCCATTCAAATCGACTACCTGGATCGTCAGATTCGGACTCCAGACAGTCCGACGTTGGCCAGCGAGGGAATTAAATCAGGGGTTACTATTCATTTCACTATTCACTTAAGTCGCGGATCCCACTAACTTCTTCGCTGATTTCTGGATGATCCGACCGTCGGATCAAAAATCGATTTACACCATTCTCAATTAATTTGATGAGACGGTCGCACTGGCGATTTCAGATTTTCGAGATCAGACTCGGATCTAAAAGGCGAAAATAGTGCTCCGAAAATTGTGCAATTTGCACACCGGTGTACAACCACTTAAGTTTAATTTTTCATTTCCTCACACACATTCACATTTGAATTTTACTTTTTATTTTATTAACTTTTACAAACTCGAATTTCTCGAGTATTACATAGGGCTACAATCAAAGGCATGTAGATTACAATGGGACATTTTCTCCCATTGTGAGATTTGCTCTATACGTGTGATTTTAGCATTAGTGGCTCATCTAGATTTAGAATTGTTCCAAATAGGTGTCAAGATAGCTTTCCTCAATGGAGGATTAGCGGAGGAGATCTATATGGATCGACATGAGGGTTTTGTACTCAAAGGTCAAGAAGACAAAGTATGTCGTCTTAAAAGGTCCATTTATGGTCTCAAACAGTCATCGAGACAGTGGTATTTCAGGTTTCATGAAGCCATCATCTCTATCGGTATGTCCATGATAGAGGAATACCACTGTGTATATGTCAAGAAGTCAGAGAAGGGAATTTTGTTCCTCTCTCTACGTCGACGACATACTATTGGCTGGAAATGACATCGAGTTGATTAATACCACTAAGGAGTGGTTGTCTTTCAATTTTGAGATGAAAGATATGGGTGAGGCGAGCTATGTGCTCAGTATGAAGGTCATCAGAGATCGCTCTAGGAGACTTCTTGGTCTGTCTCAAGAATTCTATATAAAAAGAGTTCTGGAGCGATTTAGGATGCATCATAGTAAACCCGTTGATACTCCAGTGGAAAAGAATCACACTCTGAGTCTTGATCAGTGCCCTAAAACGGATAAAGAAAAAGAGCAAATGAGTAGGGTCCCTTATGTGAGTGTGATTGGCTGCTTGATGTACGGTGAACCATTCACTGCCTTTAACGTAAAAAAAAAATAGGAATGTGGATATGAGCCAAATTTTTAAGAGATTTAGATTATTATTATTTACTAATTAATATAAGAAGAAAGAGAGATAAGATAAAATAAGAATGTGGTTATGGATTAGATCTTTAAAAGATTTAAGTTGTTATTATTCACAAACTAATAACAATTTAATTTTTTTAAAGATTTAAGTTATATGATTAAAAACGTCTTTTATCTCTTTTTTTTTTTATATTAGTTAATTAACAATAACAATCTAAATCTTCTAAAAATCTAATCGGTACCCATATTCTCATTTTATCTTATCTTTTTACAATAATAACCTAAATATCTTAAAATTTTGACTCGTACCACATTCTCATTTTATTTATGTTTCTCTTTATAATTTTATTATGAAAATTATAGTTTAAGGCGGTGAATCATTTACTGTCTTTCTATGGTTATTGTGAAGGCGGTGAATCATTCACCGCCTTCTGTGCACCTACCCTACGTGGCGCTGCTGATGTGACGAAAATAGGGTTAGTTTTACAAATAAATTTTTTTTACAAATAAATTTTTTATAACATTATTTCATAAATTATAAAATTTTAATAGATTATTTTGAAAAAAAACTCCAAAATTTTAAATGAACAAGGCTATTCGCTATTCGCTAACTATGCTAAGAAATTTTAATATATCATGTTTAGAAAAGTGAGGATGTGAAGGGATCTTATATTATGTTATTTAATTATTTAAAATATATTTTATGAATATGGTAAATAAATCACTGTATTCACTTATTCTAAATACGGTGAGTGAAATATCATGTCCAATTATAAATATTTTTCGATCTTATCCATTGTGAAGTATGCGTGTACATAGGGGTGTCAACGAGCCGAACACGAGCGAGCTGGGGTCGGCTCGTGTTCGGCTCGTTTAATAAACGAGCCGAACACGAGCTAGCTCGTTTAAATATCGAGCTGAAAAATTGGGCTCGTTTATTAACGAGCCGAATACGAGCTGGCTCGCGAACAACAAATTTAATTTTCATTTTTATTATTAGATGTATAGTTGAAAGAAATTAAAAAATTAAAATTTTAATCTAATAATTAAAATTTATAAAAATTGATAACTTAAAATCTAATAGTAAAATTTTTATATATATATATATATATATATATATATATATATATATATATATATATATATATATATATATATATATATATATATACGAGCGAGCTGACCCCAGCTCTCGTTTACTAAACGAGCTGGAAAATTTGGCTCGTGTTCGGCTCGTTTACTAAACGAGCGATTCGATCTCGAGCTTATTTCGAGCCGAACACGAGCTGGCTCGCGAACAGCGAGCTGGATTGCCACCCCCTACGTGTACAATATACAATTTTTGTATATAATTTTGGTAGGATTATTTGCAAATTTTTTTTTAAAAAAAATAGGAAGCTAAATACAAAAAGAGAAAAAGGCACGGAGCACTTCCAAATTTAAAACATGTTTGGTTCAAAAAGAGAATCGAAATCGAAATGGACCGGATTGAAAAATGGAACGATGAATCGCTTAATTTGTTATGTTGGATTTGGATTCGGAATCAACTTATTATTATTATTTGGCTAAATTTTTTTAAATATATTATCTAACTTAGTAATCAAAATTTTAATTCAAATTATGATTCATAATTTAAATTTAACTTCATAATTAAAAGACCAATTTTCATAAAAAATTCATTAGTTTTGTGTATTGGCAAAAGTGGGTCATATTTTTCGTTTTTGCTTATTCAGTCCAAATTTTTAAAAAACTAACCAAAATAATCTTATTTCCTTTTCTCTCTCCTTTTTTTTTCTCGTTCTTTTTTTCTTCGTTTGAGGTTTGTCTTCCTCCTCTTCTCCTTCCCGAGCCAGCCACCTCGCGTTCACGCTCTACGCAATGTCCAAGTCGTCGTCGCCATTGACCTCGCTAGAGCACCGTTCCTCGATGCCATACCAATTCCCACCACACCCGCACCCAGCCCCACACCCACATGTATCTGATGGGCACAATATCGCGAGTGCGGGCGCGAGCACAGGCATGGCGGAAGCAAGCGCGGCTTCGAGGGGCGGCATTCCGACGGGTTCCATGACGGCGGCGAGGGCAACAGCGGAGAAATAAAAGATGTAGATGGTATATATATATATATATATATAGATATATATATATATATATATATAATATATATATATAATATATAATATATTATATATAGCGTAGGGCTACTATATTTGTATGAGTATAATCCCTTTGTACTCATAACTTTTTCGCCCTTGGATGAAGGAATGTGCGGTTAGGATGATAGTGGTCCCCTAGGGTTTACTAGGTTGTTGGTGAAATAGTAAAAATCCTAGGGACTACTATAATCCTAACCGCACATTCCTTCATTCAACGGATAAAAACTTATGAGTACGAAAAGATTTTACTCATAAGAGTATAGTAGCCGAACCCTATATATATATATATATATTATATATATATATATATATATATATATATATATATATATATATATATATAAAGAATAAAAAAAAAGCTATTTTTTTTAGAAGATTATTATATATCGTCGCTACTACAAAAAATGTCAAAAACTAGATAATAAGGAAGAAAAAGATGAAGTTGCACTATTTTAGAAGAATTTTGCATGGTTTTAGACGAAAATTGCACTCTTTGAGATAAAATTACACTCTTTGATATGAGAGTTATACTTTTAAAGCAAAAATTACACTCTTTGAACTAACAGTTGTACTATTTCTCCTCCTCATTCCCCTTCACTTTTGTGTATTTTTTTTTGCGCCCATCCGGACCGGTGACGCGCGCAGTGGAGTTGGAGGAGAGCACGACGACGCTGGAGAAGACGGCGACAGAGGTGGAGACGACCCGCCTTGCGGGGGATGCGCGGGAGGGGGGCGAGGGAGGGGGTGCACGGGGGCAGGCAATTAAGCATCCCATCTCGCATCCACTTAATTAAGAAAATATTATTTTTAATTAAGTTGAACCATCGTACGCTTTCTCGTACTGAGCATGAAGAATAGGATGAAGACGACAAGGAAAATAATTTTGCACTGTAGATGAAGTTGTAATATTTCAAAAAAAATTATGTACTATTTTAGATAAAAATTACACTCTTTGAAACAAAAATTACACTTTTTGGATGAAAGTAGTATGATTTCTCTTCATTCTCCTTCCCCTCCACTTCCTTGTTCTTCTTCTGTGCCCATCCGGGGCCGACGAAGCCAGCGGTGGAGGTGGACGAGAGCGCGACAACGCTGGAAAAGAGGGCGGCGAAGGTACCCTACCTTGCCTCCGCCCCGCACGGGGTGCGCTTCCTCGTGCGGCTCCTCCTCGTCGTTCTCATCCCTTTCTCCACGCCAGTATGAGGAAGCGCATGAAAGTTTCACTTAATTAAAAAATAATATTTTTTAATTAAGTAGAGGCGAGGCGGGGCTGCTCACCTCCGCCCCCGCCGATGTGGACGGGCACGGGGAGGCGAGACAGGGGATCCTCGCCCGCCCCCGCGCACCCTACGTAAAGCGGGCCACCTCCGCTCCGCTATCCTCTTCTCCGACGTCGTCGCGCTCTCTTCCACCTCCACCGCGCACCTCGCAGGTCCGAATGGGTGCACAAGAAGCACGCGAAATGAAGGGGAGTGAGGAGGGTGGGGAGGAGAAGAAATAATATAACTTTAGTTCAAAAAGTAAACTTTCACCTGAAAAGTGTGTAATTTTCGTCTAAAACTGTGCAAATTTTTTCTGAAATAGTGCAACTTCATCTTCTTCTCCCTTCTTTTCTGGTTCTTGGCCTTTCTTGTAGCAGCGACGAGACATTATATTCTCAGGAAAATAATAGTTTTTCTTTATTTTATTCTTTTTATTCTTATTATTATTATTTTTTTACACTCTATATCATTTTCCTCTGTCGCTGCCCTCGCCGACGCCATGGACCCAGTCGAAGTGCCGCACTCACTCTCGCTGTGCCTGCGCCCGCGCCCGTGACGTTGTTGCCTATCAGATATGTGTGGGCATGGCCGCGTGTGCGGCGGGAGCGGGCGCAGCCTCGAGAGGCTGCTCTCCAACGAGGTCCATGGCGGCGACGACTTGGACGTTGTGTGGTGGGGGAGTAAGGCGGCTGGCTTGGAAAGGAGAAGAGAAAGAAGACGAACCTCAAACAGAAAAAAAGAACGAGAAAAAAAATAAAAGAGAAAAGGAAATAAGAGTATTTTGGTCAATTTTTTAAATATCTGAACCGAATATGTAAAAATAAAAAATATGACCTACTTTTGCCAATACGCAAAACTAATAAATTTTCTTTATGCAAATTGGCGAATGAAAATGTAAAACTATATACATTTGTATTTGTGTGTGTGTGTGTGTGTGTGTGTGTATATCAAACTTGTATTGAAATTAAAATTAAAATTTTAAAAAATTAATAAATTTTAAATTTATTTTAAAAAAAATTTCTCAATTCCTTCCGGGATCAAAATGGAGGGCATGTTTAGTTTGAAGTATTTAAGACTTGGAATGGAAATCGGAATAACTCATTTTCTTTGTTAGCATTGGATCGAGGGATTTTCATTTCGATTTTCATTCCGAAGGAATTCGAATCCTTTAAAAATGACTCCCACCTTCATTGTCACGTCTCAGAACCGCTGATTGGGTTGGCCCAGGCCCGCACACAGACCCTATAGTGACTTGACTACTGCAAATAGCGGAGTTCTGATGAGAACAAGCTTGAAAGACTATCCATATGGTCCCGGTAAAGTTTCAAGTTAATTAGAGTATTTTTAGTGCGGATTCAGCACGAAAACGAAAATAAAGAAATATTGGACTTTGAACAATAGACTGAAAACAGTCAAGAGACGACTGTGAATAAGTCCAAGTTGGGTTCTGAGAGTTTTGAAATAATTAGAAGAGTGTTGAAATCCCAATAAGCAAAATTGAAAATTTTCTGACGAAGCAAAATTTGGGCTGTGAGGGGTTCAGGGTCCGAACCTTGATGGTGAGAACCGAACCTTGGCAGCGAGGACCGAACCTTGAGGGCAGGGTCCGGACTTCCTCTGCGAACCCTAAAGAGGTGACCTTCGGGGTCTAGACCCTGGTGGGAGGATACGGACTATCAGCAGGATGTTCCTAAAGGACGTTTGGCGAGCGGACTCTGGTGGGAGATGACTTTGTATAGTGGTAGTGGATAGTTTAGTTTTATTTTATACTCTGATATATGTTTAGTTGTAGACTTTTAGATTACTCGCAAGTTGGTATTGGACGCTTCGCGTGTGTAGGGTATGTCCTCACACACATGGCGGATCTGTTCGCGCGCCCAGAGACTTCCGCTGTAGGTTCGGGGCGTAACATATTTCCATTCCTATTCCGATTTCGATTTCTTTTCTATACCAAGCATGCCCTGACTCCCAAGTATCATCTCTATGTTGGTAGTCATTTTGAAGGAATTTGATCTCTTTCCAAATAAAATCGGAATGCTAATCTCTCGAACCAAACATCAACAATAAAAATAATTCATTCTAATTTTCATTTCAAATCTCAAATCCTTCCAACCAAATATACACTTTAAGTTTATTTTGTAATATGTTATTTTCATACTCTATACAGGATGTACATACTACTACGCTCTATAAATCGAGGAGTTTAAATTTTCTTAGAGTTAAAAAAATTAATTAGATAAGTGAGTACATCTAGGACATAGAGGGGCTAAAGGTGTAAGATTTAGGTCTATATTACATGTGTATAGCATGGCTCTTTTATTTAAGTAGGATAAACTTCAATTAGTTCATGATATAGTGTGACGTCCTACTTTCCAGGAGGTCATCCATTCTAGAACTACTCTAGTTCTAGCACGCTAACTCTCATAACCTTTGGATCTTGCTACCATCCAAAATGCTATAGCCGGATTAAGAGATGTAGTTTTATATATCATTTATATATAGAACTAATCCAAATTCCGGGAGTGTCACATTTTTTTCCCCTTTAAGGCCCTGACGTCCATGTCAGGCTCAAGCACACTCACAAGCACCAGGCGATGTGAGACTCGTTAGCCAACCTTGTGGGGAGCTACACTCCACCCACAACGGTCATTAGCCGTGGAGCCTCGCTCTACCCGCTATATAACCCTTGGCTCAGTCGAGACTCATCTCACATTTCCGGCTGGCGAATGTCTCTGATACCAACTGTGACGCCCCACTTCCCAATGGGTCACCCATCTTAGAACTACTCTAACTCTAGCACACTTAACTCTCATAACCTCTTGGATCTTGCTACCATCCAAAATGCTATAGCCGGGTTAAGAGATTTAGTCCTATTATATTATTTATATATAGAACTAATCCAAATTCCGAGGTGTCATATATAGTTTCCTGTATATATATGATCTTTGTTTTAGGATGAACTTCAGTTGGTTTATAGTTTAGCTTTTTTTTTTTTTTTGCTTTGTCACATTATAGTTAAACTTTGTAGCTTATTTTTATTTCACAGTAAGAACTTACAGTTGAATAGATTAATAAAAAGATATATTTTACGTGCTCTCGATGATTAAGTACAAATTATAGAACAGTAAAACATTATATTTTACCATTACGTAGTTTGCAAATTGCATCATTTTTGCTGCTCATTGTGTGGTAGTTATAACATTTTGATACTACAACAGATTGCCCGTATGATATAACAAATACTGGGATAATAGCTAATATCGCCTTCAAAATTTAAAAATATTATATATTTTTTTGCAGAATCAAAATATCTTTAAAATTATGTTAATAATAGATATTATATAACGAAAAGGGCAATTTTTTACGTACCCCTAAAAATTTTCCTGTTTTCAGATTTACCCCTCTGGAAGGCTAATATTAA
>CM055068.1:47813320-47988695 GCA_029204045.2 Tillandsia leiboldiana | reverse complement strand
GTGTGCCGTTCACAAAATTAACCAATGTGTCCTCCTTGGTCATGAAATTTTTAATTTCTTTAGCATCAATATATTATAATTGCTTATTATATATCTTTATCATTTTTTTGTACTTTATTGATATAACTAATTGCTAAATTTAGAGAAAAGATAATTTTGAGCTATGCCATTGGCACGACGACTATATCGTGTTGATCTCTTATCAGTATAGTATGGCACAGTGGGCACAGTCCGTGCTGATGGGCACTTAGATCCATGATTCCATAATTATATGTGATAGTGAGGGTCTTACCATGCGGACAGGGATATGTTCAGAAATTTGAGTGGTGTTATTGAATGACTGGGTCAGGATGTATAAGTGACTTCATGCTCATAAAGAAGGAATAACATGTCTTTTAAATATAATTAAAAAAAAAAAAAAACAGAAGCTGCTAAGTACCTATTATTAACAGACTACCACATGAATCACACCCTTCTTTCCTTAGATTTTAAGGAGACATTACAGGAATATAATGACATCCGAAAGAGGGTAGAGACTGATCAACAAACTCAATAACTTAATCATTGAGATGCAAACTTAATAACTTAAACAGTTCAACTTCAAAAGACAGCATCTGCATGTACTTTTAAACAGTTCCTTCTTTATCCACCTACAGGTAATCCTTTGGGTAATTGGCAACAATAACGTCCTGAATCTGCTGATATATACATGAATCAAAAGCCTGATCAGGTTATGCCAAGGATTTAAGTGCCGTGGCACGAGATCGTGCCGAAAACTTGCCGACACGGTACGGCACGGTGTGTGCCGAGCCGTGCCGATGAGTGCCGGTCACAAAAAATACATGCCTGCCGACACATAATGGCATGAAATATTTAATTTCTTTAGCAACAAAATTTTTTAATTGCTTATTATGTATCTTTATCAAATATTTTGAACTTTATTAAGAAAATTACTTAGTAATTTTAAGAAAAAAAAATTTTGAACTGTACCATCGGCACGGGAGCTGTATCGTGCCGGTATTTTGTTGGCACGGTAGATACGGCCCGTGCCGATGGATACTTAAATCCTTGGTTTATGCATGATTTAGATATGAAAATTTATCAGTAAATTATGAACACTTATTTGTGGAGCTATGACACGACCTAAATCAGAACTACCTTCCTCACCACTACTGACAACAAGGCTTCAAGTCAAGCAATCATCAGGATTATAACCAAAACAACGGATAATGTTTTGCAATTGATTAGGTATTTTGGTGCCATTTGGTAACTAGATTAGTATCTTTATTTATTCACTCTGACATGGAATCTTTTCACTGTGTTGAAGAAGGAAGAAAAGGCCAAAGAGGAGAAACAAGCAGCAGTTCTGCAGAAGTTCACCAAAAATTGGTGAACAGATGAAGAACAGTTTTTTTTTTCTCAATCATGAATGGTCAGCAGGGTTAATCACAACATTATTTAAATTGGAGAAGATCATATTCCATAATCGTGGTGTCTTACTTGCTTTCAAGTTTGAATTGAAGAAAATCCTTCAATCAACCAATAAGTTGATGACATTTCACCATATATATCTAACAAAAAAAGATTCAAAGTAAAATTTTTTGCAAACAACACTTGGAAAATAAATTAAAAAGGATTAATATAAAAACCACATGTTAAAATCAAAAATTGCCTTGAAAATATTAAAAGGGAAATGACGAGAGTTCCTACCTTATTTGAGAAAACGACGTCTTCCAGCAAGGGATGGCCCACGTATGTAGCTGGCAATCCATTTAATCGGCAAATTTCTTCTTCAAATGGAAGTATACACAAGATATGGTCCACAAAGTGGTATAGATGCTTAAGCCTAGTTTCACCACCCTTCCATGCCCAGAATGATGGTGCAACGTAATGAACATGTACAGGACTGTTAGTATTTTGCATGTATCTACCTGTATAACACCATCTATTTAGTTCTCCTTAACACGATACAAGATAATATATGCACAAATCCATTAACTAGCTCCTTAATACCTCTTAGCTGTTTCAAAAAGCGGAAAGAGAATCCTTTTGAGTCAACTGTAATTACAACATGAGGCTGGAATAATATAGCTGATTCTGTAGTGTCCTTTAGCTTAATCTGTGACATGTTAATTCACTATATGAGTAGGAGCTTCAATAACGCACTAAAGCGGTATTGAAAAGTAATAGCAAGGAGAAAAGATTAGACTCCGCACAACTTCACCCTAATGTTATTTAGGTGTGGCAACAATTCCCACAAACCCATCACTGCAATTTCTTCCATGGGAAAGATAGATTGCAAGCCTTCTTTTTGCATCAATGACCTGAATTAATAAAAGAGTATTTCAGACATAGGATCACTACTTTCAGGAAAAATAATGACAAGCTATATGCTTTTCTTGGGCTAAGATGTAAAGACAGTTTAATCAAACAACTAAAATTAATAGTGTATGATAATCGATATGAACTGATATTGCAAGATTATGCAGACACGGTTATCAAAGTATCAACAAATACAACTAACAATTGACAACATACAACTAGTGATACTGATACATACATCAATTCATACGTCAATGCAGCAAAAGACCTAATCAGATATCCATCAGACAGTCTTACACAACTCCTATTATTTTCCAGTGAGAAAGAGCTAAGCTGCACTTGTTTGTTAACAAAAGATATTACTTACTAGTGTAAACATTATAGAAGTCCTATTGGAAATTAGCGAAAAGTGAACCAGAATTCAATTCGGCAACTTGTGTGTAGCCAAATAGGTGTATGCAAGAAGCAGTAAAGATTGGGTACTTAGAACCTGTTTGGCCCTGCTATCAAGTATAGTGCTATTTGACGAAATGCTATTTGGGTTGTGCTATTAGTGGAAGCAATATATATTAATTAAGTTCCTCCTAACAGCTTATCCATGTCGCAGAATCAGAAGCTCCAAAATGGAGCTTTTTAGGCCTGAAAATCAATTTTCTGATTTCAGCGGTAGAAGCAGCTTCAAACTTTTCTACCTGCTAATGCTATAAAGATAACTGCAACTTGAAGCAGAAAAAGACACAGAGCCATCAAAAGCTCCACTTTGGAGCTTTTGCTTTTACACCTAAAAATCGCTGTTCAAACTTTCACCGCAGCAGAAACTCCAAACTTTTCCAATTGCAACTAAAGCCACATAATTGCAACATAGAGCAGAAAAAGACACAAAGTCATCAAAAGCTCCACTTTGGAGCTTTTGCTTTTACACTTGAAAATCGCTATTCTACTTTTCATTGCAGCAGAAACTCCAAACTTTGCCAATAGAAATTGAAGCCACAAAACTATAACTTAGAGCATAAAAAGACGCGGAATCATCAAAAGCTCCATTTTGGAGCCTTTGTTTTTACACCTGAAAATCGCTATTATGCTTTTTACTGCAACAGAAACTCCAAACTTTTCTAATTGCAACTGAAGCCATATAACCGGAACTTAGAGCAGAAAAAGACATAGACTCATCAAAAGCTCCACTTGGAGATTTTGCTCTTACACCTGAAAATCGCTATTCTACTTTTCCCTGCAGCAGAAACTACAAAATTTTCCAATAGAAACTGAAGCCACATAACTGCAACTTAGAGCAAAAACAGATACAGAGTCATCAAAAGCTCCACTTTGAAGATTTTTCTTTTACACCTGAAAATCGCTATTCTAAGTATCGCCGCAGCAGAAACTTCAAACTTTTCCAATTGCAACTGATGCCACATAACTACAACTTAGAGCGGAAAAAGAAACAGAGTTATCAAAAGCTCCACTTTGGAGATTTTGTTTTTACACCAGAAAATCGCTATTCAACTTTTCGCTGCAGCAAAAACTCTAAACTTTTCTAATTGCAACTAAAGCCACATAACTACAACTTAGAATAGAAAAAGACACAGAGTCATCAAAAGCTCCACTTTGGAGCTTTCGTTTTTACACCTGAAAATCGCTATTCTAACTATCGCTGCAACAGAAACTCCAAACTTTTCCAATAGCAACTGAAATCACATAACTACAACTTAGAGCAGAAAAAGACAGAGTCATCAAAAGCTCCACAAAGAGTGGAGCTTTTGCTTTTACACCAGAAAATCACTATTCTACTTTTCGCTGCAGCAGAAACTCCAAACTTTTCTAATTGCAGCTGAAGCCACATAACTGCAACTTAGAGCAGAAAAAGACACGGAGTCATCAAAAGCTCCACTTTCGAGCTTTTGCTTTTACACTTGAAAATCGCTATTCTACTTTTCACTGCAACATAAACAACAAACTTTTCCAATAGCAACTGAAGCTACATAACTGCAACTTAGAGCAGAAAAAGACACAGAGTCATCAAAAGCTCCACTTTGGAGATTTTGCTTTTACACCTGGAAATCACTATTCAACCTTTCACTGCAGCAGAAAGTCCAAACTTTTCCAATTGCAACTAAAGCCACATAATTGCAACATAGAGCAGAAAAAGACACAAAGTCATCGAAAGCTCCACAAAGTGGCTATTCTACTTTTCGCTGCAGCAGAAACTCCAAAATTTTTCTAATTGCATCTGAAGCCACATAACTACAACTTAGAGCAGAAAAAGGCACAGAGTCATCAAAAGCTCCACTTTGGAGCTTTTGCTTTTACACTTGAAAATCTACTTTTCACTGCAGCAAAAACTACAAACTTTTCCAATAGCAACTGAAGCCACATAACTACAACTTAGTGTAGAAAAAGACACAGAGTCATCTGAAGCCACATAACTACAACTTAGAGCAGAAAAAGACACAGTCATCAAAAGCTCCACTTTGGAGCTTTTGCTTTTACACTTGAAAATCTACTTTTCACTGCAGCAAAAACTACAAACTTTTTCAATAGCAACTGAAGCCACATAACTACAACTTAGAGTAGAAAAAGACACAGAGTCATCAAAAGCTCCACTTTGGAGATTTTGCTTTTACACCTAAAAATCGCTATTCTACCTTTCACTACAGCAGAAACTCCAAACTTTTCTAATTGCAGCTTGAAGCCACGTAACTACAACTTAGAGCAGAAAAAGACACAGAGTCATCAAAAGCTCCACTTTGGAGCTTTTGTTTTTACACCTGAAAATCGCTATTATGCTTTTCACTGCAACAGAAACTCCAAACTTTTCTAATTGCAACTGAAGCCATATAACCCCAACTTAGAGCAGAAAAAGACACAGAATCATCAAAAGCTCCACTTTGGAGATTTTGCTTTTACACCTAAAAATCACTATTCTACCTTTTCGCTGCAGCAGAAACTCCAAACTTTTCTAATACAACTTGAAACTACATAACTACAACTTAAGAGCAGAAAAAAGACACAGAGTCATCAAAAGCTCCAGTTTGGAGCTTTTGCTTTTACACCTGAAACCGTTATTCTAGTTTCCACTGCAGCATAAACTCTAAACATTCCAATTGCAACGGAAGCCACATAACTGCAACTTAGAGCAGAAAAAGACAGTCATCTTACACCAGAAAAACGCTATTCTACTTTTCGCTGTAGCAGAAACTCTAAACTTTTCAAATTGCAATTTGCAATTGAAGCCACATAACTACAACTTAGAGTAAAAAAAGACACAAAGTCATCAAAAGCTCCACAAAGTGGAACTTTTGCCTTTACATCAGAAAATCGCTATTCTATTTTTCGCTGCAGCAGAAACTCCAAACTTTTCTAATTGCATCTGAAAATCGCTATTCTACTTTTCATTGCAGCAAAAACTACAAACTTTTCCAATAGCAACTGAAGCCACATAACTACAACTTAAAGTAGAAAAAGAAACCGAGTCATCAAAAGCTCCACTTTGGAGATTTTGCTTTTACACCTAAAAATCGCTATTCTACCTTATCTAATTGCAGCTTGAAACCACATAACTACAAACTAGAGCAGATAAAGACACAGAGTCATCAAAAGCTCCAGTTTGGAGCTTTTGCTTTTACACCTGAAATCGTTATTCAAGTTTCCACTGCAGCAGAAACTCAAAACTTTCCGATTGCAACTGAAGCCACATAACTGCAACTTAGAGCAGAAAAAGACAGAGTCATCTTACACCAGAAAATCACTATTCTACTTTTTGCTATAGCAGAAACTCCAAACTTTTCTAATTGCAATTTGCAAATGAAGCCACGTAACTGCAACCAAAAGCAGAAACAGGAGCAAAGCCAAATGACTGCATTTATGCCAAAGAAAATCACTATTCTACTCTCCGCCGCAGCAGAAGCTTCAGACCTTTCAAATTTGTCAACACTGTACAGATAACTAAACACATGACTACAGGTGAAAGCAGAAGCAGAAGCAGAAGCAGAACCAAGGGGGGGACGCTATCATAAGAAACTGACCCTCCGACTCCGGCGAAGCGGACGGGGAGGGGGGAGACGCTCTTGAGGGAGGCCATGAGGCGGGAGGCGACGGAGTCGCCGGAGACCTCGCCGGCGACGAGGAAGACGCGGAGCTCGCCGTCCTTAGAGGCCACGTCGATGACTCTGCGGCGGCCATGAGAAGAGCACCGCACCACCGCCATGAAGGGAGAGGTGGAGAAGGAGAGCGTTCTCCGGAGCTCGCGGCCATTAATGGCGGATGCGACGGATTTGAACAGCATCCGTTTTGTTTCGCGCAGGGCCATCGTCGATGGTAATTGTTCCGCCCACGATCTTCAACTCTTAAAACCCTATAACCCCTCTCGAGGCTTTTTTTTCTTCTTCTTTTTTTTTTTTTTTTTTTTTTTAATATATATATATATATATATATATATATATATATATATATATATATATATATATATATATATATATTCGGTGTGAATTTTATTCGCTGAGATAAAAATTTCTCCCATTCTAATCCCTTCATATATGTAAATATATATATATATATATATATATATATATATATATATATATATATATATATATATATATATATATATATAGTATAGTCCGCTGGCACATTCAATATTTGGGATGTACATCCTACATTTAGTTTATTCTAAAGTGAATATTGGCTCACTCATCACATCAAAATAATGAGTAAAATTCACTTTATTTTAAAATAAATGAGATATAAAATATATACTAAATATGGTGTACATCTAATATTTTTCTTCAATAAATGCTCGATGTAGTGGGTCACGTCATTGGTTATATCGAAATGCAAATTAAATTATGTTATACTATATGCGTTGTTTGTTGTTTAAATTTTTTTTGATAAAAAATTTACTAGATATATGTAGAATTAATCGCATACAACATAATGGATCAATTGTACAATATCACCATAAACAGTGCAATAAAAACTCAAACAATCTATTTTTCCTACAACGTAATGCAATATGTAGACATGCTAGAGCAACATCTTTTCAAACAATGCAACGCGGGATCAATTAGTGCAATACGGTTCTTTTACCTTCTCCAACGTCTCACAGTACTCTATTATGCTTTGTCTCGTACTGTTTCTTTTTCTTCCTAAAAACCTCTTATCCCATACCACTGTATTGTTTTCCCTTCTTTTTTGCCTTTTTTTGTAGTTTATTACCACGCTTTTGGTCGACTTCGCTACTTGCAAGAGAGAAGAGGAAGAAAGACAACGCCAAAGAGCAGGGGGAGTAGGATGACAAGTTGTGTAATTGCAAACATTTGATCCAAAGAGAGCAACGCATAATTTATCAATGCTACGTATACCCAGCTCTCATCGTCATTCTCCTTCCTCTCTTCTTGATCTCTCTTCTACTTCGTCTTTTCTTTCTAACCCTCTCCTCCCTTTGGTTTATTAAGAAGTTTAAAATTAAAATTCTACAACACAGCAAATAAGTGGTGTAGTATAACAACAAACAGTGCTACGCGGGATCAACCAGTACAATTCAGCTCTTCTCATCATTCCACTCATCTCACGCTCTCTTTTATCTCGTCTCGTGCTGCTTTTTTCTCTTTCCAAACCTCTCCTCCACCAGCTTAATAGGAAATGTTTACATTGAAATATGTGATGCCAAAGCCAACATACTAATGCAGCGAAAACTAAAACGGTGTGTTTATTTCACAACGTGCAATATGCAAATATATATACTAGTACAACATCTTTTTTCAAAGAGTGCAACGTAGGATTAACAAGTGCAATACGGCTCTTCCTCGTCATTCTTCTTTCGCTCGTCCCACGATCTTTTCTTTTTCTGCCTGAACCCCTCCTTCCCTATGTCGCTTGTTTATTCCACGTTACACTCTTTGATGCAAAACGTTGCACTATTATGCCTGTGTATTACACTATGTTGTGAGATAAACGTATTGTTTGGAATTTTATTGTATTGTCCGCAGTAATGTTGCACCTAGTACACTAGCTTTGACTGTACACATTTCAATGTAAATATCTCCTATAAAATTGGTGGATGAGGAGTTTGGAAAGAGAAAAAAAGTAGCATAAGAATAAGCAAAAGAAAGCGTGAGATGAGCAGAACGACGAGGAGTGCCGAGTTGCATTAATTGATCCCGTGTTGTACTGTTTGTTGTTATTTTGCACTACTTATCTAGTGCGTTGTATGAGTTTAATTTTAAACTTCTCCTATAAACCAAAAGAATGAGAGGAAATATAAGAGAGATAGAAAAAAAGGAAGAAGAATAACGAGGAGAGCTTGGTAGCACTAATTAATTATGCCCAAATGTTGTACTACTTCTTCTTACAATTATACAACTTATGCTCCTCCTCCTCTTTCTCCCTGGTGATGTCCTTCTTCCTCTTCTCTCTTGCAAATAGTGAAGTCGGCCAAGAGCGTAAACCGAGAGAAAAATGGCAAAAATGAAGGGCAAGCAGTATAGCGGCATAGGCAATTGCTCTCTTTTGGACAAAATGTTGTAATACTTCTTCTTACAACTATACAACTAGTCCTCCGCATCCTTCTGTTCCTCCATGACGATGTCCTTCTTCCTTTTCTCTCTTGCAAACAGTAATACCGGCCAAGAGCGTGGTAATAAACCAAAAGATAAATGACAAGAACGAAGGATAAGCAGTATAACGACATAGGGTAAAAGGTGTTTAGGAGAAAGAATAAACAATATAAGACGAAATATAATAGAGTGTGAGACATTTAGAGAATGTGAGAAAGTCATACCATATATTCTACGTATTTGGAGGGGTTGGGGTGGGGGCCAATTTCGTCAGAGTGTATAAATTTCGAACCAAATCTGCAATCTTAAAAGGTAGCATAGATTTGCAAATCCCAATATTAGTGGATTTTTTACGCAAATTATCCAAATATATATATATATATATATATATATATATATATATATATATATATATATATATATATATATATATATAGTTTTTTGACTGTACATTTCTAAAAAAAACAAATTTTTGTGAAATTTTACATATATATATATATATATATATATATATATATATATATATATATATATATATATATATATATATATATTATGAGAAATTAGTGTTTTTATTTTTCTAAAATATGAAAAGCTGTAGTTTTTTCTTGTAAAATATAAAAATAAAAAAATAAAAATGCTCGTTTTCTTACCAAACAAACAGGCAAAAAATTGAAAAAAAGAATTTTATAAAAAAAAATTGAAAAAAAGGAATTCCATAAAAATATTGAAAATGGGGATTTTAAATTTTTTTTTCATACTTTGTCGAGAAATCAAAGAGTCTCTAAACACGAAGGTGATCTTCTTTGTAGCAGCTATACCATATCATTTTTATTATAAATCAATCAAATTTCTTCTTTTTTAGATAAAAATATAATAAAAATAACTTTTAAAAAATTATGATTAGATGGATGAATTATCGGGCACAATATCTGCCATAGTTTAGATCTTTTTTTCATAGGTATATTTGTTTGTTTTTTTATTGATTTTCAAGTTAAAAATGACTTTAGTCGTGTAATTTGTTTCACTGAAAGTGAAATTTGAATCGAGTAGATTTGAAGGTGAACTAAAGTTTAAATAAAAAATATTATTTTCGTTGTTTATTTTATAGCCGTTGAAGTGAAACTTTTCTAGTTTTGTTGTTTGTTTGACAAGTAATGAATGATGTAAACGTTAAAGTTTTCAACCGTTAATATATACTAGTGAAGGAGCCCGCACTTCACAGCGGATAAAAAATATAAAAATAATTATTAATAATAAAATATTAAATATTTTTTGTGTATCTCATTTATCATATTCATAAAAAATCTCTTATTATTGGCGGTGGGAATAAGCCCGATGACGCCTTCACCAACGAAGGTGATAGTAAAGGTAACGACAATCCCTTCGACCACGACGGAGGGGAAAAGAGAGGAAAGAAAAAGTATTATGATGAATTAATTTGAGATAAAAATCACGAACTTAAGTTTTTCGCCTAGTAAAAGCTCGTGCGGTGCCTGCCTTCCTGCTCGAAGAGGGCAAGTCTTGCTCTCTGTTTGCTAGCTCGGACCTTCGCGCCCTATGACTAAGTGCAAAAATAGAGAAAAGAGAAAATAGTAAAGGTTCCGCAGAAAAACTAATTATCTCTTATTTAGAAAATAAGAACACTACAAGATACAACTCTCTTTTGTTATTTTGGCCTTAGCCAACCCCACTATTTATAGGCGCATATACATAACTCACCCACTAAGTGTAACAACCCGGCTCACTAGCAATAATAATTTATTGGGCCCAAACCATAACCCAAAATGCTTAAGCCCGATTCTTATTATTAGTGTCTATGTCTCTTATATACCCAATCACAATCCCAATCACATTCGAAGTGGGACTATTGGGGTGGTGTCACAAATTCCTCTCGTTTAGGCCTGACGTTCTCGTCAGTCCAAACACACACAAAGCAGCCCAAGATCACCAGGCGATGTGAGACAATGAGCTCAAACACACACACAACAGCCTAAAATCACCAGGCGATGTCAGACTTGTCTCGCTAGCCTTGCCATCTAGACCCAGGCTCAGCCGAGACTCGTCACACACTTCCGGCTAGTAACTGGCTCTGATAACAAATGTAACGACCCGGCCTACTAGCAATAATAACTCGTTGGGCCCAAACTACAACCCAAAATACTTAAGCCCGATTCTTATTACTAGTGTCTATGTCTCTTATATATCCAATCGCAATCTCAATCACATTCGATGTGGAACTATTGGGGTGTCACACTAAGCCTACACTTAATACACTCACAAATGTCTAAATTAAATAACAATTAAGCACACTACAACTTTTGGGCTATTCATGATTCTTGGCATCCTTGTCATTGATGGTATTAATAACGGAGGAATTAAAAATTTGGTAGTAAAAAACTGTTGGCATCCATTGTCATTGATAGCATTGATGAAAGATGAATTATTGGCATCCATTATCATTGATAGCATTGATGAAGGATAAATTAAAAATTTGCTAGTGAAAAAGTAAAGAATCATATTGACGAGGAAGAAAAAAAATCTTGTCACGTGACTAAAATGGTTGAGAATTTATATATGTTAATAATTTTATTTTATTTTTTTCATCACCAACATCGCCTAGGAATAATTGAAATTAATTACAATTTATTTTAAAATTTTAAATTTTGATCAAAAATAAAATTACGGTGAATTAAACAACAGAACTTCCCACCTCTCTGCTCCAGTGAAACAAGCACTTAGGAGTTTATTAATATTATTTTATTTATTACAAATAAATATTACATTTAATTGAGTTATAATTTAATTTGGTAAGTTCCTAATTTATTTGACTAAAATTATTTAAATTGAAAAGACACACTAAAAGTTAAGAGAGAATCTCAATAAAAAAATATAAGTAAACTTTAATTGAAACCTCCCAGTAATTTAGAATATTTGTACTTTGCCGCATTATAGTTCAAAAAATTGGATAAATAGAATAGTAAAGTTATATATATATATATAGTAGAGTTTATTATTTTTAAAAGTATAAGTCTATTTATACTTGTTATCATGTATTAATGGTATTCTACAACCTTGATTTGGGATAATTGTCTTTCCTTAATTGCCGGATTCTCATTTACCTTGTATTCCTTGTACATCATTATTATTTCTTTAATTGCCGGATTCTTATTTACCTTGTATAACTTGTAGAACCTCTCTATATTAAGAGAGCATTATAATGAATAATATCACAACATTATTCTCAAATTACTTCTATCATGGTATCAGAGCCAGGTTGGATCAATCCTAGTTTGCGCCGCTACTCGCAAGAAGTTTTCTTCATCATCATCTTTTTCTAGTCAAGATGTTATTATTCTAATCTTTGAATTTTCATGGCATCTTCTTCTATTCTCTCTACTACAGCAACTTCCTCTATGGCATCATCAGTTTCCTCCTTTGCTCAACTAGATGTCAAGCTAACTGGAACGAATTACCGTGAATGGTCTATTTCACTAAAGCTATTATTTGATGCTCTTGATCTTGTGAGCCATATTGATAACACTCCAACACCAACAGATGAAAAGAAAATGAATGAATGGGCTGCTGCAGATCGACGAGCCTGCGGAATCATTTCTTCATCTGTTGATGTTGACATTCGCATGCAGTTAGTAAATTTTACTATTGCACGAGAGATGTGGGCACATCTCCAACGTCTATATGAACAATCAAGTTACGCTCAGTCCTATGCCGAATTTCAAGAGTTGTCCCTTGCCCATCAAGGAGAGCGTACCATACAGGAGTTTTATACATTCATGCAAACTCGGTGGCGTCAACTTGCGACTATGGAGCAGCCCCTGTGTCGAGCTTGCTTTATCTGTGACTGCGCCACAAAACAAAAGCTGATGCGCGACCAACAACGCCTCTTTCAATTTCTTATGAGGTTACGACCAGAATTTGAAGCCTTACGGGGTCTACTCCTTCATCGGTCACCACTTCCCACGCTTGATACAGCTTTGGCAGAGCTTATTGCTGAAGAAACTCGACTTCGCGTGCTTCATTCGTCTCAACCTTCTCAGCCAACTGTTTTAGCAGCAGGTGCATCACCTCCCTCTCAACTCTATATTGCTCCTCTTTCTTTCGGTCCTCTGAAGAAGGATAAGCGAAATATTGAGTGTCGTTATTGTCATAATATGGGACATACTATTCGAGAATGTCGAAAGAAGAAGCATGCAGATCTCTTTCGACAATCTCATTACACCACACCTACTACTGCTGCCACTGCATCCTTGGAAGCATCGAACGATGTAGCTAACACAGTTACATTGAGCATGCCACAATTAATGCAAATGATTCATAATTCACGACTGCAACCTCCAGCTTCTAGTGCAGATAGCTCGACATCAAGTATATCAGGGTTTGGCACGTTTTCAACATCCAATCATGCAGGTACATCTGTGGATTCTTGGATTCTTGACTCTGGCGTATCCTTTCATATGACTCCTCACATCTCTTTTCTTACGGCACCTACCCCTCTATCTACTCCTATTAACATTTTTACTGCAGATGGATCCTCTCTTCCTGTTGCTCACAGTGGAGCATTGACTACTTCAGTCCATCGGGGTCGCTTTTCTATACCCTCTGTTTTTCATGTCCCTAATCTTTCATTAAATTTATTATCCGTTAGTCAAATTACAGATCATAATTGCATTGTCACTTTCGACTCTTCCTCTTGCTTTGTTCAGGATCGTTCGACCGGGCGACTGATTGGACGGGGCCATAGACAAGATGGACTGTACTACATGGATCATTTACATCTTCCATCTGGTTTTGTGTCTGTGAGCATGACGTCTACCTCTTCTGATATTGATCGTTGGCATCGGCGTTTAGGTCATTTATCTCAAGACAACTTGGACATTTTAATTTGAAATGGAGTTCTCGGTAGTGTTTCATCTGTTAAATTTTCTTCATGTTTAGAATGTAAACTTGATAAACATTCTATTAAACCTTTTCCCGCTAGTGAAACTGCTACCACTAATGTCACGCCCCGGGGTCGAAACTGCGACCCGGGCTCGCCAACAGATCCGCCACCTATGCTAAAACCCGCATAGGCGAAGCGTCTAACCTGCAAAAGATAGTACTATAGCTACACAAATATCAGAGCTGAAATAAAATGCTGTAAAATAAAATCCAATCACTGTACAACATGAAATAAAGTACAATCTCCATCTCCTCAAATACAGATAATCATCATACAATGTCCTCAGTACAGCATCTCTCAACTATAAAAGGAGATAAACTAAAACTAAAGTACATCAGTCTCAACATCAGTCTCTCCAAATACAAAAGATCTCTCTCCAGAGAAAACAGAAAAAACCAACCAACAACTACCAGGAATCTCCATCCAGGGATACAGCTACACTCCTCGGGTGGTAAAGATCTAGCTCGTGACTCCCTCGCCTCGGACAACGATCGAAGATCAGCAACTCCCGAAGAGGACTCTACAAAACAGGGGGGAGAAAACAAAGGGGGAAACAACAATGGGGGTGAGAACCACTAGTAAACCAGTAGCCTCCCCCTGTGGGTAAAGCCTCAAGCTCCGGCGTACCCACTAAGTCTACTAGAGGCAAGAAAAGGGGCAAGTGGTAAAGCTGTAAACAGAACTACTGAATAAAAGGGGAAACCACAACAAGTATGCCTCTAAATGCAATACCGAAGGAAATGACGGTATGAATGCATCAGAAAACAGTATCTGACCAAATAGACCCAATCTAGTGCCACCAGTAAAACTGGTACTGCCTGCTCTGCTGTCGAACTCAAGAGCTCAGTAGGGAACCAGCACATAAGGCTCGAAATCCCCATCAGTCCTCACAACCCACCGTGGTGCCCGGCTCTCGGCACCGTGAAAAGCCTACACGAGTAAAGTATCTCTGTAACCAATGTCTCACAATAGCAGGACTGGATCATGACTATGACCAAAGTGGGAAACTCCGTCCACTAATAAAACCCCGATCTGATGCAATAATACTCAAAAAGTGGGAAACATCATCCACTAGGAAAATCTGATACCCAATCTGATGCAATAGTAAACATCCGGTCAACCGCCCAAAGTCCGCGGTCACCGCAACAACCCACAACCCACAACTGGGGAAAATAACAAGAATCCGGTCAACCGCCTACTGTCCGCGGTTGCCGCAATAACCCATAATCCAACATCAAATACACCCTGTCACTGACCCGCAGGTCCCGGCTACACTATCCCAAACCTCTGCTCGAACTCGAGCAACCTGACTCGAAAGTCTAAATAAAAGGAGAAAGAAAGCAATCATGGTTTCTCCTAAGTCAAATCCCAATATGATAGTGTAGCAATAAAATAGTGGCCTATCTAGATGTCCAAACAAGCATGCAAAAGCCCTCAGCAATGAGAACGGGAGAATATGTCCAATAACAGTTTTACAAGTGTAATAATATCCACAATAAATATAACAATCATGCGAAAATCATCAGTCAACTACACATGTAAATAATCCCCGATCCATAATAAATCCCAAAGTGGCACCCGCACCTAGATATGTCACTATGTCCCCACAATTAATCCATTTAATCCACTTTCATAGAATCTAGGTGCTACTATCACATGTTAATTATCACTATTAAATTATTTCAATGATCATGTTCCAACAGCAATATTATCCCAATAATATCCCCAACATGCTATATCCACATAATTAACCTCCAATGATAGGCTCACATGTATATCAGTCAATTAGGCATGATAGTCAATCAATATGTTCAAGTGCGGGTTTCTCTAATAAACTTAGTGAGCAAGTCAGAAGTAGAGGCATGCAACAACCACCCACCTCGAAAAGCGTGATCCACGGCTGTAGAAACATCCTCACAGTCCAAACTTCACTTTCACGCAAAACGCGCCCCGGTCTGCGAACCACTAAACAAGAGTCAAATCCGGTGTACAAATCGATCCCCAAAAACAGTACCTTGCTGTTTTGTAAAATCAGCAGCAAAGAACAGTAATTATCACCTCTGTCCAGTTCCCAAGAAAATCCAGAAAATTCACAGTCGCGTTCCTCGCTAAAAGTAGCCCCAAAACGACTGTTTAAACGCCCAGATCTGATACCTGTAGACCAAGATAAAAATAAAATACCGTTGCACCTCAAAACCTTCCAAATCAGAATTCCTGTAGCAATCTGTCCAAGAAAAGCTTAATTATCACCTTTGAAACAATTTCCATAAATCTCAGAAAAATCACCACTGTGTTCCTCGCGACTAGTAGATCAAAATCGAGTCCTGAAACGCCTTGATCCGATGTTCCTAGGCTGAGATATAAAATCGACAAGCCGGTGCTGTCCAAAATCCATCACAAAAAAATGGGGGTCAAAGATGTCTCAGGAAACGTGCCAAAAGTGCGAAACGGGGCGAAGAGATCAACACGAAAATCGAAGCCTTACCTCTTAGGAACACGCTGTCGAAGAAACCGTCCAAAAACTCCTCCTGGTTTGCTCACAGTGAATTTTTGACTGAGCTGCGACGGTAATGGGCCGAAAAGGGGAGAAAACCGAGGCGAACTGTAAAATCGATATCGCCGTTGCCGAGCTTCCAGAAATTCCGGGGATCCACCACGAGCTCAAGAACATTAAGGGGAACAACATTGGTAGAGAACTCTCCCTCCCATTCTCTCTCTAACTCTCGAAAAAAGCAGAAGAAGAGGGGAGGGGAGGCCTATTTATAGGCCAACTAAAACAAATGGGGAAATGACCCCTGTGTCTCGGTTTCGGGCGCCCGAATCTTTCGGGACCCGAAACCGGGCGCACACAGTAGCCCGGCCCAGCCCGGCCCACTTCGCGCACGGGATCCGGTCGGACCGCACGGCCGTCCAACCCGCTCCTCCACGCGACACGTGTCCCCGAACACCGCACAGCTGATCCGGCCGCTCCCTTCGCGCCGCGTGGCGCTCCACTGGTCAACGGGGCAGTTGGCGCTGGCCAATAGCCGGCCGCCACGTGGCGCACGCGTGCGCCACGTCGGCGCCGTGGCCGCCACGCCAGCCGCCGCTGCCACCTGCCGCGCCCCCCTGCCACCTGCACGCGCACAGTGACGCGCCCAATCCCCGCGCGCCACGTGTCCAGGCCATAAATTCGCTGCACCCGGTGCACCCTACTTCATGCACCGAACCAATAGGAAGATGCCACGTGTTTCCCGCCCAGTCCACCGTGCGCCGCACAGCTCCATAGACCGGGACCAGTGAACCACCCAATAAATTCATGCCACGTGGCACCCCGCCCTGGTGCACGCCGGCGCGTGGACCGCGCCCTGCCCGCGCCCCTGCCCGCGCGCTGCGCGCTGCCCGCGCCTGCCCGCCACCGCTCTCCGCCTGCCCGAGGCCGCGCCGCCGCTCTCCGCCGCTGCCCGCCGCCGGCGATCGCCGGAATTACTGTTCCGGCGTGAACAGTAACCCGAGCTCAAAAATGACAAGTGGGTAGTCCATTTTGACTGTTTTCGCGCGCTGAATCCAAATTTGACGTCCGATTTGCCAAATTCCAACTCTAAAAATTGCCGAAGGCACCCGGAAATGTGTTCTTAGCCCGAATTTCGCGCGGAGCCCAATTTTAATATCCATTTCGCGCGAACCCACTTCTAAACCCTCCACGGGGTCCTCCGATCACTCACATGATCCATTTAAGCCCCGAAGTCCACACTTGTGCCCAGTTATGCCCCAAACACTTCCAACACACCATGTAGGCCTCCAATAGCCACCCCAACGCACTGCAGCAGCTCTGCGGAGATCCGGGTCATCACAACTAAAGCCTTTGAACTTATTCATTCCGATGTTTGGGGACCTGCGCCTATTCCTACACGCATAGGAAATAGGTATTATGTCATTTTTGTTGATGATTTCTCGCGTTTTACTTGGATATACTTTATGCACCACCGTTCTGAACTCCTTCAAATTTACAAAGATTTTACTACTATGATTAAAACTCAATTTGGTGCTTCTATCAAAATTTTTCGATCTGACTCTGGTGGAGAATACCTATCACATGAATTTCGGCGTATTCTTGCCTCTCAAGGTACTCTACCCCAGCTTTCTTGTCCTTATGCTCACCAACAGAATGGTGTGGCAGAGCGAAAACATCATCATATTTTGGAGACCGCTCGCTCTCTCCTCATCGCTGCTTTCGTTCCTCACGAATTCTGGGCTGATGCCGTTTTCACCGTCGTCTACCTTATAAATCTCATGCCCTCCAAAAATTTATCCGGCATCTCCCCTAGTGAACGATTGTATTCTAGGCAACCAACTTATTCTCATTTAAAAGTTTTTGGGTGCACTTGCCTTGTTCTTTTACCTTCGACAGAACGAAACAAACTTTTTCCTAAATCTGCTGTTTGCGTCTTTTTCGGATATAGTCCCGAGCACAAAGGATATAGATGCTATTGTTAGTTGTATGCCCCAAAAGCCTATCAGGCTGACGCATTTTTTATATGGGACATATTTGTACTTGATCTTTATTATTATTTGGGCATTTTATGCCATTCATGTTTAATGTGTCCATGAATCGTCCTTTGAATTAATGAGATGATAATGTATATTCTTAACAGTTAAGAATTTGAGATACATATTATTGGTGATTAAGTCATAAATGCTCTCAATCGGAGGATCATCATGGGGACGATGATTGATCCGGTAAGATTGATGTATGTGCCGCTCTCTTTTAGGATGACGAGTCTCAAGTCACTAGTGTGGAGACACTGGAGCGAACGTGCAGGTGGTTGTTAAAGAACAAGGACACTGAGCGTGACCAATTACGAATAGTTACTTGGATGTCTACTCTTTCGTCAGTAATTGATTCGATGTTGCAGTGGTACAACTTATCCTTAGACCTGCGACACCGCGGCCATTCAGTATGAGGCTACTGTAGTTTGACTATGCAAACTCTGATCCTAGTCACGGGTCTTAGTAGTATATGTTGGCTGCAGTCGGTTCATATTAGGAATGGGTGTTAGTTTACAGGGGATCTATCGCTCTCGGTAGAGAGATAATTAGTCCTATGCTATTTGTAAGGCAAAGCTCAGAAATCCTCGGCCGGGGTAATATGGTTCATGGAAAGGTGTTTCCAAGAGTAACCATATGAGCTTCTGTCCTATCAAATTTGTCATATAACGGGTGATGGGGTTTGACGAGTATTCCATGACCTCCACTCAGTTGGGACTATGCGATAGAAGGATTGTATTGTACGGTAACTGCACCTTGAGGTTCAGTCCAATATTCACTTCTGACTGGATTGTCACTATATGCTGCTAGGCGTCACTGGTGGATTGTGGGAACCAATAAGAATAATTATAGGCATATAATTATTATACGATGGAAGAATCAAAAGTGTTTGATCCATCAAAAGGAGTTTCGATGATGATGTCGATGGGGATCGCATCATATCTCACTACCAGACAGAATTGAACCTATTAGGTCACACACATAAGGAATCGCGCATGATCGATATTAAGGAGATGATAAAGAAGTTTATAGAATGAATTAATTATAATCACAATACTAAAGTTTACTAATTTATTAGTAAAAGGACTAATTTGCAATTATTGTAAATTAGAGGTATTTAAGTGCAAAAGTTGCATGGTGTATTAACTAATCGTTAGTAAATATTTTGAGAACTTATGTGTAAATGTTACACACGAATCGAATTAGGATTTGGATTCGATTCATATTGAAACTAACTTAAGGATAATGAATAATCCAATCGGATTAGGATTCGATTAGGATTAGAATTAGGGTTAGGGTTTTCTCAATATAAATATATGTCATATGTGACGTATTTTGGAACGATAGAAAAAAAGGAGAAAAAGAAAACCCTAGCCGCCTATCCTCTTCCTCAAGTCCTCCACAATTAATCGTTCTCGATCTTCGGAAGATTGCTAGCACAATTAGAAGATTGATTCATTCTCTTTACATCGACGCAAGAATTAATTCGTGACCGGATCGCGAATCAAGGCGATCGATTTTTCGATCAAGGGCGTGATTCCGTGTGGACACAAGTAGAGGCCGGGTGCGTGCGCGGCTCTCAAGGACGAACAATTTTTACCAACGATCATCGGTTTCGCGGTGATCTCGACCCGCGCAAGGTAAAAATTAAATCCTAATTGATAAGATCAATTAGATTACCTGTTTACGATCTAAACCAAAACATGAGGTGATCTTGGTTTAAGAAAAATTTTAATTGCGTTTTTTCTTCCGCTGCGCATATCCGTATTTTTCTTACAGCTATGACCCAGTTGCTCGTCGTCTTCGTGTCTCTCGTGATGTGATATTTTTTGAGGACATTCCATATTACACTCACACTATTTCTAGTGATACTTCTAAACATTCAACTGTGATAAATCTTTCATTCCTAGATTTGCCTCATTCTTGTGAAAACCCGATTACTTCACATGACAATAGTTCTTGCTCACAGACTGTCATTGCGGATGGCACTAGTACAGTTCCTTCGTCCATTCAGGCTTTTTCCACCGCCCCTGTGGTTGACGATCCGATCACTTCCGAACGACGATATCCTTTGCGAATTCGCAAATCAAAAGAATTCTTTGGTTGTCTAAATTCTCAGTCCTTCCCCTCAGACTATCATACTTTTCTTGCCTCTATACATAATCATCAAGAGCCACAATCCTTTCGTCAAGCTGTCGCCATCCCTGAATGGAAAGCGGCCATGTCTGAAGAACTTGATGCTCTTCAACGCACCAATACCTGGGATATTGTGCCTCTACCCGCTAATAAAATTCCTGTTAGTTGCAAGTGGATTTATAAGATTAAAATCCGATCTGATGGTTCAATAGAACGGAACAAAGCTCGCCTGGTTGCACGTGGCTTTACATAGGAACACGGGTATGACTATGAAGAAACTTTTGCTCATGTTGCAAAAATGACATCTGTTCGAGTTCTTATAGCTGTTGCTGCAAATCGTCAATGGCCACTCTACCAGCTTGATGTCAAGAATGCCTTTCTACATGGTGATCTTCGTGAAGAGGTTTATATGCAGCCACCACCTGGGTTTCCTCATCCTCCTAACCATGTTTGTCGGCTTCGTAGGGCTATCTATGGCCTTAAGCAAGCCCCCAGAGCTTGGTTTGAAAAATTTCGCACTGTGATTCTTGCTGCAGGTTTCTCACAGAGTGAGAATGATTATGCTATGTTCATTCACACATCTGGTGATAAAAAGACTATTCTTTTACTCTATGTTGATGATATGATAATCACCGGAAATGATGTTGAACATATTCAATATGTTAAAAATCATCTTCAGCAACAATTTGAAATGAAGGATCTTGGGTATCTCCGATATTTTTTGGGCATTGAAGTTGCTTATAGTCCTCGTGGATATCTTCTATCTCAACAAAAATATATTACAGATTTATTATCTCGTTCCGCCTTGACTGACGATAAAATCACTTCAACTCCTTTGCAACTGCATCAGAAATTGACTCCAACTATGGGAGAACCCTTAGGTATCGTTTGGTAACGGAATAAGTCAGAACTAGCTATTCTGGGAATAGGTATAAAGTACGGAACAAGAGCGAAAAAACGTTTGGTTTGATTTCAGGAATAAGAGATTTTGTGTTTGGTATGAGAATGAGAAATAAGAATAATAAAGAGTTTGTGATGATGAGAGTGTATTAGGAAGGAAAAGAGAAAGAGGAGAGATAGAGAGAGATTTGTGATGATGAGAGTATATTGGGAAGGAAAAAAGAGAAAGAAGAGAGGGATTTTGATGATGAGAGTGTATTGGGAAGAGAAAAAAAAAAGGAGGAGGGATAATTTGGTAAAAAAAAAAAAAATTATAAAATAATAAATAAGAACGATTGTTTCAGTTTATTCTGCTTGTACTAAAACTACTGTACTGAATAATTCGTGGTGCGTTTGGTACAATAAGAAGGATAAACCTCTTATTCCGCTCCGAAACAAACGGTGCCTTAGAAAATCCCACTCGTTATCGTGAATTGGTGGGTGCTCTCGTTTACCTAACAATATCTCGACCTGATATCACTTATGCAGTTCACATAGTCAGCCAGTTTATGCAAGCACCTACCTCCGATCATTATGCTGCTCTTCTTCACATCTTACGATATCTTCGAGGAACAATTAATCGGGCTCTTTTCTTTCATTCTTCCTTAAAATTAGACCTACAAGCCTACACTGATGCTGACTGGGCAGGAGACCCTACCGACCGTCATTCCACAACCGGCTTCTGTGTATTTCTTGGTGATTCACTTGTATCTTGGAAGTCCAAGAAACAAGATATAGTATCTAAGTCCAGTTCAGAACCTGAGTATCGTGCTATGTCTACTGCCACTTCTGAAATTGTGTGGTTGCGACGTCTTCTCTCTGATCTTGGTATTGTTTTGATTGCCCCAACTCCTCTTTATTGCGACAATCAAAGTGTTATTAAAATTGCCAACAATCCGGTTTTTCATGAACGTACTAAATATATTGAAATTGATTGTCATTTTGTACGTCATCATTATCTTGCTGGCATCGTTACACTACCATTCGTTCAATTAAGCAATCAAGTCGCTGATTTCTTCACAAAAGGTCATACGTTACAACGGCATAAATTCTTCTTATCCAAACTCTCGGTATTTGATCCACCTTGAGTTTGCCGGAGAGTGTTATCATGTATTAATGGTATTCTACAACCTTGATTTGGGATAATTGTCTTTCCTTAATTGCCGGATTCTCATTTACCTTGTATTCCTTGTACATCATTATTATTTCTTTAATTGCCAGATTCTTATTTACCTTGTATAACTTGTAGAACCTCTCTATATTAAGAGAGCATTATAATGAATAATATCACAACATTATTCTTAAATTACTTCTATCAATACTTATGAATTTTTTGCCATTGAATTTATATTAATATTTCTATTTTTTTTTCTTTCTTTTTAGTTGACTTTACAATAACACAAATTTCAATACAAATCTAATGGTAAATTAGCTTATACTTTTAAAAATATATAAGCTCTACTATATATATATATATATATATATATATATATATATATATATATATTTGGTGTACATCCTATATCCCATCTATTCAAGGATGGTGTAGTCCACTGGTCATTTTGAAGTGACTAGTAAAATTCATTTCACTTTTGAATTAATGGGATGTAAGATATATACCCATTTTGGGATATACATTTAGTATTTATCATATATATTGCATAAAGTATTACTTTTTGAATAGTAGATCTTTATAATAACATGTTTTGAAATTAAGCACTCAACTTTTATATTTGGAAAATGCTTATCTTACGTGCCATTCATCCAAAAGTGGAGCGAATTTTATTAATTACATCGAATTAAATCATCAATGAAAAAAATTTCAATATTGAATGGATAGAGTGTGTATTATACACCCCTTTTCGGATGTATGAGTAACACTACTTTTTATATTTTGAACCAACTTTTGTCGTTGTTTTTTTTAAAAAAAAATAGCCAACTACAAGTTTCATTTATTTTTCAAAAATAAAATAATAAAAAAATTAACATAATTAGACTTCAAATTTGAAAGATCAAAATTTTAAACTAAAAAAGCAAGGTGTCAATTATTGCGTCTTTTAGCGTATTACGATAGATATGCCTGGTATTTTTGAGGCCAATTTTAATATGGACAAAATTTAATTCACTAGGGAGCTCTCTAACTAATAACGCTCTAAAAATTTGTTATATATTTTTTAATATTAAAATTTAAAAAAAATTAAATTTTAGGAAATAATTATTAATTTTTTGATAGAAATAAAAATAACACCTAACCGTGGATTGGTATCTTCTTAAGAATTTTTTTGGTTGACCGTAAAATATAGTAAAAATTATTTTTTAATTTAAAAAATTATTTATTTTATATTTGTTTAGTCGTATTTTTTTTAAAAAAATTTTACAAATTTGAAGAAAATAGTGTGTCTTTAATTTTTTACCGAAAATCGGAAAAAAATAAAAATTCAAACTCTATGATTTTTTTTTTATTTTTTTTTACCGAATTAAATAAATATTTTTTTTTTCAACCAAATAAATATTGATAAAAAAATATTTTTTTCCTACAAATCAAACACTATAAAATATAAAAAAAAAATTTCATCAAAAATTATTTTTTATAATTTTACTTACAACTAAACACCCTTAAGCCACATATGAGCTATATTGAAGGGAAAAAAAAATTAAGTGAGGAGCTATGCAACAACGCTTTCTTAAGGTACCGTTTGGTTCGGGGATACGAAAAATTTTGTTATACCGGGGATAGGTATAGATTATGGTATTAGCAGGAATTAGTGTAAATTTACGTTTGGTTGCGTTTATGAGTTATACCGGATTTAAAGGAAATTGTGTTTGGTAAATTATATAGGAATAAGGAGAATAAGATGAATAGGAAAAAGTTGTGTTTGGTTGAGTATAGAGGAATAAGAAAAATTGAGAAGTGATAAATTTATGTATTGACTATTTTGCCCTTTATGATATAATTTATAAATAAAATAATTTATGATATTAATCAACCTAATAATAAATTTAAAATAATATTTAAAATAGTAAAAAATATTTAAAAATAAATAATAAATAATTAAAAGCATTTACAAATTATAGAAAATTATATATTAAAATATTTAAAATTTTTAATTGTTTATCATTTTTTAATTAATTAATTTTATTTATTAATTAAAATTAAGTATTTTAAGTACAGATGAGCAAAAAAAAAAAAAAAAAAAAAAATTGTACAAATAATTTTGGTGACATTATTATTAAAATTGTACAAACGTTTTAAAAATGATTTGAAAAAATAATTTGAATCTCTCACGTGATTTTTAATTAATGGATTAATGAATAATTTGGTAGAAAAATTACGAGATCTCTCACATTGGATACCGTCCCACTTATTTTATATATATATATATATATATATATATATATATATTATGATAGCGAAATTACCATTTTACCCCTCACCTCTGCATTTTAAATTTCAAAATTTAAAAATAATTTTAATTATTTTTTGCCGCAGCAGCCAAATAAGAAAAAAAAAAAAAAAGCAGATCAAACAGAATAATTTAAAATTAAAAAAAATTAAAAACAAGCCATCCACAGTCCACTATTTAAAAAAAAAAAAAAAAAAAAACCAAAATACACCTACTAATTTTTCTTTTTTTTTTCATCAAATTTTTTTTTTTTTGCTCAACCTAAAAATCCAAAAAAAATAAAAAAAAGGCGAGGGTGAAGCATCGGAGAAGAAGAAGGCGGTGAAGCTAGATCGGAGAAGAAGAAGGCGAGGGTGAAGCTAGATCGGAGAAGAAGAAGCAATGGGTGAAGCTAGATCGGAGGAGAAGAAGGAATGGAGAAGAGGAGACAGTGTATGGTTTGCTGCCTCGATCCTCGTGCAAGAATCCAATTCCAGCGAATTCTACGAATTCTATGTGGGGGTGGGAATTCGGATTCCCACCCCCATCCTCCCTATTCCGGAAAAGCAGGAATTTCAATTCCTGCTTTTCCGGTTCCCGTTTGGGTATGGAAACGGGGATAAGGGAGTTATTCCCCCCTTATCCCCGTTACCAAACGGGGCCTAAGGGTCCGTTTGGTAATGGGATAAGACAGACTAGCTATTCCAGAGATAAGTATAAAATATAAAATTAGTGTAAAAAAGTGTTTGGGATGGTTCCAGAAATAAGAGATTTTGTATTTGGTATGAGAATGAGAAATAAGAGGAATAAATAATTTTAATTAGGATAAATTATATTTTTGTCCTCAAACTTTATTATGTAATAATGATATGAGAGATGGTGTCTCGGGAGGGTGGTTGGGAAAAGTGAGAACAGTAATTCTTACTTATTTTAGTTGTGTCGAAATAAGCTATACCAATTATTTTCTGGTGCGTTTGAAAAATAAAAAAGAAATCCTTCCTATTTTCGGTTCTATACCGAATCCAAACGGGTTCTTAATGTATTTTTTTACTTTATCAACGTATAATTCAAAAAATTGTATTGAACAGTTATAAAACTTTATTTTTTGATTTAGCCAAAGTACTTGACTAATTTTGCTAGAAGTACTAATCAAATTTTTCTTGGAAATTGTTGAGGACACCCTGACATTTTGGCGTGTTTTTTCTAAGGACTGATATACGTCCTAATCCTACAGTGGCGGTCCTTTTTAGTAAAGTTGTTTTGATGATTTTTTAGATACCTTTTGATTCATAAATAAATATAAATTATTTATTTTTAAAATAAATATAATTTTAAATAGTATAAAATATTTTTTAATATTTTAAATTTTAGAGTATAATAATTATTTTATATAATTTAATATGAGCTCGAAGCTAGACGTGACCCGTATTTTTATATAATTTCATATGAAGAAGATTAATTTTCTCTTTTATAAAATTTAGAGAGTGATGAATATAAAATATATAAATACTGTTATCTAATAACAACTTAAGCTTAATTAGTTGCGTTTGGTTTGGGTATAAATTAGAACGATTTATTCTAAAAATTTATACAAATCTATAAATTCTCAGTGTCTATAACTGACTTGGCACATTCTTTTTTTTGTCAGATTATTTTTTATTTTATTTTATTTTATTTTATTAAACTGTCCTTCGCTCTGGGGCATAACTTTTCACTTTTCTTCCACTAAACATTTAATTTCAATTAATCCATCAAAACCTTTCTTTTTTACTTTTTCTTTCATCCTCACTGACAATTTAACCTTTCATTTTTCTCTCACTAAACTTTCAATTAATATCCAAATAACTCTAATATAATTTATAATCCTCATATTTATACTTCAAATTAATTCATCATGATATTTTAATTTCCTTCCTTGTCTCTCACTAATGCGCGCCCACCTTTCCTTCCCCCTTCCGCCACGGTCGAAGAATTATCGTCACAGCCACTATCACCGTCGTCGGACCCATTCCCGCCGTCAATAATAAAGAATTTTTAATAGATGTGACAAGTAAAATACATAAAAAATATTTAATATTTTTTTATTATTAATTATTTATATAATTTTTATCCGCTGCGAAATGCGGGCCCCTTTACTAGTAAATATAAGTTTAGAAACAAGACTAATTTTGTATTTAGATGAACATTAAATTATTTCCGGAAGTAAGAAAAATAACGTTAAGATTGGAATAATAAGAATAAAAGTAATTATATTTTTAAAATAAAAATATTTTATCTAATTAATTAATATAAAAATTTAATTTAATAATAATTTTAATTATTTAATTAAGAATAATTTTAAATATTAATTAATAAAATAAGTAATAATGAGTATGAGTATTGTTAATTAATAATTTAATTAAACACAAATAATATAAATTAATAATCAATTAGTTAATTATTTATAGTTCGATAATTAATTAATAAAATAAATAGATTAGTCAAAATCTTAGATTAATTAGAAAATTAATACAATAATTAAATTTATTTTTAAGTAAGAATAAATTTGTTCCACATAAATAAGAGGAATAATAATTTCAAACTTATATTACCTTATTTTAGAAAAAGAAGAATAACAGTTCCGTAGCTGTTTTATCTCTCTCAAATTTATGTTTGCATATAAATGAAAAAATAATAGTTTATTTTTTCTCTTTACACAATAATTTTCGTTGCATCCAACCAAACGAGGTATATGTAGTTGTAATTATTTGTATTTCTATTTAGCTGACTAAATAATAATATTTTATTAATATAAAAATAATATAATAATATTATAACTAACAACACATAATAATAATAATATATTTTTTTTATATTAACGATATATTAATATTTATTTTTTCAGTAAAATTTGATTATAATAATTTATAAAATTTTATTCGAAAAAAATAAAAAAGATTTTACTTTTTTCCACAACATGCATGTAGGATACCAAAAATATCTAGAATGTGCCATGTCCCCAACTAATGTTTGGTTTGCTTTTGTTTTTCCACATAGGAATCAAAATCAGAATAGATCTCTCACATACCAAACACCAATAATAAAAAAAAAAAATTATTTTAACTTTAATTTTTTTAGAGAAATAATATATATATATATATATATATATATATATATATATATATATATATATATATATATATATTTTAAAGCTAACCTTTTTGGCTGGACTGAAAATTGAATAAGATCGTAATGAATACATATTTTGAAAATATCTCAAGTATATTTTTTATTTTAAATTTAATTTAATTTTTAATTAAAATAAAAGTTTAAATTTATAAATTGAATTTTTAATTCAAGATTTTGATTTGAACTTACACTAAAATATAAATAAATTCAATTAAATATTCTATATTTGATCTATGATTTTAAATTTAAATTCAAATTTTACATTTAAATTTTAAATTTTATTTTTTTTAAAATAAAAAATAAATTTATATGTTCAACTTGGAATTTTAATTGTATTTTTTAAGTTTGAATATGAATCAAACCATAAATTAATTTTATGTTTTGAATTATCGACTCAATTTTATTTTTTTTTTTAAATTACATTTAAAAGTTTGATATATTTCTCTAAATTTTGATGTAAATTTTTAATATATAAGTTTTAGTTTGAATTAAAATTGTAAATCTAATTTAATGTTTTGAGTTGCAAACTCTATTTTAAATTTAGTTTTATATTTGATATTTTAATTGTTTTTTTGATAACCAAACTTTTTCTATCTCTACCCAATAGTGAAGACATGAATCAACTATTCCGATTCTTATTGTTATTTTGAACCAAACATATTAAAAAATTTTACTAATATATTTTTTATTCAAATTTATTCTAAATTTTATTTTGCACTAAATACTCATTTAAGTTGTGCTTCTAGGCTCCGTTTGGTTCGGATATCAGAAAAATTTAGTTATATCGGGAATAGATATAAATTATGATATTAGCAGGAACTAATATTAATTTATGTTTGGGTGGGTATAAGAGTTATACCGGGTATACAGAAATTTATGTTTGATAAATTAAAGAGAAATAAAAAGAATAGAGTGAATTAAATTTTTATAAAATAATGAAATAAATTTTAAATAACTTATAATTTAAAATAAATTTAATTAATTTTTTTTTTTTAAAAAAATTGCAGGTGGAGTTGTTCCACCTGCTGCTTGGAACAGTTATTTCTCCCTAATTCCGGAATTAGGTGGAACAACTGTTCCAAACAACTTTTTATTGTTTGGGTACAAAGGAGAGGATACCCCCCTTATACCCCATAGTTTTTGTACCCAAACGGAGCTTTCATTCAATCTCATTATAAATATAGTACTTTTTTCTAAAAAAATTATTATAATTTTTTTTTAAAAAAAATTAATTTATTTAAAATATAAATAATACAACAGCTATATAAGTGATATGCTGTTTTGGTATTTCCAACCAATCAAATTGTTTCTATGAAATTCATCCATTCCAAAATAATTTTTTTTAAAATATTTTTATTATATTGTTTCTTTTGAAAAAATATTATTAACTAGATATAAGTAATGTTGTAGATTAAGGTAGGTCCCCCAATCGAAATTTTTTATTAATAGATTTAATTTTTTTTTTAAATATTATAATAAAAAAATTCTATAAAAATTTTATTTACAAAATTATATTTATGCAGTGAATACATTTTGGCTTTCTAAGTATGACACTACTTTTTTTTTTAAATATTTCAAAATTTAAATATAAAAAATATATAAATTATGCGAAAGTTGTCCATCTTTAATCTTTTATACTTAATTTTATAAATAAAAAATTTAAATATTAATTTTTATAATTATATATTTTTTTTAAAATTTAATTTTAAAAATATATAAATTATGTAAAATGTGATAAATTATTTATTCGTACAAATAAAAATTTTAAATATTTATTTTTATAATGTTGAAAACATTTTGTAGGACAGCAGCGCTTTACTAGTCCGTGTACAGCTGTACAAGTGCGTTCAAAAAAAAAAAAAAAAAAAAAAAAAAAAAAAAATATATATATATATATATAATAATAATAATAATAATAATAATAATAATAATAATCGAGCACTCGTCATTCAAAATGCGCTGACCCCCAAATTCCCCCCCAAATCCCCAAATTCCCCATCCAAATTCCTTTCATCATCGTCTCTCTCTCCTCCTCCCCTTCTCAAACCCTCGCTCCTCTCTCTAAATCTTGATTTTCTCTCTCTAAAGATCCCCATCGCCATGGACATCGGATCGTCACCGGTGAGTACGTGCTCGAAAGAGCACCAAAAGATCTACCAGGGATGGTTCTCCTTCGCCGATTCAGGTATTCAGGAGGGTTTTAGCGTGGATCTCTGTAGCCTCATCATTTTTGCGCCCTAATTTGTTGGGTTTTGGGGTTTGCTGCATTTGTAGATGGCGATGGGCGAATCACAGGGCCGGATGCGATCAAGTTCTTCGGGATGTCGAAGTTGTCTCGGCCGGAGCTGAAACAGGTGATTGATTTATTTGCTGCCGATTTTGAGGCAAGGTTTTAAGTGCCCTATCAATAAAATACCGGCACGATATCGCCTTCGTGATGATAGCATAACTCAAAACTTTTTATTTTTTAAATTGAAAAGTAATTTTTTTCATAAAGTTCGAAAGATTTGATAAAGTTACATAATAAGCGATTGAAAATTTTGTTGCTAAAAAAAAAAATATTTTATGTCATTATGTGTCGATACACATGTATTTTTTATAATCGGCACTCATCAGCATTACTCTTCACGCACCGTATCATACTGTGTCGGCAAGTTTTCGGTATGACTCCGTGCTACGAAACTTAAATCCTTATTTTGAGGTTGTGTGTTGGTGTATAATCAATTTCAATATTATATTGTCCTTTTCGCTGTACTCCGATTGTGCTTTCAATCGTTCAACGGACCGTTTGATGTTGAGGTAGTAGGCAAAGCAAAGTTGGAGCGAAAGCATATAGGGATATACTTCTCTGGTTTTTGGTATATTGCAACTGACTCATTGCGATATGCGGAATATGATATTACGTATGATAATAAACCAAATATTTTTTCATCGTAGTTTTTCACTGCACGTTGTGATATACTGGATCTTGGCAAATAGGCAAGGTTGCAGTGTAAGATGTTGGTCAGCACCTCTAGAGAGTGTTGGATTGAATTAGAACTATTTTGGCGCGAAATTGATGCGAAAACGTGCTCAGGAATCAGATTCTGGATGAATCTGGACTGATGGTGGATTTCTGTATGCATGATCTGGGCGCCCCAAAGTTACCATAGCAAATTGATGTGAATTCAGACCCTACATTTGGGATGCTCCCCCTTTTCGCATCTATTTCGCGCCAAAATGGTTCTAACTCAATTTAGCACTCTTCAAGGGTGCCGACCAACATCTCACACTGCAATCTTGCCTATTTGCCAAGATCCAGTATATCACAACGTATTGCAATCTCCACGTAATCCCAATCGGAGTCTAAGACTTGCTTATTATGGAATTGAGATTTTTTACCAATATCACACTCTGTTTGGCTATGCAGGTGAACCTTTTTCTTTTTATCTTTTTTCTCTTTTTGGTGTAACATGGTGGCTTCGATAGATTTACTAAAAATAAACTGAGGATTGAAGTATGAAAATAGCGTAGGTTATAGCAAACCGAAAATAAGTAAAAAGAGGGGAGTAAAGAGTTGTAAAGCTTTAGCAGAGAAATGCCTTTTGCCTTCCCTGGTTGAGGCTCCTGGGATTTGTGAATCCAGCAGTATGATGATCTAGGATGCATTCTAACTTTATTTCAGTGGCTTGAATTCCATATGATGCAAGGTGGAATGCAGCAAGCTTGCGATAATCAGGGAATATGGAATTTTGTAAACAATTTAACTGAAGTGGGAAAGACGGATAGTGGTGGAAGGAAAAGAAGAAGATTATGAATGGCGAATAGATTAGCATCCTTTCCAAATATGTGAAGGTCCAAGAGTAACTTAAAAATGCTCAGCAATGCAAAAAGTTGGTTTCATCTGTTTGGTGATGATAATTTACATTATGGGTTTGGTATATATCCTGATTAACTCATCTAATCACTGATTTGGTGGCCATTGAAAAGATTGCAAAGAGGATGGTGTGGTAGAGTTCTTTATTGAGGATTTTCTAAGTTCGACTTCTAGAATCAATTGAATTTTCTTTACAAAGCCATGTTCGAACCAAGAGGGATGACCCATATTGCGAGAGTTAATGGGTGGGCTCACCCCTAGAATGGATCTATATCAGTATGTTGATTACTGTGTCATTCTTCAAGATCTTTGGTTAAACTAGGTTTATCCAGGATTAGAAAACCTTCGTTCGAAATTTGAGAAATATGGTTCCCAGGTTGTTGTGAGGTGTTATTAATGTATTATTGTTGCATTGTGTGAGGGCATCAAATATTGATCCAATTGCCTCGGTTTTGTCGAGTACTTTTTTAGAGGCTTTTTGATGAAACTAGGGATGCGGAAGAGTGTTTTGGAAGAAGAATATTGTATCAAATGGATCCTTCTTCTTAATTGAGTATCTACAATAAGCATTTTTTCTTTCATCTAGGAGGTCTTAACCTCTAATGAATGCCTTAGAAAGTAGCCAAACTCTTCATAAAACACTTCAAAATGATGGATTCCTAACCACAAGAACAAGATGCCACACCTTCTATCAGGTATGATGTGCCAATTGTGATGAAGTTGGAAATAATGTTGACGAAGAGTAATAAAGATGATGAAGAGCAGAGATCAAGGATTCACTCGTGGAAATTTCTTGTCATGTGATCTCTGGACTGATGTACACAAGCTATTAATGTGCAAAGGATTTTCAAAAAAAATCTTCTTGTCCTTGTTAAGAATATAAATGTACAAAAAAAATTATAAAGCCGCAAGTTGAAAACTGAATCCTGCACTTCATGTCATGGTAAATGTAATGTTAAAATCAATCAAAGTGCTATGGTGCTACTGTTCAAATCCTAGGTACCACCTTTGTCAAACTCCCATCGGCACTTTGTAGCTGCTGATAGGAAGGGACATTATATTTTTGAGGTTGATGCTTGGATATCAGCCACTGACACATATCTTGAAGGATTTCTTTTTTTCCTTTCATTCTCATATACTGATATTTTTTCTAGATTAGCTAATTTGAGTTCCTTTATTTATGATAATCACTTGTCAAAGGTTGTTGCTTTTCTTGTGATTAAAGTCACTTTGAATTGATTTATCTTTGCCGAATTATTTATGAAGGTGTGGGCGATTGCAGACTCCAAACGACAGGGTTTTCTTGGCTTCAACGAATTCATTACTGCAATGGAGGTTTTGCCTATTATCTATCTTTACATTTCCTAATCCATAGTCAAATTTGCCTTAATCATTAAGTACTCTTTGATTTGCACAGCTTGTTGCGCTTGCACAGGCGGGGAATGAGATTACCCTAGACACCCTTAGTCATGCAGGTTATTTCGTAACCAGATTCATTAATCTTTGATAACATTGACACTGCAGTAAACTGACAGACTACGTTTAAGCAATAGTGGTTTTCCTTATTTCCTCAACTTGGGATTTACATTCTTTTTCACTATTTTGGCAGATTTGAGTAAATTGAGTCCACCCATAATGGAAGGATTAGATGTTCTACTAGCAGTGAGTCTATGATACCATTCTCCATTTCGTGTAAGATGGTATTGTTCAAAGTCTATATGATGAGTCTCTAACTTGTGAATAATTTACTTTCCAGAAATCTAAGCCCTCACCAAAGAAAAGTGATCCTGATCTTGATGGTAAGGAACATGTTGTGGTAGAATACACAGTTTGTTGAATATTTCTATCTATTAGTAATTTTGTGTTGGTACAGGTAGTTCTCAGCCCCAAATACCTTCAACAGTTCAGTGGTTTAGCTCAAAATCAGCAAAGAAGGTACTTTTTCCGTCATCATTCTGTCATTTTAGCTTTTTAGACGATAACTTTTCATCTTTTATTAATTTTGTGCTTTTTATTATGAGCTTGAACTGTCTTTTTTCCACATATATATATTTGAAGTCAATATTCTATTCTTTGTTGGGCTATGGACAAAGCTGTTTTTGTTCAAATTTTAGTGTTTTATTGATAAGTTTCCATTTTTTAACCAAATTTAGCTCAAAGAATATGTTATATGTCTTTGTCCATATATATATATATATATGTATATATATATATTTGAAATCAATATTCTGCTCTTTGTTGTGCTTTTGACAAAGCTAATTTTGTTCAATTTTTTTTTTTTAATGATAGGTTTCCATCTTTTAACTGAATTTTAGCTCAAAGGATATTGTTCTAAAGACTTCATAACTATAAAGGAGCACTGATCTTGTATGGTTTGCATTATATGTTGTAACAGATTTTCTCCAATTTGATCAGTCATCTTATATTGTAACTTCTATGATTGTCCCATTGGTAACTATTTATACAGTCATGTTGGTAGTGTAGTTACTTTGTATTCTAAATTCTGTGATTGTTCTTTTGATGCCAAGATCCCTCTGAGCTCAGTTACTTCAATCATTGACGGATTAAAGAGACTATATATTGAAAAGTTGAAGCCTTTGGAAGTTACATACCGATTCAACGATTTTGTTTCTCCTTTATTGGTACGTAAATTGTCCTTCAGCTCCTGTTATAACTTATAAACATATACTGTTTTAGTATGGCTTTTTGGGTCCAATGGTTTTTACCTAATGCTTTTTAGTGGTTCCATTTGTAGACAAATAGTGATTTTGATGCCAAGCCCATGGTTATGCTGTTGGGTCAATATTCTACGGGAAAAACAACATTTATTAAGCATCTGCTAAGATGTGGCTATCCAGGTTTATTGCCTGCTGGACTATTAGTTTTGTCTAATTACTTCTGTTTTGCCTAATTAATCCTTCTAAAGTTTTGCGTTACTCAATGCAGGTGCTCATATTGGACCAGAGCCTACAACTGACAGATTTGTTGTTGTCATGGTAAACATGAACATGAAGTCTTTGGCTCTATCTATTCTGCATAATACATTTTCATTGTCATTCTTCTACCTGATCTGAAAGTTGGATAGTTGACTGTAAACAAACAAAAGAGGAGTAGGATAACGGATTAGTTTATTAATTTTTGGGGTGGATACCATTTTTAGGGATGGTCGGGTCACCGTGGTGTGGTCCACTGAGCCCCTATTACATCATGCTGCTGGTACTTGTTGGATGGACATAATGGAGGACTATGTATACAATGTACGGAAGCGTCATTCTGGATAAATGCCTCAAAATGATGAAATGATGAAAGAAGAAAAGGAAGGGACCTTTTGCCCGAGTTCAATTCACATCCAATTGGGTGTGAATTTTCAGAAATTTTCTATGTTGATAATGGTCCAGTTTGGTGATTCCATCGCAAACCTGAAATATACAACAGAACCAACCATGACTGTTCTTAGGAGCGAAGAAATTTTCACTGAGCCACGTAAACATGAACAATTTTATAGGGCAGCAGATATGTGGTGAATAGGTACAATGTTGTGTGCATAAAGTAACATACAAAATTTGCAGAATTGGTTTTTTACTTATATTTTTGAGTAAGACCATAATTCGATTAGTTCTTATACTATTATCTTTGAATTGGCGGACAATTAATGCTGGGTATTTGCATCCATGGATCACATGTAGGGGATGGAATGAATTTTCATTCTCAAATTTAAGTGTTGTGATTTAATATTAGCTGTTTTGTTCATGTCCAACCGCTGTTTTCTTTGTACAAGTGACCATGTATTTGATACCATAACCAGTCCCTTTTTCCCTTTATAGCCTCAACTGCCACGATTACCAGTTTCCAAAAGAATTTTAACTTAATTGTACTTATTGTACTTTTTCTGATGTAAGGAAACTTCTTATTGCAACTAAATTAAGTTATTTTACTGTCCTTTTCAGTCTGGACCTGATGGAAGGAGTATTCCTGGGAATACTATTGCTGTTCAAGCAGACATGCCTTTCAGTGGTCTTACGACATTTGGAACTGCGTTTCTATCGAAGTTTGAGTGTTCCCAGATGCCACATGCGGTAAGGTCTATTCTTGGTTTCTTGTGGAAAGATCAATTAATATGGAAATTGGAAACCAACCATTTCCCTGTATTTATTTCTGAAGCTACTGGAACACATCACATTTGTTGATACTCCTGGTGTACTCTCCGGAGAAAAGCAACGCACCCAACGTAGCTACGATTTTACTGGTGTTACATCATGGTTTGCTGCTAAGTGCGACCTTATTCTTCTTCTCTTTGATCCACATAAGCTTGATGTCAGTGACGAGTTCAAACGTGTCATTGGATCTCTTCGCGGTCATGATGACAAAATACGTGTGGTTTTAAATAAGGCAGATCAGGTTGATACTCAGCAGGTACAAATTTGCATAATCAAAACATAACTTTGCACCGTCATGTGTATGTCTAAGTAGTCATGTACGTAGTTATTTTGCTTGTTGGTTAAGTGATGAATTCTGTCTTCATCTTACAGCTCATGAGAGTATATGGGGCATTAATGTGGTCGCTTGGTAAAGTTCTCAATACTCCGGAAGTTGTGCGTGTTTACATTGGGTATGCAGAATTGATCGTTTTATTATCATCTTCTAGTTATCTTTTCGTTCCTAGTCTTCTTGGCGTTTTTTCAATCTGTGAGGGCACCTTTATCATTTGGGCTGTATAGCAAACTTTGTCCAGTGAAAATATTATGATTAGAAGTGAGAAGTGATGGGCGTTGCAGCAGGTCATCTTAACCATTTTTTGTTGTGCTTCAGATCATATTATCACAAAAGATGATTAAAACTGCAGGTTTCCATACAATTCATTAATTTCTTGGTCACACGAAAAGATTTTCTCATATGTCAACTTACCAATTGTTTTTTTTTTAAATACTTGATTTACAGATCATTCAATGACAAACCAGTAAATGAAGCAGCTGCCGGTCCAATTGGGAAGGAGCTGTTTGAGAGAGAACAAGATGATCTCCTTTCGGATTTGAAAGACATTCCTAAGAAGGCTTGTGACCGCCGGGTAAATTTCGAGCTTATCTTGTTATAGAAAATTCAATTAACTACTGGCTGAATGTGGATTGTTAACTCGTTTCGTTTGATTGCAGATAAATGAATTTGTCAAACGTGCAAGATCAGCCAAGATTCATGCTTACATAGTCAGCCACCTAAGGAAGGAGATGCCAGCCATGATGGGCAAGGCTAAGGCTCAACAGCGACTCATAGATAACCTAGAGGATGAATTCGCAAAGGTACTAAACTATTCGAAGTATTATACTAGACACTCCCTTCGAACTAATCATACGGATATCTGTGCAATAGTGTGAATATCCACACCCTTCTAACTCTTGCTACATCTTGGAAATTTTGCTGCCATGAAGTGATAATTGTGGTCCAAAAGTACATACCGTATTTTAAATCATTTAACGAACTTTTATATTCTTTTTGAGTTTAAGTTCTTACTTGTTGTGACACTCCAATAGTCCCATATCGGATGAAAATGAAATTGTGATTAGATATATAAGAGACCATGGACACTAGTAATAATAACTGGGCTTAAGTATTTTGGGTCGGTGGTTGGGCCCAACGAGTTATTATTGCTAGCGGGTCGAGTCGTTACAATTGGTATCAGAGCTAATCATCAGTCGGAAGTAGGGGTGTCAACGAGCCGAACACGAGCAGCTGGGGTTGGCTCGTGTTCGGCTCGTTTAATAAACGAGCCGAACACGAGCTGGCTCGTTTAAATATCGAGCTGAAAAATTCGGCTCGTGTTCGGCTTGTTTATTAATGAGCCGTACACGAGCTGGCTCGCGAACAACAAGTTTAATTTTCATTCCTACTATTAGGTATAAAATTAAAAGAAAATTAAAAAATTAAAATTTTAATCTAATAATTAAAATTCAAAAAAAATTGATGGCCTAAAATCTAAATAGTATATATATATATATATATTCGAGCTGTTATCGAGCCGAACTCGAGCGAGCTGACCCCAGCTCGTGTTTGGCTCGTTTATTAAATGAGCTGAAAAATTCGGCTCGTGTTCGGCTCGTTTACTAAACGAGCGATCCGATCTCGAGCTCATTTCGAGCCGAACACGAGCTGGCTCACGAACAGCGAGCTGGATTGCCATCCCTAGTCGGAAGTGTGTGACGAGTTTCGGCTGAGTCAGGGTCTGAATGACAAGGTGACAGGTTATGTCAGAGTCTGAAGGACAAGGCTAGCGAGACAAGTCTCACATCGTCTAGTAATCTTGGGCTGTGTGTGTAATTAGGCCGACGAGGACGTCAGGCCTAAACGGGGGGAGTCTTTGACACCTTAATAGTCCCACATCGGATAGGAATAGGGTTGTGATTGGGTATATAAGAGACCATGGACATTAGTAATAATAACTGGACTTAAGTATTTTGGGCCGGTGGTTGGGCCAAACGAGTTATTATTGCTAGCGGGTCAAGTCGTTACACTTATTATGTCTACGGCGCAAAATTTTATATCTGTAGCTTGCACTATGAGTTACTCTCCATTGTTCATCGTGTACAATTTTTCTGTAGCTGTCGGCCCATAGCATCACACTGTCGACCTTATACATGATTATCATTTACTTACTGTTGTATCACCCAGTTGGTAGCTGAAAAACAGTCATTGCAATGTGTATACATTGTGATCAAATTTCCATTCATGGTATACTATTGATTGATGAAGTTGTTACTCAATGTTTAATCAGGTTCAAAGGGAATATCATCTGCCTGCTGGGGATTTCCCCAATGTCGAGCACTTCAGAGAGGTGTTGGGCGGCTACAATATCGACAAGTTTGAGAAGCTCAAGCCGAAGATGATACAAACCGTGGACGATATGCTGGGATACGACATACCGGAACTCCTACGGAGCTTCAGAAACCCCTATGAGTGAATCGAAAGAGCTCGCTACTAAAATTCCCCTCATCAGTAGTAGTAGTAGAGACAGATTTCGAGTCAAAGAGATGGTAGCTGGATTTGCACTACAACAACAAGAGGATGTATGTATGTATAGCCGAGCATTTTCGCTCATATTGTTGTCGATTTGTTGCCGGGTATTATGTTCGGAGCCTACGAGTAAACAATTTGTTCATTTGTGGGTATGCGACGACGGTACCTTAAATTCGATTACCAAACAGCGGGTGGGGAACTGTGTGCACCCCCAAAAGGAATTTTTCTCTGAAGAACTGTAAAAGCTGAGACGATGATTATCATGGGATGTTTATTTGATCTGCAATAACTCTTTGGTTTTATTCTCTACTTTGTTCATGTTTCGATTGTGTTTGTAAATGTGAGCATATTCTTTTGCAAAATTCCTCAAGTTTGATCCTGTTTTTAATATTGTCCACATAACTTTGCAAGGTTTAGTAGTGTAATTAAGTCTAATAACAATTCAGTCCTTGATATTGGATTTATGCGATATTAAATTGTGATTTTAAGGAACCGTGGTCAATTTTCGAAGTGTAAAGTTAATTTCATTGAGAATCATTTTTTCTGGTTTGGATCGCCACTTAAGAAAGAAAAGAAAAAAAAAAAAAAAGAAAAAAAAGAAAAAAAAAGAAAACAGTATACCTATGACGGGTACGTGTGGATGAACTAAATCCTCATTGAATTTTATTTTTCTACTAGAAGGAGCTCGAACATGTTTGGCAGTACCGCCTGTTAATACTCCGTCAGTATGAAAAGTTTTTAATGTTAGTTGAGTCCCTGGTTCGCCAATTGATTGACCTATAATAATACCTACGGCTTCTTCCAATTCGACCAAATCGCCATGAGTGGGGCTACGACCATAACATAATTGACGAATCCAAGATGTACTCCCCCAAGTAAAGGGAGTTCGAATATATATTGGTTGCGCTCAAAAGATTATGAATCGATTGACAAGTCCAATCTTAATATCTTGATTTCGAGTGGCAACGTATCATAGACCGATATATATATATATATATATATATATATATATATATATATATATATATATATATATATATATATATATATATATATATATATATATATATATATATATTGTTTGGTTTTTCGTTCATGTGCTTTTTCATTGTTGTTTCTTTTTTTTCTTCTCTACCCGCTTTATGTTTCTTCTTTATCACTTCCACATCAATAGTGCATTTCGTCGTTCTCTTACCTCGTCCATACTTTTGCCAACTTCGACTCGAATATGATACTGTTGGGGCCGAAAAGTGTTGCTGAGTTGGGGCCGAAAGTATTGCTGACCGTTGACCTAGTTTGGTTCGCTTACGGCCTCCGAGTTGACCTTCTGAGTGTGATGGCGCCGCGTGCCAAACGATTAGACCGAGGAGGGATCCGCTCGGTCGGATTCTTCTTAATCGAACTCTTAACAAAATTTAGCCTAGAGGAGCCGAACCGGAATTTAAAAATAAGAATTAATATGGCCGAAAGTCGATTGGAAATTGTATTGCTCAAAGGACGATGACAGGGGAACGGTTACAATTAGGACTACTTTTAGAAAAAGCTGTAAATGCGGGTATGAAAAATTAGTCTAGAAAAGCTGTAAATGCAGGAATTGAAGGTATGGAAAAGTAGGGGTGGCCACTGGCTTACGAGGTTGCAGAACTCCTTTCTCTTCGATAATTCGCTTATTTATACTCGTTCGAATCATATGGTCGCCGTTTCGGATAATCGGCGTAACTTAAGGAGAATCATCGCGTAACTCTCAACTACTTCCTTTTGAGTTGATTCTCCTTTGTTGAATAGTAGCTCTTTTCCGTCCACGTTCATTCCCAAGATTGGCGCGCCTCGGCGCGATGCTCGGCCTCGGCGCGATGCTCGGCGCTTTTCGATGCTGGGCGTCGTTTGGTATTTTAGCGTCAGTTGCGTGAGTCGAGTTCTAAATCTCGTGTCTTCCTTCTTCAGGATCTTCTATTTTTGCAGCTCGAGCAGCCGATTCTCGATTTTGGTTTCGTCTCTTGTTATCGTTATGTCGAAATTGTCTGATATTTCACATTGAGCTGGAATCGGTTCTAATTAAGACGCGAGCACCTTTTTATTGGCCATTTTTTTTATTGGCTGATATCCTTAGCCGATAGTTTACGTCACGTGTCGCTTCTTAAATTTCGGCCGTAGTGCATTTTATGTGGCGATATTTTTGATCTTAACAGATACAGACGGCAAAGGTGGGGTTGAACGGTGTGCGTGGCAGCGGACGACGACAGGAGCAGTTACTGCAACATAGGGCAAAAAAAAATAATAATAAATATTTTTTCATTTCCTAGAAAGATGGATCACATGTGCCAGAGCCGGTAAAGAATAGGTTAGGTAGAAAAAAAAAATACATTATTTAAAATAAAATTATATTATTTGAATCTAAATTATATTGTTTGATACTAAATTATATCAGAAAAAATTATATTATTTAAAATTATTTGAAATTAAATTATTATATTCAAAATAATAATATAGAATACTTATGGTTGGAATTAAAATATTTTATAAGCCTTGTCTTTAAAAATAAGTTTTAATATATTATTTCAAATGTTTTTTTTTTTATTTTAATTTATTTTTATTTTATTTTGAGAGTAGGACCATGTCCTCGTTGACTGCTGTCCCCAACCAAGCACTCCTTTTTCCAAAAAAAAAAAGAAAAAAAAAAATGTTTTTCTTGGTAAGGAAAAAAGAAAGCACAGCACTGCAGGTCCATTCCAATGCAATTAACACCCTCGGCAGTTTCTCTAGTGAATGACCCACCCACCCATCCTTGATTGATGATTTTAATGGAAATAGTGAAAAAGTGGAAACATCATCAAATGGGGGTGGGACCATTTCATCAGTAACACGTGATATTTATTTATTTTTTTAGGGTAATTTTTTATATATTTTTAAAATTTTTTCTGTTTTTAGATTTACCTTTCTTAGAAGGCTAATATTAAAACTACCATTCTTACTTTCCAACTTCTTTCCAAAATACCCCTGAAGTTAAACTCTGTTAGTATACCGTTTAGAGCCGCCGTTATCTGTGTGAAATTACGATTTTGCCCTTTCAAATATACCCTTTTACCATAATCAATTTTTCTTATGTACCCCTAAAATTTTCAATAGTTTTCGTATTTACCCTTAAAATATATCCTTCAGAACACAATAATAATACAAAAATTAAATGAAAACATCTAAAAATAAATAAAAACATCTGAAATCCTAAACCCTAAACCCTAAACCCTAAACCAATGTTTTGGTAAATAGGGGCAAAATAGGTATATCTGATAGTTTTCAACTCCGATTATTATTTAACTCTAGTTTAACCCTAGTTAACTTAACAAAGGAAAACGGTAGGGGTATTTTTAATAACGGTGGAACGTATGAGAGGTATATTGAAAAAAAAAAAAATAAGAGGGATAAATCAGATATTTTTTCAGATTTCAGGGATACACAGACAATTATCCTTATTTTTTTTATTCAGTAATAATTTTAAATAAATTGTGCATTATTTATAATATTGTATTACCGACTAGATTATAAATTGAATAAATTAAATATAGTAATTTTAATAAAATTATTTGTAAACTCCGTAATATTTTTAAAATAATTTTGTGATAGTTGTAATGTTATATCATCAGATTACATTGAATAAATCAAATGTAATAATTCTAACAAAATTATAATACAAACAAAACTCATCACGAAAATACTGAAAAATAATAGAAACATCATCAAATGGGTGGGACACAATAATACGAAATAACTAAATATAATAATTCTTATCAGAGTAAAATTTATATACTTTCAAAAATATAAATTTATAAATATTTTATTATAAAATTTGTATTGACATTCGTACCATTTTAAAATAAAGAGAAATAAAAAATATAATAACACATATCTTAATATAAATTTTATAATAAACAATTTATAAATATAATTAGATTAGTGCTTTTGAAAGTATATAAATTTTACTATTCATACAAAATTATTTATAATTCTAACAAAATAACGCCAACCAAGCAAGCTATGATAAAAATAATAATAAAAAAAAAATACTATTCATACACACTCATTCATGGAAAGAATGTAATTTTTTTTACTTACCACATCATAAGACAAGTAAAAAAATCACATCTTAGATAGATGAGTGTAAATTATACTTTTCTTTTGGATGTTGGGTAAGTTTTTTTCAAAGAAAAGATGTTATTTTTAGGATTAATTGCATTCGATTTGCTGTAAATATATTGAATAGCAAATATATTCTTATAAAATTTAACTTTTCATATTTATTACTTCAAAAGTCTAACGTTATTTATATATATCCCTATTGTCTATCAGTTAGAAAAATTTAGTTAATCATAGGTTAAATACTTAATCTTAATTAGTTAGTGAGGTAAATTTACTTTTTTACCTTTTCAGATATTTCTATAAAGGGACATTTTTGAAAGGACAAAACTGTCATTTCACATATAATCTGTTAAAAATAAACAGTGAACTAACGATAATAAACCAGAGGAATATATATGAATAACGTTGGACTTTTGAAGGAATAAATATGAAAAGTTGAACTTTGTAGGAATATATCTACTATTCAATATATTTACAGAAAGCTGTATACAATTGACCTTTATTTTTATATTCAAAATTAAATATAGATCTTACATTCTACTCATCCAAAATTAAAAACTTTTCCACTCATTATTTTAAAATAATAAATAAAATTTACCACATTCTAAAATAAATAAAATATAAAATATATATCTAATTTTAAATATACACTTAATATTTACCTTTTTCAAAAAAAAAAGCATCATCAAATGGGGTAGGGGGACCAACCCCCCTTCCCCCATTAGTACTAAGTAGTAACATATTTTAATGCTTCATCTATTTCAAGGAATCTAGGGGATAGCACATGCATAGGAAATGCAAGACAAGATTAAAAAAATAAAAAAAATCCTAGTAAAAGTAAATGTAAAAGAGCATAAAACTTTTTGGGTATATATAAACACCCCACTTCGTGTGAATTCCATTCGTCACTCGATGTGACGAGTAAAATAATATTCATTTCAGAATAAAATGGAATGTTGAATATACACCCCTAAAGAGGTGTACACCTAGCATCTCCTAAACTTTTTACCCAAAAAATATTGGGCGATATTAGGTATACATCCCTTTAGGAGTGTACATCCTACACCCCACCTAATACTGGGATGAGTATTATTCCATTCGTCATATCAAGTGACGAGTAAAATTCATCTCACCCAAAAATAAAATGAAGTGTAAAATATACACCCTAAAGGGATGTATACTTATATATACCCAAAAATATTAACTCTAAGTAGTACTAAGTAGTAACATATTTTAATGCTTCATCTATTTCAAAGAATCTAGGGGCTAGTACATGCATAGGAAATGCAAAAGAAGATTAAAAAAATAAAAAACTCCCTAGTAAAAATAAATTTGAAAATTGCATAAAACTTGTTACCCAAAAAAAATCCAAATTTATGGTAAATATAATAATTGACAGGAGAGAAAATAAAAATAAATAATAAAATTAATAATAATAATAATAATAATAAAAATTTTATTTGTATATTAAAAAAATAATAAAATATAAATCTCATACCTTCTATTATAAAAATCAATATTTACTCTTTTAATTTAATTAAACGAATTTAATCATAAAATTATGTATAAAAATAAATAAATAAATTTAAATTATATTTTCTCATTCTCAATCCTATAGTAATATAAATTATTACATAATGTACACCAACTAAACCTATTAAAAATAAATGCCAAAACAAACTTTTGAAGTTGAAGAACCAATAAATGGTTCAAAAAATTCTAAGTACCTAAATCAAAAAATTCAAAAAATTGATTAGTCCAATTAGAATGGATCATATAGGTTAGGAAAAAAACCCCATAATTTTTTTACCAAATTTACCAAATAAATAGCCATAGAAACTTTATAAAAGAGGATTCAACAGAAAACACTACAACACCACAAATTAATTAAACATATAGTTTACTATAAATTACTTATACTAACACATAGTTTGTAAATGTATTCTCCATACTCAACTGCTTTAATATTTTTTAAAAAATATATTTAAACTTTAGATCATCACTTGAAATTCAGATATTTCAAAATTAAACATAACAACCAACACTCATAATGACACATAACCAACTAATTGTGGGGGAGAGAATACATTTTCAAACTACATCTTAAGGCCAATTGGAAATTATATCGTCAAAAATATTTAATTTTATATTTCAAAAGACCAGCAAAATTTGAAAGCTCTTTTCATCTTCTTCTGCCAAGATCTCTTTGGCGAAAGTTTTTACTATCAGTAACATTCATATTTTGTTGGTCTTTCAAAATATAAAAATGAATGCTTTTGACTAATGCAATTCCAAACTAGGCGGAGCTTAGAATTCAGCGGTAATGCGGGCAAAAGGTGACGATGTAGCTGGCGCCGGCGCCGCAGGTGAGGATGCTGGTCGGGTCGTCGTAGGCGTAGGAGTAGGCCTTCGGGCAGGCGCTCTTGAACAGCCGCGAGTATGCCGTCGGCTTGCACTGCTGCGGGCTGCCGTAGCTGCCCGTGCAGCAGTACTGCGGCGCCCCGAACGCAGAGCAGGCGCTCTTGCACGCCACCACCCGGTTGTCGACGTCGCGCACCGCGAGCCCCGCGGGGCACACCTCATTGAGGTCACTGACGCACCCCGCCGACGCGCACCGGCCACCCGTTCCCCGGAACGGGGTCATCGACATCGGGATGTTGTAGCCGTCGACGAGGCTCACGTCGTAAAAGTCCTGCCACGCGCGCCATGCAAAAATTTACTCTAAAAACTTACAATAATAATAACAAAAAACAAAATAAACATTTCTTCGAAACTTAATTATTTCACATTTTTCAGCTAAATTTATTTTTAAAAAATAAACAAAGCAGATAAGCTAACTATTTCTTAAAAAAAAAAAAAATAATAATAAAAAAAAAATAAATCATATTTTGATTTTGATTTTTTTTTTTTTTGGGGCCGCTTGCTTAATTGCTTATATATGTTGACTATTTATTTATTCAAGAGGTTAATAAATAAAATTGAATGAATCTAATAAATAAGTTGAGTGAAGTTGCATTTCACAATAAACCTAATAACAAAAAATTCAATAATAAATTTAACATCTAGATGAATTAAATTTTATAACTCTACATTTGAAGTGAATTGATTATTTACTAATATTATTAATATTTTATATTTATTATATTTTTGCTTGCATTTTATTTATTTATTTATTTATTTTTTTGTGTATACCAACAAAACAAACTTAAATTACATAAAAAAAAAACTAAATGAGATATGACCATTTTTTGGTGTGCAAAAGGTATAACTTCTTGAAAGGGTTTAGAGTTTATTTACATTCAAAATTTTTAAATTTATTCTAAAATTATCAAAATACTTTTTTAAAATCAAATTCCATTGGCATGCCCTAAAAAACATTAGGATATTTGAGAAAATTATTTAAAACCGACAAAAATATTTTGGACTTTCAGAGATAAATAAAATATTTTAAAAATACTAAAGAGCAAAAAAGCAAAGTGAATATATACTAAAATAACCCCAAGAGGGGCACATTGAAAGTAGAGAAATACTACATGTATACATAAAAACACTTCTATTTTTTTTTTTTTTTTTTTTTATTTTACCTCTTAGAGGAGTAAGATGTAAATATAGATAGTATTTCTTATAAAATTATATTATATTTCTTTGGAGCAATATGATATGAACACTTATAAACTAGATATAAATTTTACATCACACTCATCTAAAGATTAGTATTTTTTGTTAGCTTAAAAAGACAAGCATCTTAATATATAACGAATGATCCAGTTGAATTAAGTCACGTTCGAAATGATACGAGATTAAATTAGACCAAGTCATATTCAAAATGACATGAAATTAAATCTGCAGTTCTACCTGCTTTAACTAAATTTGTTATATGGTTCAAATTTTTAAAATTAATAATTTACGTCAATCCACTATTCTTATCAACCTTTCTTAGCATTAAAATTTTGATTTATCTTATTTTATTATTAATTTTAAAAATTTTAATACAATGCAAGCACTCACTCACTAGAGAGAGATGCATGCGATATTCTAAAATATGTTAAATTGAATAATTAATAAGTAAAGTGAGTGTAAATCAAATTAGTATATAAAAAGAGTGTAAATCAAAGAGAAAAAAAATGTTGAGGGAGCCATTTTCAAAATGGGGCTAAAAAATTGGATGCTAATTTTTACAGCAATGCTATCCAGGATGAACACTCTATTCATTCAAAAAAAAATATGTACTCGACGGCTCTCTTCGAAATAATCGGTAAAATTTATTTTATTTTTATTTTAAAAATAAACGAAGCGTATATAACATGCTATTTTTCTCTTAACAAAAAAAAAAAAAAAAATCACTCTATCCGGCCCGTTTGGTAACGAAATAAATCGAAACTAGCTATCCTAGGAATAAGTATAAAATACGGAACTAAAATGAAAAAGCGTTTGGAATGATTTCAGATATAAAAAATTTTATATTTGGTATGAAAATGAAGAATAAGAAAAATAAAAAATATTAATTGAGATAAATTATTTTTTTGGCCTTAATTTTATTATGTAATAATGAGATAAGAGATGGTGTTTCGGTAGACGTGAAAAAATATTTAAGAAAAAAAATAAGAAGGTGGTTGGAAAGAATGAAAACAGTAATGAAGATTGTTGAAAAGAGTGAAAACAGTAATTCCAGTTTATTCTAATTGTACTGGAACAAGTTATACCGATTGATTCCTGATACGTTTAGTAGAACAAAAAGATATCCTCCTTATTCTTGATTTTAGTTCTGAACCAAACAACCTCATAATGAATAGAGCGTATGTATGATGTATACTTCTTTTTGGATGCACAAATAATATTTTTTTTATTTTTAACAAGACTTTTTATTTAAACATGATTAAATATTAAAAAAAATATTATTAAACGCAAATTATTTTTTTTTTTAGAGTGAATGTAGGTAGATTAATTACCTGGGCCTGGGGGTTCTGGGCGAGGGTGATCTCGGCGAGGGTGGCGGGGGGGACGCCGCCGCGGCCGTCGCAGAAGAGGCTGCCGCCGCAGTCGCCGGTGGCGCAGGCGCCTCTGCCGGAGGCGGCGTCGAAGCTGCAGCCCTGACGGCCCCACACCCGTCCCGACCAGCCGTCCGGCAGCCGCACGGACGCCGCCTGCCCGGGCTGCAGTCGCATCCCCCCTCTCGCCACCACCGCCTTCCCCGCCCCCGGCTGTATCCCCGGCCACACCGTCTCCCTGCACTTGTTGTACATCGCCAGCGTCGCCCCCCTCGCCACCTTCCCTTCCTCTCCCATCCTCACCAGCACCACCACCACCACCACCACCACCATTTTCATTACCATTGTCGTTTCCATTGCCGTTGCCATTGCCGTTGTTGTATAATCAGATCTGCCCGCCCTTCTTCCTTCTCTTTTTTTCTCTTCTCAGTTGCAGCTAATTTAGCTGTTCTTGTTCTTGTTCTTCTTCTCCTTTGGCTTTATTTATTTGTAAGATAAACTGTGCTATAAATTCTCACTTTAACTCGATACATTTTTAATCCTTTTACGTCAGAGTTGAGTTTCGTTATTATTTTATTTATTTATTTAGAAATTTATATTAAGTTAAATTATATAATTTTTTTTGATAAATATTTAATTTTCATTTTTTTTAATTTTTTAAAATTTTATTTTTATTTTTTAAAAAATTTTAAGTTAATGTATTTAGCTACACACCTCCGAGCTTTGACAATTTTTTATAATTTATACCGAAAATATTTTTAAAATTTAAAAAATATATTAAAAATTATTTTTTTTTTTTATAAAATAAGTAAAGACAATAGGATTATTTTATTATTTTCATTAATATCATAATTTTTAAAAATTTTAAAATATAATTTTTTAAAATTTAGAAAGAAAAATGAAATAGCGAGTATTTATATATATATATAAAAAATCTGTATTTTAATCTTTATATTAAAAATATATTAAAAATTAAAATATTATTTTATAAAATAAATAAAAATAATTTGATTATTTTATCTATTTGGTTAGTGCAGTAATTCTTGAAAATATTTTTTAAAAATTTAAAAATAATAAAATATAATTTACAAAAATTTAAAATTTTTAAAAAATAAAAAATAAAAAATAAATATTTATAAATTTTTTAAATTAATTTTGAGACTATTGCTTAGTTAAAAAAAAAAAAAAGCAGATGAATAATAATAGAATATTTTTAATAGTCAAATTATTTTTTTATATTAATTTATTTCGTCATCATGATAAATTTTTTAAAAATATTTTATAATATTTTATTTTAAAAAAGAACACAGTTATGATGTAGCATATTTATTGCACTGTAAATAGCTAATTTTCTATTGCATGGATCATGGTGTATATATACTATTGATAATATTAATTGGAAAATGCTATGTGTACACCCGTAAGGGGTGTACATCTCACACCCCCACCCATCTAAGGGTGGGGTGTGATGATGGGTCACTCGATGTGACCCGTAAAAAACATCGCCACCATTAAAATGGTGGAGATGTATGATATACACCCCTTCGGGGTGTACATGTAGCATTGCTCATATTAATTAGGGCCTCTAAATACGAGTGGATGAGTACCCACCCTAGGATGGGTGGGTGTAGGATGTACACCCCATTTGGGGGTGTACACCTAGCACTTCTTTTTTTTATTGTTTATTTTCGTAGCTATGAAAGTGAAAATTTTCTGTTCTGCTGTTCGCAGAGAGTGAGACGTAAAAATTATAATTTATATATAAATAATAAATTATAATATAATACTTATATAATTAAAAATTGTAATATAAAATATCTAAATTAAATTTTGTATACAATTATAATTCAATAATAAAATCACAGAATAGAAAAAAATTAATACTCGATTAATTAATTTTTATTATATTTTTAATATGCAAATTAATGAAAGAGATACTAAAATTTAACTAATTAATTTTTATTACATTTTAAATATATAAATTAAATAAAAAAGTAATTAGTCTATACCCATTGTATTGTTTTGTTATGTTTTTTTTTTTTTTTTTATATTCATTTACCTCTCTTTATATATTGTAATAGATTTTGATCGAGAATAGACTGCAGTCAATTACGCTATTTTGAATAATTCTAACTACAAGTTTAAAATTAAGGTTCTTAATAATGCTTCATATTATAATATAAGATTCTTTCAAAACCTCAGAAGTATCTCTTATATTTTTATTGGCCTAGATTTAGTATAAGATTATACTGGATTTCAGGTCAACCTAAAGACAAAAAAATTATATTTTTGTGATACCCCAATAGATTCACATCGGATGAAAATAAAGTTGTGATTGGATATATAAGAGTCTTGGACACTAGTAATAATAACTGGGCTTAAGCATTTTGGGCTATGGTGCGGATCCAACGAGTTATTATTGCTAGTGGGCCGGATCGATTTTATGGTATTAGAGCCTAGGTACACGATGTCTAGATATTTTGGTTAGGAATGAGCCCTAGGATGATTTGTGATCTACGTGAGAGCGTGGGATATTTGTATAGCGATTAGGAACTCAGGAATGTTTTCATTAGTGAGGATAAGGAATGAGCCATAGGATGACTTGTGATCTACGTGAGAGCGCGGGATATTTGTATAGCGATTAGGAACTCAGGAATGTTTTCATTAGTGAGATTATCCTAACCTGATATTATGATGCAGATATGGTATATCCGAGCCGTGGGGATGGTAACGGGCATGGTGTCGGTCGACCTCATAGAGCGCGATGGGAGACAGAGGGCTCCGATAGATTACAGCCCCACTCGGATAGATTGCAGCGACTCGAGGAGTAGATCATTGCGTTGGCTGGCGTAGTCTAGCAGTTAGTCCAGCAGCGGACCCTTGCTATCACCGCGCCTGTCCCACCACCTACCCACGCCCTTGGAAGAGATATTGATCCTTTCGTCGTCTCTGCACCACCTGTGATAATGGCCACTGCTACAACCATGACTACTCGAACAGCACCGGTAGTTGTCGTTGTTCCCGACCTTTCGTTTACCACCATCGGAACAATCGCTGCATCAGTAATTCCTGTCGCCGCAGATGGATCAAACTATAATGACCAATGAAGGGTAGAAAAGTGGGTTGTTCGCCTTGAAAAGAAGCGTCCTTTTTTTTGGAAGTAAAGGTGGATCCTCCAGCAAGCCGAAATCAATTAAGCGGCCCCGATCCCAAAACCAGGCCAAGAATATCGCAAAAGGTAGCCAGCGACGGGATGTACGACCCTGTGTGTTCTGTAGCCAGCGATGGGATGCCCACGTCGGTATGGACGTTGTTATGGATGCGGGCAAGCCGGTCATATCTGGGTTAACTGCTCGCTAGAACCCGCACCAGCGTCGTCCACTGTTGCTACACCACCTGTTCCTCCCCTGCGACAGAGCTCTATACCGAGCACATCTATTGTGATGACCCGGATCTTTATTGATGGTTTATGGCTTAGTCAGTAGCTTCTGGAGGACTATCTTATCTATGGGAGTGTTTGGGGGGGGGGGGTTATTGGACTCAAGAAATGGGCACAGTGTGTTGATTGGACCCGAGTGTATTCGGATGCCCCCGTTGAATTTTTAGAAGGAGTTTTGGGCAAATCGGAGGCCGTATTTGGGTTCAGCGTGGAAAAACGCTTGAAAACGGCTATTTACTTGTATTTTTTGGAGTCCGGACGCCCAAAAACGGAGACCCGGAAGTTTCTGGTGTATTTTGGTGCATGGGGGAGCCGTGGACCGCCGACCGGGACACGTGGCAGCCTCTGATTGGCCGGCGCACGCTTCCCGGTCCACGGAATGGAGCGTTGGTGCAGTGGACCGGGCGGGAAGCCATGTGGCGGCTCCGGATTGGCGGGCGCAGCGCGCTCGGTTCACGGGAGAGCGCGGGGTCTACGGTGGACCGGAGCGGGGACACGTGGCAGTTTTTCATTGGTTCGGTGCAGTGGTCACGGCGCACGCGGGGGTGCGCGGGCAGGCCGGGCAGGCCGGGTAGGTGCGCGGGCAGGCGCGGGAGGTGCAGGGTTGTGGTGTGCCACGTGGCAGTTTTCTATTGGATGAGAGGTGGACACGTGGCAGATTCTGGTTCGTCGGGTGCACGGAGTGTGTGCACCGGGTGCATCGAACGAGGAGGTCTGACACGTGGCGCGCGGGAATTGGGCGCGTCACTGTGCGCGTGCGGCGGGGGCAGGTGGCGTGTCAGTCGGCGTGGTAGCGGGGGCGGCTGGCGTGGCGGCCACGGCGCCGACGTGGCGCACGCGTGCGCCACGTGGCGGCCGGCCATTGGCGGGCGCCAACTGCCCCGTTGACCTGGGTGCGCCACGCGGCAGCACGGGAGCGGTCGGATCCGCTGTTCCCTGTTCGGGGACAGGTGTCGCGCCCGGATTGGCTGGGCACTGTGCGGATGGGGGCGGGCCGCGCTTGGGCCGTTGGGCCGGGCTACTGTGCGGGCCCGGTTTCGGGGCCCGAAAATTTCGGGCGCTCGAAACCGAGGATACAGCCGTCATTACTTGAATTGTTTGTTTGGGCCTATAAATACCCCCTCCTCTCCCTTTTTCTTCCCCTTTTCCGAGCCTTAGAGTGAGAATGGGAGGGAGAGCTCTATATGAAATTTGTTCCCCTTGATGTCCTTGAGCTTGTGGTGGATCCCCGGAATTTTTGGAAGCTCGGCAACGGCGATATCGATTTTACAGTTCGTCTCGGTTTTTCCCCCATTTCGGCCCATTATCGTCACAGTTCAGTCGGAAATTCACTGTGAGCAAACCAGGAGGAATTTTTAGGCGATTTCTTCGACAGCATGTTCCTAAGAGGTAAGGCTTCGATTTTTGTGTTGATCGCTTTGCTCCGTTTCGCACTTTTGGCACGGTTCCCGAGGCATTTTTGACCCCCATTTTTCTTTGATGGATTCTGGACAGCGGAGGCTTGTCGATTTTATATCTTGGCCTAGGAGCATCGGATTAAGGAGTTTCAGGACTCGATTTTGATCTACTCGTCGCGAGGAACACAGTGGTGTTTTTTTTGGGATTTTTGGAAATTGTTTCGAAGGTGATAATTAAGCTTTTCTTGGACTGTGTGCCGCAGAATTTTGGTTATGTGGCGTTGCGGCTTACCGCGGTGTTTTATTTGTAACTTGATCTACAGGTATCGGATCTGGGCGTATAAGTAGTCGTTTTGGGGCTACTCTTCGCGAGGAACGCGACCGTGAATTTTCTGGATTTTTTTTGAGTACTGGACAGAGGTGATATTTAGCCTTTTTTGGGGCTGATTTTGGACAGTAGGTATTTGTGCAGTTTTGGAATTAATTGTGCGCATTGTTCTGTGCACTGGGACACAGTTTTTGGTGGACACTGGTGCTTGAGGACAGCGGGCAGTGAGAGGTTTCTTTTGGTGCTGTGCGTGCTTTTCGAGGTGGGTGGTTGTTGCATGCCTCTACTTCTGACTTGCTCACTAAGTTTATTAGAGAAGCCCACTATTGAACATATTGATTGATTGCCATGCATGTTTGACTGTTATAACTGTGATCCTATCATTTGAGATTGATTCTGTGGATATAGCATGTTGAAAATATTATTGGGATAATATTATTATGGAGACATGATTGCGGGGACATGTTTAAATCTGATAATTAATATGCCGTATTAGCACATAGATCTGCTGAAAGATGGTTAAATGGACTAATTAATGGGACATGATGACATATCCATGTGCGGGTTTCACTTTGGGATTTATTATGGATCAGGGATTATACATGTGTAGTTGACTGATGATTTTAGTACGATTGTTATATTTATGTGGATATTATTAATTGTTACACATGAAGAACTGTTATTTGACATTCTCTCTCTTTCACATTGCATGAGGACTTTTGCATGCTTGTTTGGACATCTAGATAGGCCACTATTTTATTGCTACACTATCATATTGGGATTTGACTTAGGAGAAACCATGATTGCTTTCTTTCTCCTTCTTATTTAGACTTTCGAGTCATGTTGCTCGGGTTTGAGCAGAGGTTTGGGATAGTGTAGCCGGGACCTTAGGGTCAGAGACAGGGTGTACTTGATGTTGGATCGTGGGTTATTGCGGCAACCGCGGACAGTAGGCGGTTGACCGGATCTTGATTATTTTACCCGATTGTGGGTTGTGGGTTATTGCGGTGACCGCGGACATTGGGCGGTTGACCGGATGTTTACTATTGCATCAGATTGGGTATCAGATTTCTCTAGTGGATGGTGTTTCCCACTTTTTGAGTTCTATGCATCAGATTGGGTATCAGATTTCTCTAGTGGATGGAGTTTCCCACTTGTTGAGTACTATTGCATTTGATTGGGGATTGGGGTTTCTTTAGTGGACGGAGTTTCCCACTTTGATCATAGTCTTGATCCAGTCCTGCTATATTGAGATATGTGCTACAGATATACTTGTGATACTGATGACAGAGATACTTTACTCGTGTGGGTCGCTCCCCTCGAGTGCCACTCCGGAGGTAGGCTTTTTGGACCCAGCCTTGTGTGCCGGTCTGATATTTATTTTGGGATGCGAGCCGTGCGGGCCGATCTCGCGGTTTCGAGCCTTGTGTGCAGATTCCGCTGAGCAGGCAATACCAGTTTTACTGGTGGTACTAGATTGGGTCTATTTGGTCAGATACTATTTCCTGATGCATTCATATAGTCATTTCTTTCGGTATTGCATTTAGAGGCATACTAGTGGTGGTTTCCCTTTATTCAGCAGTTCTGTTTACAGCTTTACCACTTACCCCTTTTCTTGCCTCTGGTAGACTTAGTGGGTACGCCGGAGTTTGAGGCTTTACCCACAGGGGGAGGCTACTGGTTTACTAGTGGTTCTCACCCCCATTGTTGTTTCCCTCTTTTCTTCCTCCTGTTTTGCAGAGTCCTCTGCGGGAGTTGCTGACCTTCGGTCATTGTTCGAGGCGAGGGAGTCCCGAGCTAGATCCTTACCGCCCGAGGAGTGTAGCTGTATCCCCTGATTGGAGTTTCCTTGTAGCTGCCAGCTGATGTTTACTGTTTACTTTGATTAGAGAGATCTTTTGTATTTAGAGAGAGACTGATGTTGAGACTGATGTACTATAGTTTTAGTTTATCCCCCTTTTATAGTTGAGAGATGCTGTACTAAGGACATTGTGTGATGATTATCTGTATTCGAGGAAATGGATATTGTACTTTATTTCTTATTGTACAGTGATTGGATTTTATTTTACAGCATTTTATTTTCGCTCTGATATTTGCGTAGCTATAGTACTATCTTTTGCAGGTTAGACGCTTCGCCTATGCTCGACTTTGCATAGGTGGCGGATCTGTTGGCGAGCTCGGGTCGCAGTTTCGACCCCAGGGCGTGACATCTATAGCTGGACGCGACCCGCCGGAGGAAAACCTGACAGGTACCTTTACATTCGTAATTGACAAGTATTATTGATTATAAGCGTTTTATTAATTTGGTAAAACGGTGAAATATGGCTCTAGATTCCTGTGTGTAGTCAGGATGGTCCTCATAACCATGAGGTAGTCGTGACCCTTGATATAGGTTATATTATCGGCATAGAGATTGTGATGGGAGGTATGCGGTATACCTTCTGATGAGAGTCGTGTCCCCAACTAGATGTTGGCGACAGATCTATGGTATTTCTCTTTTCTTTTGATAAGTACGTTGGCTACAGACAACGTACTGTCGAAAGAGCTGAGGAAATACTCTACCATGTAAAAAGGGAAAATATCAAGATTGGGTCTATATGGGTATCATTGTACAGTTAGCCATTGGAGTTGAAATGATGTCGCCGTCTGTGCTGGAATATGCGCAGTAAACTAATCGCCTCTGTGATTGGTGAACTTCGGTACTAGTTGTGTCAACCTTTGCGTGTACCCTGTCAGAACCAGTAGACTTGTGTTGTTGCATTGCGACTGATTGTCGCTGTGAATATTTTGGACCCATATCCTAGCTTAGTGGCCCGTCAAGCGTGCTGCTCAAATCCCGAGTATTGGCATAAGTTCGATGTTGGGGAATACCCTTGTTAAGCTATAAAATTGGATAACATGTCCAAACCAGATCTGTTAAGTTTGTGAACGGCAAAACCTAGTCCAAGTATCTGGGAAGTTAAAGAAATTGACCAAGTTCATAGTTTTCTTGGTCTGGCTGGCTATTATTGGCGATTGTCTAGGGGCTTTCCAACATTGCCGCCCCGATGAATCGTCTGACAAGAAATTGAGGAATGGGACGATTCCCTATGTAATGATACAATGGGAGAATCATGAGGAGCGCGAAGCCACCTGGAAGCGCGAGTCGGACACGCTCAAGCGTTTTCCTCATTTATTTGATTCTTAGTTGTATTTAAGTTTCGGAGGCGAAACTTCTTATAAGTTGTAAGTGATGTAATATTTAAAAAATTTAAATTCAAAATCAATAAAGAATTCAAGTTTAAAAAGATTTTAGTGGGCCACGACGACTGTATAAAAGGATACAGCGGTAATAGTGGATGACTTAAGTCGTGAATAGTAACCCCTGAATTCTCCGACCTCCGGATAGAAGTCAGCCAACTCCATTGTTCAAAGTCCAAATCCGACAGTTCAAATACTCGATTTTATCGGCCTCGTTGTTCTTAGCGCAATGGCGCAGTTGGAATTTATGTTTGACGATCCTAAGTCATCGAAATGTGTCTCGAACCATAAATGCCACTAAAGTAAGATAGAATTGAAATTTATCCGGACCTGAACTCGAGAAAGTAAGATCGCTACTCGATAGGTCTCGTCGAGCCGGTCGACGTGGCGAAGTCCGTTTTTTTGTTTGGTGACCTTAACGTCTCGAAAAATGCAAAATACAGCAAAAAAGTGCAATAAATTCTTAAGAATGCTTATATTTTATGTAGCAAAGTGGGCTAACTCTTTTGTGGAGCGGCTTCTCTGCATAATTGAGCTACAGTGGGGGGGTTGGGGTAAAAAGGTGAAGTGTGGAAGGACCTTTTGGCTTTTGTAGCAAGCCAACTCACCTTAACCAACCACACGTATGGGGGAGGGGAAACCGCAGCCCTCTCCCCACGTGGTCCTCCTCATCTGCCACGAAAATAGGCTCCCCAACTTCCCTCTCTATTTGAATTCGAATAAGAAGAAGAAGAGCCTTCTTCATGCTTGTGAGTTGAGGTTGGGGAAGAAGACAACCAGCCTGCTCCCTGTGATCCAGAAGCCACCTTGCCCCATTCTTCATCGTCTGTAAAGGATCCCAGAGGAACCTGGACGCTTGCATGGTTGCACGCCGCCGGGAAGGGAGTCCATCTCCATCTTCTTCTTCCTCGGAACCGAGGTAGGTGGGGTTCATCCTCTTTGATTTCTTTTGCACCAAGACCCACTCCCTTGCCCTTTTGATGTCCTGTGCATCGCCCACGCATAGCGCCGAGTCCTAGGAAGCCGTGTGGTGCCGGTGGGAGCAAGCTGCCGCTGAACACTCAACCTTGGCAAAAGTTCTTGCGCACGAATTTTCGGAGGTTTTGGTGCAGTCTTGAGCCCGCACGGGGTAACCCTAGACTTGGGTTATCGTTTTTGATTGAGCCACGCCGCCGCCGCCGTATCTCTCTGGCGCCGGCCAACTTCCTGGTGAGTTCCTCTCTCCCTAACAACCCCTTGGTACCTTTTGCCGGACCCGAAAGCCCTTATCGTGAGTTTCACCATTGATGACCTCAAGGTGGCCGCAAGAACCTCCCTCCGACCAAAGACCGCACCGGGCCGCTGGAGCTCAACTTGGTGGTGCTCCTGCCATTTCTGGGGATCACCTTCGAGTGCTGGTTGCTTTGGGTTGTGGCTGGAAACTGAGTTGGGGCAACCTCGGCTAACCCGAGCTCTAGCCAAGGTGCACTTCGGCCACCTTGCTCCGGCGACGTCTCCGACAGCCCCGCGACTCCCCAAAGGTGAGCATCCGATCCTCCTGAGCTTTATAAGCATGATGTTCATCTACTTTGGCATGGAAATTAATGATTAGAGTAGTTGTTACAACTTGGGCTCTTGGTGACCTATTCTTGGTCACCTCGCTCCAACCACTAATCCGGCAGCCCGGCAACCTAACTGAGGCGAGCCCTCGACTCCTCTGACCTTACTGAGCATGATGCTCACATTAAATTCCTAAGTGGTTGAGTAATTACAGGAAATCCACGATAGTGGCCAATGTTGCATGCTTATAAGTTGGGATTTAGTTGTTGTTGGGCTTCGTGCCATTCCCAAACAGCGAGCACGACATTCAGTGCGTCGAGGCAAAATATCGCGATAAGCAATATTTCCCACAAACACATGTTGCTGTAAAAACAGTCCAGAAAATGCTTAAATACCACCTGCGAAATAATCTCCAAAAATTTCAATAAAAATACGATGGTGATCCTCGCGAAGAGTAGATGTCGATCGAGTTCTCACATGTCGAAATCCGATACCCTAGCGCAGAGATAAAAATCCGACAAGCCTCCGCTGTCCAGGAAAACCACCAGCAAAAATGAGGTTCAAAGATGTTCAAAAGACCCCAATAAAAACCCAAAACTTAGAGGAGCAGAAAAAATAAAAAACGGAGATCTACCTCTCGTGAAACTGAGGCCGCAAAAATCGTCCAAAAATTCCTTCGGGGTAGCTCTGTGGGCCTCGTGGACCGAAACGCGACGAAAATGGGCCACCGAAGAAGAAACGTCGCACTGCGCCGAATCGCCAAAGCCGTCGATGCTGCGGCCTCCAAAAAATTTGACCCTCCTTAACAAGATGCAGCACAAGAAGAGGTACAACTTTGATTAAGGGCACAAGGGTAGAGGAGCTCGGGAAAGCCCTCAAAAAGAAGCCCAAAGGGGCTATTTATAGCCCAGCCCACCAAAAGAGAAAAAAACCATATTCGAGCGCCCGAAATTGGGCCGGCCCGTTACTGTGCGCGCCCGGATCCACCACGGCCCGCCACATCGCCCATTCGCGCCCCACGCGCCCGGTGCACGTGCCCCCGCGAATCGCGGTGCACCGCGTGGCGACGCGGTCCACAGCGGGAACCGTGGGCCGCGGTTCACGGCGGCCCAGCCGGGCCGCTGCGCCCGCCAATGAGCGGGCGACACGTGGCCCGACGGGGTCCACGGTGCGCCGCGCCCGGCGCGCTGTCACGCGTGCGTTGACCGCCCAATCGGCGCGCGACATGTCGCATGCCCGCAGTTGGTTGGTCCCGGTGCACGTCAAAACCTGTGGACCGCCGAGCCCGCCGCCGCGCACGCGCCTGCCCGCGCCCGCGCTGCCGCGCTCCGCCGCTGCCCGTCGCCGTCGGCGCTGCCCTGGCCTGCCGGAACAGTAAAATCTTGCCTCGAAATTTGTGTTTTGGCATCCGGGCTCCGAAAAATACAAGTAGTCCATTTTCATCGTTTTCACGCGCTGAGTCCAAATCCGATGTCTGTTTTGCCAAATTCTACTTCTAAAATTTGTCGAAGGCATCCGGATGGATATTCTTAATCTAAATTTCGCGCTGGGTTCAATTCTGAGGTCCGATTTGCGCGCAACCATCTCCAACACACATCATAGGCCTCCAGAAGACACAATTCACTCCGAAGGACCTTCGCGGAGAACCGGGTCATCACATACCCACTGCCCCGCATGGAGGATTTATTTGACCAGTTACAAAGATTCAATGTATTTTCGAAAATTGACTTGCAATCGAGATACCATCAATTGAGGATTAAGCCGGAGGACGTGCACAAAACGACTTTCATATCTCGGTATGGTCATTATGAATTTACTATAATGTTGTTCAGGCTCACTAATGGCCCAGCTGCATTCATGGATCTCATGAACCGAGTCTTTCAGCTGTTCTTTGATCGATTCGTGGTAGTTTTCATCAACGATATTCTGATCTACTCCCGAAGTAAAGAAGAACACGAGGAGCACCTGAGGCAAGTCCTGCAAGTGTTGCGAAAACGGAGGTTGTTCGCGAAATTAAAGAATTGAAGTAGGAGTTTGGCTCCGGAAAGTTACATTGTTGGGCCATGTGTGTCACGCCCCGGGGTCGAACTGCGACCCGGGCTCGCCAACAGATCCGCCGTCTGTGCGGAAACTGCCGCACAGACGAAGCGTCCAACCTGCAGAAGAGATCTAGCTACACAAGTATCAGAGCAGGAAAGAAGCTAAGCTGAAGGAGTAAACTGCAAACAGGAGTCACTAAGTAAAAGGTAAGGGGTACAAAATCCACAGCCTCCCACAACCGGGTACAACATCACTGACGAATACAAAAGTGGAAACAAAATACCCGGAGAAACCCCCACCTCGGACTCTACCGCCCAGAAGGTACTAATCAGCTAAGCCCTTGCCGCGGTCGGAAGACTCCGCACGACCCGACCCAGGAGCGGCCGCCTCGGAAGCACCTGTCACACACAGCGGGTGTGAGATCAACTAAAAAGTCAGATCTCAGTGGGTACCCATGTCCTATCCACGGTTGTCACGCCCCGGGGTCGAAACTGCGACCCGGCTCGCCAACAGATCCGCCACCTATGCCAAACCCGCATAGGCGAAGCGTCCTACCTGCAAGAGAAGTACTACAGCTAAACAGATATCAGAGCTAAAAATAAAAAGTCTGCTGTATAACTAAATCAATCACTGTACAACTGGAAATAATACAACAATGTCCGTCTCCCAAAAAGATAATCATACAATATCCTCATATACAAACTCAGAACTCAACCGGGAGGTATCTCCAATAAATACATCAGTGTACAGGCTCTCAATACAACAATCCTCACTACAACAGTCTCTCAAAGGAGGAAAATAAAATAACTAATCTACTGAAGCTCTCCTCTGAAGGGGTACCGCTACACTCCAACGACGGGTAGGGAACTAGCTCGCGACTCCCTCGCTCGGTCAGAAGGATCAGCAACAGGAACAACAGGAACCAGAGTAGAAGTTCCTGTGGGAAAAGACACCACGACGGGTGTGAGAACTACGTCCCAAGTAGTTCTCAGTGGGTGCCGCCAACAAGCCCGACGGTCTGCCCACTAAGTCCACTAGAGGCATAAAGTAACATAAGCAGTGCTGTAAGGAAAGCTGGAAAAGTAAACTCTACAGCTACTATGCCTCTACCTAGATGCTCAAGGAGTGGAACAAAAAGAACATGATGCCACAACTAACTCTCATCTCTGATCACCCAATCTGAACTGACTGCCTCATCAGGTCCAGTCAAGCCTGCGCCAACCTACTGCCGTTACGTCCCGGAGGAGCGGACTTACGTAGGACGTCCATGACTGCCAACATGCGCCAACCTACTGCCGTTACGTCCCGGAGGAGCGGACTTACGTAGGACGTCCATGACTGCCAACACCAGCACAGCCAGAGGGACAAATGCAACGACAAGTCGCAAAAGAAAAGCTCAATCTCACGCCGGTACACAACCCGGCCTCGCCTACTCCGGAGTGGCCCTCGAGGGGAGCGACCCGCTCGAGTCAAAGTAACCCATCTCAAGTATCTCTGTAAAGTATCTCTGTAAAGTATCTCTGTCAAGCCAAATGCGGCTCATGCAGGCTATGATCCACGATCAAACAGATCGGTAACTCCAAGCTCAAACACAACTCAGTCGGAAAAAGAACCTCGACTCAAACAGCTAAGTCGGAGAACCCTCAACGACTCAATCTGATAAAGCACGACCATGGCTGAGTCGGGAAACTTCCACGACTCGATCTGCCAGAACCCCAAGATCCTCAAAGCTAAGTGGGAGAACCATCTCCACCACTAAATCAGAGAAACAACCTCTAGATCACACTCTACCAACTCATAGCACAAAGTCGCATCCACTGCGAACAACTGCCTCTACAGGCCAACATCGCATCCACTGACCCGAGGAAGGGTCCGGGAACCCCGAAAGACTAGAACCTACAATCCAAATCAAACAAGAACAGGCTTTAGGCATAGCCTCTCGTTGTTCTCGTCCCAAGAAGAATGCAGACCTTAGAACCCAGACCACTCGAATCATCTCGGGTGGTTAATTTATAGGAAAAGGTGACATTTCTTACTGAAGCCCTTTGATCTGTAAGAAATCCATATTTCATGATTTTTAGTTTCTTTTAGGAAAACAGTTGAAACCAAGTTTTATATCCAAGCCTCGAAGGGCTAATGCCTTCGTCCAATCAAACATGAACCGACTCCGGCGACCCTACGATGCTTGGAAGAAACCATTTGGTTGATAAAAATCATATGAGTGTCCAAAAAGGTTCTGGGTTTAAGGTCCTGCTAACACTGATCTACCGCTGCCACTAACACAGCGGCGACAGATAAAACAAGAAAAAATAAAACATCTCGGGACCGCCGTCTACCCAACGGCTCCCGCTACAGAAGAACAACCAACTACATCTACCAGACTCCACTCTGCTCCCAAGCACGAGTGTAACATGCATCCCACACTAAAAGATAACTCCTGACCACTCGGCCCACTACCCGGGCGAGGAAGAACACTATGTCCAGGAAAGTAGAAGTGTGGATGTCTAAAGCAGAAATAACCCTAGCCCAAGTGAGGGTTTTCTACTAGTCTGGTTACACATGCAACATATGACGGGGTGCTAGGTCAAGTTCCAATAACTATAATTTACAGATGGTAGAAAGCAAGGAGATGACAATACCATCAGATAATACAAGGAATAGCAATTCCTACATTCTAACATGCTGCACAAGCATTTCACTATCATGCATAGTCCTACTATAGCAGATTTAAAGCACAGTCCATCAATCTTGGAGACAAGGCCACCCACCTGAAAATGCTAACTGTCCGGAGTCGCACAGCTGAGAAAGTCCAGAAACAGATATCTCTACACACCCACCAATCCAACAATACAGGAACAGTGATCAATACCTCCTGGGTACAAAAACACAACCCAAAGTTACACTTAATTCCATAAAATCCAAGCATCACAATTCTGCTGGGAACAGTCCCCTTAATGCGAAATTTTCACCTGTAAAACGAACTCCAAAAATTCCAATAAAAATATCACAGCGAGCGTCTCGTCGAGACCTTCGAAACGGGTACCTGCACGCCCAAATCCGAGCCCCGTAGGCCGAGTTACAAATTCCACAGTACAGGTGCGCAAACACTCACAACCACACAACTGCAAACTCAAACACAGATAAAAGGGGAATAGTATACCTTCGGGCAAGCCTCAGAAAAATCCCGGAAAAATACAATGATAATCCTTGCGACGAGTAGATCCAAAAAGTGTATAGGCTCATCTCGATCCGACACTCGGGTGCGGAGATAAAATTCCGGCAAGGGGCCGCTGTCCAAAAACTCCACCAGAAAACAGCGGCTTAGAAATGCCTCGAAAACCGTGTCATAAACTCTGAATCCAGCAAGATGATCAACACGAAAGTCGAAGACGTACCTCTCGTGATTCCAACGCCGCAGAAATCGTCAAAAAATACTGACGGAGTAGCTCGGTAGACCTCTCAGATCAAACTGCGACGATAACGGGCCTCCGATGAAAAATCGCCACACTGCGCTCCGATGCCGAAGTCGTCGACGCCGCGGCTTCCAAAAAATCCGGGCCTCTGCCAGAAGATGCGCAAGATGAAGATCTCCAACATTGCTAAAGGGGCCATGGGCAGGGGAGCTCGGGAAAGGGGGCAAAACTCCCCCACAAGACAGCTATTTATAGGCCCAGCCCGAAAATCCACCTTTGGACTTTTGGCCCAAAGTTTCGGGCGCCCGGAACTTCCGGGCTGCTACAGTAACGGGCCGGGCCCGTTACTGTGTGCGCCCGGAACGCTCACGGGCCGCCACGTGGCCCAGCACTGCTCCCCGCGCCCGGCGCACCTGAGCCAGCGAACCACGCAGCGCCACGTGTCCAAGCACTGTGCTGTGCTCCGCTGCGCCCGACCAACCACGTGGTGCCACGTGGCGCCCCCACGTCGCCCCCGACCGCGCCCACGCTTCGCCCACGTGCGCGACCGCGCCTCCCGCTGCCGCACGTCGGGCACGCGCCCCGAGGCACCTGCCTCCCGTCGCGTGGACCGCGCGCACCAGAATCCGCCAACCAAAATCAGCCACGTGTCCGCACCCGGTCCACCGTGCACCCGCGACGATCCCGTGGACCGCGCCTGCTGCGCCCGCCAACTGGGAGCCGCCACGTGGCCAGCCCCCCGGGTGCACGCCTCCGCGGTGGACCGCGCGCCTCCGCCGCCGCCAGCCGCCGCGCTCCGCCGCCCGCCGCCGCCGCCGGCGCCCCTCCGGCGGCCGGAACAGTACCAAACACCTCGAAATCCGTGCCGGGTCATCCGGGCTCCGAAAAATACAAGTAAATAGTCCATCTTGACCGTTTTCGCGCGCTGAATCCAAATCCGAAGTCCGATTTGCCAAATTCCTCTTCTAAAATTTGCCGAAAATTCCCGGAGAAGTGTTCTTTACTCAAATTTCGCGCTGAGTCCAATTTTAATAACCATTCCGCGCGAAACCACATCAAAACATCCGACGGGGTCCTCCGATCACTCACGTGATCCAGTATACACCCGAAGTCCAACACTTGAGTCCAAATTGGTGCAGAAACACCGTCGACATGCCACATAGGCCTCCAGAAGCTGCTAATCGCACTGTAGAAGCCCTGCGGAGATCTGGGTCACCACAACGGTAGCACACTAAGTTCCCCTGGAGGTAACAGATAAGTAGATAGATAGACAGATAGATAGATAGGCAGATAGATAAAAGCTGTAAATGAATCTATCTCTATATGCGGTAATGCAATGCAATATGAAATGACATCTGGAATCATAAAAGATGACCACCCGCTCACGCCATTTCCCCCGCAGCCACCTGGTAACTCGGCCAGGGGCGAACTCACACCTGGTATCTCGGCCAGGGAAATACCCACCTGGTAGCTCGGCCAGGGCAAATACCTTCCCGGTAACTCAGCCAGGGAACTCAGCTTCCCGGTAACTCGGCCGGAGAGAAACACCCTCCTGGTAACTCAGCCAGGGGCGTCGAACACCACTGTGTAATCCAAAACGAACTCATAAGAGCATAACGCGTGTCTCGGTCGGAACCATAACCCTCGACTCACACGGCTGCTTCTCATTTACCTGTCATCCCAAGGACACATCACCCTTGCATTTGCAAGTAAAAAGGGGCATTCCGTAGCATTTTCGGAAGAAACCAACCCACCTACGAAGAGGTCGCAAAATCGTGCGTCGAAAAGAGGTCCCGGTGCGATCCTACAGCTCCAAGTAGTACCACGCGCACCGCTGATCACGCAATCAGGCCAACACTAAGTCACACTGCAAAATCGGTGAAAATCGGGGTTAGGAGAAAAACCCAAGACAACAACTCGCCCTCAAGTGGCGGAAAACCCAACCGGCGACGACGAACGTCGGGCGTTGCGCGGAACGCCCCTCGCGCGACCGCCACGTCACGTCGCCGGGCCGCACCCTGCGGCCAAGAGCAGCTCACGGCTGCGAAGTCCAACGCACGCTCTGCGTGGAGACGGCCAGCTGCGCGGCCGGTAGCGCCGCGCGGCCCCAAAACTGCCCGCGCAGCGCCCTGCAGCGCCGCGCGCCTGGCGCGCGGCCTGTAGGGCCGCGGGGCCCAAGGGGCCGCCGCACGGCCCTCTGCAGTGCCGCGCGCCTGGCGCGCGGCCTGCAGGGCCGCGGGGCCCAAGGGGCCGCCGCGCGGCCCTCTGCAGTGCCGCGCGCCTGGCGCGCGGCCTGCAGGGCCGCGGGGCCCAAGGGGGCCGCCGCGCGGCCCTCTGCAGTGCCGCGCGCCTGGCGCAGGGCCGCGGGGCCCAAGGGGCACCCGCGCGGTGCCCTGCAGTGCCGCGCGCCTGGCGCGCGGCCTGCAGGGCCGCGGGGCCCAAGGGGCACCCGCGCGGTGCCCTGCAGTGCCGCGCGCCTGGCGCGCGGCCTGCAGGGCCGCGGGGCCCAAGGGGCCGCCGCGCGGCCCTCTGCAGTGCCGCGCGCCTGGCGCGCGGCCTGCAGGGCCGCGGGGCCCAAGGGGGCCGCCGCGCGGCCTGCAGGGCCGCGGGGTCCAAGGGGCACCCGCGCGGTGCCCTGCAGTGCCGCGCGCCTGGCGCGCGGCCTGCAGGGCCGCGGGGCCCAAGGGGGCCGCCGCGCGGCCCTCTGCAGTGCCGCGCGCCTGGCGCGCGGCCTGCAGGGCCGCGGGGCCCAAGGGGGCCGCCGCGCGGCCCTCTGCAGTGCCGCGCGCCTGGCGCGCGGCCTGCAGGGCCGCGGGGCCCAAGGGGCACCCGTGCGGTGCCCTGCAATGCCGCGCGCCTGGCGCGCGGCCTGCAGGGCCGCGGGGCCCAAGGGGGCCGCCGCGCGGCCCTCTGCAGTGCCGCGCGCCTGGCGCGCGGCCTGCAGGGCCGCGGGGCCCAAGGGGCACCCGCGCGGTGCCCTGCAGTGCCGCGCGCCTGGCGCGCGGCCTGCAGGGCCGCGGGGCCCAAGGGGGCCGCCGCGCGGCCCTCTGCAGTGCCGCGCGCCTGGCGCGCGGCCTGCAGGGCCGCGGGGCCCAAGGGACCACCGCGCTGTCACGGGGTTAGAATCGCTTGGCGAAACCCGTGCGGCGCTCGTCCATCACCTGCACGAACGAGCCAGCCAAAACCGTCCCGAGGCACAACTCCGCGAGTTGAATCGAGCGAGAATCGAGAGAAAGGCAAGCAATGGTCCTGTAAGTAAGCACAAACAACCGGTATTTTATTGATTAGCGAAAATGGATTACAACGAAGAGGGACACGACTCGACTTGGTCGGGCGCCGGCCGTTGAGGCAAAATGAACACCAATGACACTCCCACTTTCAGGCGGAGCCGGCTCACTTAATGCACATCAATCAAACCATCCCGTACTACCCTATAGGGGCATCCACCCCTTTGGCACCCCGGGGGTACAAAGGTGCTCACCGAGGGGTACGTTTTTGAGCGGCGCACATTCATAGGAAAATAGGCCTCCGGCCCATGCCCGACACGCGTCCGGCTCAACCCGGCGCATAAGCGGCCATTGTTCGCGAAAGGCCTATGCCCCTTTGGATGTGTAGCACAATCGAACCCATGGGTGCCAAACGGATGCCCATTTACAAGTAAATGCCCACCCAAAAAAGGGAAAATCCTATGTCGACGCCGTGTCCGACAACATTTACAGACTCGATGCATTATTGACAAGGTCAGGCCCGTTGACGGTTGAAAGAGGGGCCTGACAGACTCCGCCACTTGATTCCTCGACGCCCTCGTCGAGGTCTTCAGTTGTACCTCCTGTGCGGTTGGATCATCCCGACGTTTCCGCCTGGGTCTTCTGCTGGTACTCCTGGATCTTGTTGTCTTCATGCCGAAGGGCGCTTTCTGGTTCCCAGCTGGCTTCAGCTCTTGGTAGGTTCTTCCACTTGACGAGGAACTCCTTCTCCGCTGCTCCATTGGGAAGTGTCCGCGCTCGGTCCGCCATAATTTCTTCGACTCGCCTCTCGACAGAGGAGATTGTGGGGGGGAGGCGAGTGGAGATGTTTCTTGAGGTGTCCTCGCGGTCGGCATGATAGGGCTTGAGACAGCTCGTATGGAAGACCGGGTGGATTTTAAGCCACGCCGGGAGCTGCACACGGTAGGAGACCTTTCCCACCTTGCCCGTGATGAGGAAGGGGCCTTCGTATTTTCGGACGAGCCCTTTGTGAACCTTCCGGAACACCTTCAGGGATGCTGGTTGGAGCTTGATCAGCACCTCGTCGCCGATGCAGTAGTCTCGAGGCCGCCTGTCCTTGTCGGCCCACTTCTTCATGGTTCTCGCCGCTTTCTCTAAGTAGGCTCGGGCAATTTCAGCATTACGATGCCACTCCTTGGCAACGTGGTACGCTGAGGGGCTGCTGCCGGTATACCCGATGACCAGCGTGTGAGGTGTCGACGGCTGTTGTCCAGTGATGATCTCGAAGGGGCTTTTGTTTGTTGCAGAGCTCCGCTGCAAGTTGTACGAAAACTGGGCTACGTCCAGAAGCTTCACCCAGTCTCGTTGATTGGCACTGACAAAGTGCCGAAGGTATTGCTCCAGTAGAGCGTTTATTCTTTCAGTTTGGCCGTCCGTCTGAGGGTGCAAACTCGTGGAGAAGTATAGTTTGGATCCCAACAACTTGAAGAGTTCCGTCCACAAGCGTCCCAGGAAGCGAGGATCTCTGTCGCTGACGATGTTCTGCGGAATTCCCCAGAACTTCACTACATGCTTCAGGAATAGTTGGGCCGCCTCCTCGGCAGTGCAGTGCAAGGGCGCGGGGATGAAAGTAGCATACTTCGAAAATCGGTCCACCACCACTAGTACGGAACCGATCTCCCCCACCTTTGGTAGACTGGCAATGAAGTCGAGTGAGACGCTCTCCCAAGGCCGCTCCGGCACAGGTAGCGGTTCCAACAGCCCGCATGGCTTGTCACGCTCCACCTTATCCTGTTGACATGTGAGGCAAGTGCGCACATAATCTTCGACATCCTCCCCCATCTTCGGCCAATAGTAAGCCCTCTCCATAAGGGCCAGAGTTCGTTGTACGCCAGGGTGGCCTGCCCAGAGAGTGTCATGGCACTCACGGAGCAGCTCTCTCCTCAGATTGTCCGCCCGAGGGACGTACACTCGATCTCCCTTAGTTTTGATGAGGCCGTCCTGGACCCAGAATCTTCGTGCCTTTCCATTGTCTATCAGTTGCTTCAAGGTCACCGCCAAGGGATCTTTCTTCAATCCTCCGCGGATCCGCTCCTGCAACGTCGCCTGTACTTGGCTTGCCCTCTCAGTCGAAATCGCCTTGAGAGCGGCAAGTTCAGCTCTACGGCTCAGAGCGTCGGCCACTTGATTGCATCGTCCCGGCTTGTATTGCAACACCATATCGAACTCCGCTAGGAAGTCTTGCCATCGCGCTTGCTTTGGGGTGAGCACCTTCTGGGTTTGGAAATAACTCAGAGCAACATTGTCCGTTCGGACCACAAATTGCGAGCCCAAGAGATAATGCCTCCACACCCGGAGACAGTGCACCATTGCCGTCATCTCCTTTTCATGGACTGCATATCGCCGTTCCGTGTCGTTCAACTTTCGGCTCTCGAATGCCACAGGATGGCCTTCTTGGACAAGTACGCCTCCAATGGCAAAATCCGAGGCGTCAGTGTGGACTTCGAACGGGAGTGAGTGATCAGGTAGACTAAGTACGGGCCCCTCCATCACAGCTGCCTTCAAATCGTCGAAGGCTCTTTGGCAATCCTCCGACCACTTCCAAGGTCGGTCCTTACGAAGCAAGTCCGTCAGCGGCACCGCCCTCCGCGAGTAACTAGCGATGAACCGCCTATAGTAGTTGACAAGCCCAAGGAACGACCGAAGTTCAGTCACTTTGGTAGGCGCTCTCCATTCCTTGATAGCACGAATTTTCTCCTCATCCATACTTATGCAACCATCACCCACTCGATGGCCCAAAAACATAATCTCCTGTTGAGCAAAATAGCACTTCTCCTTCTTCACAAAAAGGGAGTGCTCCTTCAAGGTTTCGAAAACAGTTCGAAGGTGCTCCACATGCTCCTCCAGTGTCTGGCTGTAGACGACGATGTCATCCAGGTATATCACCACGAACTTGTCCAGGTAGTCGTGGAAGAGTTGGTTCATCAGGGTGCAGAAGGTGGCTGGGGCATTCGTTAGGCCAAACGGCATCACCAAGAATTCGAACGCCCCGTACCTCGTAACGCACGTTGTCTTCGCCTCATCCCCTTCTGAAATCCGAACCTGCCAGTAACCAGACCGCAAGTCGAGCTTGGAGAAGTACCGCGCCTTCCCCAACTGATCAAACAAGTCCGCGATGAGTGGGATCGGGTACTTGTTCTTGATTGTCACCTTATTCAGAGCCCGGTAATCCACGCATAATCGCAGGCTTCCATCCTGTTTCTTCTGGAAGAGTACCGGGGCCCCAAATGGTGCCTTTGAGTTGCGGATGAGTCCACCTGCGAGCAGCTCGTCAAGTTGCTTCCGAAGTTCCGCCAACTCCGGGGGGGACATACGGTAGGGAGAGCGAGCTGGAGGCCTCGCGCCTGGCTCGAGCTCAATCCGATGGTCCACCGCACGTTTGGGAGGTAGAGATTTTGGCAATTTCGGGGGCATCACATCTTTGAATTCCTTCAGAAGCTTCGCCACTTGCGGTGGCCATGATGTTTCGCCCTCCTCTATGGTCTCCAGCTTCATAGCCGCCACGAATGTCAGGTCACCTTTCCTCACACCCCTCTTCAACTGGAGTGCTGAGATCTGCTTGGCGTCCACCGTCTTCCGCTTTATCGGGATAACACATGGAGAGTCGCTCCCCATTAAACATAGGGTGTCCAGGAAGGGCACTGGCACCCCTCTAGACGCTTGCAAAAACTCCATGCCCAGAATAACTTGGAAGTCGTCCAGTGGCGCTGACATAAGGTTGGTCCACCCCGACCACGACCCAATCTCTATCAACACCTCCTTCGCCACGCCCGCAATCGGTTGGGCTTTTGAGTTCACCGCCTTCATGCGGCTTCCATCCCTGCTAAGGCTAAGCCCGATCCGCTCGGCTTCACCCGTCGCAATGAAGTTGTGGGTGGCCCCCGTGTCCACCATGGCCCTAGTCACTTTGCCATTGAGCTTAATGTCCACGTACATCAGCTCGCTTGTTTTGCTCTCCTTTGGGACGGAGGCCTTTACCTTCGGCATGGGGGTTTTGCCTTTCTCCCCCACTTGACCCTTGAGGGCGTTAAGCAATCGAAGCGCCCCCATTCGGATGCCGTCGGTCTCCTCCGCCTCTTCTGGCTCTTCGTCGAAGTCGGAATCCCTCGCCTGCATTGCATTGAGGGACTTCCTCTGAGGGCATGCCTTGACGAAGTGAGGACCTCCACACAGAAAACACCCTTCTTCGGACGGCTTCGACGTCTTCGGGCCTTTCGGTCCAGCTCCCCTTCGCTCCGCGGGCGCCGCTCCTTTTCCCTTTGCTTTACAGGATTTGGAGGCATTGCCCGTGGGTTTCTTCTTCGGGTGCTCGGTTGCCGAATAGTCCGTTAGCCGCTCCGCCGCCCCCTGGGCCGCAGCCAAGTCTTGGATATTCTGTCGACGGAGTTCCGTCTGAGCCCACGGCTTCAACCCTTCCAGGAAGTGGAAGAGCTTGTCTTTCTCTGACATGTCACGAATGTCGAGCATCAGGGCGGAGAACTGCTTCACATACTCTCGAATCGACCCGGAGTGGGTGAGTCTTCGCAAGGCCCGCCGCGCGATGAATTCGACATTCTCCGGCAAGAACTGAACCTTCAACTCTCTCTTTAAATCCTCCCAAGTGGCGATGGTGCATCGCCCCGCTTGGATGTCCTCGTAGCGGGTCCACCAAAGTTTGGCGTCCCCGTCGAGGTACATCGTTGCGAACGTCACCTTCGTTTCTTCACTTTCCGGGCGGACGGCACGGAAGTATTGCTCCATGTCGAAGAGAAAGTTCTCGAGTTCCTTCGCATCACGAGCTCCACGGAAGGAGCGCGGTTCTGGCACACGAACCCGCCCCGCAGGCCCCTCGCCATGGGTTGCGGTTGGAGCGTTGCCCACTGCCCTTGTCAGCACGCTGACCCGTGCGAACAATTCGGTGGATTGCTCCTTTAGGTGCATGACCGCGTCCTTCGTGTTCTCCTGCAGTTGGTCCAATTGCTCGACGACTTGGGCCAGCGTCTTCTCGATCGCGACGATTCGATCCTCGTGCACGAACATCCTCGCCACCCGATCGTCCATCCGAGCAACCTGCAGTTCCAAGTCGGCTAATCGCTCCCGGTTACTCCGATGCCTTTCGGATTCACCTTGGTCTTCGTTGTCCACCGCCGCGGCTCGTTCCACCGTCGCGGCTCGTTCCACCGTCGCTGTTTGTTGGGTAGCCGTGCTCGTCTCCGCGGCATGGGATTTGCCACGCGCCATGCCGTCTCGGTCGAATCCCGGGCTCTGATACCACTTGTCACGGGGTTAGAATCGCTTGGCGAAACCCGTGCGGCGCTCGTCCGTCACCTGCACGAACGAGCCAGCCAAAACCGTCCCGAGGCACAACTCCGCGAGTTGAATCGAGCGAGAATCGAGAGAAAGGCAAGCAATGGTCCTGTAAGTAAGCACAAACAACCGGTATTTTATTGATTAGCGAAAATGGATTACAACGAAGAGGGACACGACTCGACTTGGTCGGGCGCCGGCCGTTGAGGCAAAATGAACACCAATGACACTCCCACTTTCAGGCGGAGCCGGCTCACTTAATGCACATCAATCAAACCATCCCGTACTACCCTATAGGGGCATCCACCCCTTTGGCACCCCGGGGGTACAAAGGTGCTCACCGAGGGGTACGTTTTTGAGCGGCGCACATCCATAGGAAAATAGGCCTCCGGCCCATGCCCGACACGCGTCCGGCTCAACCCGGCGCATAAGCGGCCATTGTTCGCGAAAGGCCTATGCCCCTTTGGATGTGTAGCACAATCGAACCCATGGGTGCCAAACGGATGCCCATTTACAAGTAAATGCCCACCCAAAAAAGGGAAAATCCTATGTCGACGCCGTGTCCGACAACATTTACAGACTCGATGCATTATTGACAAGGTCAGGCCCGTTGACGGTTGAAAGAGGGGCCTGACAGCGCGGCCCCCTGCAGTGCCGCGCGCCCAGCGCGCGGCCTGCAGGGCCGCCCGCGCGGCACCCTGTAGTGCCGCGTGCTCAGCGCGCGGCCTGCAGGGCCGCGCGGCACAGGGCCAGCCCGCGCGGCACCCAGCAGTGCCGCGCGCCTAGCGCGCGGCCTGCAGTGCCGCGCGGCACGGGGGCCGCCCGCGCGGCACCCTGCAGTGCCGCGCGCCTAGCGCGCGGCCTGCAGGGCCGCGCGGCCTCCTCTCCCGCCGCACGACCAAGCAGCCCGGCACGCCGCTGCTTAACTGAGCAGCGGCGCGCACGCTGCGCGCGGCGCTCATGCGCGCCCGCGCAGTAGCTACACCGGCAACAAGCCGGCAAGGCCGACGCGTCCCCGACAGCAAAAAAAGAAAAAGAAGAAGAAAAAGAGAAGAGGGGAGAAGCCAAGAAAAAAAAACCAAAAGCAACCTTAACAAAAATCAACCAACCTTGTTAAAGTCGCCCCACAAATATCGCTCGGCTCCACCCAACGCAGCAAGGGGAGGACCGAAGAAAACCTTCTCCAACTCCTTCCTCTTCTTCTCCTCACTTTCCTTCCTTTGCTTCAGACCACCAAGAAAAGGAAGAAATGGTTGAGGTGAGGTGGCTCGAGAGAGAGAGAGAGAGAGAGAGAGAGAGAGAGAGTTAAATAAAGTGAAAGGAAAAATTAATTTCCCCACCAACCCTCCACTAATTAAAACACCCAACCTCTCAGTTAATTAAGCCCACCCTCAGACCATTCCAACCTCTCCACCAACAGCACTAGGGAAGCAACAATACACCAAAAATTAATTAAAGCAATTAAATAAATAAAATAATCAAAAGGGTCACGATAACTCACTTTTCGACCCCGGCACCTCCGCCGCCGCCCGGAACCACCCGAACACCGCTGTAAATCGAAAATACACGCGCTCACGTCTTTTCCCAGTCAAAAAGCTCGTCGGTGGAGTCAGAAAGCTCAAACCAAAAACCGGTACTCTACAATGTGATTTCTGAATGAGGGGTCTCGGTTGATCCTAAGAAGGTTGAGGCGATCCAGGATTGGCTCCAGTCGACGAATGTAACCGAGGTGCGAAGCTTCGTTGAACTAATCAGGTATTATAGACAGTTCGTGGAGGGGTTTTCAAAAATTATCCTTCTACTTACGCACCTTACCTGCAAGGAAGCCAAGTTTATCTGGAGTGAATAATTTGACCTAACCTTTCGGCTCTTGAATGAGAGATTGACATCGGCTCTCGTCCTTGCTCTGCCCACAGTATGTAAAGGATATGTGGTGTACAATGATGCTTCGGGAAGTGGTCTCGGGTGTGTTCTGATACAAGGAGATAGGATCAATGCCTATGCCTTTCTGTAGCTAAAGAATTATGAGAAGAATTATCTCACCCATGACCTTGAGTTGGCTGCGGTGATTTTCGCTTTGAAACTCTGGCAACACTACCTCTACGGCGAGTATTGCAAAATCTACACGGACCACATGAGCCTAAAATATCTATTCACCCATAAGGAGTTGAACTTGAGGCAGCGTCAGTGGTTGGAACTATTGAAGTTCTATGATGTTACAATCTCATATCACCCGAGAAAGACGAATGTAGTAGCGGATGTTTTGAACCCAATATCCACCAAAAACCTTGTGATGATGATGACCGATCGGGCACCATTGCAAGAGGAGATTAGGTGATTCAGCTTAGAGGTTGTGGCGGTCGGCACTCCGGCGAGGCTTTAGAGTATCAGAGTACAATCGACCTTGTTAGAAATGATCAAATGAGAAACTCTAGAAGATTCGAGCCAATATTGTGAGCAAACAAGCCAAGGAGTTCAGTTCGGGTTCAGATTGGATTTTGAGGTTTCGGGGTCGGGTGTGCGTGCCGAATGACCTAGGAGTTCGGGAGTAGATTCTGAGGGAAGCTTATCAGTCTATCCATACTATCTATTCGGGCGGCACAAAATTGTACAAGGATTTGAAAATGCATTTCTAGTGGCCAGATATGAAGGGAGACGTTGGGCATTTTGTGGCTTAATGCTTGACGTGCCAGCAAGTAAAGGCGGAGCACCACTCCCAGCAGGCAAGCAGCAGCAGCTACCGATACCATAGTGGAAGTGGGCGAATACTGCCATGGACTTCATTGTGGGTTTGCCTCGATCCCAGGCAGGCTACGACGCGATTTGGGTAATAGTGGATCGTCTGACGAAATCGATTCATTTTCTGCCGATCCACACTACTTGGTCGCAGGATAAGTTGGCGCGAGTTTACATCGACAAGGTAGTGCACCTACATAGAGTATCAATCTCTATTATTTCGGACCGAAGTCCTCAGTTTGTATTTTAGTTTTGGAAAAGTCTTCACGAGGCCCTAGGGATGCGCCTCGACTTCAGCACGGCATATCACCCTCAGAGTGACGGGCAGTTGGAGAGAACCAACAAGATCCTTGAAGACATGCTTCGGGCGTGTGTCCTTTACTTTGGAGCGGAGTGACAACAATATGTGTCGATGGTGGAGTTCGCCTACAATAATAGCTAATAGATGAGTATTAGGATGTCACCCTTCGAAGCATTGTATGGTAGGAAGTGTCGTTCTCCCTTACATTTGGATGAAGTTGGAGAAAGGATCGCTTTGGGCCTCGACACTATACAACAGGCCGAAGAAAAGGTGAGGATCGCGTGTCAAAGGTTGCTCACTATGCAGAGCGGACAGAAGAGCTACTCCGGCATACAACGACGAGACCTGACCTTCAGTGTAGGAGATTACGTGTTGTTAAAGGTTTTGCCGACCCGAGGAGTGAAGCGGTTTGGGATGCGAGGGAAGTTGAGTCCCCGCTACATCAGGCCCTTTGAGATATTGGAGCGAATTGGCCCTGTAGTTTATCGACTTGCCTTACCACCAAGCTTGGCAGGAGTACATGATGTGTTCCATGTGTCGTTACTTTGTAAGTATGTACCTGATCCAACTCATGTTTACAAGAGGATTTAAGCTATGAGAAGTATCCGATTGAGATTCTTGATCGATGCGAGAAAAGGTTGAGGAACCGATCCATTCCTTATGTAAAGGTTTTGTGGGCTCAGCACGACGAGCGAGAAGCAACTTGGGAGCCCGAGAGCTCTATACGGGAGCTCTACCCTCAATTGTTTGTTGAATCAGGCAGAAGCGATTGAGAAGTTTTGCAGACGAAATTTCTTTTAAGGAGAAGTGGATGTGAGAAGCTGAACCCACCCCGGATGAGCCAAATGTTTCGGGCGTGGACAATGCGCCATTTCGACTCCCAGCCGGGCGAAATCGGTTTCTAAAATCAACGAGTCCTATAGTTGATGGGACAGGACTGACGGGGCGGTAGTATTTATGAGGAGTGTGGGCGGGACGATGTGCCGTGCACACCATGATCTGTCATGCCGCATTTCGTCTCCTGGTCAGCGTTGAGCGGTCACATCTGTCCCCTGACTGTCGGCTGATTCTCCTATTTATAGCAATGGAAATGAGTCTACTCAGAAGGAACCCTATATTTTTTTTGAGAAACCCCTTCGAGCTGTGAGATAGAGAAAGGGAGCTTGAAGACTTCTCCAGGTTGGGCCAACGGGATGGAAAATTCTTGGTGGACTCACTAGTCGATTGCTATATTTCTCCGGACGCTCCAGCTTGAGGTGGAGGATATCGCCAAGTAGGGGTGATCTCTTAGCTTGTATACTGTTTGTGTTTGGTTGAGTTGTTTGCTAACTTTTTTCTAACCATAGAGAATGTTGGAATTGTGGGGAATTATTTTGAGTCCCTAATCTTGAGATTCTGTCCTAATAGACCTAGCAACCTTGGTGTCTGTGTTTTGCTTGTGGACCTCAGATTAGAATCGAGTGGGTTGGGAACTATGGGGTTCTGGGTGAGCGTGAGAGTGCATTTATAGTTTTAATCTTAGGTATAGCCTAAAAAGAGCGTAAAAGTGAAATTTTAGTGTTGGTGAGCCGGATAGTGGGCCTTCGAGTTGTTATAGCGTGAGAGCACTTGACTGAGGGCTTTAATTAGTTCTCACTTCTTGTAGTTTACTTTCTTTCAGGTGTCGGATCGGTTGGTGGGGTGCGGGATCGCGGCAAGAACGTGGTTGAGTAGCGGTGTAAAAGTCTAGATAACCATCCGTAGTGATCATGTTTTCGGTTGCCATGGCGTTGAGCTGAGAGCTCGACTGTTGTACCCATTTTGTAATCGAATTATTGGATTTGAAAAAGAGTTTTCTTCCTTCTGTTTGTTTCTCCCTTACACTATGATATTACGGATCCAATTGCTTCCAATCGAGACAGTCGGGTGTGGTTAACCGTTTCGTTCGGATCAAGTGTGGCCTACCTGTTCGGCATGAGATCTGTACGCGCGTCCGAACCGATCTTCTTGGTGGTACCAGGACGTGACACAAATTATGTATATGTTTTAAAATAAAATTGACTTTTTTTTTTTTTTTTTTCGTTGTTGTTTTTCTTGACTTATATATATATATTAAGATTTTTTGTTCATACACCTTATGCATATAGTTTGATTTGTTTGGTATATACATATATTTCTTACAAAAAAAGGAAAAAGAAATCAATTCTATAATTAATTTTGTAATGAAATGTCAACTACATTTTGTAGTTTACTGAATATGTAAGATAAGCACCTAAGAAATGAGTGAATTAGAAGACACAAAACTATTATAGCTTCCATTAGTAGTAGATGTTGTGAAGTATTATGAACCGTACGTATGACCAACTGAGAGTGAATAATAACTTGATTAAGTGGATAAATATTCTTCTATGTTCTTAAATAAATATTTATTTAATGGATACCCACTGCGGATCCATGCAATATTTAGCTTTTTCCACGTTGTTGTTGTATTTTGTTTTCTACTTTGCCAATGCCATAAATCTCAATTTGACTAATTATTTCAGTGCAGTAATGATATCGCCTATTATCGTTCACATTAATTTTTGTCATTTAGTACATAACATTAATAATATTCTCTATAATAATTCGTATTAATTTTTGTACATAGTATTTATCTAAAATTTTTTCTTCCTAGACGAATATATATAGAATAATTTTAGACTGCGTTTGGTTCGGATATAAGCGAAAATTAGTCATTTCGGAAATAGGTATAAGTTCAGGTACAAGCAAGAATTATAGTAATTTTGTGTTTGGTTGAGTATAAAGGTTGTACCGGGATAAAAAAAATTATGTTTGGTAAGTTAAAGAGAAATAAGAATAATAGAGAAAATTAAAATTTATAAAATAAAATAAAAAAATTTAAAATTTTATAAATTTAAATATCTTATAATTTAAAAAATTTTAATTAAAAAATAATAATAATAAACAACAGATGGAACAACTGTTCTACCTGTGGGGTGGAAAAACTGTTCTACCCTTATACCGGAATAACATGGTATGAAAAGAATAGCTGTTTTCCCCACATTTAAATACTGTTACGTTTGGGTATAAAAAAAGAATAACCCCTTATCCTCCCTTATACCGGTTGCCAAACGACGCCTTAGGCCTCGTTTGGTAACGAGAACCAGGGGATAAGGGCTTATCCCTCCTAGTTATACCCAAACGCAATTAAGTAGGAATGGGAACAGTTGTTCTCGTTTTTTTGGAATAAGCTGGTATAAGACTGGAATTACTATTCCAGCATTTTTCTGAAACAAGACTTGTTCCTATTTGAGAATAAGTTTAATTAAATTAATATAATTTTAATTATTATTTTAACTCTTTAATTAATCTAATATTTTAATTAATTTAATTATTTTATTAACTAATTATTTAAGTATTTAGATAATTAACTAATTATTTAAGACAATTAAAATTAAAATTTTTAATATTTATAAATTTTTAAATTTTAAATTTTAAATTTTATAACTTTTAAAATTTTTAACTTTAATTTTTAATAAATTTATCATATAATTTTAATAAATTATATGATAAATTTTGTTAATAATTTTTTTATATATAAGTAAAATATAAATTTTAAAAAAAATTTTAATAAATATTTTAAATTAAATATTTAAAATCATATCAGTAAAATTTTAATCATAAATTAAAATTTTAGTTCTCTTTATTCATTTTATTCCTCTTTAATTTACCAAATACAATTTTCTGTATACCCGGTATAACTCTTAAATTCAACCAAATAAAAATTTACACTAATTCATGCTAATATCATAACTTATACCTATTCTCGGTATAACTAAATTTTTCTTATCCCCGAATCAAACGCAGCCTTAGAATTCCGATGCCCTTTAAGTTTAATCAGGTAGGTTTCTGAGTTAGTAAGGATGAATTTTTTTTTTTTATATCCCTTATTTGATAGTTATAATATTATTTATTTTATATATTTATGAATCATATAGTTTAAATTAATTTTTATATTATTATAAATAATTAAAAATAATAAAATTTTAATAATATTTATTCACCACGGCAGCTAGACAAACTATATTATTATAATATAAAATAATTATTTATCCCCCAAAACCTATAAGACCAACATCAAAGATCAAACACAAAACAGTGGATTACATCACGTTTCCCCATATAATAATTTGGGGGTGTGAGAGTTTGAAATTTAGGGCACGACAAACGAGGCAGAAAAAAAAAATAATTCTACATCTCATTTGGATATACGACCCACGTTCTATCCATATAAAGATGAAGACTATTTTACTGATTATTTTAAAATAATAAATAAATTTTATTTTATTTTAAAATAAATAAACCGTAAGATATATATATTTTTTAAAATATACAAAATTATGTTTCAAAAAAAAAGAGATTGGGAGACAGACAGTGACGTTTGAGCCAGGACCAATGCCTCATTTAGTTTTATTGAAAATAAAAATTTTTAATCTAATTTTCTTTTCAAAATTATTTTTTATTCTAATTTTATTTGAATGGATTAGAAAAAAAAAATAAAAAAATTTAGTAATATTTATTTGACTTTATGGATTAATTAGATGATTTTTTTTTTCTTCGTCTCTCTCCTTTTTCACTTCCTAAATAATTTAATTAATTTATTATTATTGTTATTATTATTATTATTATTATTTAATTAAAATATAAAATTAATATTATTAAATATATGATAAAATTACACATTAAAAAATAAAATTTAATATTACTGAAAACAAATATAATACAAAATAATATAATTATATACTACATATAAATAAATATAATAATAATAATATTATTATTATTATTACATATTTAATATAATTAAATACTTAATATCACTACACATCTACACCCGAAATATAATATTGACATGACTAAAAATAATATTACTATATATATTTAATATAATTAATTATTCGATATAATTACATATTTGAGGTAGCAATTGATATGACTATAAAATTAATATAATATAAAAATAATATGATTATATATTACATAAAGATAAAAGTGACATAACTATATAGTAAATATATAATGTCTTAAAAAATAAAATAAAAAAAATCTTCCACCTAATTAATATATAAATTTAAATAAATATTACTTTTTTTTTTCTTATCCATTCAAATAAAATTAGATTGAAAATATTTTAAAAAATAAGGTTAAATTAAAAATATTTTTTAAATATAAGGCTGAAAAAATTCTTCCACCTAATTAATATATAAATTTAATAAATATTACTATATTTTTTTTCGAGCGATCCTATACCCCCATCCCATCCTGGATGGATATTATTTCACTCGTCTACATATTTGAGGTAGCAATTGATATGACTATAAAATTAATATAATATAAAAATAATATGATTATATATTACATAAAGATAAAAGTGACATAACTATATAGTAAATATATAATGTCTTAAAAAATAAAATAAAAAAAATCTTCCACCTAATTAATATATAAATTTAAATAAATATTACTTTTTTTTTTCTTATCCATTCAAATAAAATTAGATTGAAAATATTTTAAAAAATAAGGTTAAATTAAAAATATTTTTTAAATATAAGGCTGAAAAAATTCTTCCACCTAATTAATATATAAATTTAATAAATATTACTATATTTTTTTTCGAGCGATCCTATACCCCCATCCCATCCTAGATGGGTATTATTTCACTCGTCACATTGAAATAATATATACCCCACCCAGAATAGGGTATGGTGTAAGATATACATCCCTATACTTATATATATATATATATATATATATATATATATATATATATATATATATATATATATATATATATATATATATATATATATATATATATATATAGGAAAATGCTATGTGTACACCCCTTTTGGGGTGTACATCATACACCCCACCCATCTAAGGGTGGGGGTGTGATGATGGGTTACTCGATGTGACCTGTAAAAAATATCGCCACCATTAAAATGGTGGAGGTGTATGATGTACACCCCTTCGGGGTGTACATGTAGCATTGCTCATATATATATATATATATATATATATATATATATATATATATATATATAGGAAAATGCTACTTGTACACCCGTAAGGGGTGTACATCTCACACCCCCACCCATCTAAGGGTGGGGTGTGATGAGGGGTCACTTGATGTGACCCGTAAAAAACATCGATACCATTAAAGAGGTGGAGGTGTAGGATGTACACCCCTTCGGGGTGTACATGTAGCATTACTCATATATATATATATATATATATAGGAAAATGCTATGTGTACACCCGTAAGGGGTGTACATCTCACACCTCCACCCATCTAAGGATGGGGGTGTGATGATGGATCACTTGATGTGACCCGTAAAAGATATCGCCATCATTAAAATGGTGGAGATGTATGATGTACACCCCTTCGGGGTGTACATGTAGCATTGCTCATATATATATATATATATATATATATATATATATATATAGAGTTGGGCTGGAATGCTATTGATAGCACCAACCCAACTTTGCCACCCACTTTGTAGCCATTGGATCGCATTGAGATCCGTGTAGGCTCTTTAATGAAAAAAGAAAAAAGAAAAAGTAAAAAGAAAAAGTAAAAAGTAAAAAGTTTTTCTTTTTAATTAAAGGACTTGCACGAATCTCAATGCAATCCAATGACTATAAAGTGGGTGGCAAAGTTGGGTTGGTGCTATCAATAGCATTCCAGCCCAACTCTATATATATATATATATATATATATATTTTATCCATTCAAATAAAATAAGATTAAAAATATTTAAAAAAATAAGGGTAAATTAAAAATATTTTTTAAATATAAGGCCAGATAAGGGCATTGGTTTTTGAGCCCTTAGAGGTACAAAAGTAAAAAAAAAAAAAGAAAAAGAAAAATGGTACATTGGTTATGGAGAAGGGAAAGTGAAAGGTTGGCATGTGAATGTCACCCACTACATGTCTAAAAAGTTTAACCATGCACCCGGTGCATTCATTTATCTCATGCACCATATTTTATGGAGAGTTTGGCTCAAATAAATAAATAGTATGTTACAAATTTTATGTTTCCATATATAATTAGTACAGTAAATAAGATATTAGTTGATAAGATAATAATTTAGATAGTTAGAAAAATAGAGGCACGTGTTTTTTATAATTTTGTCGGCAGATTTTTTACCGTATCTCATATGTAATTTTTATAGCTTACATTTTTTATTTTATAAAGATATAATTCATCTGATATTCACTTTATATTTTTTTCTATTATTTTTTCAGTTTATATATATAGTATAATTTATACTGAATTTTATCGTGAGAAGTAAAAAAATTATTTTTTCTAGACTAAATATTTAAATACTTATGGGCACGAACTATTTAAAATTAGTAAGTAATTTTTTTTAATAAAATATAAAAAATTTGATATTTTGTTAATAAGAAAATAAATATTTTATACTATTATGTGTCAGTACACATATATTTTATGAGCGATATGTATCGTTACACTTCGGCACGCATTGTACATATTGTATTGATTAAATACACTACAATAAAATTATGCTATAACAACACTTTTAAATATTTCTAAAATCTAAAAAGGTGTCGTTGACAAAAATACCGACACTTATTATTAGTATTGCTATATATGCCGTCGCTAGAGTGTATAGCGACACATTTTTGTAATGTGTTTCAAAAATGTGTTCCTATAATCTAATTTTGGATATAGATGGAATATAGATAGAACACTTAGGCCCCGTTTATTTTGGGACTAGAATAAGGAATAAGGAAAATATCTCCCTTATTCTACCAAATGCATCTGGAATCAATCAGTATAGCTTATTCTAGTACAACTAGAATAAGCTGGAACAACAGTTCTTACTCATTATTTTAAATTTTTTTTTTTTACGAAAGTACCCTCCTCCCTCCTTTCCCTCTCACCGATGCCCTCTCCCCATCATCACAAAATCTCTTATCTCTGAAACCATTCCAAACATTTTTTCATACTAGTTCCGTACTTTATATTAATTATCCCTGAATTAGCTAGTTCTGTCTTAATCCGTTACCAAACGGGACTTTATACAAAAATATCATAAATATGTGTCTCTATAATTTAATTTTTTTATAGTAATGTTCAGCATAATTCTATGTCACGGCACTTAAATTATTATTAAGATGGAAGTCGGGAAGAAATTTATGTGTCATATGGGCTGTATGTATGCACGGAGTGCAGGAAGTAAATTGGAGGGTTGCTGAAGATGGGGGTGAGGGGGTAGGTGGCGGAAAGCAGACAGCAGAGATCCCCCACCCGTCCCTCCGTCTGAGTCTTGTCTGTGGAGAGAGGAGAGATCTTGGAGTGTTTCGAGCATGTGAGCTGCCTGCCATGCCCACCCACACCGCACTATTTCGGAGAACATTATTCTGGGGGCCTGACACCGGTCAGGTCAAACAATTTGAACAATTCTATACACTTTACAACAACAACCAAAAAAAAAAAAAAAAAAAAAAAAAAAAAAAAAAAAAAAAAAAAAAGTAAATTATATAAAATTTTTTGTTTATATTTAAAAATTTATATTTTAATTTTTAAAAATTTAAGTAGATGCATCTGGTCTCCCTTCTCTTTATCCGTAAGAATTTCGTTAGGGGTGGCAATCCAACTCACTGTTCGCGAGCTAACTTGTGCTCGGCTCAAAATGAGCTCGAGATCGAATCGCTTGTTTAGTAAACGAGTCGAATTTTTCAGCTCGTTTAATAAACAAGCCGAACACGAGCTGGGGTCAGCTCGATAACCACTCGAATATATATATATATATATATATATATATATATATATATATATATATATATATATATATATATATATTACTATTTAGATTTTAAGGTATTAATTTTTTACTTTTTTTTTTCAGTTTTACAACCTAATAATAGGAATGAAAATCAAACTTGTTGTTCGTGAGCCAGCTCGTGTTCGGCTCGTTAATAAATGAGCCGAACACGAGCCGAATTTTTCAGCTCGATATTTAAACGAGTCAGCTCGTGTTCGGCTCGTTTATTAAACGGGCCGAACACGAGCCGACCCCAGCTAGCTCGTGTTCGGCTCGTTTACACCTTAGATTCCGTTAATATTTCGTTAATATTTTATAATTTATATTAAAAATATTTTAAAAATAACAGAAAATATTAAAAATTATTTTTTTTTTTGTATAAAATAAAAAAAAATAATATGATCATTTCATCCTCTATATTATAATAAGACGATAATTTCTGAAAATATTTTTTAATATTTTAAAAGATAAAATGTAGGTTGAGAGAAAAGTAAAAAAATATGTATTTACAAATTTTTTTTTTATATTTTAATCGAAACAAAATAAAATATATATTTTACTGATTCAATAATAAAAATTAATAATATTTACTAATCATATAATGTGATTAATAAAAATATTTTATTTATTAAAGAGATAAAATATAATATATACATCTTTTATAATGTACACAAGTAGACTTTATTTTATTTTAATTTTTTTTTCACCTAATTAAAATAAAAAAATACTACTTATACACTCCCTCACCTTTTACAACTTATATCAAATATATGAAAATTTTAATTTTACTATTTAATTTTTTAATTTATTTAATTTGAGCTAATTAGTTTTTTTTTTTATTTCAAAATTTAAATGTATCATTTACCTTTATAGAATTAGTTAAAATATTTTATATACTTGACATTTTTATAAGTTAATTAAAGAAAACAATTAGTTAAAATATTGTATTCTAAAGGTCATTAAATTATCTAAATTAAATAAATTTAAAAGTTGGATACTAAAATTAAAATTTTAAAATATTATTTAGTCGAATCAAAATGATTTATAATTTATATAAATTTGTTTAGATAAAAAAAAAATTAAAATTTAAAATTGAAAAAAAAAGAAAAGAAAATAAATATAGAAATAAAGGAAAAAAATTAAGTAAATGGGCATTAATTGATACTTGCACCGAATGATCTATAGTTAAAAAAAAAATAAAAAAATATTGTTGCTTTATTTTGAATTTTTTAAATTATGTTTTAAAATAAAAAGTTTTTAGGATCGCTATAAATTGGATCTTGAAATTTAAAAAAAAAATTAAAAAAAAATAGAAAAAAAAAGGTTGAGAGAAAAAAAAAAAAGAAAAAAAAAAAAAGGGAGGCGTTGTTGGGGTAGGCCATATCCCCTTTCTCTGTCAATTGGACAGACAATGAGAGGGGGAAGGGGTCCCTCCCTCTCTCAGCTACAAAAAAAAAAAAGAAAAAAAAAAAAAAAGGGGAGAGAAAAAATAAAGGAGGACGGGGCGGTGATAGCGGTGATGACAACAATGATGGCAATAATGCGTGAAGAGGTCTCATGATTTTTTTTTTTTTTTTTTTTTTCAACGGTCGCTACAAGACTATCTGGTCACCACGATGATGACGGACGAATTAGTGTATACGCACAAACGGTACAGTGGCAACTCTTTTATTGATTTGATCACATGACATTTTCGTGATAGGCTCGACCAATCAAATCTGGCATTGAATCGTCACTACATAATGTGTACATATTTACTAAGCATTTGTCTTCTCAAAACGCGTGAGCGAACAGTTCGAGTGATACATCATCTTCGTGATAGGCGCAGCTCGACTCAATCAAATCGTTGTCTTCGTGATAGACTTGATTGACTCAACCAAATCGCCATCTTCGTGATTGACTTGATTTGAATTCAACTTAAATTGGGTCGCCGTCTTCGCAATAGGCTTGACCCAGTTCATTAAACCAATCGCTGTTCTCGTGATAAGCTTGATGTAGGTTCGACTCTCTAAACCAAATCGCAGTTTGGTTTAAACCGAATCGCCAACCAAATCCAACAATATTGACATAATTGATTAGGATGAATATAATTGAGATAAATGGTGAATCAAATTATAATGATGAACCAAGCAGGACTTTAGGTCGGTTCAGTTTAAACTAAACCATAAGTCCAATTTGAACCGAATCATAAACCGTTTTAACTTAAACTGAACCATTGAACGTCTCAGCCAAACCAAACCGGAGTACAGAGAGGTGCAATCTTAACCAAACCATGAAGGATTCACCTTGAACCTAAACGGATTCAACCTAAATTGAACTGCAGGTGGCCCTAGTCGAGCTGAACCAAACTACAAGCTGGTTCAACCCAAATTAAATCATATGAGGTTCAAACCGAGTCGAATCGAGCTAGCTACCAGTTCCACATAAACCAAGTAATAAAAAATTTGACTCAAATCATAAACCGGTTCAACCCTAACCGAACGACATGATGTTCGAGACCAAACCGAAACACAAGCCGATTCGACCTAAATCTAACCACATGCCGGTTCAACTCAAATTAAACCACAAGAGATTCGAGCCGAGCCGAACCAAATTATAGGTCGGTTCAACTTGAATGGTATCACAGGAGGACCGAGCCAAGTCGAACCAAACCACAAGCCGATTCGACCTAAACTGAACCACATGCCGGTTCGACCCAAACTAGACCACAAGAGGTTCGAGCTGATCCGAACTAAACAACAAGCCGGTTCAACTCGAACGGAGCCATTGGAGGTCCGAGCTAAGTCGAACCAACCTATAAGCTGGTTCGACCCAAATCGAACCATAAATGATTCAACTTGAACCAAAATCGATTAAACCCAAATAGAACCACAGGAGGTTTGACCCGAACCTAATCAAACTGCAAACTGGTTCGACTTAAATCGAACCATAAAGGTATCAACTTGAATTACAAATCGATTCAACCCAAATTGAATTATAGGATGTTCAGATTGAATTGAATCAAAGAATAAGCTGATTCGACTCAAATCGAACCATAAAGGATTCAACTTGAGCCTAGGCGGGTTCAACGTAAACAGAATAACAAGATGTCCAAGTTGCAAACCAGTTCAATCCAAACTAAACTATAGGAGGTTTTGGCTAAACTAATCAAACCACAAGCCGGTTCGACTTAAACTAAACTATAAAGAACAAAAGGGTCCAAGTTGAGCTGAACTATAAGGACTCGACTCAAATCAAATTCAAAGGGTTTCGAACTAAGTCATAAGGGATCGACTTAAACCATGTCTCAACGGGTCCTGAACCAAAATATAACGGTTCGACCCATATCAAATTCAAAAAGGATAAATCAAACGGAAACCTAAGCCGGCTTAACTCAAATCAAATGTAAAGGTTCAAACCAAATCAACCTGAACCCAACCTAAATGAAGGTTCGAAACAAATTTTAGGGTTGATCCAAATCAAGCAAACTAGCTCTGCTAGAACTAAAACAAATTAATAGTTCAAACCGAGTTGATTTCAAATAAATCGGTTGAGTCAACTTAATTTGACTCATAAGTCAAATTCAAATGACCGTAAAGTCATTAAAATTCAACCGACCGAATAGTTATTAAGCTAAATTCAACTTCAAACGATGAAAAAGTCATTAAATTAAATTCAAATTCAAACAATGAAAAAGTCATTAAACTAAACTCAAATTTAAACGATCGAAAAGTCTTTAAAATAAACCCAAATTCAAATGACCAAAAAGTTATTAAACTAAACAATTCAAATTCAAACGACCGAAAAGTCATTAAACCAAACCCAAATTCAAACAACCGAAAAGTCATTAAATTAAACCTAAATTCAAACAATCGAAAAATCATTAAACTAAACAATCCAAATTCAAACGACCGAAAAGTCAGTAAACTAAATCCAAATTCAATTGACCGTCAAGTCGCTAAACTAAGTAAACCAAATTTAAATCAATCGACCGTCAAGTCGTTATATTTATCAAGTCAAACTCAATCTCAAATTTGACTGCCAAGTCGTCAAACTAGGCAACCCAATTTGAATGATCGTCAAGTCTATAAATTTTGAACATTTCACTTATATACAATTGGTGTATGTCTCTGCTTAAGCCATCTACTTAAAAGTTATATCAATAAAAATTTATCATTGTACTCGTCTTTTTTTATTATTAACATTAAATTTAGTCTCTTAATCAAAAGTTTTTAACACGGTTAAAAGCAGATTTTTGAATCTGCTGAAAGTTATGAGCATGCAAATCTAATTTCAAAATAAAATTAAAATAAATTCAATATGTATCATGAATGATCACTCATCGCGGATCGATTTGTGTGTGTACAAAATTTTATATATTTTCACTTTTATTTTTTTTTGCTATTTGGTTCTTAAGCTTTACATTTGTTTTAATTAAGTCAAACTATCTAAATTATTACCAATTTTGAGGAATATGTCACATCAACCCTAATAAAGCATCGCCTATTTATGTAAATTATGATTATAGATGAATTGATTTTTGCTGTCCCCTTCGTTTATTTTAAAATAAACTTAGTTGAAAATATGAAACGATTAAATTTTGAATTTGAAATCTCGAATATCAACCATTAAATTTTTTATTATTTATGTTAGAACAGTCGATCTGAATTGACTTTTTTTAAGTTTACGAAAGAGATGCCCGGCGTAAGGGGCTAAGATTGGTCTTAACGCAGTGGACCTGCACGTATGTGAAGAAGAGGTTAGGGACCAAAATAAAAGTTAAAAAGTGTAAACAGTTTAGGGACCATTAGTGCAATTAATTATGAAAAACAAAAATAAAATTATTTATGTATTTTTAAAAAAGTGTAGATAAAAAATTGATGTGATAGATAATAAAATTATAACCTTTTTAGTGTGAAAAGGGTAAGATTTATATTTTACTCTAAGATATACTAATAATATTGCTGCTAATAAGTGTATAACTTTTTGGATATGCTTATTTTGTAAGGTATAGATAGCATTATTTTTAAAAAAATATTAGTTGTATATACATTTTTTTTGAAGGGTACACGTAGCATTATTTTTATTTTAATTTTAATGATTAACTATTCAATTGCGAAAAAAAAATTAATATAATTTATTGGATAAAGGTTGAGATCTGCTGGTTATTTATTTATGAGTTAAAATAGGTTAAATTTTTTGCTCCGTGATAATAGGCCCAGAAGACTAATAAGTTGAGTTAGGTGGGCCCAATAAGTTGAGTGAGTCTGCGGTCTACAATAGACCTAACGGCAAGAGGCGAAATAATAGACCTAACGTCCAGATGGGTTGAATCGGGTCGAGACCCGTGGGCGCTGTGTCTGCATGCTTTAAGTGAATTGGTTGCGTATTTTTAATAATTTGAGTTTTTGAGATTAATGGTTAGCACTAACGATCCGACAAGTGATATCAGAGCCAGTGCCACGAGTTCGATTTCTACACGGTGCAGGTATTAGGGAGGATTGTTGGCTATTTATTTATGGACTAAAATAGGTCCAACTTAGTCCACAATAGACCTAACAACAAGAGGCCCAAAATAGGTCCAACTTAGTCCACAATAGACCTAACAACAAGAGGCCCAATAATAGACCTAACGTCCAGATGGATTGGATCCGGTCGAGATAGTTGAATGGAGCTGCGGTCCACAATAGACCTAACGGCAAGTGGGTCAATAATAAACCTAACGTTCAGATGGGTTGAGTCTGGTCGAGATATGTGGATATTGTGTCTGTACGCTTTGAATAAATTGATTGCGTATTTTTAACCGCTCAAGGTTTTTCAAAATTTTTCCCAGATAATGCTCGAGCAAGAGATAATAGATTCTTAATTCAAATCCCACTCACCTATAGTCTTATTTAATTTTTTTTATATTTAATTCAAATTTCATAAATCCCGAGCAAAGATTTTTTTAAAAAAATACTGAATATAAATATTAAAAATATTAATTTTTACAAAGTTAAATATTTAGACAGAAACAATTATTTTATATTATTTTACATATTTAAATAAATATTTTATTTATTATTTTATTATAAAATTATAAATTAATTAGAACATGCACATTTCATGTGACAACATAAAATTAGTTTTTCTTAATATGAGGGCTAAAATTTTTCAACAAAAAAATTATAATATTTATTATTTTATATAATATAATTTGGTTTGTAAAATATAAAACATTCTACATCTAAATAAAAATAGGAAAATGCTATGTGTACACCCCTTTCGGGGTGTACATCATACACCCCATCCATCTAAGGGTGGGGGTGTGATGATGGGTCACTCGATGTGACCCGTAAAAAATATCGCCACCATTAAAATGGTGGAGGTGTATGATGTATACCCTTTCGGGGTGTACATGTAGCATTGCTCATAAAAATAATGTAACTAATCTTAAAATAAATTTTCCAAACAAACAAGATGATGTAGTGCAAACAAACAAGATGTATGCTACACATACACTCCAAAATGGGGTGTATGATGCACACCCCATCCATCCAAGGGTGGGATTTTTTTTACTGATCATTTCCATATGACCAGTAGAATTTATCCCATCCTTAGATGGGTGGGGTGTAAGATGTACAACCCTAAGGGGTGTACAAAAAGTATTTTTCATAAGCTAAACATATATATATTGGAAAATGCTAGATTACATCCTAAATAAGGTGTACATCTTACACCTCACCCATTCTAGAATGGGGTGAATTTTACTCGTCACTTCGAAGTGATGAGTGGATGAATACCCATCCTAGAATAAGTTAGGTATAAAATATACACCCTAAATAAAATGTATATATAGCATAGCTCATATATATTTTACTGCTGATAAAAAATAATATATATATTTTTTTTGTACAAAATTTTTGTGCACATTAATATGCCAAGAAAAAACTACTTTATTAAAGTTACCATTCATTACGACACCAATTGCACATGATCCTCAACCTTTACTCTTTACTCGCTTTTTTGCTTTGACCATTTTTAACTTATTTTTAATTAAAAAATGCTAGATATACACCTACACTCTAAAAAGAAAAAAAATATTTTTAATATTTTTAATATTAAAATATTATAGTAAAATTTTATAGGTATAGGTATATTTTTAATATTTATAGGAATTCGTTGCAATGAATATAAAATATTATAGTAAAATTTTATAAATAATAAAATATTAATAAAAATAATAATAAAATATTAATTTACTAAAGTACATTCAAAGGAAAAAATTTGTGCTTTAACAATTGCAATAATTTTATCGAGTTTAATTTTGTACAGTTCTCTATTATAAACATATTAGATAGGAGATATATTTATATAAAATTTAATTTTTTATATTTATATCTTAAAAAATTTTAAATTATTTATATATATCCTCTGATTTATTTTTTTTAGTTTATTATTTATTTTTTAACAGAATATAAGTGAAATATTAATTTTGTCCTTATAAATATATTCTTCTAAAAAAAATTTCTGCTTGCTCAAGATATATACAAAATCAGTGTATTAAATTTTTAGTGAGAAATACAACAATATAATATTTTTTTGTACAGAGTGAATTTCACGATATAATATTTTGAGTGGTGCTACCTGTATACCCCCTTGGAGGTGTACAGGTTACACCTCACCCCATCCTGGGGTGTGGTGTAATTCACCCGTCACACGAGTATAATTCACCCGTCACTTATGTGACGGGTGAATTACACCCCACTTCAGGATGGGGTAGGGTGTAACTTGTATACCCCCAAGGGGGTGTACAGGTAGTTTTTCCCTAATATTTTTTTTTATAAAGTGAATTTTACGGGGGCGAGGAAAGTAACTTAAAGCATTTAACTTTTACTTTCAACTTCATTCAAGGAACTTTATACAATTTACATTTTCCATTTCTCACAGTAAACCTCTACAAGTTTACTCCCAAAATATAAATACAATCTCTCTATATAATAGGTGACCTAACCCTCGGGGTCACTACCTAGGATTAGGGGTGTCAACGAGCCGAACACGAGCGAGCTAGGGTCGGCTCGTGTTCGGCTCGTTTAATAAACAAGCCGAACACGAGCTGACTCGTTTAAATATCGAGCTGAAAAATTCGGCTCGTGTTCAGCTCGTTTATTAACGAGCCGAACACGAGCTGGCTTGCGAACAATAAGTTTGATTTTCATTCCTACTACTAGGTGGAAAGTTGAAAAAAAATTAAAAAATTAAAATTTTAATCTAATAATTAAAATTTATAAAAAATTGATAGCCTAAAATCTAAATAGTAAAGTTTATATATATATATATATATATATATATATATATATATATATATATATATATATATATATATATATATATATATATATATATATATATTTTCGAGCTGTTATCGAGCCGAACACGAGCGAGCTGATCCCAGCTCGTGTTCGGCTCGTTTATTAAACGAGCTGGAAAATTCAGCTCGTGTTCGGCTCGTTTACTAAACGAGTGATTCGATCTCGAGCTCATTTCGAGCCGAACACGAACTGGCTCGCGAACAGCGAGCTGGATTGCCACCCCTACCTAGGACGCGATGCCTTTGTCATGATACTATGCCACTGCGCTCGATAAGAACTCTGCAAAATAGGGGATAAAAACTAAAAGAAGTTTTTAGTGAGTTCGGGCATCAATTCGGGCGCCTCTCTCATTAGGTCTAATTAAGGCTTAAGTAAAACTAGATTACTAGGAAAGCGATAAAACATCTTGTTTTGACCAAAATTTTCGCTATTATTGGAAGTGACACGTGACGTATACCATCGGCTAAAGACGTCAGCCGACAGAAGAATGAGTCAACGAAGAGGGACCCTCATCTTGACTAAGACCGGCCTCAGTCATGTAAGAAAGCGGGATGCGACATACGCCATTGGCTAAAGACATCAGCTGATAAGAGAAGCAGTCAACAAGAGGATTATCGTCTCATCCAGGACCGTCCGGGATCGAAGACGAACAGCAGACCGTCTCAATCGAGCGACGAAAGATGCGAGGTCAGGGTGAACTCTCGGCTGCTCAAGCCGGAGAAGAAAAGACTCTGGAAGGAAAGAGTACAAGATTTGGGCGCGAATCTCGTAACTGACTCTAGAATGGCAAGCGACGCCCAGCATCGAAAAACGCCAAAGATCACGTCTCGGCGCATCGATTTGGGGATGAATCTGGACGAAAAATAGCTACTATCCTTTGGAGGGGAATCGACTCAAAAGAAAATAGTTGAGGAATTTGCGATGACTCCCTTTAGATCACGCCGGTTTCTAAAATTGGCGGTTATACACATGGTTCGTAAATGTATAAATAAATGAACCATCGAAGAAAAAGGGGTGCTGCAACCTCGTAAGTCAGCGACCACCCTTGCTATTTCATATCTTTCATACCTGCATTTACTGCTTTTCTAGATAAGTTTCATACCTGCATCTACCGCATTTCCTAGGAGTATATTAACTTATAATCGATTCCCAGTTACTCTTGTAACCCCACTCCAATCAATACAAATTCTTAATCGTCTCCTTAGCCGTGTCAAATCTCTATCTCCTTATCTCAGTTCGGCTTTTCTAGGCCGAACTCTACTTACCTCCAAACCTCAGTTCGACTGATCTAGGCCGAACCCTACGAGAGTTTGATTGAGAAGAACCCGACCGAGTAGATCCCTCATCAGCCCGATCGCTTGATCTATTGGCACGCGGCGCATCACACTAAGAGGGTCACCTCCACAGTGCCAATCGCAGACCGCGACTTTTCGGCCCAACAATCTTCTTGGCACGCCCGGTGGGATCCTCAGGTAACTCTTACCATTCCTACCGATAAAATGTCAAAAGACAACAGCCTAAATCTCAGGAATAGAGTTGTCCCTAGACATGTGGGGAACGACCAGGCCAGTAGCGCCGAGCACGCGGATGATCCGCCACTGATGCTACCGAAGGCTCCTGAGACCAGTGGTTTTAGCCATTCGGGCAAATGGCACGAATGCTGGAGGCTTTCGAGAGGACCCAACAGTCCATCGAAAATAATAGCCAGGAGCAAGGCGCCCGCGTAGACTCAATGTTGGCCGCGGTAACGGCCTCGAAAGAAAGAGTGGCTCAAATTGGGCAGGCATTAACCCGAAATGAACCGATTTGCCTCCACAATAACCCAGCAATTGCCGACGCAATCGGTTCCGATGGCGCCGGCAATGCCGACAGTACAACCGCAAGGAATTGCACCGCCGGCGACTACTTATCAAGCGGCGCAGCCGCTGGGGGCAGTACAACCGTAAGTGACCCCGTACCAGACGGGGGTGAGGCCGATGGGGCAGAACATCGGCCAGTAACAAGAGAACTATTGGGGGACTCCTCTGCCTCCCCCGCTGCCGTTTATCCAGCCTCAGGATGGAGGCAGGAACGGCGGACAGGTCCCTCCACAGGGACCACCTCAGCAGCAGGCTGGCCATCACGGGCCGCCACCTCCACCAGCGCAGCCGGCGGCTCCGGTACCTAAGGCCGGGCTCGCCAAAATGGCTTGGGGGCAGGTACGTCGGGCACGTCCCTCCGCAGGACCCACCTCAACTTTAGGCTAGCCACTGTGGCTCGCCACCTCCACCGGCGCAACTGGAGGCCGCAATACCTCCACCAACATCCACGCCCATGTGGAGGAGATCATCCGCAACACCTTCGGCACAGAGGCCAGGCCGGCAATTCGATTAGTGTTCAGGTCCCCGTATCCAGCTCATATTGATACAGACTACATGTACCCGGCCAATTGGAAGATGCCGAAGTTTGACAAGTTCTCAAGAGAGGAGAACGAGAACACAATCGAGCACAATGCTCGATTCACGGCCCAATGCCGGGAGGTGGCTGCCAGCCCATTCCTAAAAATGAGGCTCTTCAGCACGTCGTTAACCAAGACGGCGTTCTCATGGTATACGAGCTTGCCTCACAATTCCGTCAAGAATTGGAACGAGTTGGAGGCGAAATTCCATGAGTAGTTCTATCGGGCAGTGCCCGAATTGTCGGCTACCGATATTGCATCGTATCGGCAGAGTGCCGGAGAGACGGTCGAGGAATTCCTTAACCGTTTCAAGACGGCAAGAGACCGTTGCGTTATTATGATGTCTGAGGCCGAGTTTACAAAAATAGCTTTCATCGGCCTTCACTTCAAGACCCTAGATCATTTCGAGGGTTGATATTTTTCCAATCTGTTTGATTTAGGAGTTCGGGTTGCTCAATAAGAGCAAATCCAGAACAACAATAAAAATGAGTGGCCAAAATGGGGCTGCGAACAAGACTGGAGAAAGCCGAAGGATTATAACGTCGCATTCGTTGAACGAAATTAAGATCCCGGAGAAATTTTGAGTCTCAAAAATAAATCTTCAATTTATAGTTGAGATTTAAGATGGTCAAACTTCTGTTAATATTGTAATACCCCCATAATTTGGATTAATCCTATATATTAGATATAAATAGGGATAATTTTTTTAATTTGGCTACAATATTTTGAGCGGTGATTAGATCCAAGAGATTAAAAGGGTTAAGCGTGTTAGAGTTATAATAGTTCTAGAATAGGGTGTCACAGTTGGTATATGGGTTAATTATCAGCCATAAGTGTGAGATAAGCTTTGGCTGAGACATCATTATATAGCGAGCAGAGCGCGGCTCTCGGACTAATGACTGTTATGGGTGGAGTATGGCTTTCCACAGAGTCAGTTAAGACTAGTGAGACGAGTCTTACATCGCTTGGTTTGTGCCTGGGCTTGACGAGAACGTCAAGATTTAAAGGGAAGAGAAATGTAACACCCTTAAGATTTGAATCAGTTCCATATACAAGGTATAAATAGGACTAAACCTCTTAACTCGATTATAATATTTTGGACAGTAGTTAGGCCCAAGAGATTAGGAGGATTAAGCGTGCTAAAATTAAATCTAAAATATTAAGAGAATTAAATGTGCTTAAATTAGAATAATTTTAAAATGGATGACTCCTCAGAAGTGAAGCGTCTCAAATATATTATTCAAAATTGATATAATAGAAAATATTTTAATATTAGTTTTAACTGAGCCACTCTTTTACTTTGTAGATATCATGAAAGAGACTAACTCAGATATTTGAGAGGTAAAAAAGTAATTTTGTGTTTTATTTTAATAAAAGTAAGTTGATTTTAGCAATTTAATTTTCTAGACTTATGAAAGTCTCTCCCACTCATTGGCGCTAGACCTGGCAAACGGGCAGGTTGGATAACCCGCGGGTTATACAGGCATGAATAAAATTTATCCGTAAAATTTTAGGTAGCCAACGTTTTTATCCATACCCATTTGCGAGCAGGCGGACGGGTATGCGGGTGGTTACCCACAAGATTTTTTATTTTTTTTTGCTTCTTTACTTTTTCAATATAAAATATAAAATAAATAATTTTTAAAAGTATAACAATATTTATTTGAAATATTATAAAAAATAATAAACAATAAAAGATTTTTAAGCACATAAATTATGTGATGTAAAAAAATTTTATCATCCCAAAATTTTGTGATACAAAATTAATAAAATTTTTATAATTATAGAGTCAAATATAATAAAAATAAATCACAAAAACTCAATCCATAATTATAACTTTAGTAGTTGATTCTCTTAATTCCGAACTTTCACAAATTTTCAACAATGGCACCACAAAATTCTTGTCATCATATTCATCTATATTTTAAATTTTAAATAATTAATTATCATAGAACAAAAGGATATGGAGATGCAGCGCAGTACGAGAGGGGCCACAATGATAAAAAAAAATACAAAAAGAAGTTAGAGTTAGAATTTTTAAAAATATATAAATAAAATAATATATATTTTTAATTAGAAAATTTATACGGGTATATATGGGTACCCGCGGGTTGCCCAAAATGCCAACGACTAAATAGGTGCCCATCCGTTTTATCTATAATTTTTTAGGTAAAAAAAATTAATACCCATACGTGCAAATTTACGGGTAACCTGTGGATACCCACGGATACGAGTAGAAATTGCAAGGTCTAATTGGCGGGCATAATAGCGAGGTATCATTGTCGGAAAATGCTAGATGTACACCCCAAATGCGGTGTATATTTTACACCCACCCCATCCTGAGGTGAGGTGAATTGCACTCATCACATCGATGTGATGAGTGAAAAAATACCCACCCCAAAATGAGATGGGTATAAAATGTACGCCCCATTTGAAATGTACACCCAGCATTGCTCAGTTGGTGGTTAAATACTGGTCCAAAAATACTTTGAATATAAATTATTAGTATGCTCAACTCCTCAACTCTTAGATCCTAATGTGCTCTTCAAACTCATTTATGGATTGCCTTATAGCAAATGCACAAACAATTAATGCCACATGATATTACCCTCGCAGATAAAAAACTAGCCACACGTGAAAGTATTAGGGCATGTTTGGTTTACGATCGGAATGAAAATAAGAAACAGAATTAAATTATATTAGAATAAAGAATAAAATGACGAATTATGGATAAATATTTGGCTTATTATTGGAATGGAAATGAGAATGAATGATTGGGATACATCGGATTTTGAGAGAGCGCTTTGGGAGTAGTTTACTCCGAATTGGGTTATAAATGGATTGGGCCATGTAATTCCAATTTCAGAGTGGAACAGGGAATCAGAATTTGATTATTGTAAAACAAGCAATAATTATTAGAATCAGTGAATCGGTGTACCAAATAAGTCGTTAGGTGTAAAACAAACAACAACTATTGAAATCAGCGAATCAGAGGTGTGAATCAGAGTACCAAATAAGTCCTTATAATTAATTCTGATACTATATTGATATTATATGCCCTTGCGTTTGGTTCGGGAAAAAAAAAATTTAGTTATACCGGATATAGGTATAAGTTATGGTATTAGCAGGAATTAGTATAAATTTCTGTTTGGTTGGGTTTAAGAATTATACCGGGTTTAAAGAAAATTGTGTTTGGTAAATTATATAGGAATAAGAAGAATAAGAGGAATAAGAGAAAATTATATTTGGTTGGGTATAGAGGAATAAGAAGAATTGAGGGGATAAATATTTTTATTTACTATTTTGCCCTTTATGATATAATTTAAAATTAAATAAATTTATAGTATTAATCAACTTTATATTTAATTTAGATAAATATTAAAAAATTCAAATAATATTTACAATTAAATATTAAATTGTAATCTTAATATTTAATATTAAATATTAAATATTAATATTTAATATTTATCTAAATAGATAAATATTAATATTTAAATAAATATTAATATTTAATATTAATATTAAATATATTTAATATTAAATATTAAATATTAATATTTAATATTTATCTAAATAGATAAATATTAATATTTAAATAAATATTAATATTTAATATTAATATTAAATATATTTAATATTAATATTAAATATTAAATATTAAATATTTATCTGCTATTCCGCTTAGGGGTGGGAATAGCTAAACCCACCCCTTAGCGGGTTAAGCGGGTTATCCTGGGATAACCCGCTAAGGGGTGGGTTTAGCTATTCCCACCCCTTAAATCACGTTTGGATTTAAAAACGGGAATAACTGGTTATCCCCCCTTATTCCCGTTACCAAACGTGGCCTACAATAAACTCTGATACTGCATGAACTAACCAACCCAACCCCACAACTATTAGCAGCCTGTTGGGCCTTAATAGTTGATCCAAAATGCACAAGCCAGAATTGTTAGCACTGTGAGCTAATTCATATACATACCAAAGTGTAATTTCTGCATTTTGCAATGTGGGACTATTGAAGCTTTCCATTTCAAGCTTCATTATCACAAAGCCAAGCTTTGATGGAAAATGTTGTAACTACATTAAACTCATTCTACATTGTGGTTGATTAGTAAGCTCTATTTGCATGATGTGGCTCTTCGTTTGCTAGTGAGACCGCAACAATTATATTTTAATCGAATCAGTGTGATCTGCATGATATATTGTTATTTAAGAAAATGAAAGGGTAAAGTTTCTTATCGCACTTTCTCACCGTATTCTGTGGGCAATTCCAAATAGAACCTAAGATCTACACTACTAATTGTTCTAATACTCAGAAAAGTCATTAAGGCACCGTTTGTTTCGGGGCTAGAACATGTAATAAGAGGTTTATCCCCCTTATTGTATCAAACGCATCAAGAATTATTCGGTACAGTAGTTCTAGTACAAGCAGAATAAGCTGGAACAACAGTTCTTATCTATTATTTTATAATTTTTTTTTTTTACCAAACTACCCCTCCTCCCCTCCTTTCTCTCTTCCCAATACACTCTCATCATCACAAATCCCTCTCTCTCCTTTCTCTTTTTTCCTTCCCAATACACTCTCATCATCATAAATATCTCTCTCCTCTTTCTCTTTTCCTTCCCAATACACTCTCATCATCACAATCTCTTTATTCTTCTTATTCCTCATTCTCATACCAAACACAAAATCTCTTATCCCTGGAACCGAACCAAACGCTTTTTTACTCTTGTTCCGTACTTTATATCTATCCCCAGAATAGCTAGTTCTAGCTTATCCCGTTACCAAACGATACCTAAGGGTGTAGAGTATAGTGTCGTAGAAAACTATACTGCAACATATAGAAAAACTCCAGCTAGTTAGAAGATCCTTTTTCCTGAAGATCTGGAAGTTTAAGCTGAGCAATACAAACATACCCTCACAATTAAGAATCCAAATAGAGCACAAAGATAAAGCTGAAAATACTCAGAAGAAAGGTGAAACAGAGAAATACCGAAAGATGGCAAACTCGTAACGATCCAATTGAGAGCATATCACTGCTTCCAGCGTGCGTCGACATATACACGAATGCACGCGAACACAAAATCATCTGAATATATAAAGATGTACAGAATCAATTGTTTATACTACTCTTTCCATGAAGCTCTTCCATTAAAAAGCAGAGAAAATTACAGCGGAAATGAATGATACAGATGATAGGGAACAGTAAAATACATGATGCCGCCTTGTGTCGCTTTTGTACAGGCATATCACTGGGTTCCTTTTATACAAGGTGACTGCAGAGATAATGTGATTTAAGGTGAAAAAATGAATAACCTTTCACTACTGTTGCATTCTTATAAGGCGGTGAATCACTTTGCCGAACGGAGAGGAGACACATTGGGCACTATCTCTCTCTCTCTCTCTCTCTCTTTCTTACTACAGAATTTCCGCAGAAGAATTTCTAATCAAGCAATTCTATTTTCAGCCACGGGCGATAAAAATTCTAGCCATGCTCGATGAGATACCTCTCAGCTATTGCAGCATGCATAGCAGCGCCATTAGGAAGAACATCTTCATCGATCATGAAATAAGGAGAATGGCCTGTGTGAACTGACCCCAGCGTCTCGTTCCGCACGCCGATGTAGAAGAAGGCGGCGGGGATAACTTCGGAATAGAATGAGAAGTCTTCTGCCCCCATCAATCGAGAGACAACTTTGTAATTTTTGGGCCCGAAAAGTTCGACGGCCACCTTCTTTACGTGCTCATACATGAGCTCATCATTCACCATTGGTGGGTAAAAGCTTTCATTCTCAAAGAAATCGACTGAAGCTTTGCTTCTATAGACGCTAGACTGCGTAACTATTACCTGTTAAAAAGTAGCTGTCTTGGCATAAGAATTACCAAATGATGCTTTTATCAAAATACCAATAAATGTAAGGTGTCATGCTGCACCGTAAAATGTATCCAAACCCAACCTCTTCTATTCTCTGCCGAAGCTGGTAAAAGCTTGTGTTGGAGAAAGCCCGGAAAGTTCCACCAAGGACGACCGATTCAGGAGTCTTATCGAGATGATCAGCTCCATTAACTGATGCGACTGAGACAACCTGAAAGCATGAAGTGAGTAAGCACCATTAATGATACTAGCAATGGGTAAAGTGAGAGGAATGAAAAAAAAAGAAAAAAAAAAGAAGATCATTTAAGACTAATTTTCTTTAGAAAATTTTTTACACTTGTGTTAATTTTTACAGTAAGAAGACTCTAGAGATAAAAAGTATGCCTTTCAGCTTCAAGTTATCTTGGGAACATGGGCAAGACTAAGAAGAACAAAGTAAACAGAAATTAGGTTTATGCAGAGTAGCAGTATTTCAGAAATTATTCAGCTACCATGTTTTTAAGAACATAGTAAAACAGAATTTAGCCATAAAAGTGCGAGCAATTATCGATATCTGTTAATAGTTTTAAGAGAATCACTTAGTGTAACAGTAAGGCTTGCTACACTGTTTCCTTTTGGATTGTTCCGCACCACTAGAACCACCTCTCCTTTAACAGGCATTTATAATCGGGAGCATTGGAATTGATATTCTCGACTATTACTCAATTATTCATAGTTTGATTCCTTAATGATGTTTTTATGGATATTGAAATTAACAGAGAAAAAGTTCGTTTTTTTAAGAAAAAAAATTGCTTCTTTCTTTTCTCCTTTCCTTTAACCCATTTCCTGTCTTCCTACAATGATGTGTAGACAATCATTAAAAGAACCTGAGCTATTTTAACCATCATCACCTATACAACCACAACCACCAACACCACCACACCCCAAACCCTAAAACCACCCACCGCCACTTTAGAATAGATTTACTCCAGCAAATCAGCAAAGAATGCTAATCAAATAGTAATATAGCTAACTAAAAGATAGTGAAAGAGAAGAATAAGAGAAGTGATCGAGAAGGCAACCTAAGGGAATCTAAAACTAGACTAGAGGAAACAAATTCTTGCTATTTCTCAAGTAAAGGTATCATGTAACCTTCAACAAATCAACAGAGAAAGATATAAAAACAGTGTCTACTTGGAGAAGAATATTTGGAATCAAATAATATGGATAATCAGCAGAAAGAAGGTATTAGAAGAGAAGGGCAAGAGTTCGAGATGCAGGAAACAAGTTGATTATCCACATTATACGTTTCCTTTAAGCACTTAGGGAATTTAATTATCCATATTATCCCTAGTATGGATGAACAACTCGTTTCCTTTAAGAATATTTGGAAACAAATAATACAAATAATCAAATGACAGGTTTCAATTGAGAAAATTTATTCCATATCTATGATAACTAGAACTTAGGGAAAGGGGGAACGAAATATGTTGAACCATCTAAAGCCCATATTTTTCTAAATTAGTAAATTAAGTTTTGCCCAAGTCAGATAGGTCTAGAAGAGATTATAGAGACTGAAGATAACAAATAGTAGAAGAACGATCAGTTATGCTAAGCTTCAAATCAAATCATACCCTTTAGATTGTGAGCAAGATGCTTTCAATTATGCTGAACCACTAGGCCTAAATCAGTAATGCTCACGAACCATAATTGATAGTTGAAGAAGAAATAGTAGCAGAAAATTCAGTTTTTCTTCCAATCAGATTGAGAGCCAGATGCTATCAATTATGGTGATCTCTTGATTTGAACCTCGAGCAATGAAAACAATGATCAGCCCAAGGTTTTCAGCTGTAGTCCAGCAAAAGTCAAAATGTCATTTCTCTTCAAGCAGAAGTTGTTAGCCCGGCAGGAGACAAATCCTCCAGATAGTGTTCTATATGCGTTTGTCTATTAGTTTGTTCTATCTCGCAGGTTGCATTAGCCCCTTAGTTGCAGAACACTAATGCATCTCTTTCTGCTCTCTATGGCTTCATCTCAGCTCTCAGATTACTTAATACAGTAATTGTTGGCGTAATGCCATCACGACACTGTGCTAGTTTTTTAGTTTGCTTTTCTTTTAATTGCATGAAGCTTAGGTGTTACGATAAGAAACATACAATTGTACATACCATTCAAATAGGTATGTCTCATCACATGTTAAAGTATCTTATTGTACAGAAGTTTTTTTCTCCATGTCTTGCTTTGAATTTCAATGCAGTCATGTAGGCCTGTACAATCTCTCTCTATCTTGAAATTTACTTTAGTAAATTGGAATGTCATTAATTTGATAACAAGAAGTAAGAACACGTAATATAATGGCCTTATAAAGAGGTGCTGTTAGAGTAGCCTAGTCATCCAGAAAGCCCCCATGACTTTTCATCAGGCTGTTTGGTCTGATGGATAGTAAGAACTAAAATAATGGTCAGCTTGTACTAACTAGAAGAGTTAGTTTATAGGAATAGCACTGTAAGAACTAAATAGTTGAGACATAAAACCTGCGAGTCCAAAGGATCTGCTTCACGAGCCACAAGGTTCTGTAAACTGATGACAGCAGCAGAGGCAGCCAAAACAGGATTAATTGAGTGGTGCGCATTTCCAGAATGCCCCTCCTCTTGGCTCTGTATTACTGCTTTAAAAAATCCACATCCAGCAAGCAAGGGACCAGGTCTGGAACCAATTACAGAAGTGGGAAACTGATGCGATACGTGAACAGCAAAAATGGCTTCCACATCCTCCAGAGCGCCATCCTCAATCATCCGTTTAGCACCTATCCCAGCTTCCTCTGCGGGCTGAAACAGAAGTTTAACAGTACCCTGCAGTATATCTCCTTAACATTAGATTGAAAGAGTCAAGGCTTAGAGAAGGAAAAACATTAGTCTTTGTAGTTGGCATGATCACTAGTTCTTATATTAATTTTACAGTATTCCCACATTAGTAGTTTATTCATTTACGAATACATGACTTTCGGACAATCATACTTGTCATATTGTGAAAAAAAAGCACGTTCACTGTAAATCATGTTATTTTTTGGTTCAGAACAACCTTATATTTCTCCCTTTTTCACTTATGAGGGTCATATATTTTTGACCTCACAACTGAACAAAACCACCAAATAAATCTTCTAAAAGTAATACTAATGTCAATCACCAGTTATTACTATTAGAGAAAAAAAGTTAAAAGAGGTATAGCTTACAGAGAAAATTGAGAAAAATTGCTTGATTTGGAGTTAAAAAAAGAATCTGATGTGGAAAGAAAAGAGAGTAATGAACCTAATGAAATAATTGCAGCCCTAGCCACCTAGGAAAGCTGTAAGTAAAAATTTCAACTAACATGAGAGTATTTAAACAGAAAGTAGATGAGACATAAAATGGAAAGCTAATTTATGATCAGATGCACAAATTTCCATTCAGTTGAAGACAGAAGAAGAACAGACAGCACATACCTTAAGAAGGTGTTCGCGGGCTTTTAGTATCTTGGCTGCACCAAGAAGCATTGCTACATGAGCATCATGTCCGCAAGCGTGCATTTTACCTGGGACCTTGCTTTTGTGCTTCCATTCAACAGCTTCCTGAAGAAGAGGAAAAAAAAAAAAAACCCACAAAAGATCAATAATTTCTTTGGCCATAAATGTCAAGAACGCATAGTTTGCAGAGTTTTCTAAGTTTTCAACATTCAAAAACAGCATAGTTGCGGGAAGATAAAAACAAAGAGCAGAAGAAGCAATATACGAACAACAATTTATCGTATTTCACTCAACGCATGATTATCTGCTCTGAGCATGAGTAACCTTCTGAAAAAATAAAATGATGTACATTTTCACCAGACAAAAACCGTAACTTCATTCATAACAAAGGCGAGGCAACGACCCACACCTGCATGTGAATTGAAAATGTAATGTCGACACCATCAATATATCACAAATTTGCAGCTTTAACTCTGTATTGTACTTGGCTCAGAACATGAATATCTACTCTTGACATGAATAACCTTCCGAAAAAGACAAAATGATGTACTTGATCACGAGATATGAACGACGATTTCATTCATGACAAAGCAGAAGCATGGACCCACACCAGTACACCACATATGCATGTGCATCGAAAATATATCGTCGACTCCAATATGTCCCAGCTTGCAACTTTAACTCCAAAGTACCATACAAAAAACGTGCCGAATCTTTTGAAAAGACCAACCTTACCCCACCTAACTGATAAAGGAATCAAAAGGTAAAAAGATGATTCTGGAATCTACACAACCACATGGGACCATTCTATGCTAGCTTCAATCTAATATCAAGATGAAAGTTGCAGCAGCCCTTTTATGGCAGATACGACGCGCACGTTCACTATCATGCGAGCCTCTGCTGCTCTTCTGACAGATTACATCCGAAACATCAACTCATACAGAACAGAACAAAATGTGTCTCCTTGGCTAACAGAGGCATTTTAATTGCAGCAAAAAAAAAGGCGAAAAAAAGGAAAGAAGACAGCCAAACTCAGCAAGTAGCAATCTAATACAAACATGGATTAACTACAACTTTCAGCCTAAATAAATCCAAACTAACACTGACAAAATATAACCCATTTATAGTTACAGTTTCTAAACTAATAGACAATTTTACCATAGAAAATCACCCTATGACTTTGACCTCAAATAATAAGCAATTGACCGTTTTCGGATGACTATGCAACATTTGAAATTTCTAATTTTACGATCTAACGTGACAATTTGCTTGATTTGATTGATCTGATCCCCATCTGCCATGATTCAACTGACTACAATTTCAATTAAAATAAAAATTGTGTGCAAATTTTGTAACCGAAGAGCACTCAATTGGCTCTAACTAACCGAATTCAAAGGTTCAAGCAGCAAAATCAAAACTTTTACAGGTTGAGTGGTGGTTCTAAGATAAATTTTCACCAACAACCAAATTGAATTAGTAGATAGAGTTACTGGAGCATGCCATTGGAAGGGTTTTGAGCACGACCTGAATCGGGAGCGCGTCCATGTCGGCGCGGAGCGCCACGACCGGGCCACGGCCGGTGCCGATGGCGGCGACGAGCCCGGTGCGCGCGAGCGGGTAGCGGTACGCCACCCCCATGGCGTCGAGCTCCTCCCGGATCAACCGGCTCGTCTCCACCTCCTCGTAGGCGAGCTCGGGGCGCTCGTGGATCCGCCGCCGCAGCGTCCTCACCCGCTCCACCGCCTCCGCCCGCCGCGCCAACCCCAAAATCCCCTCCCTCCACTCCCCCTCCTCCGCCGCCTCCGCCGCCGCCGCGGCGTCCCCCCACGCCCTCCCCCCTCCGCCCCCGCCTCCACCATTACTACCGTTCCGATCCTTCCGAAAATGGTCGCGAGGTGCCCTAGAGAGGAGGATACCCTCGTCGAAGAAGGACCTCGAAGAGGAAGAAGAGGAAGAGGACGAGGACGAGGAGGTGATGAGGAGGAGAGCGAGAAAGAGTTTTAGTAACAAATTTGAGGCCATTAAGGAGAGCTTTGTATTAAAGAAAAAGGTAGTTACATAGAGAGAGGGGAAGAGAGAGAGAGGGAAAGGAAGGAATAAATAAATGAATTGGGGTGGGAATATAAAGAGAGAGAAAAGGTGCTGTTGTTGTTGTTTGTTTGTATTATTATAAGGTGAGTAGGAAGGAAAAATTATAGCATTCATATTTTCCATACTACACATATTATACATCAAATCTTGGATTTGATTACTAATATCTTACGCTGTTATTTTTTTAGCTTTTCTCATTATTGTCCTTATACAAAGATATTAATAAAAGTTAAATCCAAAATATAGCTTAAAATCAAAATTAATTTTTTATATATATATATATATATATATAGTCCGGCTATCATGCTTCTACAATACCAAATAATTGATGCTTATAAGTTTTTTACTGTTAGATTTATCTCTTTGACTAATTTAATCATTTAGATCATTCTATTCCACTAACCACTCACTTAACTTAAGGACCGGACCCACTATCATCCTAATCATACCTCTTTTTATCTAAGGGGTAAAAATATATAAACACCAATGACTTGGTACTTTTAAAAACATAGGAGCTGTGGTACTATGTTATCTATAACACTAAGCATTTAGTGCTATCAAATTTTCTGTCATTAGATCTATCTCTTTGATTATTTTCACCCTTTAAATTATATTATTTTTTTAATCATCTACTAAATTCTAGCGCCCACTTTCATCCTAACTGCACATTCTTTCATCTAAGGGTCAAAAATCTAATAGCACTGATAACTTATGCTATTAATAGTATAGTAGTCTAGGTCTACACACACATTAGTTATATTGAGCAAAATTCCAGCGAATTGATTCTACCTCGTGTTTAATTCATTAAAATTTTGAATTAAAAAAATCCGTTTGTATTCAGCTCGTTTATTAAATGAGCAATTGATTTCGACCCGAACGGGAGCTAGCTTACGAACAATAAACTATATTTTTTATCCAAATGTCACGGTTTATAATTTAAGCATTAAGTGATCTCATAAATTAATAATAAGAAAAAAAAAATATTCTTTTCAATTTTCAAACCGCCAATACCTAAAATTTATAAATTTTGATGTACAAATCAAAATTTAAATTTTAAAATAAAAAAAACACAGGACCTATAAAATATGAGCAATGTTATTCGTACATCCGATTTTGGATGTACGATATACACTTCATCCATTTAGGGATGAAGATTTTTTTACTGATTACTTCGAAATGCGAAATGATCAATAAAATTTACTGTACTCCAGAATAAATGGGATGTAAGATATACATATAATTTTGAATGTACAAAAAATATTTTATATAAAATATATTTTCTGATAGATTGTTAGAATTTTTTATATGATTAGAATTGAATAATATTTGATTATTAAAATTTTATTAGTAAATTATTGAAATTTTTTTAAATTGTATTGTTTTTTTTTATCATATATAATTCAAACAATATATGATTAAAAAAGATGATACAATCTAGAAAAATGCCAACAATCTACTAATAAAATTCTAACAATCCAATATTATCAAATTCTAACGATCTAATAAATTCTAACAAACCTACAAATGAAATTAAAAATCCTAACCATCTAAAACTCGAGGAATGAATTTTCATAATAAATAAAAATATTAAACACGATGAATGATTCTGTTCAACTTGACATCCCAATTCGCTTTCATGGTGCTTGCGTGGTGCACACGTGCACTAATAAAATTTAAGAAAAAAAAAAAAAAAAATTTCACGTCACATGCAGTGCAGGTAATAATAATAATAAATTGTCCTGCAGAGAGGACAGCGACAGGAATATTGAAGACGGCCTCTCCCGAGCGCACCTTTAACTCGTGACGGAATAAAAAGTGGGAGAAGAAAAAACAAGAACAAGATGGAAACGGAAATGGAACCGCTGACCTGTCATTACTGTCTTTCTTGGATGCCACTAATTAATTATTTTTGTTTTTTTTTTTTTTTTTTTGTAAAGAAAAAAATATATAGTAATAATGTAACAGTCAAAATAGAAAACAAAATTTCCCAACGCATCTTACTCAGCATGCACTTGGTTATTATATCTAGAAAACAATAAAAACATGTTTTAAATTTTTGTTGAAAATATTTGATCAATTTCGTAATGCCACATCGAAATTATATTTTATGGAATTAGAATATTTTTTCATCCATCCAACTTTAAATTATCTTATAGATTTGTAAATTTTTAATATAAAAATATTTTAATATTTTAATTAGGGATAATTCCTTTGCCTTTCTCCTCCAAATAATTATTGACTTATTTTTTTTTTTTTCTTTTTTTGGGTTAGAAATATGGAAATCGGAATGTTGACCCAACCATCCTCACGTCAGGAGAGATGTTAGCCCACTTAAGCTAATAATATCGTCTCCCAGCGAGAATCAAATCAGTAACCTCTCGCTCATACTATTTGTAGAAAGACGCACCCATTATATTTAGGAGGTATTTGGTTCGACTTATCTTATTAAGATTATAAATAATTCTGTCAGAATTATTATATTTAGTTTATCCAGTCTGTAATTCATTCAGTAATATTGCATTACAGATGGTGCAAGATTACACTAAAAATATTACCGAGAAAGATGTGGGTATCACATATTACTGAAGGCGGATAATATTACATTTCATGTAAAATTACAATTTGGCATTCCAACCCTTGTGCTCTTTCAATACGTTATTTTTAAAATTTTAATTTAAAATTTTGAATTGTCAAATTTTAAATTTTATATCTAATACTTCAAATTTAGATTTTAAATTTTAAATTTTTAATTTGAATTTTAAATTTAAATTTTAAATTAAAAAACTTTAAATTTTAGATTTTAGATTTAAAATTTAAAATTTAAAATTTAGATGTAAAATTTTAAAATTTCAAATTTTAAAATTTAAAACTTAAAATTTGAAAATTTAAAACCTTAAAATTTTAAATTTAGATTTTAAAATTTTAAATTTTAAATTTAGATTTTAAAATTTTAAATTTTAAATTTAGATTTTAAATTTTAAAATTTAAAATTTTAATTTATATTTTAAAATTTAAAATTTATATTTATACTTATATTTTAAATTTTAAAATTTTAAATTAAAATATAAAATTTTATATTTTATTCAGAATTTAAATTTAAATATTTTAAATTTTAAATATAAATATAAATTTAATTTTTAAATTCAATTACAAATTATATTAAAGTTATAGTTTAATAAAAAATAATATTAAATTTGACCATAAGAGTAATTTTGGAATAGACTATTCATTATTGTCAGGATTACTGAATTTTATAAAATGAATCAAATATAATAATTTTATTTACACTCTAATTCAATATTGTATTACTTCATTAAACCAAACACGGCAATACAAGATTAGTAATAATCCGATTCATTATTGTCAGGAATACTGAATTTTATAAAATAAATCAAATATAATAATTCTATATACACTGTAATTTAATATTATATTATTGTATTAAACCAAACACAGTAATACAAGATTATAGTAATTGTTACAGATAAATTGACATATTTTGTGAATTTGTCGGAGTCTTGAAGATTGAAGAAAACTTGAAGAACAAAGACATCAAACTCATGAAGAGGTGAATCCATGACACCCAGTTATGGTTAAATCTAGTTAATGGTGATTTATAATCATTCATGAGTTTAGAACCTTTTAGAATATGTTATGTATGTATAAAAATCGAAACTGCAAGTTTTGAGGGTTCAGAGTCTGGACCTTTGTGAAAAAGTCTGGACCCCGAACGTTATGTTTTTCTTACGCAGAAAAAGTCCGAACCTTTGTAAAAAAGTTTGGACCCCGAGCGTTATGCTTTTCTTGCGCGGAAAAAGTTCGAACCCCGAACGTCAATTTTTATTGTGCACTAAAAAATCCGGACCTTTTGGAAGAAGTCCGGACCCCGAACGTTGAATTTCTCTTACGCAAGAAAGGTCGGGTTCCGTGGTTAAAAAGTCAGGACTTTGAAGTTACTGTGCAACTTCAAAGTTCGGATCTTCTCAAAAAGGTCGGGATCTTGACGGGACAAAAACTTCCTAATTTGCAGTTTTTGATTCCTATTGTGATTCTAATTGCTTCTAACCTATAAACAAACCTCTGGTGTGTTATTGAATGTAGACAAGAAGAGAGAAACACTTTCTAATCATTAAATTCTTCTTTTTAATCTCTTGATCGTCTTCTTCGATCAAGAATCTTCATCAATTTGATTCGTGAGTCTTTAACTCGTTCTTTTCTTTAATGATCAAATTGATGAATGCTTAGAAGGTGTTGCCTCATACATATATGATTCTCTAAGCATCCAAATCACCACCAACTAGTTCCTAACGAGTTCCGGTAGGAACGTCGGCGCGTGGATTCGCGTGAAGGGCGAGGAGTCGGTGGAGACTTCGTGGACTCGAAGTCGGCGCGGATCGTGGATTCAAGATGAGTCGTGGACCAATGGAAGAGATCTACTTAGAACGTACGGTAAAGGTTGAGTCGTGGGGTAGCGTAATCACCTTATACGTGTTTTTAATCTTAGTAGATTTTTTCATGTGATCGGTCCCGTGGGTTTTTTTACTTCGAGAGGAGTTTTCCCACGTAAAATCTTGGCGTGTTGATTTATTTTTCGCATATATTTTTTATTTGCCTTAAGATTGTGAGTCTTATCGTTTACATCTATTCACCCCCCTCTAGGTATTGTTTCACCTATTTAGATTCTACGGTTCCATAACCTACATGTGGTATCAGAGCGGGTATAGGTTTGTAAACCATAGTTGAGGGTGAGAACATTAATCGACCCTCCTTCTGCGATGGAACTAATTATACTTATTGGAAGGTTCGCATGAGAGCTTTTTTAATTTCCATCGACGAACGGGTTTAGCAATCTATAGAGTTTGGATGAAAACATCCCACGGAGATTGTCGATGATGGTCACACCCCTAAACCTAGGACGAAGTGATCCAAGGAAGAAATTGATCTATCTTCTTATAACGGCAAGGGTATCAATATTTTACTTAATGCCTTGTTTCAAACCGAATTCTCTCACATCTCGGCCTGCGAGACCGCGAAAGAAATATGGGATACTCTACAAGTTACGCAGGAAGGAACAAGCTTGGTGAAGGTTCAAAAATTGCAAATGCTTACGAGTAAATTTGATTCCATTCGCATGGAAGAGAATAAAATGTTTACCGAGTACTATACTCGTTTGCAAGACATCATGAATACATGCGCGAGCTTGGGAGAGAAAATCTCAGAATCTAAAGTTGTAAAAAAGATCTTAAGAACTCTTCCGGAGAGATTTCGGCCTAAGGTTGCGTCAATAGAAATGGTAAAACATCCGAATGAAATTAGGGTAGAAGAATTAGTTGTTGCTCTTCAAACGTATGAGATGACTTTTTCCATTAACTCTTCTTCCGGCAAGTCTTATTCCAAAAATACAGGGATAGCATTAAAAATAACTAAAGAAGACAACACGTACTCATCCTCCTCCTATTCTGATGAAGACCTTTCTATTGAGGGTTCGAGAAGCAACTTGCTCTTTTGACAAGAAAGTTCTCTCGGAGTTTTAGAATGAACAATTCAAGCAAGCCAACATCCTTCTCCAAGCAAAGTAAGAACAAGGGCAAAGGAGCTTCAACCATTAATCCAAGGAAACATGAGGATTCTTCAAAAGAGAAGAAGAACACCAATGGACAAATCCAGTGTTTTAAGTGCAGAGGCTTTGGGCACATAGCATCGGATAATTCGAATAAAGAATCTTCCAAAAAGAAGGCTATGCAAGTCATCACTTAGAATGATTCCTCCTCAGAAGAGTCATCATCAAGTGATGAGGATACTAATGCTACGACATTACTTGCATCAACATGTTTTCCTTTCCTATGTTTAACATCTACTTCTACTGACTCTTTATCCGTCTCTTCTTTGCATGATAAATCTACAACGAAGAACGAGCCAAGTGATGAAGATTCCGAGGGAGAAGATCTAGCTATCGCATACCAACAACTGTTGCTTGAATCACGAAAATTGGCAAAGTATAACAAGAAATTGAGGAGAAGATTGTTAGAACTCAAATAACAATCCTCTAATGCAACTTCTCTAACAAAGACTCTTGAAGTGGAGAGAAACAATTTGATGGGCATCAACAACTCCCTTCAAGAAAAGTGTATGCTTCTTGGGAGTGAAAATGGGAAGCTACTCGATAAAGTCAATCACTTCTCGAAGCTTTACACCGAGGAACGTGAAGGAAATTTGCAAATGACTAAGACCATCATCCAACTCAAAGACGACATCAGGAGGTTCTCTTCTGGACTGAGCAAGTTGGATTGGTTGCTTGGTCTTGGTCAAACTAACAAATTTGGCCTTGGATATGAACGAACTTGTGTGAAACCAAGTTCAAGTGAACCAAAGTTCGTGCCTAAGTCGGTCTCACCCCTTTCTCCAACTAAAATTACTTCACCCAATGTTGGCAAACCATACACGTCACAAAACAATAAAATGCTGAATAAGGTGTGTTATCGTTGTGGAATAAAAGGGCACATCCAAAGGACATGCAAATAAGGGATGAATCAACGCTCAAATACCGTGAAGAATACAAGTTGGAAAACTAAGAAGCATCAACCAATTGTCAAAAATTAAGGAAAAACACCTCCCAAATCAAAGTTTACGTGGAAACCCAAGAAAATTGATCAGACAAAGAACATAAGTCCACCGAAAATTACACGTGTTCAATCATTGCCGACGCAACCTAAAACTCGTAAGGTTTAGGTGCGCAAAGGTGAACTCTTTCCTTGTCTACTCATACACACGTCTCTACATGTTTATGATAATACTTCTTGGTATTTGGATAGTGGTTGTTTCCGGCATATGACTGGTGATAAAAACTATTTTACTGCTTTTGAGAAAACCTCCGGAGGTCTTATTGTTTTCGGAGATGGACGATCTTCTAAAATAGTTACTAAAGAAACAATCACTATTCCCGATTGTCCTAGTTTGAATGATGTTCTATATGTTGAGGGCCTTAAGACGAATCTCATAAGCATTAGTTAGTTGTGTGATGATGGTTTTTCGGTAAATTTCTCTTCTACAGAATGCTCAATGACTGATGCTAATAATTTGTTCTTCTTGAAAGGGGTTAGATCTCAGAACAATTGTTATGTAGTTCTTATTAAACCAATTGAATATTGCAATCTAGTCTCACTCGACACTGAAACTCTTTCGCATGAAAAACTAGATCAATGATGTAATTAGACAATTTTAAAAAAAAATTCTAAAATATCCTTATTGAATTTAAAATTTTTCTTCAAATATCTTCTTTCTCTCTGGGGTTTACTAATGGGATTAGACTTTAGAATTGTATTTTAAATTTTGAAGAGTAAATTTAAAAATTGTCAATAATAGAAACTGATGTTTAAGCCAAAACCGTTTATTTATTTATCTTCTTTTCCAGGGGCACCAAATACAATGTTGGTCCCAAACAGGACCTTATGGTTAGGAAGTTGTTATCAAGCCAAATTATTTGATGTCTAAATCAAAAAGCAATTAAAATAAATTATTATTAATAACATGTGGGACGCAACAGAAGATTCGATCGTACCTTTTTATATAAGTTAGTTGTGTTAACTATTCTTTGCACATGATCGGTCTCGAATTGTAAAGATTGATTCACGTATCATCGGATTGCCGACAAAGATCTTCTAACATTTCAAACTCACAGTAGACTAAATTATGGGTGAGTTAAGTCTATATTCGGCTGCTCAAAACTCTCTGAAATTAACGAGTTAATGGAAGAATTGGTTTTCTCTGTTCAAGAAGGCACATAAATTTCTCACAAATTTTTTTAAAATTTTCTATATGTTTTCTGTGCATTCTTACAAGAAAATCACCTCTATATTTATGGTGGTTTTAAATAAAGATAGGTTAGAAGATTAAGCCTAATTGGTTTTTTATTTGTTATCCTAATATAATTAAAAAAATCTCTCTTCTTAGTTTTGCAAAAATAAAGCAAGATAAATCTAGTCTAATTAGATAGTACAATAATCTTCGGATTGAGTCTGATCATGAGCGCACCTAATTTGATTTTACTGAAAGCCAACACAATCCAATTAAATCTTGAATTTAACATCGTACAAATATAGAGGAGACTCTGTTCACTTGTACAGAGAAATTCATGTGTTTGTGGCAGATTTGTTCGTCCCGTGGATAAGGTATATTTCAAAAAAGAAAAAAGAAAAATTGGGCCTTTTTTCCTCAAACTCTGATTTTCAAACGGCACGACACCTTTTTCATAAAAGGCTTTAAAAATGGTCCCGGGGTGTGACAATCGGGCGATGTGAGACTCGTCTCGTTAGCCTTAACTGACTTTGTAGGGAGCCACTCTCCACCCACAACGGTTTTTAGTCTGATCTCACATTTTCGGCTGGTGATTGGCTCTGGTACCAACCGTGACGCCTTAGTTTCCTAAGGGGGCACCTATCCTAGAACTACTCTAGCTCTAGCATACTTAACCCTCCTAACCTTTTAGGCCTAGCCATCGCCCAACATGCTATAGCTAGGTTAAGAGGTTTAATCCTATTTATGCCTTATATATAGGACTAATCCAATCTTGGGGGTGTTACATTTTGTCACATCCAGAGTCCTTTTTGCAAAGTCTTTTATGAAAGAGGTGAAGTTTAAAATTCAGAGTTTGTGAAAAATGTCCAATTTTATTTTTTATACCTGCCTTGCCCACGGGATGTATAGACCGGCCACAAATATAGAAATTCTCTATCCACATGGATAAAGTCCGAGATTCTCTATCCGTACAAATAGAGTCTTTCCTATACTTGCATGGCATACTTGTCAAGCCCCGGGGGTCGAACTGCGATTTGGGCTTGCCAACAGATCCGCCACCTATATGAGAATCCCCGCATAGACGAAGCGTCAACCCTACAAAAGATAGAGTCTGCCAACTAACAGATAGCAGAGCTGAAATAAAACTGCTACATAAAAATAATAATTCACTGTACATCTGTAAAATCCAAAATACATGAACACCTCACCAAAGGGTAAATAAAAGTACAACACAGATTGTACAGGACTACAACCCAAAATCCGGGTGCATGGTACATTTATCTTACCAAAACTCATGTAGGGATCTAGCTCACGACTTCCTTACCTCGATCAGAAGAAGCAGCAGGTATAGGGACAGAAGCAGATGTCTCTGTAAAAAAAACACCAACGGCGGGTGTGAGAACTACATAAACAGAGTAGTCCTCCGTGGGTATCGTCTCCAAGACAAACGATCTGCCCACTAAGTGTACTAAAGTCAAAAGATAACTCAAAACTAAAAAGTATATAAGAAAGCTGGAAAAGAACTACAGTTATCATGCCTCTATCTACTATGCTACGACTCGCTCTCGAAGTGCTCAATCAACCCAATCATATTGACTGCCACATCGGGTTCAGTCAAACTTGCGCACACCTACTACTATGATATCCACGGAGGACTGGAATTACGTAGGGCATCCTGTTGGCTATTTATTTATGGGTTAAAATAGGTCCAACTTCATGTCCCGTGATAATAGACCCAGGAGACTAATAAGTTGAGTTGGGTGAGCCCAATAAGTTGAGTGGGGCTGCGGTCCACAATAGACCTAACGGCAAGAGGCCCAACAATAGACCTAACGTCCAGGTGGGTTGAGTCCGGTTGAGACCCGTGGGCGCTGTGTCTGTACGCTTTAAGTGAATTGGTTGCATATTTCTAACAGCTCGAGCTTTTGGGATTAATGGTTAGCGCCAACGATTCATCACATCCCACTCGAACTGCATCGACGTCACGCAGAGAAACAAAGTAATAGGCCCAGCTCCGGAGCGACGCTCGAGGGATGTGACCCCACTGAGAAAAATTGCGCATCTCAGTCGAGCTCAATATGGCTCATGCAAGCTATAGTCCAAATCCACGATCAACCAGATCGACAAACTCACAACTCACAAAAAGCTCACAACATAGGCCGAAAACACTCAATAGCCCAGGATCACCGTCAACCCGAACGACTCCTGATAGAGATGTCAATGGGTCGGATTCGGGGCTAATAAGTCCACCAACTGGTGAGATAAGCCGCAGAACAACCGAAGAAGCTAACCGGTCCAATCGCTGAAAACATGATCCGGGCGCCCGACTGTTCCCCCGAGTGCCCCATCTCACGCGGCTATAGTAATAATGGGCGGTCCTGCGGGTGCCCGCTCTGCTACAGTAGAGGGCTCGAAAGTGCGTAATACTATAGTCTCGTCAACTTAGCTACCAGGGCATCCGAATCGCGCGTCCGCTGCTACAATGGTGCGTCCGAAAGTCACCAACTCCCAACCATTCCTACCAACTGTACTGTTAGGCACGAATCTCGAGAAAATCTCATCCATTCAGGTTTCGGGCTGCTACAGTAACTTTCGGGCGTCCAAGAGAGGGATCCGCAAATAGGTAAGGTTTCCAATCATCTGAAACATTTTTAGGGCGCCCGAAATTATCTGGAACTCAAGTTTCTTTGCCATTTGCGTTCTAAGTTCGTTTGTATGTCCCGTGGGTATTAATGCTAATTGTTAAAAAGAAAAAAAAAAATTAGGCGTTTATCACAAACTCTGATTTTCGAACGACACCTATTTTATAGAAAGCTTTATAAGAAGGGTCCGAAGCATGATAATTTTAAATTATAGTTGTACAAAAAACTAATATCTGTCAACTTTTAGGTGAAATGAATATTTATTTATTTTTTAGTAAATTTAATATTATTGGATGAAGTTTGATTATATACATGCAGATTCATACCAAACAAAATTTTGATCAGGACCACAGACAGCAACACATTGTAAAAACTTGTCCAAACAAGTTCTTACCCAAATTGGCAAGTTGTATGGACCAGAAACTGGTCACTTCAAATAAAGTTGTGGTTTTGACAGCTCCTTTCCTCAGAAAATTCCAAAGATATTTCGAAAGTTGAGTATCTAGAAATTATTGCAAGGACTATAGTCTATGGACTAAGTTTTGAAATGTTCAGCCTAAATACTTTAAAATTTAGAGTTAATTTTTGGCTAAATTATAAAAAATCTTCCCCTAAAACTCTGTTGTTTCACTTTCCCCCCCTGACTTTTAAAAATCTATATTTTGCCCCCTCCCTCTCTCTCCGACCCATTGACATCCCCTCTCACTCGTAGACACTTAGAGCTTCCCTCTTCACCTTCCTCTCCATCTTCTTCCTCATTCTCCACCCTGCGTTGTGGAGAAGAGCCAGCGGCAGTAGCATCATCTCCACCCGAGCACTTTTTCTTCTACCTTCTTCGTGCCGAAGCTTCGAGGCTTGGTTGCCAGAGTTGTGTAGCTTGCTCTTGTGGTGGAGAGCATGACCGCGGACCTCTCTTCAGCTGATGTTGAGGTAGGCATAGTGTTTTTTCAAGTTTTCAATGTTTCTGTTGTTTTTGGAGCTTATTTAAGAGAGTTGAGTTTTGTTGGATTTTGGATTTATCCTCTTTCCTCTGGTTTCTTGTGTGTTTGTGTTCTTGCTTGTGCTGTGGTTTTGGAGCAGAGTGAGGAGTTGTGGTAAAATGTCACGCCCCGACTTTTGAAAAGCGGTCTAATTTTTTTTTAAAAAAAAAAAAAATCAGAGTTTAAACTTGAAAACCAAGATATGAACAGATCGCCACACACATAGAAGATTCTCTCTTCATTCGGACAGAGTCTTCTTTATACATGCACGGCTAGGCAAGTACAACATATACAATCAGAGTACTAAATGACATAAACTGAAACATACCAAATCATAACTATACACAATCTATCTGTAATACTAAAAGCTCAGCCAGTCGAAGCTGGCAACAAGGGACGGCTTTATCGGATATGCTCTTAACAACGTCCCAGCATCCCACCACCCGATCGACCTGAAATGGTGGTCACCCAAAGGGTGTGAGATACAACATAAATGTATCCCAGTGGGCACGACGAGCCGAAAAATAGCAAATCGTACCTACTGGCATACTATAATCAGCGGATAGTAAAAGATCAGTAGGTAAAGGCTGATATAACAAGCAGATAACTAAATGAATTATAATCACAGTACTGAGCATATAAGGGTACAGAAATATAAATGCTAGAGCATGCTGAAATAGATATACCAACTATAGTAGCGAGGCAATGCCAAAGAAAACATCATGGATCACTAACGAGGAATACCGCTACTGTAATCCAACAACTATCAAAATACCATGCACAACTCAAGTGAAGATACTATGCATCAACTGAACATATAGTAATCCGAAAGTATACCCAATCACTCTAGCTCGTCATGTAGACCCGGCCAAGGCTTGCCCAACAGGTCACAAAGACCAAAACAAGTACCACTCCGAAGGGACATAACCACCGCATTCAAAGTCGCTAACTCTGTCTAAGAGCGGCGTAACATATCCACCCGCACTCAAAGTCGTTAACTCTGTCTAAGAGCGGGGAACAACAAATCTAGGGGTGAAGCTCCCGGGGTGACGAACCCTATCTATAAAACAACACCCCCATCTAGGCCGGTAAACTGAAGTACTCAGGGTTGTGATCCCTGTCTAAGAACTACAGCGCCACACAAGCCATAGTCACATATGTATGCTCAAGGCTCCAATAACCGAGACTCAGTAGATAAACTCATGGTTGAATAACAAGATGCACTACACTATCCAGAAGGGAAATAATATTGCAAGTATCCAAAAGAACACATACTAAGGACCTAATCATGAGCTGAGTAAACCAACCGATCGATAAGGTCAAAATCTTAGAAAAAATCACCAATCAACATGATAAATGTTCAGGTATAATCTGATATTCAACGGGTGACCAATCAAGTATGACAAATGTCCAGATAAAATCTAAGTATACTGATGATTAATCAAGCATGACAAATGTCCAGATAAAATCTAAGTATACTAATGACGAATCAAGCATGGAAATGTCAAGATAAAATCTAAGTATACTAATTAACAATCAAGTATGATATATGTCCAAGAATAAGCGAGTAATAAGCAATCAATGGAAGTAAAGCTCAAAATAGGATCAGGGCTAGCATGAAACATAGGGGTCCGACCAAATATGGTACCCTAGAGGGCCGAGATGATAAAGTCCGGATCGAAGATAAACCCACCTCAGTGTAGGCGATCCTGAAGCTTGCTGAACTACTGGGGTGCTGGAGCCGAACTGCTAGGCCCTGAACAATAAACTCAAATTAGTAACAAACTCACTAATACCCATCCCATCGACACTACATAACTAAAACCATTACGCTGTAGACTTTCCCACAAGTCACGGGGTTTACTGAAATTTTCAAAAACCCGCCGAACGACCGACTACGGCCCGAATAGTATCTACGAGTTCCCAAATATGACGTAACTTCACACGTTGTCCCGGAATGATCTATTTAATATGTCCGAGCAGCCAGGGACCAATTTGTAAATATATTTTGAAATTTTAGATTTAATATAATATGTTTTGAAATATTATAAACAAGAAAAGAGAAATAACTATTTCGGGTTTGGATTCTCGGGTTCGGGTTCGGGTTCAGGTTCGAATTTTGGAATTTTGGTCGGGTTCGAATTTGGATATAAATTTTTAAAATTCGTTGGATTCGAATTCAGATTCGGATTTGATTGTTAGCGTCAACCCGAACGACTCCTGATAGTAAAATTTAGGGATAATTGTCTGTGTACCCCTGAAATATGAAGAAATATCTGATTTACCCCTCTTATTTTTTTCTTTCCAATATACCCTTCATACGTTCCACCGTTATTAAAAATACCCCTACCGTTTTCCTTTGTTAAGTTAACTAGGGTTAAACTAGAGTTAAATAATAATCGGAGTTGAAAACTATCAGATATACCTATTTTGCCCGGGTTTAGGGTTTAGGGTTTAGGATTTTTTAGGGTTTTAGGGTTTAGGGTTTAGGGTTTTAGGGTTTAGGGTTTAGGGTTTTAGGGTTTAGGGGTTTAGGGTTTAGGGTATATTTGAAAGGGCAAAATAGTAATTACACACAGATAACGGCAGTTTCAAATGGTACACTAACAGAGTTTAACTTCAGGGGTATTTTGGAAAGAAGTTGAAACATAAGAAGGGTAGTTTTAATATTAGCCTTCTAAGAGGGATAAATATGAAAACAGAAAAATTTTTAGGGGTATGTAAGAAATTGCCCCTAAAATTTAATATCATACACAATTCTACAAGCTCCAACAGCTATAAATGAGATAATCAATTCACTTAAAAAAGCATACAACAGAACACTTATGGTAATATAATCCAAATGGACATCGGCTATGTAGGCAAAATGCTGGCCTACTCATCAACAATTCGGCCTTCAAATTATTTTTAAAATAAAATAAATTATAAAATATGTCGACTTATCTATTTATAAATATATATCAAAAGTTTTTAAGCAGTAAAAAAATAAATTTCTTACGTTTAATCAAGCAAAATAATAATAATAATAATAATAAACTCATTAGAAATAAGTTATTATTGAATAATTTATTTGGATGTTCCAAATAGGCCTTAATTTTTTTTTTCTTATATAATAAATATTGGTGGTTTTACAACTACTTGATTGCAAAGGCTATAGGTATTAAATTTTACTTATTTTATACACAAATAAGATAAAGATTAGGCTTAAACATAGAAAGCCTCCCCTAATAACTGCTTTTTCATTTTACTCTCCGTCTTTTAAAAATCTCTATTTTATTTTTTAAAAATTTAAAATTATAACACTTAACTCGGTACTGCTATAATTTTATCACTATTCTGTATATAAATTATTTGGTACAACTGAGTAATTACTAATATACTCATTAAACCCCTAAAAATGATGAAAATAAAAAATTAATTAGTTAATTGTTAGGATCTTTTTCATAAAGTTATCTATTTTGAGAATAAATATACAATGTTTATACACTCCCACTATTTTCAAGAATATAATAAGTATTTCAATAGGTTTTTTTGCTTGTACTGTGCAATTTAAGCACGATAGGGACAAAATTATAATAGTGCAAAGTAATTAAGTGCTACTTTAAGAAAAAAAATTTATATCCAAGCAAAAAAACCTTGTAATAGAAGAAAATGGATTTTTTTTTTTTTATTTTGTTGGAATCAGTATTTTCGGATATCGATTATATAATTCAGAATTTAAAATTTTAAAATAAAATAATATAAAAAAAAGATATTAAAAAAAATATTTTATTAATAAGAAATATTCAATTATATTCTCGATGAATCATGTCTACTATGACCGATAGTAAATTATTCCACGCCTTGCTCTCTCTCTCTCTCTCTCTCTCTATATATATATATATATATATATATATATATATATATATATATATATATATATATATATATATATATAAAGTTAGGTTGGAATACTATTAATAATATCAAGTCATTTGTGCTATTAAGTTTTTAACCATTAGATTAAAAAATGTGTGGTTGAGATGATAGTGGGCCCCTTGGATTTAATAGGTTGTTGGAGAAATAGTAAAATCTAACAGGTAAAAATAATCAAAGGGGTTGATCTAAGGGTAGAAAACTTAATAGCACCAATGACCTCGTACTATTAATAGTATAGTAGCCGCACTATATATATATATATATATATATATATATATATATATATGAGCAATGCTACCTGTACACCCCGAAGGGGTGTATATCATACACCTCCACCATTTTAATGGTGGCGATACTTTTTACGGGTCACATCAAGTGACCCATCATCACACCCCCACCCTTAGATGGGTGGGGTGTATGATGTACACCCCGAAAAGGGTGTACACATAGCATTTTCCTATATATATATATATATATATATATATATATATATATATATATATATATATATATATATATATAGTCCGGCTAGAATACTATCAATAGCACCAAGCAAGTTTTCTTCCGTTGGATGAAAAGATATGCGGTTGGGATTATAGCGGTCTCCTAAGATTATTACTATTCAACCAACCACCTAGTAAACCCTATGGGACCACTATCATCTTAACCACACATTTTTTAATCCAAAAGCTAAAAACTTGATAGCACTAATGATTTGGTGCTATCGATAGTATTCTAGCATAATTATATATATATATATATATATATATATATATATATATATATATATATATATATATATATATATATATATATATATATATATATATAGAGAGAGAGAGAGAGAGAGAGAGAGAGAGAGAGTCCGGCTAGAATACTATCGATAGCACCAAATAATTGGTGCTATAAAGTTTTCAGCCGTTGGATGAAAAGATATGCGGTTGGGATTATAGTGGTCTCCTAAGATTTTTACTATTCAACCAACCACCTAGTAAACCCTAGGGGACCACTATAATCCCAACCGCATTTTTTTTTATCCAACGGCTAAAAACTTGATAGCACCAATGGCTTGGTGCTATCGATAGTATTCCAGCCTAATTATATATATATATTAAGAAATATGCGGTTAGGATAATAGTGGTTTCCTAGGGTTTAGTGGGTGGTTGGTTGAATAGTAAAAATCTTAGGGGACCATTATAATTCCAACCGCGCATACTTTCATCCAAGAGCTAAAAACTTGGTAGCACCAATTGCTTGGTGCTAGACTCTATATATATATATATATATATATATATATATATATATATATATATATATATATATATATATATATATTATAAGTCATAATAATGATAAATTCAACTTTTAATTTAGATAATTACAAATCTAAATTTAATTAGATAAATTTTTAAATATAAAGTATAATATGAATAAATTTTATTTTTAACTAAATTTTAGATTAAGTTAGAATTATTATTTTCAATATTTTTTAGTAAATAAATAAATTTTCATAATATATTATATATTTTTCAAAAGTTTATATTTTTGGGTAAAACAAAAATCCTTGGAACAGCATATAACTACTAGAATAGGAGAAAAATATTACAGATACTTTTATAAATTTTAAAATATCATATTTACTCTTGAAAAAATAAAATATCTTAATTAATTTTAAAAAATTATTTTAAATATATTTATTTATTCTCAAATTTACTGAGAATTTTAGAAAGATATTGTGATAATTTCACGATAAATTTAAAAATATTAAATAATAGTAAGAACTAAATTTGTAAAAACTCTATATATTTAAAGGGAAAAACTAAGTGTACATATTTAAATGTACCCCCACATTTACCTGTCACTTCGGTCCAGCCGTTTTGTCGCCACCTGCAATAAGCATATAAATCTAGAATTAAATTTTAGAAAAATAATTTATTAATTTCCAAATAAATTTAAAAATTTTGAATACGTGACACTTTCGAAATTTGAATTATTTATATATATAAATAATATAATGAGACTAAATATTTTAATCCGGCTATAATATTTTGGATGATAATAAGGTCTAAGAGGTTAAGAGAGCTAAATGTGCTAGAGTTAAAATAGTTCTAGAATGAATGATCTCTTGGGAAGTGGGGCGTCACAGTTGGTATCAGAGCCATTCACCAGTCGAAAATATAAGATGAGTCTCGATTGAGTCAGGATTATATAGCGGGTAGAGCGAGACTCTCAAGCTAATGGCCGTTGTGGGTGAAGTGGAGCTCCCCATAAGGTGGTCGGCTAAGGCTAGCGAGACGAGTCTCACATTGCCTGGTACTTGTGAGTGTCTTTCGGTCTGACGTGGACGTCAGGACTTAAAGAGAGAAGAATGTGACACTTTCGAAATTTGGATTAGTCTTATATATAAATAATATAATATGACTAAATCTCTTAATCCGGTTATAACATTTTGGATGATAGTAAGGCCCAAAAAAATTAAAAGAATTAAGCGTGAGAGAGCTAGAGTAGTTCTAGAATGGATGACCTCCGAAAAATGGGGCGTCACAGAATAATAGTAAAAAATAAATAAGTAAAAATTTTATATTTAAACTTACACTTACTGTTGTACCGATGGCTGAGATAAATAAATAAATCCGAACTTTCAAAAGTCTAAGATATAAAATATATAGACAGATCAACTATCCCTAACGCAAACGAAAAAAACTTGATAGTTGATGCTCGAGATTCCGAATTCAAAGTCTAGTTGCTTCATATTTTCAGTTAAATTTATTTCAAAATAAACGAAATAAATAATATACTATCTTTCTCTTAAAAATAAGATGTACAGGCAGTAGTACAACTCAATAATTAAATTAGTAAAATATATCTGAGATATAAGTATCTCAAATATAAGATCTATAGATAGTGCTGAGATAGTACTGTATAATAATTAATAAATAGAGCCGACGTAATACTGTATAATAATTAAATTTATAAAAATAAATAATTTGAGATAAAAAAATAAAATAAAATAAAATAAAATTCTGAGATAGTACTGTATAATAATTAAATTTGTAAATATAAACTACAATTGCACGTGTGTAAATTTTGATTGATCAGCAGGAGAGGAGAAAAGGGCAGAAGGCTGGCAGTGTTTCCTGCGCCTGCTGGCAGCTGGCTGCTAGTTGCGACAGTGGCAGCACAACAGCACGTCAGCACGTCAGAGATTTATTGCAGCACGTGGAAGAAATATGGCCGGCAATTGACCCAGCGATCCACTCGGTAACGGGATAAGAAAGAACTAACTATTTCAAAAATAAGTATAAAATACGAAACTAGTGTAAAAAAGTATTTGGAATGATTTCAGGATAAGAAATTTTTTATTTGATAGGAGAATGAGGAATAAGAGGAATAAAAAGTTTTAATTAGAATAAATTATTTTTTTTGCCCTCCAACTTTATTATGTAATACTAAGGTAAGAGATGTTGCCTCGGTTGACGTGAGAGGGTATTTAAGAAAAAAATAAGAGGGTGGTTGAAAAGAGTGAGAACAATATTTCTCATTTATTCTAGTTATACTGAAACAAGCTATACCAATTGATTTATGGTACATTTGAAAGAATAAAAAAAATATCTCTCTTATTTTTGGTTCTGTACGGAATACAAACAATAAATGAAAAAGAGAAAGATAAAAAAGCACGGAATATTTTTTACCCACTTTTATGTCTCCTTTACTATCTCATTCATTTTAAGCAATATTTTAAGGTTAAAATATTTTAAAAAATATTTAAAATTTTGACTTTTTATTTTTTTATTTATGATTGTACTCCATGAAGAAGATTAAATGATTAATAAAAAAAATTTATTTATTCTATGCCAAATTTAATTTTTAATATATTTTTATTATTTTAAGAATATTTTTGATATAAATTATAAGAAATAGATTGAATAATAACGAAATTCTGACGAAAGGGAGATAAATGTATAAATTTCAATTTTTTAAAAAATAAAATATAAAAAAAATTAAAAAAATAATGAATATTTATAGAAAAAATTTCTATAATTTAACCATATTTTAAGGAGGCAATTGATTATATACTCCTAAAAAGTTTTAGATTTCTTTATTTCAAATTATTTTAACTATATTTCTAAAGTTAAATTTTGGTAGTGAATTATTAGAAACCATCGATATTTCTGTAAAATTATTATTTTATCTTTTCAAATATGTCGTTCTGCCTTCATAAACTTTTTTTATTTATCCGTAAATTAAGAGTAAAAAAAAATATTTTGATATTTTTCCTTTCAAATAGTAAAAGGAGGTATTTTGATTTATTCTCTTTCAAATATACCATTCTTTCAGAGTTTTCTTATTTGCCTTTTAAGTTAGAAACAAAAAAAAAATATTTTATTATTATTTTTTTAATTTTAATAGAAATTTAATTCGACGTGACTTAAGGAATACTAACAAAGAGAGTAATTTTAAATAACAGAAAAATATATCAGGGATATATTTGAAATAAAAAAAGTAAAAATAAATCAAATATTTCAAAAATTTTGAGAGGTATATATAAGTAATTATTTTTATTTTAAAAATAGAATGAAACAAGGCATTCTGTGCATCACATTATAAATATATAATTATTATTTTTAATATGTATATTATTTTAGTTATCATACTTAACTATCAAATATTAATTTCTTGATCAAATTAAATAAATATATATTTTTAAGTTTCACTTTTTATAAAACTAATATGTAATAATAAAAAATAAGATCAGCTAAGTTGATTTTAAATCATTAGATTTTAATATAACTTGATCAAGAAAATTAGACTAATTTTATTAAAATCGAACCGGTTTGATGGTTTATTAAAATTAGACTAATTCCAATCATTTTAAAAAAATTTGATTTTACAAAAAGCATAATTAATTAAGGTAACAAAAATATGCAAAACCCATAGGAACTATTTATCATTTTGATTCGACTATTTAATTTTTTAAAATTTTAATTTTAGAATCTTAGTTTTTAATTTATTCAATTAAAATTATTTGATAGTTCTTTTGATGCAAAATTTTAAATAATTATCAACTTCAATAAATTTATAGTTACATAAACTATATGAAATATACTAATTTAATTTATAAAAATAAATGACAAATTCGAATTTTTAAGTTAAAAAGTTATTAATTAGTTCGGATCAAATAAATTAAAAAAAAATTGATAGCAAAATTAAAAATAAAAGATATTAAATAATCAAATCAAAATAGATAATAGTTGACTTAAATTTTAAGTATTTTTTATTTTGGAATAATATCTTATATATATACCTTTCAAATATCTTATTTACCCTACAATTTTTTTATATATTCCTCATATATTCCTTCGTTATTCAAAAATGTTCCAACTGTTAGTATCCGTAGTAATTTCGAGTTAAAATTTTACTCGAGTTAAAATTTTACTTGAGTTAAGAAAAAGTTAAATACCTATTTTACCGAGAGCAAATAAAAAAAAGTTGGTGACGGTAAAAAGATATATTTTAGAAGGTAAAAAATTAAAATATTTTTATTATCCTTTTAGGTAAATCGGAAAAATTGATTACCATAAAAAAAATATTTAAAAGAATGAAATAGTAATTTTATATAAATAACGAACAATTACTAACCGTTTAAAAGAATTTGAAATGTTAAAAAATTATTTTTAATATTTTTTTTAAGAGGAATAAAAAAAAATAGAGTAAAAAAAGCAATTATCTTTTTTATTTTTAATTAATTAAAGATTGGTAAAGAAAACGAATAATCATCATTAGATATATTCCTTTTTTTTTTCATAATAAATTTATTTTATTAATTCATATGTTGTCTCTCTCGTACACTGCTTTTGAATAATGGTTTAGCGCCCAGTGCCCGTCGTTTTCGTTGGAACCAACATAAGTCCATGAGAAAAAAAATAGACAATAAGACAATATATATATATATATATATATATATATATATATATATATATATATAAATATAAAGTCTTCTGTTTTTTTGAAAGTACGAAAATATGACGTCTTATTTTTCATAGGGTTATCCATTCTAGAATTACTCTAGCTCTAGCACTCTTAACTTTCTTAACCTCTTGGACCTTACTACCACCCAAAATACTTTAGCCGGATTAAGAAATTTAGTTCTATATAGGATCCAAATTTCAAGGGTGTCACGTTCTTCCCTCCTTTAAGTCCTGACGTCCACGTCAGGCTCAAAGACACTCACATGCACCAGGCGATGTGAGACTCGTCTCGGGGGAGCTGCTCTCCACCCACAACGGTCATTAGCTGGAGAGCCTCGTTCTACCCGCTATATAATCCTAGCTCAGCCGAGACTCATCTCACATTTTCGATTGGTGAATGGCTCTAATACCGACCTTGTGGGGAGCTGCACTTCACCCACAACGGTCATTAGCTGGGGAGCCTTGCTCTACCCGTTATATAACTCTAGATCAGTCGAGACTCATCTCACATTTTCAGTCGAGACTCATCTCACATTTCCGGCCGGTACAACGGTCATTAGCTCGGGAGCCTCGCTCTACCTGCTATATAACTCTAGCTCAGCCGAGACTCATCTCACATTTCCGGCCCGCTATATAACTCTAGCTTAGCCGAGACTCATCTCACATTTCCGGCCGGTACAACGGTCATTAGCTGGGGAGTCTCGCTTTACCTGCTATATAACTCTAGCTCAGCCGAGACTCATCTCACATTTCCGGCCGGTGAATGGCTCAGATACCAACTGTGACGCCCTACTTCCCGAGGGGGTCACCCATCCTAAAACTACTCTAGCTCTAGCACGCTTACCTCTCTTAACTTCTTGGGTTTTACTACCACCCAAAATTCTATAGCCGGATTAGTTGATTTAGTCCTATTATATCATTTATATATAGAATTAATCCAAATTTCAGGAGTGTCACAGAAAATGTTTGTATTTGTAAGTTGTTTTCGATAATAAAATATTCGATTCGATGATTGATTTCGTTAAATATGATCTACGCTATTATAACTACTTAGAAATTAAATTTTATAATTTTTCAATATGATTTACCAAGCGATTAAAAAGTCTCAAAAATGATTATTTTAACGGCCGATGTGGTACGTTTGTAAGTTTAACGGTGTAGAACAATCCAAATTAAATAAAATTTTCATAAAAAATTTTACTTAACATCAAAAGTAAAATCAATACTTTTGATTTGAAATTTGAATCTTTTATTACTATTTTTTATGATATTTTTATTTTCAACCGTTCATTTTGAGATTACTTGTTTACTAGGCAAATAAAGTCAAAAATTATAAAATTTAATTTCTAAATAGTTCCAACATTTTAGATCATGTCTAACGGAGCCGATCGTCAAATCGGATGTCCCATTGTCAGAAAAAACTTACAAATATGGAGGCCTCTATACTTTCGAAAGTATAAGAGTGAAGCTCTCTCTATATATATATCTCAATACTTCAAAAATATTATATTTTTTTATTTTAAATATATTATTTATAATTTTTTTTATTATTTAAAAACATTTTTGCTGTTAATATCATCGGGGTTAAATTTTTATCTAAGTTAAAAAAGATTAAAAAGTCCTTTTTGTTTCAAATTTAAAGACAAATAAGAAAAATTGATAATGACAGAAAAGTATATTTGAAAAGATAAAAAATTAAAATATTTTTATTATTTCTAATTTATGAACAAATAAGAAAAGTTGATAATGGAAAGAAAAAAATAGTAATTTTATAAAAATAACGATTGTTTCTAACAGTTCATTAATAAAATCTAATTTTAAAAAAATAATTTTAGTTTTAATATTAATCTTCTAAAATGAATAAATAAGAGAGTTGAGATCTTTTCAAGGGGTATATAGAAAATTGCCTCTTGTACCTAATATACTTTTCAAAATTTTAAAAATATATAATATATTTCTAATTAATCAAAATATTTTTATTATTTCTTTTAAAAAAATAAAATATGCTCAAAATTTTAGAATTTACTAATAAGATTTAAAATCTAGAGGAGTATTTTGATAATTTTAGAATAAATTTAAAATTTTAATATAGTGGTCAGGAGTAAATAAGCAAAAGCCTATGTTTTTCATTATAAAATAATATACATTTTACACCTAATTATTTTAGAATTTAAAAATCTCATTTGGATGTGTAATATTTTTTAAAAAAACTAACAAAAAAAGTGAGTAAACTTTAACCTTCAATTTTTAGTATTTTTTTAAAAAATTGATTAAGTGAATAAGTTTTGGCCTTTTAAAAATTAGAGTTTAAGATTTATACTTATATTATAGAGGTACATGTAACATTTCTCTCCATTTTGTTTGCACTTATATTTTAAAAGTTTTTTCTTTTTTTTTTTTCTAATATGGCATATTCTTTTATTTAAGTCAAGAATAATTTATTCAACCTAAGAAATTTTTTATATCATTAGAAGTATGGAGCTTGTGTGACGCCTCAATTTTCTAGGGGGTCACTCATTCTAGAGCTATTCTAATTCTAGCACGCTTAACTTTCTTAACCTCTTAAGCCTAGTTATCATTCAAAATGCTATAGCCGGATTAAGAGGTTTAACCCTATTTATATTATTTATATATAGAACTAATCCAAATTTCGAGAGTATCACATTCTTCTCTCATTTAAGCTCTGACGTCATCATCAGGCTCAAAGACACTCACAAGTACCAGGCTGATGTGAAACTCGTCTCGCTAGTCTTAGCCGATCTTGTGGGGAGCTGCACTCCACCAAAAACGGTCATTAGCCGGAGAGTCTCGCTGTACCTGCTATATAATTCTAACTCAACCGAGACTCATCTTACATTTTCGGCATGTGAATGGTTCTGATACCAACTGTGACGCCCCAACTTTCCAGAAGGTCTCATCTATTCTAGAATTACTCTAGCTCTAGCACGCTTAACCCTCTTAACCTCTTGAGCCTACCTACCACTCAAAATGATATAACCGGGTTAAAAGATTTAGCCATATTTATACCATTTATATATAGAATTAATCTAAACCCAGCTTAATTTTCATTGCTCAAAAAGTTTTAGTGTTCATGATTTGATACCCACAAAGTGATTTATTTATTTCGAAAAAATAACCTAAAGATTAAATATGGTTTTTTATTCTAAGTATTTAATCACAGTCGCCATCTAAAGAGGACAATAGATATAGATGGACATTTTATTCAACATATTTTTCTGATTTATTAAAACACTTATTATTTTAATAGACGAGAAGTGTAAACAAATATCTTACTGGAGGAAAATTAGTGGAAAAATTCAAAATTTCTCATTTCCTTTTTTTTTTTTTTTTTTTTTTTTTCTTTAACTATTCTTTCTCCTCCTTAATTAGATCCCTTGTTTTTTTCCTCTCACCTCTTTCACTCTCAATTTCAAAATAAAATTTGAAATTAAGGCATCACCTCTCATACAAATGTGGAATTTGTGGATTATTTTTGATGTGCGGCTTATCTAATTTATGGATTATTTTTGAATCAGATATCAAACTTTTCAAATTTTAAATTTTACTGTACAATCTTTCATTTTGTTTGATTTGAATCCATCAACAGTGCTAGATTTTAAAATTTAAGCTAATTACTTATTTTAACAAATTTATAGTTGTGAGAATTATATGAAGTATACTAAATAAACTTGTAAAAATAAATAATATATTTAAATTTTGAAGTCAAAGTCCTGTTGATTGACTCAAATCAAACAAATTGAAAAGATTCGATTGTAAAATCAAAATTCTAAAATGGTGAGTAGCTAACTTAAATTGCACTAAAGTTCAGATAAATTTTATACGTTTTTATTTTTATTTTTTAAATAGAATTTTGTACACAAAATACAAAGTTGAAAATAGTTTGTTTTTGCTCCTAATTTTTTAAAAATAAGTTGTCATCTATTATTAAGCGGGATGTATTATAAGTTAACTAACTATAACAATAAAAAAAAAAATCTGAAATACATCTAATTGTATTAGAATTAGTGTTTCAAAAAAAAAAAAAAAAATGAATATGCTACTTTTTCATTTAATCTAGAAAAAAAAATTAGAAAGATTTTTTTTTTTTTTCCATTCCAAAATTTGTAGTCCTATATATGAGATATAATATGATTATATTAAAATTCTTTTAGGCGGTGGTTAAATCTAAAAGATTAAGAGAGTTAAGCGTGCTAGAGTTAAAGTAGTTCAAGAATGAGTGTCCCAGTTAATGACTATTATGGGTGGAGTGTAGTTTCCTATAAGATCGGTTAAATCTAACGAGACGAGTCTGACATCGCCAGATATTTATGAGTGTATTTAAATCTGACTAAAACGTCAGAATTTAAAATAATTTTATGTATGAAATATGGTAGGATTGAAGCTCTTAACCCAACTTTTATTTCTTTTATGAAACTACAAAAAAATATATTTTAATTAAACCAATATTAATGCATACTCCTAGCAATTAATTAAGCCTCATGCATGGAGTGAGAAGTCGGCACTCAACTAATCACCTGGAAGGAAAAGTCGGCATCGTGGGTTGGTATACGCAACGGTCACGATGACATGTTGGACCCATAAATTTTTAGATAAGAGGAGATGATATTACTGTGGATGATAATTATCTCATTTTTATTATTATTATTATTATTATTATTATTACTACTACTACTAATTGACCTAACAATTAAACTATGAACAATTCATTGAGGTAAATTATAGTTTGGTGCTTAAACTATGAGTAGCGTTACATTTTAATTATAAACCTTAATTAATTATAATTTTTGGTTTGAAATTTTAAAATTATTGAGAATCTGGTATTCGTTCTGATACCAAATTTTATGAATTCGTAATCCGCTCCGGTACCGTCTAGTGTTGAAATTTCACAGCGAAAGAGTCAAATCAGATTTTTACTATAAACCCGTCGTCTTAATAGAAATTGGAACCAATACAATCATAAATAGAAAAAAAAAATCAAAATAAAAAGTACGGATGAAATAAGAGTCATTAACCAAGAGAAAAATTATACTGACTCCTCTTCTACAATAGAGTAGTTTCAACCCGAGCCATACACATTGGCCATGCCATATGGGTATGGCTAAACTCTAACCTACATCATATTATATGGGTGTGGTTAAACTCTATCACCACGATCAAAATAATAGCGCATATGCTATATTTATACCTTACATCAAAAGCTATCCAAATTCTAATCTAAATAGTTTTTTATTCTAATTAATATTTAAATATTAACAAATTTATCTCTATAAGATTTAAATATTAATCTTAATCCAACTAGGATTTAACTACAAATTTAATCAAATCCTAACCAATTATTATAATTAAATTTTATATATTAATTATTAATTATTGACTACAATATGTTCAACTTTTTATTTCGTGATAATAAAACTAGAAAATTAGTAAGTTGAGTGGGACTGCGATCAATAATAGACTTAACAGCAAGAGATCGAACAATATATTTAAAGTTCAGATGGGTTGAGTCAGGTCAAAATCCGTGAGCACTGTAGTTGAACCCTTAAGTACGGTAGGCGCGATTTTGGATTGTAATTTGGGCCCAACAATTTATTATTGCTAGTGAGCCGGGTCGTTAAATTCGTCACACATCGCTTAGAGATCTTGAGCTGTGTGTGTTTGGACTAACGAGGACACCCCAATAGTCCCACATCGGATGGGAATGGTGTGATTGGGTATATATGAGACATGGACACTAGTATTAATAACTGGGTTTACATTTTGGGTTGTGGTTTAGGCCCAACGAATTATTATTGCTAGTGGGTCTGGTCGTTATATCTTAAGCCTAGTTATTAATACTAGTGTCCATGTCTCATATATACCTGTTGAGATCAGAATTTTTTGCCACTTGAGAGAGTGACACGTGGCATCTACCATCGGCTAGGGGTCTCAGCCGACAGGGGTTTGAGTCGATAAAAAGGGACTCGCGACTCATTTGAGACTAACCCCAAGAACGAAGGCGCGCAGCACGCGATGCATTATCGGGTTAAGGCATTATTCAGGGTCGACCGTGGTTTGAAGGAAGATATCCGACCACCTTGATCAGACGATGGAGCAGGTAGAGTCAGAGTCAACCTTCGATTGATCCAGCCGAGGAAGGAAAGACCCACGTCTTGTTTCGGATCAGTTTTAGGCGCATGACCGTACAATACAGGGTGCACGCCTTCGGACGAAGGCACCAGCCGACAGAAGGACAGGTTAGCCGAAGATAAGCCCACATCCCGATCCAGACCGATCTCGGTCACAAGACACGACATGTGCTATCAGCCAAAGGCGCCAGCCGATAAGAAAAACAGCCGACAGAAGAGGCGGTCAACCGAAGGATCACCTACTCTCGGCCGAAGATAGATATCAGGTCACCTCAATCAAACAACGGAAGAGGCGAAGTCAAGGTCAATCCTAAACTACTCGGGACCGCAGAGAGAAAGATCTTGAAAGAAATGAGTGCGAGATTGGGGCGCGAATCTCGCAACTGACCCGAAACGGCAAGCAGCGTCCAGCATTGGAAAGCGCCTAGGATTACGTTCCGGCGCAACAATCAGAGAATGAACCTAGACGGAAAATGGCTACTATCCAATTGAGGCAAATCGACTCAAAAGGAAGTTGTTTATGATTTCACGATGATTCTCCCCGAATCATGCCGATATTTCAAATCGGCGCTCAATAACTTGGTTCGGGATATGTATAAATACCTAAACCATCGAATAAAAAGGAATCCGGCAACCTCGTAAGCCTGGTACCACCCCAGCATTTCTTCTTATCTAGGAGTAAGGTAACTTAACTTTTCATACCTGCATTTACTGCTTTTCTAGGAGTAGTCTTAATTGTAATCCTTATATTCCTACCTTCTTCTTTATATCCCCTTCTTCAATTAATATAAAGTGTAAACCGGTCCATTCAACCGTGTCTTTATTTGCACATTTAGAGTGTAAACCGGCCCATCAGTCGTATTTTTATTTGCTTTTCTTGCTTTTCAAAATTATATTCGACTCATTAGCTGTATAATTACCTCTTTACCCGGTTCGACTACTCTAAGTCGAAACCGGCGATTTCTCTCTACTTCTGTAAATCCGATTCGGCTATCACCGGCCGAAAGGTCGTGAGAGATGAGAACCTGGCCGAGCAGATCCCTCCATAGCCCGATCGTTTAATTGTTGGCAAGCGGCGCACTTTGACACCTCTGGAGGGTCACCTAGGGGCCGATCGTGCGCAAGCCACTTTTTGGCCCCAACAACCTTCTTGGCACGCCCGGTGGGACACTCAGGTAATTTTTTATTTAATCCTACCGTGATCATGTCAAGGTTCCCGGAGCCATATGAGGAGTCGGCACCACCAAAGCCGTCCCTATTAGAGCTATATGGGCAATTAGCCCAAATGATGAGGTCTCTAGAGAGCAGAATCCGAGCCTGGGACGCTGATGCCCCGGCCTCGAATGAGAGCCTTGCTTGATTCGAACAGTTCTTGTCCACTCCGCCGCACCTGACAACAACGACGACACCACCCGCGTAACCATGGGAAGCTGCGCAACTAGCAGCGCCCGTCTACATGGCCCAACCATCGGAGGAGGGCCAAGGGCCGGTGATGACGCGGCATGGTAGCCTCCGCGGGTCACCACCTTTCCCGGTGCAGCCAGCGACTCCGGTACCCCAGGCCGGACTCGCCGAAATGGCTGGGGGCGGGGAATTTTGGCAGGCCACTCCCCTGGGATCGCCTCAGCACCAGATCGGCCATGACGGGCCATTTTAGACGGTGCCAGCCACAATGATGGCTCAACAGGCCGCATTGCCCCAAACAACACAGACGCCGGGGGCAATATAGCCGCAAGAAATTCCGGACCAGACGGAAGTGGGGCCGATGGGGCAGAACATCGGCCATCAACCAGAGGGTTGCGTGGGGATTCATCTGCCTTCCTCACCATCGTTCGTCCAGCCTTAGGCTGGATTGATGAGCCAGTCCCTCTGCAGGGACCGCCTCAGGGTCAGGCCAGCCAATACGGGCCGCCATCTACTCTGGTGCAACAGACGGCCCCAGCACTTCAAGTGGGGCTCGCCGTTATCCACGCTCGCGTGGAGGAGGCAGATTGGAATGCCTCCGGCACCAAGGCCAGGCCGGACATACGGCTAGTTCCCGGGTCTCTGCACCCCTCGAATAAGAAGGTGTGTAGGGAATGGCCATACCAGGCCAACTGGAAAGGGCCGAGGTTTAACAAACTCTCGATGGAGGTCACCGAGAGCATAGACCCGCCAGGGTCATATAAAAAAAACCACTGACTCATGCCCTATAGGCCTGAGGGCTGGGGGTCGGCCAAAAAGGGCCGACCAGGAGAACTTTTCGGCTAACATGACCAAGGCCAAAAGTGGATGGAGGACCCGATCGGTCAGAAAGGCCGAGGGCGAGAATCTTGATTCCGATGGGATGAGTCAGAAAGCAAAGCACTCCGATTAGCCAAAGGGCATCGGATGAGGAATGTGCAAATTTCGACCGTAAATACAAGACTACGCTCGAGTCCACCGAAGCCGAATGTAATGCACATGTAACAAATAGATCGGAAAGCGAGTAGCCGATCAAGTAAATACTTGAAACATAATTATCGATTTTGAAGGGTGTGGAGCAAAAATACAAGAGGGCTTCACATTTATTGAACCGACATACATACAGCTCGAAAGCAGAGCAAATACAAAAAGTGTTTTATAAGAAGAAGACTCGCAGCCGGAACGCTCCATTAAGAAGTTGAAATACACAGCCGTCTTCCAGCTGGCAGCGACCAAACACTGCTCACTGGAAATTGAGACGCCTGATCACCTTTGGAGCTGGCAGGAGTGGGAACAAGAGAGAACATAAAGTCTCTTATGATCCCTGGGTTCCCGGCATGCAACGGGAGAAGATTATGCAGTTTTCTCCTAGAGAAGAGGGCCCCCGACCTCGTAGAAAAGCTGGTCGAAGCACGACGAGGCCGACTCACCAGCAAGGGCCAAGCGTTTGAACGGCCTAAGTTCATCCAACTCCTAAAGATGGAGGCAAAAGGCCGGCCTTCTCCCCAAGGGATCTTCTCAATGATGACTATCTGCAAGTAGCCGAAAATCGGCTAGACCACCGGACCTAAGATCCCGAATCGGTAGGCCGCGCGCAAGAGCTGCATTAGAAGGAGCTCCGTTGGAAGCCCGAAATGAGAAGAGCCTTTCATCACCCGGCGACGCGATGTTACTGAGGTGGAATTGAGAGGCCACCTCGAAGGCACCCTTAATAACGAAAAAGCTACGACCAGAGCACCGTTGTAGCGGGAGCGTAATAAGCGTCATGAGGGAAGAAAGAGACGCAGAGAAAGCTGCAAGTAGCGGCCCAACTTATAGGCGGACGAGGAGGAACGACAGTCATCCTTTGGAAAGCGGCAGCGTCTAACAGGAAGAATGGCGAGGGACAGTTTCGCCGAAAATCAAGAAAGATTGGCACCTGTTCACGAATCCCTCGAACAGTGAGAAAATATCTTGCCGAGATATGAGGTTGATTGCTGGACAATGTTATTCGTGCCAGAAGTTGATCTAATTTCGACAATCGCTCGAACGGCCTATCAGGCGATTGCCGATGGGGCATTGTTGAGACCAAAATTTTTTGCTACTTGAGAGAGTGACACGTGGCGTCTACCGTCGGCTAGGGGTCTCAGCCGACAGAGGTTTGAGTCGATAAAGAGAGACTCGCGTCTCATTTGAGACTAACCCTAAGGACAAAGGCGCGCAACACTTGATGCATTATCGGGTGAAGGCATTATTCAGGGTCGAACGCGGTTTGAAGAAAGATATCCGACCACCTCAATCAGACAATGGAGCAGGTGGAGTCAGAGTCAACCTTAGATTGATCCAGCCGAGGAAGGAAAGACCCACGTCTTGTTTCGAATCGGTTTTAGGCGCATGACCATACAATATGGGGTGCACGCTATCGAATGAAGGCACCAGTCGATAGAAGGACAGGTTAGCCGAAGAGGAGCCCACGTCCCGATCTAGACCGATCTCGGTCACAAGACACGACATGTGCTATCAGCAAAAGGCACCAGCCGATAAGAGAAACAACCGACAAGAGAGGCGGTCAACCGAAGGATCACTGTCTCTCGGTCGAAGACATATATCAGGTCGCCTCAGTCAAACAATGGAAGAAGCGAAATCAAGGTCAATCCTAAACTACTCAAGACCGCAGAGGAAAATATCTTAAAAGGAAAGAGTGCGAGATTAGGGCGCGGATCTCGCAACTAACCCGGAATGGCAATCGGCGTCCAGCATTAGAAAACGCCGAGGATTACGTTCCGATGCAACAATCAGGGGATGAACCTAGACGGGAAATGACTACTATCCAATTGAGGCTAATCGACTCAAAAGGAAGTTGTTGAGGATTTCACGATGATTCTCCCCGAATCACGCTGATATTTCAAATCAGCGCTCAATAACTTGATTCGGGATATGTATAAATACCCGAACCATCGAAGAAAAAGGGGTCCGGCAACCTCGTAAGCTCGGTACCACCCTAGCATTTCTTCTTATCTAGGAGTAGGGAACTTAACTTTTTATACCTGCATTTATTGTTTTCCCAGGAGTAGGTTTAATTGTAATTCTTTTATCCTTACGTTTTTCCTTATAGCTCCCTCTTCAATTAATATAAAGTGTAAACCGGTCCATTCGGCCATGTCTTCATTTGTGCATTTAGAGTGTAAACCGGCCCATAATTTGCTTTTCTTGCGCTTCAAAGTTATATTCGGCTCCTTAGCCGTATCATTACCTCTTTACCCGGTTCAGCTACTTTAAGTCGAAACCGGCGATCCCTCTCTACCTCCGTAAACTCGATTCGGTTGTCACCAGTCGAATGATCGTGAGAGTTACCAGAGGAGAACCCAGCCGGGCAGATCCCTCCTCGGTCCGATCGTTTGATTGTTGGCATGCTGCGCATTTCGACACCTCTGGAGGGTGACCCAGGAGCCGATCACGCGCAAGCCACTTTTTGGCCCAAACAATACCCAATCACAACTCCATTTCTATCCGATGTGGGACTATTGAGGTGTTACAATATATTTTTGACTTAGTTTGTGCTTGTGATTCATACTACAATCCAATTTCGTTAATTAAATGTTAATAAATTATTAATGTAAAATTGATATGGAAGTATTATAATTGATGATACGATAATAATTCAGGTATTATATCACTTCTATATTAACAATTTATCAATATTTAGTTAACTAATTGGGTGTTGGAGCTTGATTGAAGCAGTTCAAAAATTCTGAATTATTATAATTTCTGGTTCAATTTTCCTGAATTAGTGTAATTGAGTTTCATATGTTGTCTATTTATTATTAATTAAAATATATTCAATTTTTTATCTGAGCAAATTAATAAGTTGAGTTGAATTAAGCCAAATAAATTGAGTGGGACTGCAGTCTATAATAAACTTAACAATAAGAAATCTAACAATAGATCAAACATTTATATATGTTGAGTCAGGTCGAAATCCGTGAGTGGTGTGGTTGATCCCTTATATGTGATGGACGCAGTATTTTTATCAGCACGTATTTTTGGAATAGTCGATTAGCGTTTGCAATTCACGCGACAATCCAATTTAATTGATTAAATGTTGATAAATTATTGATGTAAAAGTAATGTCGAAGTATTGTGATTAATGATATGACAATAATTTAGATGTTATATCACTTCTACATCATCAATTTATCAATATTTAGTTAATTAATTGGGTCTTGAAACTTGGTGGCAACCGTTCAAAAAATTCGACTAAAAAATTAAAACAAATTAAAGTTTGAGGACTTAAGTGTCACTCGCCTTATCATTTGAGGAACAAAAGTGTAATTTATTCTTAAAGGCCCGTTTGGTTCACGTTATGTAATATTGTAGGTTATTTCGACGTAACCAAGTATCTGAAATTTTTGAATCAGATTTTTATAGATCTTATATTTTCGCGTTTGGTTTAGCGCAGTAATGTAATATTGGATTACAGTATATATAAAATTATTATATTTGATTCATTTTATAAAATTTAATAATTTTGACAATAAAATATAGCCTATTCCAAAATTACTCTTGGTCAAATTTAATATTATTTTTTTACTAAACTATAACTTTAATTTAATTTGCACTTGAATTTAAAATTCAAATTTAAATTTAAATTTAAATTTTAAAAATTTAAATTTAAAATCTAAACAAAAATATTAAATTAAATATTTTAATTTAAAATATAAATTTAAAAATTTAAAAATTTAAAAATTTACATACAACTATAAATTAAAATTTTAAAATTTAAAATCTAAATTTAAAATTTAAAATTTAAAATCTATATTTAAATTTTGAAATTTAAAATTTGAAAATTTAAAACTAAATTGAAAATTGAAAATTAAAAAATTAAAATCTAAATTTAACATTTAGAATTTTAAATTTTAAATTTTAAATTTTAAATTTTAAGAATGACGTGTTGAAAGGGTTTAGAAGGAATTTGAGAGATAAACTTATAATTTTATATAACATACAAATAATTGACCGTGAGTAATATAAGATACACACCCCGCTCGGTAATATTTTCAGAATAATCATAATATTACATTACCAACTAGATTATATATAGATTGGATTAACCAAACGCAGTAATCTTGACAGAATTATCTGTAATCCTGATAGAATAATCTGAATCAAACACACCCTAAGATTATTATTGTATACCTTACGTAAACTTCTCATTCTAAAATACTGTAGTCAGATTGATTGATTTGTTAACAATTTTATATGGAATAGCAAGAATTTTGATGATCGGACAGAAGCATCCATCTAGTGCAAGAATTTTGATGATTCGAATACATTCTGCCACATGTATATAGTGAAATTGTTTTATGCATAGAAAATTTCTGCTTATAAAGATATAGTAAAATATTGCTGGTGATAGAAAGTCTAAAATATAAGTACTTTTTTTTTTTTTGATTGTGCGTAGAAAGTTCCTGCATAGACGGGTCAACCTTAAAATAAGAGAAAGAACCAAAAATATCCGAGCCGAGATTGCGATTTTATATTTATTTGATTTGATTCGATCTAAATTAAAATATTATTATTTGACTTGGCCCGATTGACTTGGCCTAGAAAAGTTGAATTGGACTTAAAAGTTTGTATAATTTTAATAGGCCCAATCTGTTTCGAGCTGGCGAGAAATAATTGTACACAAAATAAGGCCAAATTTGGCTATTTTTTTTTTAAAAAAAAATTAAAAATATTTGTAGCTTATTTAAAATTCTGATTTGTATGTAATTGAGCGAGTTAATAAATTGATCTCTCTATTTCTCTTATCACTTCTTAGCTGTGGAGAATTCATCTTTTAAAAAGAAAAATGAAAAGTGAAATAAATTAATATTAAATTGTTGACATTTGTGAACAAATAAGACAAAATGAAATGTGTTTACCAAAAATAAGATCAACATGTTTTTTTTCCCCTTGTTGTTGCTTTTTTGCATTTTCATATGAAAAGAAACTTACAAACCATTCATGTGTTTTTTTTCAGTACGGTTTATATAATTATTTTAGTTGACTCAAAATAAGATCTTACTTTTTCTTTAGTGGATTTGGTTTGAGCTGTTTTGCACTCGCAATTTTGATCAAAAAAATTGAGTAAAATGTGTGAATAATTAATGTACTATTTCACTATATAACTTTTGTTCTTTTTACATTAGGACGGGTAATCTAGTTTGTTGTTCGCAAGCGAGCTCGTATACGATTCGAAAATGAGCTAGAGATTGATCACTTGTTTAATAAACGAGTCGAATACAAGTTAAATTTTTTAGCTCGAAATCTTAATAAGTCGAACACTAGCTGAAGTCAGCTCGTTCGTGTTCAACTTGATATAGTTCTTGTGTGTGTGTGTATATATATATATATATATATATATATATATATATATATATATAGAGAGAGAGAGAGAGAGAGAGAGAGAGAGAGAGAGAGAGAGAGAGAGAGAGAGTCCAACTGTAGTGTTTTTCAGAAGCACCAAGCACTTGGTCCACCCTTTTGATCATACTAGAAGACGACTCTAGCCCGCTGAACGCTTTTCACATTCTCCTTTCTCGGGTTCCTAGCCGGGTTCGAGAGAGAATTCTTACTTAAATATAAGGAAGGGAAGAAGGTAATCCAATCAGTAGAATGACTTTTCAGGTTAAACCACACCCTTTTTTCTAGCTCTGACTTTGTTTGTGTATCCTCAATGACTAATTGGAAACAATCTATCTCATTCTCATTCAAATAGCATGAATCAGACTAAGACACAACTCTTTACCTCAGCTCACTAATCTTGTTCTGATCAAGGACTTTAAACCGCTTATTCGCTCTGCACACGAACGAGACTAAATGGGGTTCCGGTCACCAGGGCATCAGTTGTCCAAGCTCTCTTATGGAATGTCCTGGCCATACTGCTCTATGGGGAAGGCCACAAGGCAGGGACGCGGCAAGATCGCAACTACCCGGGGCTGTTGCTCACCCGATACGATCGTACGAGGTCACAATTCACCCAACACTATCATCCGGGGTGAACAAGAATTGGGGATCGAATGCGGGCGAAATTCCCGCCAATGGTTGAGATGTTCAGTCGACTCCCTCCCCCTTTGTGGGGATATTCTACCAACCAATTACTAAATTTTAGAAGATCATTATTATTCTATCCGCACATTCCTACATCAAGGGCTAAAATCTTTCAAGCATTAATGACTTTATGCTTTTACAAGCATACAAGCTCAATATATATATATATATATATATATATATATATATATATATATATATATACACACACACACACACACACACACACACACACTCTGTGTCTTCTATGCTTTTGAAAGTACGGAGGTATTCGTACTTGTAAGTTATTTTCGATAATAGAACATCCGATTTGACAATCGATTCTGTTAGGCATGATCTACACTATTTGAATTATTTAAAAACTAAGTTTCATAACGCCTTCTATGCATGTACTCTTTTTTTTTTTTAATTCCCTTCGGCTACTATTCCAATTAATGCATTTACCTACCTTCAATTATATAATCACCATAAATCTTCTTAACTCTAATCCAAACCTCAACCCTTATCTCCTCCTTGTTTCTCTAATTTTTTTTTTTTTTTTAGTGTCTCCTAACCTACCGTTCTAATTAATGCATCCGCCCACCACCAATTATAATCACCGTAAATTTTCTGAACTCTCCAAACCCTCTTTTCTTCTAGATAATCACCTTCTTATCTCCTCATCCGCTTCCCTTTACTCCTTCATGGGCTCTGAAGCTAAAATCAAGCGCGTGTTGTGGACAGAGGAGGAGATCGCATACCGCGTCACAGAGCTTGGCGCTACCATCTCCACTGACGTCAAGAAAATGTGAAACCAAAGTATGGTAACCCTTTTTCTTTGTTTTGTTCGTATATTCTTCATATTTTGATCAGATCTGAAATTAGAAATATTTGGTTTCTAAAAATTTTTCTACTAAAAAAATATGAGGGATGCTATTTATTGATTTAAATAACAAGTTGAAGATCTCAATTTGTGCAGAGAAAAATTGCAGATCTAAAATAATTATAAAAGAAAGTGATTATATTTTTTTTAAAAAAAATTTAATTTAATTTGAGATTCCTAAATGTTCATTTTTTTTTCTTGAATTCATGTTGTTGCATTTCGAGATTTGGATTCATCGAGATATCTTATACCATGTTTGTATGATCCTAGTGACACTTTGGTTTTTAAAAAATGACATCAAAAAGTCTTTTTAAAGGTTTTTTTTTTAAAAAAAAATATAATTATATAGAAAATTTCGAGTAAAAACACATTTCATATTAATATTTTACTAAAATTAATTATATATTAGAAGACTTTATAATTCTTTTTTATCGATATCTATTCACCACAACGCGCGAATTACTATATTAGTATTATATTATTTATTTTTTATATAAGGATATATTATCCGAGATAGAGTTGGATATTGATGATGTTTTAGTGGTAAGCTGATTTTTGATGTGATCAAACTTCTGTCATGAAAGTATAAAAATAGATATTTTATTTTAATTTAATATAATAAATATATATATATGCCCTATGTGACAAATGTACTGAGTGGATCTCAACAAAGCCTAATTAGTATTCACTATAATAAAACTATACTATAGCGACACTTTATGTATTCCTAAAATTTTTTTAAAAAAATACTGCTGGAAAAAATACCGACAACTATTATTTGTGTCGTTATATGTGCAGTCGTTAGGATGTATAGCGACACATTACTGTAATGTGTCCCAAAAATGTATCCATATAATCTAATTTTAGATATAGATGAAATATAAATAGTACACTTGCAAAAATGTATTACAAAAATATATTTTTATAACCTAATTTTGTTGTAGTGATTGCGCATTAGGTTTGGGCCTAGGTCAGGCCTTACTTTTTTTTAAAAAAAATGGTAGAAGCCCAACCCAAAGCCCAATATTTATGGTCGGATCCAAACCCGGCCCATTTCTATTCCTACTAAGGGCCAAAAAATTAGAAATGATGTGCTTTTAAAAGCACTCAATTATTATTAATAGTTTGTGAATATTACATAATATAAAATCTCTACACCCATTTTTTTGTGTAGATCCTACACCCCACCCATCCAAGGGTGGGAGCTTCTCCATCCATTACTTCGAAGTGATGGGTGGAATTCATCACCCTAGAATGGGTGGGATGTACGATGTACACCAAAAAATAGATGTACACTTAGTATTTTCCAAATTTTATAGTCTTTAAATGCATAGATTTATCCTTTTATACTATTAGTAGTATGGATTTATAGATTAAAATGTTTAGGATTACTAATTACCTTTCTAATTCTAATTCTAGTAGAATATATAACTGATTTGTTTTTAGTTAATTATTATATATTTATATATTATAAAGAAAAGAAAGAAAATAAAAAATTGCACAACAAACGATGGGATGAATAGATTGGTATGCTTTTTGAAGTACAGATCCTTTCCTACATTTTAGTTGTTTTCGATGTTTGGACTTCCGAAATAACGGTTTCGTTAAATTTAATTTAGAGTATTTAAAAAAACTAAAAAATAAATTTTATGATTTTCGATATTATTTACCTATTGATCGAAAGGACTCAAAAATCAATAATTTTAATAGTCCTGGTGAACCGTTTGCAAGTTTAACGATATAGAAATATCCAAATCACGTGAAATTTTGATATAACATTTTTTATACTATATAAAATAAGATCAATATTTTTGATTTAAAATTTTAGTGTCATTTCATTATATTTTGTAAGATTTTTATTTTTATCCGTTGATTTTGAGGCCTTTCGATCGCCAGGTAAATGATATCGAAAAATTATGAAATTTATTTTCTAGATAATTCAAATATTCTATATCAAATCCAACGAAGTTGATCGTTGAGTCGGAAGTACCAATATCGAAAACTGCTTGGAAGCACGGAGGACTCCATACTTCTAAAAGCATACCAGCCTAACTATATATATAGAGAGAAAAAGAGAAAGAGAGAGTCCGGCTACTATGCTTGTAAAAGCACCCAGTAATTGGTGCTGGTAAGTTTTCTCCTGTTATATTTATTCCTTTAATTAATTTCACCCTTTAGATCATGCTATTCTACCAACCACCTACTAAACCCAAGGAGCCCACTATCATCCTAATTACACATCTTTTCAGCCAAGAGCTAAAAACCTATAAGCACCAATGACTTGATACTTTTAAAAGCATAGAAGCTCTGGCGCGCTACCACGTGGCCCGCCCGGCGTGTGCGGCCCGATTGGCGGGCTCCAACTACCGCGCGTGCGCGGAGCATGGGCGTGGGACACGTGCCATGATCCGGTTCTTCCGGGCGCTGCGTGGAGATGGTGTGGATGGCTGCCACATGTTTCGGGCACGCACTGTGTGGATCCGGGCGCTCGGAACACCCCCCTTGACCCGAATTTGTTTTTTTTTTGGATTTTGGGCTATAAATAGCCCATCTTTGGCTTCTTTTGAGGGATTTTCGAACTTGTTCTTGAGGCCTCCTTCGATAGGGAGTTTCTACATCAAGTCTTCTTCGCGTTTTGGCATCCCAGAGGATTTTTAGACGTCGTTTCATATTTTTCCACCCCGACTCCGCAAGCTTTGATGCTTCTTCGACACCAATCTTTTCTGTCGACTCTTCGTCCACGAGCTCCCCCGAGCTGAGTTCTTAGAGTTTTTTGCTGATTTTTGCGGCGACGTTTCCACATGAGGTAGGTCTTCGATTTCTATATTTACCATCCCTATCCATTTTGGGTTTTTGTTGGGTGTTTCGGAGCTTCTTTAGACCCCATTTTTCTGCGCCATTTTCTGGACAGTAGACGAGTGATCTTACTTTTTCTCGACCTATGGTTGGTGGAATATGGTGTTTAAGGACTTGATATCTATCTACACTTCGCGAGAATCGCATTCGTATTTTTTTTGAAATTTTTGGAGGGCATCTCGCAGGAGGTATTTTTCTGTTTTGTGGACAGATTTGCGGCGATGTTGTCGTTTTGGTGATTTGAGGTTTACTGCGGTGTTTGACTTGTATCTCAGTGACCGGGAGGAGTTTTCGGGTGTTTTCTGGTTCGTTGGACCCGTGGGAACATGAGGATCGCGCACATCCAGTTTCGGCTCATTTGGACTCCGGACCGACGCGTGCATCCAAGTGGGTTTGTTTTTCTCTAAAATCGCGGACTTCCTATTAATTCTAGTATGATAGGACTCAACATGTTAGTATAGGTGCTATTATTGTTATATCATGTTATTGATAGAATTATGGAACTTGACTAGCACCCCGTCATATATTGTATGATTTTGACCAGATTAGTAGAAAATCCTCACTTGGGCTAGTTGTTGTATTTAGACATCCTTACATACTTTTTATTGCTTTCCTGGACATAGTGTTTCTCCTCGCCCGGATAGTGGGCCGAGTGGTCGGGATAGTGTAGGGTGCATCTTGCGCTCGTGCCTGGGGGCCGAGAGAAGTCTAGTAGTTAAGGTCAGATCAGTACTAGAGTTTAGGAGCCGTGGGTAGACGGTGATCCTGAGCCTTGGAGTTTCTGACTGATGTTGTTAGTGATAGATCGATGTTGTTGCCGATCTGGTTGATCGTAGATTTGGACTATAGCCTGCGGAAGCCATATTAAGCTCGACAGAGATGCGCGGATACTTTCCTCGGTGGGGTCGCTCCCCTCGAGTGCCGCTTTAGAGCTGAGCCTATTACTTTGCTATCGCGACTTGTCGATGCAGTCCGCATGGGACGCCCTACGTAAATCCCGTCCTCTTGTGGATACGTGGTAGTAGGTGGACGCAGATTTGATTGGACCATATGTGGCAGTCAGGATGATTGGGTTGACTGAGCATATCGAGTAGATGCATTTTTATCATCTGTATCATCCCTTGGGCATGATAGATAGAGTCATGATAGCTGTAGAGCTATTTCCCAGCTTTTATCTCCACTTTTACTATATTGTTGTTTTATGCCTCTAGTAGATTTAGTGGGCAGACCGTTGGTCTTGGAGACGGTACCTACTGAAAACTACTGTTGGATATATTTCTCACACCCGCTGCGATGTTTTTATTTCAGAGGTATATTTTCCAGCTTCAGCTCGTTCGGAGGCTACTGATCGAGGTAAGGGCGTGGCCGAATAGTTTCATTCTCTGTATTTTGGTGAGACATAGTGGTATCCTTGTAGACTGATGTATTAGTACTGGACAGTCTGGGACTTTTTATTGTATTTATATTTTTGAAAATTGGGTTTGTATATTTGACAGATGTTCAGTTTATGGTTTACCTTTGGCTACTTTTCTTTACTACTCTGATACATATTTAGCTATAGATCTGACTTTGTAGGTTAGACGCTTCGTCTATGCGGGGCTTCCCGTATGGGTGGCGGATCTGTTGGCGAATCCGGATTACAGTTTCGACCCCGGAGCGTGACAAGGATGATTTTTTAAAATTTTCTTTTTATGAAGTAAAGCGACAAAGAGGTTATTTCTTTTTTTCTTTTTTATTAATTACTCTTCGTTCTTTTTTATTTTTATTTTTACTTTTCTATATTGGGATGGAAGTTTTTTTTAAAAAAATCTCTAATCCTATATATTTTTTAAAATATATATATTAAAAAAAATCAAAGTGGGAAAAAATTATCTCTCTTCTATATTTTTTTATTTTTATTTAAATTTTTTATTAAAAAAAATATATTCATATGGTGTGAATTAGAAAACTAATTTATTTGACAAAATAAACAAATAATTTATTTATTTTTATCGCTCTTTTATATTAATTATAATGTTATTGCTGGTGTTATTACTGTTATTTTAATAATAGCTAGAATCCTAATAGCTCAATGCAAATGTGTATTGTATATAATAATTTATTTTTAATATTTTGCGCAACGTGCATTGTACATGTACTAGGCTAGTATATACAAATAAAAGTTGATAATAAACTTTCTTCATCTACTATCAATAGTTGATAGCTCAACTTATATATCCACTATGCTGAGAAAAATAAGATTATACCATGTTTACTAGGATGATCGATCATAGTCCGACTCCGAAGTCTAACATTCAATGTGAAAAATACTTTCAACGTCGGTAGCAATCCAGAATAACGTAACTTACCAATATTACGATGGTTGCGACTGAATGTGAGAAAGAGATTACGATAGCTAAAAAAGATGTAGAAAGTGAAAAAAAAAAGAATAAAAATAAAAAATAATTTTTTTTTTTTCCTGCAAAGATTATTATATATGTTGCTACTATGAAAAATGCCAAGAACCAGAGAAAAAAGAAAATGATGATGAAATTGTATTGTTAAGATGAAGATGCACTATTTGAAATGAAAGTTGCACTGTTTGAGATAAGAATTACACTTTTTGAACGAAAGTTGTATTGTTTGAGCGAAAATTGTATTATTTGAGATGAAAATTGTACTTTGTAAGCGAAAGTGATACTATTTGAGATAAAAATTATACTCTTTGAGACGAAAGTTGCACTCTTTAAGGCGAAAGTTATAATGTTCGAGACGAAAATTACACTCTTTGAACGAAAAATATATTTTGAGGCGAAAGTTGTACTAAAAAGTATAATTTCGTCTCAAAAAGTGCAATTTTCATTTTAAATAGTACAACTTTCACTTAAAAAGTATAACTTTTGCCTCAAAAGGTGTAACTTTCGTTTCAAATAGTATAATTTTTATCTCAATTAACAATGCAACTTTCGCTCAAACAGTGCAACTTTTATATATCAAAGAGTATAACTTTCGTCTCAAAGCAGCTTCTTCTTTTTTTTCTTTTTTTTTTTTTTGATATTTTGCCTTTTCTGTCATAGTGACGACACATATTGGACTTCACAAGAAAAAAATTCATTTTTCCGTTTTCTCTTTTTCTTTTTCTTTTTTTTCTAACGTCTGCATCTTTTTTAGCTATCATGTTCTCTCCCTCGTCTTTTGCTTCAGTCACCGCCCTGACTGGACGTGCTCTCCTATCTCGTCGTTCTTGAATCTTTCGGTACTCTTGTCGCAGTCGCCATTCGCAGCCATATGCTTTACTGTAAGCTTACGTCCACTATCTATATCATATCTAAGATGACGTTTGTGAAGGTGCGGGAGAGATGAGAGTGGAGCGCGGCATTAATATTAAGGCAGGGATGAGAAGGAGAAGGGAAAGGAAGTGGAAGTAGGAAGATGAATTAAGACAGTAGAAAAAACGGACAAGAGAAAAAAAGAAGAAGGAGGAATAAGAATATTTTAATCAATTTATTAAAAATTCGGACAGAATTTGCAAAATTCAAAATAGTGGTATGTTTTTACGAAAACGCAAAACTAGTGAATTTTTTATAAAAATTGGCCTTTATTTTTATTGGTAGTGGAAGACCCGCGTGTTGTTACGAATATAATAAAGTTATATAAAAATAATTTAATTATTAAATCTATTTAAATAAAAATAATTAAAATTTGGTTTATGTAAATTTATTTAGTAGGTTACTAGATTATATATATATATATATATATATATATATATATATATATATATATATATATATATATATATATATATATATATATATATATATCTATTATTCTCCCTATTTTTTACCATGTGGCAAAATTTCTTTTAATTAATTTTTTTTTTTTTGACTCTTCTCATTTACACCTCCCATAAATTAATTATTGTCTCTTTCCATTCCCAAGTCCCCAATAAATTAATTGTGAACTCGAAACCCAATGAGTCAAATTCTACAAACAACTCACACTCAACCACAAAAACTCAATTGAAAATTTTCTTACTCTTTTCATTCTCAATTCTCAATGAATTAATTGTGGACTCTTTCCATTTCCAACCCCCAATGAATTAATTGTGAACTCGAAACCCAATGAGTCATTTATACATTTAAAATTAAATTCTATACACGACTCACACCCAACCACAAAAACTTTTATACTAAGACCAACATCATTCTCCCTCTCTCGCTATCCCTTTTTGAAATCTTTTTCTTCTCTCTCTACGCCACAACCTCCCTCTTCGCCATCTCCGTCCGCAATAAAACCCTCTTCCTCGACCCCTCCACTCTCGATCCTTGCCTCCTTCTTCCCGCCATGGAGAAGCCTTCTTGCTCTCCTTCTCTTTCTCCTCCTCCAATATCAAAATCTCCACCGTCCATTACATGTCCACCCTCACCGAATCCGATCCTCCGTCGTTGGAAATTTTCCACCCCCGAACTCGCCGAAACTCTACACCTGATCCTCGCATTCCTTAGTCGCACGAGAGGCGCCGCTGATGATCAACCCCTACTCATCGCAGCCACTATCACCGCAACCTTCATCGCCGATCAGAATTCTTCACTTTTCCGCCTACTCTTCCTCCTCCTCCGTCACCGTCATCGCTGTAGGTCATAGAACGTGAGCTCTCTCTTCCTCTCTCTCTAAACCTTATTACATTTTTATATATTTCTGTTTATATTATGATAAAAAATATATATCCGTCGCATCGTGCGGATAACTACACTAGTTAGCAATTAAATTATTTAGTAATTAATTTTTTTTATAAAAATTTATGTAAACAATTTTGTTTAATAAATTATTAAAATAATTTGTATAAATCAATAAATAAATAAATAAAATAGTAGGGAGAAATTGTTTCATCTTTCTTTCTGCGGCTGAAATGGGGCGGGCGGGTGTCAGAATGGTGGCGTGAGCGAGCTGCCAGCAGTGGATAACGGACTGTCCTCCTCCTCTTTTTTTCTTTCCATCATCTACACAAATGGCTACAAATTTTTGCCCCCTCCGGAGCTTCTTTCCCCAACCAACGAGTCCCCAGCAATGGCGAAATCGCCGCTATTTTCGCCCTTCTCCTCCCTTCAAAAGCATCAATCTCTTTCATGCCCCGCCTTCTTCTTCTTCTTCTTCTTCTTCTTCTTCTTCTTCTTGCCTGCGAGGCCTCTGCGGCGGTGTCTTCTGTCGCGCAGCCGCCGGCGCGGAGTCGAAGGCCGTCGCCATCGACGCCGAGCTTGCTGCCGATCCTGGACAAGATCGCCTGTTGAAGGTTTTCTCATGTTCTTATTTTATGCATCCTAATTGTGACACCTCTAGGATTTGGAATAGTTCTATATATAAAATAGGGTTAATTTCATACAGCTCTCTCTTAACACTTAATTGTGACACCTCTAGAATTTGGAATAGTTCTATATATAAAATAGTTTTAATTTCATACAAAATATGTTGAATAGCAAATATATGTTCAATTTTTCATATTTATTCCTTCAAAAGTCTTAAATTGTTTATATATATCCCTCTGTGGTCTGTTACTGTTAGCTTTTTTTTTTAACCGAATATAAGTGAAATGACAATTTTATCCTTTCAAATATGTCTCCCAAAGGCCTAACTATTAGAATAGTGCAAAAATGTTTGAAAGAGTAAAAAAGTAAATCTACCTCATTAAGTAACTAAGATTAAGTATTTAATCTACGATTAACTATATTTTTCTAACGAACATTGACGGTAAGGTCATATATGAACAACTTAATACTTTTGAAGGGATAAATATAAAAAGTTGAACTTTATTGGGATATATATGCTATTTGATATGTTTACAGAAAGCTGTATGCAATTAATTCTATAAAATATATACGGCTATAGCATTTTAGGCGGTGGTTAAGTCCAAAAGATTAAGAGGGTTAAGCTTGCTATTGCTAGGACTAGAGTAGTTCTATGATGGGTGACCTCTCGGAAGTATGGGAAAGGAACTGCGTAAGCTCTAATAATAATAAGGTAAAGCCGTTCATAATTTATCTGAATTATGAACTATTTTGAATCAGCTATCCAATCTTTCAAAATTTTAATTTTACTATCCAATTCTTCAATTTATTTGATTTGAGTCAATCAACAACACTTTTACTTTAAAATTTAAGCTAATTACTTACTGTACTACTTGTAAAGATAAACTATGTATTAAAATTTTAAAATTTTGAAGTCAAAGTGCTGTTGATTTAATCAAATCAAACAAATTGAAAGGTTAAGGTAAAGCCCATGCGTTTTTATTTACTAATAATTGAGTTTAAACATTTTGGGCTAGTGGTTTATACCCAACGAGTTATTAGCCGTAGCGGACTGGGTCCTTAACCTAGTGCAATATATATAATTGTAGCTGAATTGTCTAAAATATTGTTTAATTCAAACAAAGTGAAAAAGACCGTTTTGAAGTAACTCTCTCAACTTGAACTCTTTTTTGATTGGCACCCCCTTAACTTTTCAATTTGGTAGTTGAATTCTTAGGAATTTTGTGAATTTTTGAAAATTAGTTAAATTTAAACAAGGTGAAAATGCATGGAGACTCCCTCAACTATAGGCCATTCTGAAATTGCCCTATTAACTTTGACTCTTTTGATTGACACCCTTTTAACTTCTGAATTTTCAGGAACTGAATTGTTCTAGTTAGTTTGGCTTTATTAAATTTTATGGCTCTATTAGCTATTAGCCGTTAATTGTTTCAATAGGATTTGGTAAAATGTGATTAAAACCATCAAATTTGGTAAAATTGTTGATTAATTTGACAAAATCTCCAATTTATTTGACTGAAAACACTTAATTCAGAAGAATTGAAACTTCGGAAGGTCTGGATCGAAAAAGTTAAAAATTGAGGAACCTATTTTAAAACGGCCTGCCTATAGTTGAGGTGGTTTCTATACGTTTTAACCTTCAAACTATCTTATGAAGCAAGATTATGCCCATTCCAAGTTGTAAATTATGATTCACCTTCGAGCTAATAGTGTTATTTCTTCTTAAATGGGTCAAATCTACAAGCTAAATTTTACCTATTTGGTATTGTTCATCTGTTAATCATGATACTAGTATTCATATTTGAAAATTGACCTTACTGAAATCATCAAGAATTCTTAGCAGCAAGGTCTATCTTGATCTACTTGCTGTTTTGGTACACTTACATGAGTTATTTTCTTTTTTGGTTTAGGTTCCAATATCAAATATCAGAAATTTCTGCATTATTGCACATATTGATCATGGGAAGTCAACTTTAGCAGATAAATTGTTGCAAATAACCGGCACGGTACAGAAAAGGGAGATGAAAGAGCAGTTCCTAGATAACATGGACTTAGAAAGAGAGAGAGGAATCACTATTAAGTTGCAGGTAAGCTTGACGGTGCCATTTTGGCTGCTTATGCTCATTAGAAGATATAGCGTATTGTTAATATCTCTTGATGTCTGAGTTTCTCGATAGTCGATGCTAGTAATTTCTCTTTAGTTGCCATGTATATTTCTATATATATCTGTTTTTTTACTGTGCTTTAAGTTTCGTCTCCAGCTATACTAATTTTAAGAGAAGATATAAGAATCCTCTTACCGATATACCGCATTGCTCAGTGTAGAGTTTTTTAAATTTTTAATTTTTTGTTTTTTTTTGTGTTTTTTTGGGTGACTGTACAGTGTAGAGCTAGTTATTGGAAAAGATCATGTAGCCGACACCAGCTAATTGGAATATAAGGCAATATTGTTGTTTTCATGAATATCTTAACACTAGCTAGGGCTAAATAATACTGCTAGTTGACCATCTTTAAATTAGAGCTAGTAATTTATGTTATATTAGTTTTCAGCACAAGATGATGAAAGTAAAAAATATTCTATATCTTTGCATGTATTTGCATATGAGGATTCCTGTGTCAACGATGCCAGCCAGCACCAACTAGTACCTACTATGTTGGCAAATTGCCAGCACTGTACACAGGCAGTATCAAGAACAAGATTAGCATGGTCCCAAATCTCTATCTTTCTTTTCTTTCTTCTATATAATAATAACGGGATGCTTTCAAATCTTGCAACTTTTTCTTTACATGCAACCTTGGACATGAAATTGTTCTATGATAAAAGAAGCAACTAAATTGTAACGACCCGACCCACTAGTAATAATAACTCATTAGGCCCAAACCACCAGCCCAAAATGGTTAAAGCTAGTTATTTTAATAGCGTCCAAATCCGATCACAGATCATAGGTATAGAGCATAATTATTAGGCGATGTGAGATTCTAGAGGTAGAGATTTAACACTTTATCCCGTATAGCACTTAGCTCTGACACTTCTGACCAGTATTCGGCTATGATACCAACTAAACGATCCGACATACTAGCAATAATAACTCGTTGGGTATAAATCACCAGCCCAAAATGCTTAAGCGCAGTTATTATTAATAGGGTCTATGATCTTTTATATACACCCAATCACAACCTCGTTCTCATCCGATGTGGGACTATTGGGGTGTGACATAAATAATCGAAGTCATGTCAGTGGCATGTTGATGCTGTCAATGGCACATTGAACATGCTGCAGCATTTATTTTGCTGCCCTATGCATGGCATGGTACCCTGCTGTTCATTACTTGCTCATTATGAATGCTTCAGTTAACACTTGTTTGTTGATGCGTGTTTTAAATTATATAATAAAGAGGGCTTTTTGTTACTTTGAATTTGAGATTTTCTCTTACTTTTGTTGCTGTTCTACATTTGATCTTCTATGTACTACAAATTTGGGCCCTCTGATCACAAGATCACACTCCGTAATTCTCTTTTTTGTTACCAATTGTGCATGAAAGTTATATCCAATAACAAGCTGACAATTGTTATGTGATTTGCTATGATATTTATAATTTCTCATATAGATATATGGTTTCCCGTGTTTATATAATAGCATCCTCTCATTCTTTGTCTTAGGCAGCTCGGATGCGTTATATTTTAAACAATGAGCCATACAGCCTCAATTTAATTGATACACCCGGGCATGTTGATTTCTCATATGAGGTATGCCTCTATCTTATCAGTTCAAATCATTACCGTCTTCATATAAAAAGTCTACCTTCTATTGGCCTTAAATTTAATCCTATTTGATGTACAGAGCAGAAGATAACTATATTATGATTTAATTTACTGGCATGCAGAACACTTATGGCATCTAGTCTTTTCAAAATAGCATTTCTTTTTGCTTCTAGCTAGAATTTTTTGGTAAATGCTGTGGCAAGATTTTTATAATTTAAGATACTAGCATGAGATTGTGTCCAAATAATGTTCTCTCAAACATTTAAGCGACTCTATTATGATATTATATTCAGCTATCTTCATTTCTTTTATCTTGTTTATATCTAAGTATCTGTATTATCTGAAATTTTTTTGAACTATCCAAATACACTAGATATAATATTTACAACTCCAGAAAATCGATAAAATCACAAATAAGTCAACAAATAGATTTAGATTTATATGGATATGGAATTTCAACTAAATAGATAATCTGTGATTGTCTTCAATCAGAATCGTATTAATAAGCTAAGACTTCAACTCAATATATACTTATTTCTAAAGTATCATTACATTTATCTTTTCAATTCTTATCTAAAAGTAATGAATAAAACTATTCAAATTTAGTCCAATCTATGTTAACTATCTTCTACTTCTCTAATGCAAATACTGGAGTCTGGAGGGCAACTGTTGTTCCATGATGCATCATGAAGTTTCTATCAGAAACCTGGTGATTAGTATAGCAAAAGTTAGTAAAGGGGCTTGTATTGTAATAATGTAACAATCTATATGGTTCATATTAAGTCCATATGATGTCTACTCAGTAAATACAACTGAAGATTTTCTAGTTGCTAGATATGAGGCATTCTGTAAACTCAAGTATTGGGTTGCTGGCTAGGTTTCTCGTTCTCTTGCTGCTTGTGAAGGTGCTCTTCTAGTCGTTGATGCTTCTCAGGTGCAACTTTTTCCCTCTTACTAGTAAGTTTCAAGAACAGTTTTTTACTATGACTATGTTCAATTTATCTCAAATGCATATATCTTCAAAACCAGGCAAAATTATTGAAATTCTTTTGGATTGGACTGACCAATGAATTTTCATGGAATTGCTGTGACGATTTAGGGTGTGGAAGCTCAGACACTGGCTAATGTTTATCTGGCCCTGGAGAACAATCTTGAGATTATACCTGTGAGATTACTTCATCTCTTTTATGGGATTTTACCAATTTGGAATTTTCTGAATTTTTTTTTTCTTTTATTTCATTAACATGCATATTCACTCTGAATATTATGGTGAACATAATTCAGCTATACATAGTCATCCTCTTATGGTTGCAAAGTAGGATTAGACGCCTTAGGTAGAAGGCTAAACATAGTAGTCCATAGGATGAGGCTGGCAATTCTAGCTTGTTGCAAACTGTATAAAAATAGGCACTCTCCAAACTATGTCCTACGCGGCATATGTCTGTTCTATTTTATGATGACTTTTTTTCCCCCTAGATGTGCTCATATGTAATTTAATATCATAAATATCGTTGTGAAATGCACTAGTTTGGATGCAGAGGAAAATTTACGGCCACACATGTTATAGGAGGAAATAGGCGGATTAACATTAGCCAACATAAAATAAACTTAAAAGAAATAGATTTTGTAAAATTAGTTTGGTCTGCCTCAGTTATCCACTGGGTTGCAAATGATGACGCATTCCACTTGCAAATAATTGTAAAAGCGCCACTATGCATAAAATGCTTTAAGTGGGACATTATAGGGTTCTCTCCATTTTACTGTTTACAATTATTTGCTTGATAACTAATTTTAATAATCCGGATGTGTCACGCCCCGAGTTTTAAAAATCCGGTAAAATTTTTTTTTTTTTGAAATCAGAGTTCGCAAACCTGGGCGTAACAGACCGCCACACATATAGGAAACCCTCTATCCCATGGACAGAGACTCCCCTATACATGCACGGCTAGCTAGTAACCATCATCAGTAAGCAACAGATATCTCAGCTAATCATCCTAATCTAACCAGTCAAGAGAATCCCAAAATAAATTATTAGATCATCAGTTAAATATTTAAATCGACAGGAACCGGAAGGAAATGCGATAAATGAAAGTCATCGAGTATCTCAATCATCTCTATCTAGGATCATGGGGACAGCTCTATCGTGACAGGCTCACTGGATCGTCCCGATATCTCCCCACCCAACGGACCTGAAAAATGGTCACCCAGGGGGTGTGAGATACACTGTACATGTATCCCAGTGGGCACGACGAGCCGAGAAATAGCTAATCGTACCTACTGGGTACTAAAATCTGCGGATAGTAAAGATCGATAGGTACAGCTGAAATAACAGATAATATCTACTGGAAAGCAATAAATCCACAGATAACCTGAACTAAGCAGATAATCAATCATAGAAAAGCTGCAGATAAATAATGCTGGGAAATCAGGGTATAACTGTAGAAGTCAGGCATAAGGGAACTGTAGATAATAAATGCTGGAATCAGGGGATCACGGTAATAATCAAGCATAGCTGAACAACGAAGGTACAAGGTAAATAGATAACAGATAACATCCACTGGAAAGCAATAAATCCACAGGTAAACTGAACTAGGCAGGTAATCAATCATAAGTGAAACTGCAGATGAATAATGCTAGAGAACAACATAAACAGAACAACAATGGTACAAGGTAAGAATCATGCGTCAAGAACAGAAACCCAAGTACCCAATCATGTGCCAATATTGGTCTCATAGAACCTCAGGCAAAGCCACTGTTCGGCACCCTTTCGGCTGACATAACCTGCACTTACAGACGCCAACCAGTCCTGGTGCAAAGGGCTCACGGGTCTTTCCTCTAGACCACTTTACCGGTAAAGAACAATCTCCACGGGGAGCTACCCCGGCCATGTTCGTGAAGTACAGCAGTGCATGGCAAGTCATAATGATCAATCTCACGGTCTAGTGACCGGGTAATCGGCAACACGCCGGAATCCCAACAGGGAATCATCAGTCTATCAATCAGGATCAATCAATCATGCATATCGGAATATCAAGCAACATCTCAAGTGACAGGAATCAACGAGTAAAATCGAATCATGCAAATCTATATACTGGGATATAAGAGCTGATGCACAGGTACATGTGATATGTCTCACGTAAATCAAGTACTGTCAGGAACAATCATGGGGCATGTCAATACAATCATCAGGGATAATCTAGATAAAATCAGCAGATATATATGACGAGTCTAAAAGAATCAATGTCTATCAAGGAGGATCACATGGCATATAGATCAAGTCATCAGGTATAGTCAAGAACCAGTGTACATGATATGTCTAAAGAATCAATAGCTGTCAAGTACAGGTGTATATGACAATCCAGAGGAATAAATGTCTATCGGGCAGCTCATGTGATATATAGATGAAATCATCATGGGTCATATAGATCAAATCAATAAGCTAATAAACAGGTATATGAAATCATAGTGTGTCTCAAGTCGATCAAGATCTATCAGGAGTAGTCATAGAGCATGTAGATGTAAGCATCAGGGGTATATGACAGGTCTAAGGAAATCCATATCAATCAGAAGGATCATATAGATAAAATCAACAGGCTAGTCAATAACAGGTGTCCGACTGGACTAAAGCAACCAGAGGGCCAAAGAGCTAAAGCCCGGATCGAAAGTAACCCACCTGAGTGTAGGCCGATCCACGAACTCCCGCACAGCTACTGGGAGGCTGGTGCTGAACAGCTGGGCCCTGAGTAAGAAGATCTGGTCAGTAATAAACTCTCATAACCCATCCTGACGACACTATAGTGACGTGACACTAATACGGGGCAATATCGCCGATTTACGGAATAACATCAATTTCCCGATCAACGGGGGTCTACGGGCCTCTAATAAAATGTCCAGTAAATGTATAATTACTGTCTAAGGGTCATCATCATGTCCAAATCTCATTTTGGTCCATAACATTTTCTAAATTGCATATAAACATTAAGTTATTTGACTGTTTCGACTTGTTCTTGACGTCCGGGAACCCAAACGCTGATCCGTAAATTTCAGCGCGTCCGTTACGTCGAGACGGAGCCCGTGCTCACAGTTTTGGGCTGGCACGGGGCCCGAGGGCAAAGTTGGCTCATGAATTCTTTTAGCTCTAATTAACATATTGCTAAAACTTGCATTATACTTGATCTTTTCGAAGTCTAACAAGAGCATGACACTGAGGGATGATTAACAAGGGTGGTGCTCACCTGTGACTTGCCTGAGATTGGCCGGAGGAGTTGGCCGGAGCAAGGTGGTGCACCAACACAAGCCAACCAAAGCTTGGTTTGGGTGTTCTTGGGGCAACGCAGGTTCAGACCATAGTTAGTTAATTCGGATTCGGCAAAAATTCGGTTCGGATATAATACGGATAAAATTCGTATCATGATTTTTAAATTCGTTGAAAAATTCGGTAAAAAAACGGACTCAATAATTATTCGGATACGTGATTTATACGGAAATTATACGTTCACCAATTAAAAATTCGGGATAAAAAATTCGGCTATTAAATTAATTTTTTTTTCTAGATTTATACTATAACCATAATCAGTTATAATTTTTAAGAATATAAAAATAAATAGATACAAAATAAAATAAATAGGCTAAACAACATTCCATGAACCATCCTACTTGGGGGAAACAGACCCCAGTACTGATGGAGTAGGACCCTCAACAGAAATGTTTTTTTTTTTTTTTCTTTCTCTTGAGTAATTTTGCAAGTATAAAGTATAAACATAAATCTTATATTAAAATTTTATTTATTTATTATATCAATTTATTTACACTTATATTTAACAGAAATAAAAAAATTTAGCAGATTATTTTTTTACTTTTATTTTTGGCCGGGACGGGAGGGGTTCCGATGGCGAGCGGCGCGCGGGCCGGGAGGGTTCCGATGGCGAGCAGTGCGCGGGCCGGGACGCGGGACGGGAGGGGTTCCGATGGCAAGCGGCGCGCGGGCCGGGAGGGTTCCGATGGCGACTTGGCGAGCAGCGCGCGGGCCGGGAGTTCCAATGGCGAGCGGCGCGCGGGCCGGGAGGATTCCGATGGTGCGATGGCGAGCGGCGACGCCGGCGATGAAGTGGAGAGGGGTGTGTTTAGTGCGGCTCGGGGTGAAGCCGTGAAGGTGAAGGGGGTGAACAGTGAACTGTGTGATGCTACGAACATTAAAATTTTTTTTTTTTTTCTTCTTTCTTGGAAAGTGAAACTGTGTAAAGTTGCTTGACACTTTGACTTACCCAAGAGTTAATGCAGTGGGCAACTGTGCACAGAGTTTCGGACTCTTGGTTAAAAAAAATTGGATTTAACTTTTGAAATTCAAAAAAAAAATAGTACGGATTTTTGGGGGAAAAAATCGGAATTCGCGAATTATTCGCGAATAATAATTTTTGAAAAAAAAATCCGAATTAATCCGAATTTTTTGAAAAATTCGGGAACGGACCGTTTAATTCGGATTCCCAATAATTCGCGAATAATTCGCGAATTATACGCGAATTAACTAACTATGGTTCAGACCTGGTACAGAGGGGAGCATCAGTGAATAGGGGGTCCCAGAAGATGCTCGGACCATGTGGGGTCGAGCCCCGGCGGCCGGAGGCGGCGGCGGCCGGAGACCAACCCACAATAGGTAACTCGGGTGCAACCATTCAGAGATTAATTACAGGGGTCTCTCGGCCCAAAGTAAAATGATAGGGAGCACAAGTAGGGTATTTAGGTCTTACCTGGGTTATTGGCCGGAGCCCGAGACGCCGGGGATCGCCGGAAGTCGAGCTCGAAGGCAGTTCGGGTGCAACTGCGGTGACGAGAAACCCGACGTCAAGATCCCCATGCAAGGCCACGATCGTTCTTAAAACAACAAAACAAGCTTACCTGCACGGTCGCCGGGCGTCCGGAGGCGACGGCGAGGCGCGGCGGCGGAGCTCGGAGAAGCTCCAATGGCCACTAATGGCGGTTTCCGGCCGAGTTGCTCCGGGCTGGTGCGCCTTGGATCAGTAGCTCCCACTCGGTGCCAGGAGGCTTGGTGCAGTGGTGGCCGGCGCCGGGATGCAGCGGCGGCGCCGGACGGCCGAGATCGGCCGAGATGGAGAAAACCCGGTTTCTAGGGCACGGTCGCGCGGTCTCGATCTCCAACCGATCACCCTCAAATCTTGTGGAGGTGTTGCAGTCGACGAGAGGAACGGTCCCAACGGTGCTGATCTTGGTTTGATCGGTCGGATGGAGGCGACGGTCGGTGGCGGCCAAGAAAACGATAATCCGGCGGGGTTGGCTCCCGCCGGCGATCGGGACGGCGGCTGCTGCTCGGCCTTCGCCGGAGTTTGGAAAGGAGGTGGTGCCTCCCGTGGCGGCGCAGGGCGGAGCCAAGCGTCGGTCCACCCCGGGTTCGGCTGCGGGTTCACAGAGGATACCTCAGGACCAAGTTTTGATCGCCTAGACCCTTCTCGATCACCCTCATCTCCAAGCACCAAGTTTCTTGATCCCTTCTTCTCCGGCAAGGAGAGGCGGCGGCCGGTGCGGGGCTCCGTGAGGTGCGGCAGAGAGAGTGGAAGAAGTTGGAGGGTGCGGCTAGGGAAGGCTGTAGGTTTAGGGTTTGTGAAAACCCTAGCTCGGGGACACCCATATATATATGTATATGTAAATTTCGTTTACACCCCTCAACCTTTGAATCCTAGAAGCTAAGTCCCTCACAGCAGTTTTAGTTTCACACTTAGGTCCCTAACTAGGGAGTGGCACGCAATCGAGGCAAGAATTATAGGGTTCATTGTGCAAAAACCGCATTTTTCGCCTTATTTCACGCTTTTCGAGGCATTTCGGTCGTCAATTCGAAAAACGGACTTCGCCACGACGTCCGGCTCGACGAATCCTATCAGGTAGCGATTTTCGTTTTTCGAGAAAACGCCCGGATGAAATCGCGGTCCATAAAATACTGATCCAAAATACAGTTTTCGCGTTTTTCGAGACTTTAGAGTCGTCAAACGGAAATTCCGTCAGCGCCATTGCGTCCAGAACGATGAAACCGTTCAAATTGACTATTTGAAGTGCTATGATCGGCTTCCGGATAGCGAATTGGCCCAACATTGGCTCTTAGGGGATTCGAAATTAGGGTTTACTGTTCATTGTACTTGCGACTTAAGTCGCGGGTCCCGCCCGCTTCATCGCTGATTTCTGGAAGATCCGACCGTCGGATCTGGACTCGCTGAATATGGTTTTCGATCGGTTCGACGAGACGGTCGCACTCGTGGTCTCGGATCTTCGAGATCAGGCACGGATTGAAAGGCGATATTTCTGACCCATTAACTGTGCAATTTATACTGCAGAAAGGGGCACTTAGGCCATTTATGCCATTTACGACTCAAAATTCAACTTTACTTTTATTCTCTTTCTTTTTATTTAATTACAAAAATTCGAATTCTTACAGGATGATTTTGAGAACAGCGTAGGGAGCAAAATATAGAAGTCTAAGAAGCAAATTGGTCAAATTGAAAAGATTCGGCTCCAATTGGTTCAATCTATTCTAAAGTAGGCTTTGGGGTCTAGTTTTGTAAATCTGAACTGCTAATTTTTTATCTAATGTCTATAATGTTTAGGCTTATAAACATTAGATTGGTTTCTAAAGCTACACTAATTTCTTAGCCTTTTTTTTTTCTCCCTTCTTTCATATATGTACAAAGTATTAAGATTTAAGCTCAAGTAAATGATGCTTGACAGATTATATTTATTAATCTAATGTCTATAATCTTTTGAAGCCAATGGAAAGCGAAAACCAAAATTTGGATTTTCCAAAGCAAATAGACGAACTATCTCTTGAAATAGACCGAAGTAATCAGATAGCATTTGTTTGGTTTGGGAATATGTTTTCAGCCGAATAGTGCACACCCCAAAAAACAGTGTTGTAGTTTGATTGTTTCAGATGATTAGTTCAATGTTATTGGAAGAAAGATTCTCTGTGGCTCTTGATTAACATGATGTTTCCTAATATAACAAACTTCTATTGAAGGATGGCCTCCATCCTCAAAAGTTTATAACTAGCATGTTAATATTTGTAAGCCCAGGAATCCTTAGATTTAGGTTACTTTTAAATGGTTTGAATTTCATCCCTTTTTTGAATATGCATACTTGCGTTACAAAATTATTTGGCTATTTTGAATTATGTATTCTACTTATAGGTCTGCAATCTGATACAGGTTTTGAACAAAATAGACCTGCCAGGTGCTGTACCTGATCAGGTTGCCAAGGAGATTGAAGAGGTTTGTGGAGAGAAAAGCTCACATTTTGTTTACACTCTCAGTTTAATTATAAGTTGAAGCGTTTCATATGTGTTCTTATATTTTTAAATGACTGGTGTGATATTTACAGATCATTGGACTAGATTGTAGTGATGCAATTCACTGCTCAGCAAAGGTCAGTTTCTTGGCATCAAAGCATGCGGAATTATGTGCAAAGAGATATATATTGAAAGTTGTCATGTCATTTGAACCTTAAATAAGAACTAAGAATGATGTATTCTGTTTTGTTTCTTTATATATCATGTAGGAGGGTATTGGTATAACCAAAATTCTAAATGCCATTGTTACACAAATTCCTCCTCCAAAAGACACTGCTGGAGGTCCTCTGAGAGCTCTTATATTTGACAGGTATCTTGAACTTTTGAACTTTGTTATGATTACTTGTTTAATATATTTTCATGATTTTTTTTGGCATGGTATCTTCATTGTAACTTTTCTAACGCCATTTTATTTCTACAAATTGAATGTGTAAGCAACAGGTTCTAAATTTAAAAGATATATTATTGATATTTGCTTGAGCAAGTGTCCATATTTTTGTGAAGTCCTCTTGTTTTGACTTTATTACCAACTCTTTATTAAGTAACCTATTTTAAATATTTTATACTGATATGTAGATTTAATAACCTATTTTAAATATTTTATGCTGATATGTAGATAGGCATGTTTATGTTTGATGTCACTTCCCTGAGTTTACAGAAGCTCTTCCTATACATTCATTCAAATGTGTGAACGTATTCAACATTGTACATTGTTGCGTATTCAATTACACATACACAGAAAATGCCCAGAAACCAAGGATTTAAGTGCCGTGGCACGGGGTCGTGCCGAAAACTAGCCGGCACGGTATGGCACGGTGCGTGTCGGGCCGTGCTGACGAGTGCCGATCACAAAAAATACATACGTGCCGACATATAATGGCATGAAATATTTATTTTCTTTAGCAATAAAATTTTCTAATTGTTTATTATGTATCTTTATCAAATATTTTGAGCTTTATTGAAAAAATTACTTAATAATTTAAAGAAAAAAGGGTTTTGAGTTGTGCCATTGGCACGGGGGCTGTATCGTGCCGGTATCTTGTTGGCGCGATACGGCACGTTGGATACTGCCCGTACCGATGGATACTTAAATCCTTGCCAGAAACATATTTGTATTCTATAATAGTATTGACTTGCATCAACATTTATCAATGAATATGCAAGTGACGCGCATAAAAGATTTAGTGTGCATAGATTTATGATCACATTCATAGATTTATAATTTCAAACTTCCGGCTCTTTAGTACCCTTTTTCTTTTCTGCTGTTGCAGTATAGACTAATAATCACTGCTCTCTTGCATACATATCACAGCTTGCTTAATTAGTTTTACATTCTTTTTGTAGCTACTATGATCCATATAGAGGAGTTATAGTTTATTTTCGTGTTGTGGACGGGGCTATAAAGAAAGGTGACAGGATATATTTCATGGCTAGCGGAAAGGTAAAACTTCATTCCGTTTCTTTAGAACTTCCTTTAAACTCCATCCAATATTAGCTATAAGATCAACTTCTGCCTCAAGCACTCTTTTATTTAGTTTGCAATTTTTCTTTTTATTATGTTGTTTGCTTTGATTAAATAGAGGCAAGACAAATTTCGTTATCAGAAATGAAGTTAACCTGGGAAACTTCTACAGTGTCACTTTGAACGATCTTAATGTGGCCAGAAACATCAGGAACTCATGTTTTAAAATGTCATTCTTTTAAGACATTATTCTTATTTAAGGCATTTGTCAGTTCTGTACTGAGCTTTCTTGAATATGATCAGGATCACATTGCTGATGAAATCGGAGTACTATCACCCTATCAGCTACAAGTTGATGAACTTTATGCTGGTGAGGTAAAGTAGTAAATTCCACTGATCTAACTTTGTGCACTTGATCATGGAGTTAAGTTTCTTCATGGATTGTTTTCTCCCTTTCTTATTTTTCCTAGCGTATGTGCTATATCATAACAAGTTTCTGGAACAATTAGAGATATTAGGTTAATTCTTCCTATAATCACATTGCCTAGATTATAGTTTCAATCTATCATTTCCAGAGTTTGGTTCTTTTTTTCAGATCAAAGTATTTATTCATTTTGCGATGTCAGGTGGGGTATCTTTCAGCTTCCATAAGATCAGTTGCAGATGCCAGGGTTGGCGACACGATTACTCACTATGGAAGAAAGGCAGAGAGCTCTTTGCCAGGATATGCTGAAGCAACTCCAATGGTTTTCTGTGGTCTATTTCCTGTGGATGCTGACCAGTACCTCATCTTTCCTGATGTGCTTTATTATGTTATTCCACCTTATCTATTTTTTCTGTGAACAAATTTTCCGATTCACTGCTGAATAGGTTTCCTGAGTTGAGGGATGCACTAGAAAAACTACAGCTAAATGATGCTGCTTTAAAGGTGTGCCAAAATCTTTGTTATTTTTCTGCACTCTGTTATTTGGATACGTCAGCAACTAGAGATGTCTATTTCTTGCTGAGAAGATTTATGCTATTTTTCTTGGGGATACTTTTGTATTAACTTTTTTGTACTTGATTGTTGATTATCTATCCTCAGCATGTCTCATTCTGGTCATAAATTATGATCACTTCTCTGGCTACAATTGGTGCTTTCTTTGCCACCATTTCTGTCACCACCTATTCTCCACTTCCATACCTTTGAAATTACCTCCCTCGTTTGCGGGAGTACTTAAAAGATACTTTTGTGATTCTCGTTAAGTAGCATGCGTGGTTTAATTAACTTGGAGATTGCCATGGTTTAGATATGTGTGGTTGGCACGAGAGTGTGCGAGCATGCGACAGTATCTATAACCCTCAAAACACTATTGTTCACCTTTCAAAGATCAGTTATTTAGCATACGAAGAAAAATCATTTTCAATCATCATTTGACTTTAATGTGTTGTTAATTAACTCACAAATTAAAGAATCCTCCTCAGAAGAGTTTATTTAGTCATTCTATGATTTTCTTATTGTAGCATCAACTTAGTTATTTTGAATTCTTGGCCGAATTTCAAAGGAAGAATGTATTTGTTTGTTCATGAGTTTTAGCAATTCTTGTTTACGTGATTTCATTTTTGACTATTTTCTCCTGTGAAGGTTCTGTTACCTCTCTGTTTCTTGCTTAATAATGCAGTTTGAGCCTGAAACTTCTAGTGCAATGGGTTTTGGCTTTCGATGTGGGTTCCTAGGTCTACTACATATGGAAATTGTTCAGGTTTAAATTTTTACCAGCCAACTCCAGATTTTACTGCCATTATGTCTCAGATCACAGTGTTAGTAAAATGTTCCAGGCAACCTTTTCATTATGTCTTATTTTTTCAGGAAAGGCTTGAGAGGGAGTACAACTTGAATTTGATAACTACGGCACCAAGTGTGGTTTACCGCGTCAATTGTGTCGATGATGAGATAGTAAATTCTTGTGATCCCTAGCCTTCTTAGCTTTTAACAAAGGCTCCACATTTTGTTATCTTTCCTCAGTATGTACAATGATTTTTCCAGATGGTGCTCACATACGTTGGGAAGTTTTGCACTACATATGTTGCTTCACAATTAAAAGAAAATTGTTTACCTGCTATTTTCCTGATATTTAACTCTTATGATATCTTTCAACAACAGTGATAGATGTGGTGGAACTAACAATTACGATACGTAGGTTGAATGCTCAAATCCATCTTTACTCCCGGAACCTGGAAAGCGTAGGTCAATTGAAGAGCCATATGTTAAGGTTGTATCATCTGGCAGATTCTGCCCGTTTGCTGTCATATTAAACATTAACTAATATCTTAAACCTTTCCTTAAACATGTTTTAACATGTTATTAACATTATTCCGAGTTTCATGTTTTCAGATAGAAATGCTTACACCAAAAGAGTATATTGGCTCTCTTATGGAACTCGGTCAAGATCGAAGAGGTGTATTCAAAGAGATGAACTATATCACAGAGAATAGAGCTTCAATTATTTACGAGTTACCACTAGCAGAGGTATATTTTATGATAATTTCTGTTTATTATTGTAACAGTCATTACGAGCATATTTACAAAGGCCATCAACCTTAACGATATCACTATTCTCGAACAATGTTACTTTTGTAACATTACGAAGATTTCGCAGAATCTGAGTATCCCATATTCTTTTATTTTCTCGACATATCAGATATAGTAGTAACTCATCAAACAAGTTTGCTAGTCGTTGGTCTCTAATATCTAGCGAAGGAAGCTAGTTCAGTGCTTTCAATGTCGGATTGTCACTTATATGTGACGTCTTTTAGCTTAAAGAGCCAAATTATACTAATTTCATTACCATTCTTATCATTATACTATGCTGTACTGGTTGGGTAAATATAATGTATTCTTTCTTAATGTACAGATGGTTGGAGACTTCTTTGATCAGCTGAAGTCTAGAAGCAAGGGATATGCCAGCATGGAGTACTCACTTATCGGGTAGTTTTCTGGGTTATTATCTTTGATGAACATCTACTCAAATTCCAGAGTTTTTTCTATTTGTCTGAACTGTGCTTTCTTAATTGGCAGGTACAGGGAAAGTGAATTGGTAAAGCTAGACGTTCAGATTAATGGTGAGCTTGTGGAGCCGCTATCAACAATTGTCCACAAGGACAAGGTAATATAATCTCTTTTAGTTTGGTAGTTTGTTGTGGTAGATTTGTTTCAATCTCTGCTCCACTTTACCGTTGTAATTTGCTATATGCGTGCGGATGTAAATTGAATGGAGCTAATGCTTATATTGGGGAACTCACATGTAGATTTCTGTCAAATATTATGTTTCAATTAGTATCACGTTAAAGAGTTTCACTGCTTTTGGTAGTTCCATGATTTGACTGAAAAAGGATAAGGGAAGAATCACAAAATCAGAACAAGCTTAAAAACAAGCTGCACAATTATTATGTTTTTCATTGTCTCATATTGAAATCACAAAAAGTAACATAACAAATGAATTAGATATAACAACATGCGTTTAGTCCACTTAAAGAGCAATATGTGTATTATTTGACCCTGAATTATCTATAGACTATTTATCAAATATGGCAAGCACCAAAGCATAAATTTATAGTGTTGATGGCTACATTGGGAAGATCCATTATTTCTATATAACAGAAGCATCTTCTTATACTTTCCATTATTGAGTAGGAGGTCAGAATCTACTGGAATATTGACATGAAAATGTCAAAATACACAACAATGTCTCAGCAACGTGTGCTATAATTTTTTGTTTTTGTTTTTTCTAGGCATACTCTATTGGGAGGGCTTTGACTCAAAAGCTAAAAGAACTTATACCTCGACAGATGTTTAAAGTACCTATCCAGGTAAGATCTTTATCTCTTTGTCTTAAATTCAGGTTTGTGACTTTTCTTTTGGGAAGGGGTGGGGGCATGAATATCATATTACAGTCGTTGATACACTTTCATAGTCGGTTAAATATTGATATTTGAAAAGTACTAGTTACATAAGAATATGACTTGATTAATGATCTCTATAATCTAGTGATTATTTCTAGAGAAATATTTTTACCTTTATTGGTCCTGCAAAGGGATGAGCAGAGTGCAAATTCAGATCATTATTTAGTCTTGTATATTGATTGAAGAGGTCCCCTATGATGGTCACTAGAGTATAAAAGCAAAAATATAAAAAGGATTGGTCGATAATTTTTTACCTGAAAGGTTGGTTATAATAATATCTGAGATGTCCTGATGTTTTATATAGACATGTTATGAGCTTGAATCAAGATGGTTTTGATTGGCCTCTGTTGCATTTAAGCTGGTCCCCTCAAGGTAATTTGTTCGAGATGATCCAGTACTATGTATTGCAATTCAGCTTATCTAAGAACTCCTAAATTTGCAAACTTACGCTAATTTTTTCTATGTTCTCTATAAATCAAAAGTGTATTTTTGTATCCTTCCAATAGTTTTTACAATGTCTAGTGGAATTCAAAGAAAGGATTTTGAATCTCAAATTGGATCATCCGTTCCCTGTCATGAATCCTCTGCATTCCAAAATGAAGAAACCGCCAATTCAAACACATTTCAAACGATCCTTGAGTGAAAGAGGTTTTGAGATGACATCGTGTACAATAAGTAGGTAGTTTTCACTCCTAGAGAGAGATGTTTCCTTTGGTGAAAGAGGTTCCTTTGTTATGTCCTTGGTTTTATATTTCTCCCGATCTAAGTAGTTAATTTTGGGTTATAGCCTTTATCAACAATTCAACATTTGGTATAATCATAAAGAAGCCTGGCTATAAGTTTCTACTCGCTAGCAATAACACTATACATAATGCTTTAATTAGATGTAATCCAAGGTGAAATATATTTCTTAATTTATTTAGTTTATTCTTCAATGTTACATTAGAACTACTATAATAGACATTGAACTGTGATACTTAATAAATTGCTAGTTTATTTCCTTTGGCATTTATCACTGCATATCACACTTTTTATCGTTTCTGTAAGTGGTTTTGCCTGTTCTACTAATCCGGATGTAATGATACCCATGATAGGCATGTATCGGTTCCAAGGTGATTGCTAGCGAATCTCTGTCGGCCATTAGGAAGGATGTTCTTTCAAAATGTTATGGTATGCCATAATTTTAAGCCTGGCTAATTCCTAAAATGCACCTACCTTGATCGTTTTCGTCTTTCTGAACTTCTTCAGGCCTTTTGTAATTTTGCCTTGGAAGGCTTCTCATACCATATCAAATTTGAAAGGATTTTTGTACAATTATGATGGTTCATTTCTGTTGTAGGAGGAGACATAACAAGGAAAAAGAAGCTACTAAGGAAACAGGTGATTGATCTAACATCATTTAGTCCTTTCTAGCAGTTTAGTGGTGAATTCTTTATATGGCATATTGCTAAATCATTTCTATGCTTATTTCTTATAAATGAGTATGGCATGTGCTGCACACCTAAGAACTTCTACGGAAAAATGGTTATTTTGAACTTTGAAGTTAATGAGATGATCGTTCGCTTGATTAGTGCAATGTGTTGAAAATAGCTTTAACAGTCAGGTCACGGACATAGCTTTACTTCTCCCATTACACCAATGTCTATTACCCTCGATCTTCTCCCTTTTTTCATGTCCTCTATTACTCTAGCCACTCACATGCAGTCACATCATCAATGCTGGTTTTTAAGTACTAATTTTATCTTGCACTACTAATTCTCTACTAGATATCTGATATCGTGCTATCATAAATAGATTACCTTTAACTTGTTTTTGAAATGACCACTGCATTTCTTTAATTTTCGCAGTTGTTGAAAATAGCCACATTACTTACATACTGCTTATCACTTATTACCGTATAACATTCCTGATTTTAGTTGTTCTACTCTTAACATTCAAAGAATTTTTTTTTGAGTTTGTTCATTATTTACCATAACCAGCAATAACAATCTACATGTATGTGCATGTTATACATGTATTATATACACATCATTTCTTTGGCAATTGTGCTGAAGAAACTTTGTGATTATTTTTTCATCATTTTCAAGTAATCTTTTGTGTCATATATGGATTCATGTAATCGTAATGCAGCAAATTGACTGAATATGTATGTGAACCTATGTATCTCATTTGCATCTCATATTATTTGCTCGTAATCATTTTCTTTGATTTCAAGAATATTTCTCTGGCAAAACTTAGGTCTTTGTAAATATGACGATCTTTACTTTTTTCAATTAGGCTGAAGGAAAGAAAAGAATGAAAGCAATCGGAAAGGTTGATGTACCCCAAGAAGCATTCATGGCTGTGTTAAGGCTAGAGAAGGAGGTGATATGATTTCGACCTCCCGATCCTTTATCATTGTGAAGACCTAATAGCAGCATATCTCTTTTGGTTCAAACAAAGAGCAAAATTTCGACGAGGAACGACTTCAACAATCCAAATGTAATGCTATCTGCAAGGATACTGGGTCTAGAGCTGTTCGAGGAGTGGTATCTTTTTGCCTAAGTAAATATCAGTTAACAAGGTATGTTTCAGTAACATTCATTAATTGCATGATAAGACAAATGCTTAGGTGGATGCAAAGTCTTGTAGATTATTTGTTTAAACATGAGTACATAGTTTTCCTTTTCCAAATAAATGTTCAATTGCTTCTGTGGATAATCAAATTTGTTGCAAATGGTCCATTTTGTTGGTCTAATTCTTATAAATTCACTGCATTTGTAACGACCCGACCCACTAGCAATAATAACTCGTTAGGCCCAAACTACCGGCCCAAAATGCTTTAGCCAAGATATTATTAAGCGATGTGAGACTTGTCTCGCTAGCCTCGTTATTCAGACCCTAGCTCAGCCTAGACTCATTGCACACTTCCGGCTGGTGATTAGATCTGATATCAAATGTAACGACCCGACTCACTAGCAATAATAACTCGTTGGATCCAAACCATCTGCCCAAAATGCTTAAGCCCAATTATTATTACTAGTGCCCGTAGTCTCGTTTATATCCAATCACAATCTCATTCCTATCCGATGTGGGATTATTGGGGTGTTACAGCATTAACAAGATCAAAACCTCGGTCAGAGTTTGGGTTTCATCACTTTTAACCCCTTGTGAATTTTCAATGGCCACTTTCTAATTGTAAACAAATTTGTTAGGTTGATCAACCGAAAACTCGAATCGGAACTCTTAGTCGAGTCCACCTGGTCTAGACACAACTATTAGGGTAAGGTGTAGGTCATCGAGTTATTGATAGATTGGCCTGTGCCAAGCACTCTTCACAGTTACGTACTATATGTTAGCTATTACTCGTCAATATCTGATCAATTTTAAACCTTGTATTATTGAGGGTATGTTTGGGTGCCGGAACAACTTATCTGATGATATCTTTTTGCAATAGCTGGATTCAAACTAAGGCCCTGTTTGGACGTCGGAATAAGTTATCTAAAGATTCTTAGATTATATGAAAGGACTTCGATTTTTTTGCTTTTTGAAATTTTTTGATATCTATAATTAAGTAGGATAGCATATTTCAACTCCGAGGTGATTTTCTTTTTCCGAGATAATATGGTATCCAATTTTAGGTATTTGATCACATTATTTATCTACCAAAATAGGATATTCATGCATTCGAATAGGACCCAAGTGATTTACCATGTTGGATCGTCACCAATTATCACATGTCGCGTGACAAGATGCTGATGCATTCGTAAATCAAAAGTTTCATATCATCCAGAAACTCATCTCTTTCTACCAAATACCTTTGTCATTTGATCCAATACGTTTTTGGTAGATAGAAATAGACATTTGATACAACACTTTGTACACACAAACTGATACTTCTTATTAGTTTTGCTCATGTATATGTTGCAAATTTGCAATATGAAAGTGTAGCATCTAAATTCCTATTTAGCCTTTCACCACTTTGATTGAAAAATCAAGATCAAGAGGAGTCAACATGCCATACACATTCAAATGAAACGATTCGATTTGCTAGCACTAATAATTAGTTGAGCTCAAACTACTGATCTAAAATGCTTTAGTACAATTATTAGTATTAAAGTTTTTGACCTTTATATTTATAATCATAATTTTTTTTCTATTCGGTGTGGGATGATTAGGGTGTCACACGTATCAAATAGAGTAGTTCAAACATTCAATGAGGATCATTCACACAGGAAGAATGTTTGATACTCTGTTCATCTTGTGCAGCATTTGAATTTCAAAATAATGTTGGATGGTGGATTTGACGATCTCACTGTAACGATTTTGCCTGCTAGTAATAATAACTTGTTGAATTCAAATCACCTGCTCAAAATGCTTAAGCCTAGTTGTTATTACTAGAATCAATGATCTCTTATATATCTAATCATAATTTTATTTTCATTCGATGTGGGACTATTGAAATGTCAAAACTCTTTCTATTTAGCCATTCACACACACAATCCAAGATCACCAGACGATGTGAGGTTCATCTCGCACTTTTGAACCGGTTCTAATATCAAATGTAACGACATGCCCCGCTAGCAATAGTAATTCGTTGGGCTCAAATCATCAGCCCAAAATATTTAAGTCTAGTTATTATTATTACCATTCATAGAAATGGCTTTCTATGAAGTTTTAAGATTTGAGCAGAATAATATTCAACGGTAGAGAGATATGCGTCCGATAGAAAGATAGAAAGTTTGAAATTATTTGAGATTAAAGGGAGCTTATATAATGATAACTCACTTAACTCTTGTGTTTCATTTCAAAATTAAATACATCCATATTCTATTCTACTAACTGCTGAAACAACTGTGAAAAGTGACTACTAAGTAAAGCTCTCACTAATTTTCATATTTATTCGGCTACATTATATTACAGCTACAAAAGTGAACTAATACAGGCTAAGAAAACAAGAAAAAACAAAAACAAAAACAAAAAAAAAGAAGAAAAGATTCATAAATTCTAAAACTATATAAGCCTATGAAAAGTTTGACATCTTTTTCACCTCCTTTTGGGCCCTTCTATTCTTGGCCTTGCACTGTAAATAAAATAGAAGCACATTAAATATTGCTTAGTATAATAAGCAAAACCTTATACATGAATCAAAGATGCTATGCTTACTTACTAGCAAGAAGATTATCAATAGTTTTGATTCTGCATGTTTTTTTTACTCAGCTCACCTGTTCTGAGTCGGATTCGAGCCCGACGGCGGTATCCGTCGGAAGCTCACTCCTGCCTGTCTGACTGGCTTCCTCGTGCCGTCGACCCTCATTGCCTGCTGCAATGACGGCGACGGCGGCGGAGGAATTGCTCTCAAAAGCAGCTTCCTAGTAGCTTGTTTCCTGATCTTATGCTCAGCACTTGTGCTCAAATTGTATGAAGAGCTCAAGAGAAACACCACAAGCACAAGCAGTAAAACTGCTACTCCTCTACACTTCATTTTCTCAACTTTTGACTTAAGCTTAGCTCTCTCTCTCTCTCTCTCTCTCTCTCTCTCTCTCTCTCTCTACAAGGCAGATTAAGCAAAGTAAGTGGGATAGAGAGATCATATTTAGCATATTCAGGCACAACATGGTGGGGAATTTCGAGGCAAATTATTATTATTATTATTATTATTATTATTATTGTGTCTTTTAATTTCCTGCAGTTGAGAATGCAGAGAATCATGTGATGCACCACCTTTGACTGAAATCAAGGAGTTTGGCCGGGGCTTTGATTCGATATCTAAGACTGGGATTTTCTTGGGATTATTTATCATTGGGTAAAATGTATGGATACTCCCTCTACTATCTCATAACTATAATTTGGTTCATATATTTATTTATTAACAATTTTTAATTAAGTGATTCTTGGTATGTAAACTCTTTAATTTTTTCATATATATATCGCTAATTTTGATTTGACTATCTAATGTTTAAAACTTTTGACTTTACTACTTAATTTTTCATTAAAATTAGTAATTAGCTTTAATTTTATATTCAAAGAGTCATCAAATTATCTAAATTAAACAAATTAAAAAAGATTAATTTCGTACATCTCTCTATAAACATATCGAATAGTAGATATATTCCTACAAAATTTAACTTTTTATCCTTTCAAAAGTCCAATCATAGGTTAAAACTTAATCTTGGTTAGTGAATGAGATAAATTTATTTTTTTTATCCTTTCAAACATTATATTTAATCATATGTTTATTTTTTTTAACAGTTGAGACTTTTTGAGAAATATATTTGTAAGAGTAAGTTTAATATTTCACTTATATTCTGTTAAAAAATAAACCGTAAACTAACAAAACAGAGGGATATATATAAATAATTTAAAATTTTTAAAAGAATAAATATAAAAAGTTAAACTTTATAGAAATATATTTGTTATTCGCTATATTTACAGAGAGCTACATAAAATTAACCGAATTAAAATATTGGGTGCTATCATCAAAATTTTAAAAGGTAGGATAATCAAATCAAAATAGTCTATAGTTTATGTAAATTTTATATATTTTCATCTAAAGATTAATAAAAATATATTACACTATTTTTCAGTAAGATCATAGAAATTATATCGTAACTGAATCTTATATTTTTTTTTTTCCATCACTTTTTCATCTTGCATAGCGATCAAATCGCAATATCAGGATAGTAAAAGGGGGTATAAATGATTTTACAGGGTTGTCATGTGATGGTAGAGAGATTTTGACTGTTGGCTTTAAACTTTTGGGCCGAAGTTTCTGCTTCGCCAGCCAAACCTCCTCGTGATCGTTGTTTATCGGCGTAATGTTTTCTTGTCCTTTTCTATATCAACATGATTTTATATATATACCCGCGTTATGTTTTCTTGTTCTTTTCTATATCAACATGATTATATATATATAT
>CM055068.1:47695773-47813310 GCA_029204045.2 Tillandsia leiboldiana | reverse complement strand
CAAATCGATATTTCATCGGGATTACCCTACGTGAGAGCTAAGAAAGCAGCCACTCCTTCCTTTGAATAATCTTCTTCAGTTTCGAATGCAAGAATTGCCACCTTTGATGCACGATCCTCAACTTATTAGCACAAGAAATTTATGCTGAATGGAATAAAAATTTGTGTTCTTCGGGGTGTGGAGAATGGTTAGACATGTGAAGGTAAATTGAATAAAACTGAAATATAGTGGACGGTGAGAACCAGATGTGTGAAATGTGATATAGCTATGAAGTAGATAACCGCTATATATATGATCAAATTTCTATTATCTACATATAGTGTTATTTGGGAGGCTATAGAGGGGCTTTGAGCAGTACTGAGAATGGGCAAATTATGTAGAATATTCGATATTATAGAATATTGTAAAGCATTGGATGCTGTTTTGCGAGGGGACAGCTATAGCCTGGTTATGTACTGTCGTATATCCAAATGACACAGCTATAGGGACCTGCCAAGTTGGTAATAGTGTGCCTCAGTTGAGAGGGGACAGCTCAACAAAATAGCCTTTGACTGGTGTACATGTACCATTGCTCATATCCAAAAGGGCACGCATAAAGATAGTGAGAATAGTCCTGTGTTAAAGATCCGCACCCTACCAAAGGGCACGCATGAAGATAGTAAAAAGACAACTTTTGACCATCTTTAGAGTATGGTACAGTGTACGATGTTGCATGAGTATATATAATGTTCCCTTATAAATGGTTCCTAGTACAGAACCAATCTATACAGGTACACATGGTTCAGCTTTTGGGTTTTGCTGAACTTGAATGGGAATCGGATGCGGCACTCAGTACCGGTCGTCGTTAATGAGTACCGGTACAATTGGCAGAATTTAGTACATGGGTGTTCAACAAAAGTGTTAAAGCTCGTCAAAGTTCGTCAACTCGTTAACCCTACTCATGCACGGTACCATTAGTCACCTCGTCCACTTCCATCTAAGTTCCTCAAGACCAGAAAGCCTAACACTTGCAATCCTCAACTTAGTTCCGGTACTCATATACGTTCCTCAAGACCCGAAACCATCACACTTGGGTTGCTCACTCAGTACCGGTACTGGTTTATTGAGTACCGGTAGTCATGGTTCGGTACACATGCAAGTTGTATAAGTACCGGTACTCTACATTGGCTACCGGTACACACGGGTACCGGTACACCACTAGGTTCCTCAAAACCCGAAAGCCTCAGACTTGCAATCCTCAATTAGTACCGGGACTTAAAATTGCGTACCGGTACACATGGTTCCGGTACACATGCAAGTTCTATAAGTACCGGTACTCTACATTGACTACCGGTACACACGGTACCGGTACACCACTAGGTTCCTCAAAACCCGATTCATTAAACTTGGGTTGGTCCATAACTACCGGGTACTCTTCATTGAGTACCGGTACACACGGTACCGGTACACCACTTGGTTCCTCAAAACCCGAAAGCCTCAGACTTGCAATCCTCAATTAGTACCGGTACTTAAAATTTCGTACCGGGACACATGGTTCCGGTACACATGCAAGTTCTATAAGTACCGGTACTCTTCATTGACTACCGGTACACCACTAGGTTCCTCAAAACCACGAGGCGCTGCACTTGGGTTGGTCTATAAGTACCGGTACTCTTCATTGAGTACCGGTACAAACGGTACCGGTACAGCACTAGGTTCCTCAAAACCCGAAAGCCTCAGACTTGCAATCCTCAATTAGTACCGGTACTTAAAATTGCGTACCGGTACACATGGTTCCGGTACATATCCATGTTCATCAAAACGCGGACTCATCATTTCTCACTCAGTACCGGTACGTAGTGTTAAATTTCAATAGATTTAAAACTTGAAGAACTTTCAAAATTAGTAATTAACTCTTTAACAAATAGAAATATCTGTTAAAAATATTAAAATGGAAAGAGCAATGCTACATGTACACCCCGAAGGGGTGTACATCTTAGATCTCCAGCTTTTTAATGGTGTCGATATTTTTTACGGGTCACATCAAGTGACCCCTCATCACACCCCCACCCTTAGATGGGTTTAGGGTTTAGGGTTTAGGGTTTAGGAAAGTACAGAACAAATAAATATAGCTGTTCCAGCACCAAATAAAAATATTCCAGAACAATTAATTTTAAAAGTTGGAGAACACAGTGAGGCAAATGCAGAACATAATGTAAGAAATCAGCATCTCCGAATTACAGCTAGTGTTAAATTTGCCATATAAACTCAAATATATACATAGATCTTATAACATAGAAAGGAAATAAAAAAATTCATACTTCAATATAGGAAAAATGTAAGTACGTTATTACAAATAATCATCATGATATATATGCAATAGTACAAAAGCAGAATGAAAAAGTTTAATGTTAAATATAAACTCTCCCGATATAGAGTGTACAACGCATAACAATGCTTAATGGTTTAATAGCATAGTCCATTGTATGGATCTCACTTTCAATTGCCCGTCTCATATTTGCTGTGCTGCATTTATTGTTCTTGCAATATGTCATCTTCGTACACCTGATTAAATAATTAATAAAGTCAAATTAATGAGATAAATCAATTTTACATATAGAAATAGAAACAATAAATTGTCATTACCTGTCAGAACTGCATAGAGTGCGCCATTTGGATAAAGCCAGTACGATGATCTAAAAATTTTATTTCGGACTTGTATCCGATATAGGAGGGTTCCTGACAGGGTCTGTCGACATGTCAATGTTTTGAGGGGGCCACGGTGTCTTGCATATATAAGAAAAAAAATAAATTAGAATATGTGTATTAAAGACAAATTTATAGTAAATAAACATCTAGGAGAAAGTTAAGGAACATTACCGTTAAAATCATGGCTGGATTTCTCTGTACACTTGTATCCGATATAGGAGGGTTCCTGACAGGGTCTGTCGACATGTCAATGTTTTGAGGGGGCCACGGTGTCTTGCATATATAAGAAATAAATAAATTAGAATATGTGTATTAAAGACAAATTTATAGTAAATAAACATCTAGGAGAAACTTAAGGAACATTACCGTGAATATCATGGCTGGATTGCTCTGTACAGTTCTATCCGATATAGGAGGGTTCCTGACAGGGTCTGTCGACATGTCAATGTTTTGAGGGGCCCACGGTGTCTTGCATATATAACAAAATAAATAAATTAGAATATGTGTATTAAAGACAAATTTATAGTAAATAAACCATCTAGGAGAAAGTTAAGGAACATTACCGTTAATATAATGGCTGGATTGCTCTGTACATCAATCCCATAAGGTAAGTGCATTATGGGCGAGTTCTTAATCGTAGGACTTTGCAGGTGAACCTATTTTAATAAATCGGGAGGGAGGGGGCCAATATGGAAGACACATAATTATGTAAACAAATGAGGAAAATCGAACTATGAATCATATATTAAGACAATCAAATGAACATATAAAAAACTCTCAAACATTTACACTCTGTTGGGACGAGGCCGAGGGCGACGATGAGAAACGATTAAAGATTGAGCATTCACCATTATAAAACCTGTCCGTAGAATTTTGAGGCATCTAATAAAATAGAAAAGAATATTTCAATTTATGTCGTGTACCGTAAATTATAAGCCAACAAGAATCGAGTTACGTACGTAAAGATATACCTGTTGCTTGTTGACTTTCATCTTAAGCCGACGTACCATTTGATCTGTCTTCGACTCCTTTCGTTTGCTTGGTGGGCGCCCTTTACTTCGAACTGACAGCGGGCTCTTTACTCTCTGGTCGTTACATCTATCATCTGAATCGTGTCTCATAGTAGAATGTATATTTTCGATAAATTGGACATCATTGCTTCCCTTGGATGACGATGTGTTCTCTAATTTCGTCTTCAAATTATCAAGTGTGACTAGTGCTACATGATATTTGTCATCACTCTCAGCAGCTATGTCTGCAATGTCGTACATACGACTACATACTACCGCATATCGGCTCATTTCTGGACTCCTCCCTAAGCTTTCATCCCATGCTGTCACCCGAGTATACCTCCGTCTTATATCCTTCCTCCATCGTGTTAGTATGTAACAAGTTGGAAGAATCATCATCTTTCTATTAACTAGGACGGCAATTGAATGTCGGCATAAAATACCCTTACAATCAAAAAGACGACAAATACAACTAACTCGGGAGGTAGACTCATCAAAATATGCAGTGAATACTATGTCTTTGCCTGCATCGCCATATTCTACATACTCGTTAACTCTATACTCATGGACGGTACCAATAGATGATATTAAAGATGTCTCACAATGCATTAAATCCTTTAACTCAGCTTGAAATTCTCGAAATTTAGCAATTGTGTACATATCTTGAAATTGCTTCTCAAATGCATATCGACTTATGGATGGGATGACGCAGGTGAATGATTTGTAGTCTAATTGTGCCTCCTTTTCTGCTTTATTCTTTATAGCGCTTTCATACTGCTCCACAAATACTTTTAACGTCGTTTTCGAGTTCACGTACCCATCAAAAAACGAATTCATGCTTTCACTTCGCTGTGTCGTGGACATTCCAGCCCAGAATGTATCCTTCACATAAACTGGCACCCACTTTCGTCTGTTCTCGTACAGTCCTGACAACCAATCATTCTTTTCAAGTCCATAACAAACTATCATTCTCTTCCATTTATCGTCAAATTGAAGTTCTGTTAGTGATTCATATATAGCATCCATCATAATGCTCTTAATAGAATGATATTCACCATAACTTTTTAGCTTCTCCGGTATCTTTTTTGTTATGTGCCACAAGCACCATCGATGTTTGGCATCGGGGAATACCAGTTCAATAGCATTTTGCATTGCTTTGTCTTGATCGGTGATTATTGCTTTGGGGGCATGGCCAGACATACATGACAGCCAATTCCGAAAAAGCCATACAAACGAAGCTGTATCTTCACCAGAGAGTAAGCCGCATCCAAACAAGATTGACTGACCATGATGATTAACACCCACAAATGGAGCAAACGGCATATCATACTTATTCGTTAGATATGTCGAGTCGAAAGTAATTACATCTCCAAAACATTCATAGGCTGCTCTGCTTCTAGGATCTGCCCAGAATATATTGCGAATACGAGAATCATCGTCCAGATCGATGGAATAAAAGAAGTTTGCGCTTTTCTCTTGCATGGTTCGAAAATAATTACAAATGGCTTCGCCATCACCTTCGCCAAGTCGTAAACGGCGCATTTTATCAATATAATTACGGGCATCCTTCTCTCCAAATGGCAAATTTTGATACCCACCAGCCTCAACAACAAAAGAATTAAAACTTTTATTCAATCTTATTCCGGCACGATCATTAACATCAAGCCGTCTCTTAACACTAGAATCTATAACTCGATTGCATGGAAAATATCGAGACTTGCTAGGACTTAATCCATGATTATGGTCAAGTCTGACCATACTTATTACACAAGATAAATCCAAATTAATTTTCACATTTATCCTAGCAGGACAGTCCGTCTTCGCTGCCGAAGGACGAGGCCGGAGATTAGTCACGGTGTGATTTACTTTTCCATGACGAGAGCATGCGATGATTACATACGAAGGAATGCCGTTACTGATTTTAGTAGACCTCTTTACAATCCCAAATCCTAATTGTTGTGCATAATTCTTATAGAAGCCCATAACCATTTCCATATTATTAAAATGCATTCCAACTTCTGGTACTAAATTGGATATGTCTGTGACCTCATTGTTTCTTTCTTCATCCATCTCAAACTCAACAACTGATAATGATCAGTGCGTCTAGATATTTCAAAATAATTATGACCTGTAACACATCATATTTACTGCTAATACAAACTTGAAATTGTGGTTAAAGAAGAAATTATATATAATGTATATATAGGATTTGTATGTTTACAGATTATGTGTAAAGGCATTATTCTACTATACCCTCAAAATGTATCCTTACAGCTAATACATGTTCCACATTAATACTAACCAAATTACAAAGCAGCATTATATGATCAACATGTTCTACTAAACCCTAAACCATAAACTATTAACATAATATTATATATAATGTAATTGTCAAAACATCCTATTACATATTATATAGTACATTGTCTCTTGTAATAAACAATAAATGGGCGCTCTCCTATATCGGTCAAAAGTGAACATATTAGCACCTAATTTACCTTGTACCTGCTATTTCATATCAACGCCATTCTATTTATAGACCAAAGAAAGAATGTTTTCTTCCTTTGTACCGGTATTTTTGGAACGCACATAGCTTATTAGGGGGAATATGGAGACGATTATCGCAGCGGAGACGTTGGATGAGCAGGCAGTGACGACTCTTCACGAGCTGTGCTTTGGTTTTACAAAGAATGCCTTGTTCAAGGACCGACGATTGGGATAATACAAATGTACGTAATGTGTTTGAGGACGGGGATCTCGTTGGGATTTGGTCATCGGAGCAGAAAATGATTGCGAAGCGTAATGCGCCTAGGGACACCCTAGCCGCATTAAACTTTGCAATCATTTTCTGCTCCGAGGATAAAATCCCAACGAGATGCCCGTCCAATAACACATTACCGACATTTGTATTATCCCATTCGCAGGTGCTTCAACACGGTAAAATCAAAGCACAGCTACTCAAGAGTCGTCACTGCTTGCTCATCCAACATCTCCACTGCGATATTCGGCTCAATAAACCACCCAATTAACTATGTGCGTTCCAAACACCCCGATACAAGGGAAAAAAAACCTTCTTTCATCTTTAATTCTAGCTCAAGCAGGGCTGTATGATAACAAAGATAACTTATGTCCATCCGAGTCCCCTATGTTAAGGGTGTAACCTATACATCGCAAGCAGAGGTGTAAAAATAACAGTACTCAGGACAGAAAAAAGCTACCATTCATACATCTTAACCCCTATCTTGAAATCCCTACACAGCTATGATAAGAGCTATATATAGACTGTACCACAAAACCAATGATGCCTACAAGTGTTGCCTATTGTTTGATATATGACTGTACAGAACCCATCTAAGGCTGTTTCCTAAACCAATTGGCAGCTCCTACTTGCATTTGGACTAGAGATATTTACAAAGCTATATATGGATATGATCCATCTGATAACAAAGCTACACCAATTAACAACGCCAACTTTTGACTATATTTACATATCTCCTTGAATTTGGACTGCCTACAAGGGTAGCCTTTTGTATATATGAGTGTACAGAATCCAACTTTGCATTATTTTTAATTTTCCAAATATTTTTTCAATTAATAATTTTTCGTAGACTGAATAGAGTGAAAAATTAAAGTAATTTTACAAAGGAGAATGATAAATCAATCCCAGCCATCCCTGTTAGGGGTGTATGATATACACCCCTAACAGGGGTGTACCCATAGCACTTCCCCTAAAGGAAAAGAGCAATGCTATATGTACACCCCGAAGGGGTGTACATCATACACCTCCACCATTTTAATGGTGGCGATATTTTTTACGGGTCACATCGAGTGACCCATCATCACACCCCCACCCTTAGATGGGTGGGGTGTATGATGTACATCCCCAAAGGGGTGTACACATAGCATTTTCCAAAGGGAAATGCTACCTGAACAGTACATGAAAGCATTAACCTACATTTAATAACCTACATTTAATACTACTAGTGAGAGAGAGATAGAGAGATAATTTATATACCTGTAAAGTTAATAAAAGCATTAACCTACATTTAATACCATACATTTAATATACCTGGAAAGTTATTAAATGTAGTATTGTGTACCGGTATGATAGAGTTGTACCGGTACAGGGGAATATGTACCGGTACTAGATTTGTATACCGGTATGGTAGAGTAGTACCGGTACCGAGGATTGTGTACCGGTATGATAGAGTTGTACCGGTACCGAGGATTGTGTACCGGAACAATGAATGGAAAAAAGACATCCTATAGAGTTGTACAGGTACAGAGTATTGTGTACCGGTATGATAGAGTTGTACCGGTACCGAGGATTGTGTACCGGAACATTGAATGGAAAAAAGACATCCTAACAGGGATTTAGCCATAGCATTACATCAAGTACCGGTACACATTGTAATACTAGGATTGTGTATCGGAACATTGAATGAAATAAAAGACACCCTAACAGGGATTTAGCCATAGAATTACTGTGGAAAAAAATAGAGAATAAAATGAGGGGATTAAAATGTACATATGGCGTCGCCCTCGCGAAGGCGTCGTAGATCGTCGAAACAACAGAGAGAGACAGGGGGCGAGGGGCCGAGGGGGCCGAGGGGCCGAGGGGCCTTCGGGATGGAAGCATACACAGAGCTTCTTGTCGACGTAAGGGATCGTGGCCTGATAGGGGGCGTCGCCCTCGCGAAGGCCTGGTAGATTGTCGAAGCGAGAGAGAGAGAGAGAGAGAGAGAGAGAGAGAGAGAGAGAGACTTGTCGTCAAGAGAGAGAGAGAGGGAGCGGGAGGAGACGATTGGAATGCTCTGAATAGAAAGGGAGAGAAAAGGAGGGAAAGAGTATGCCCTAAAAAAAATTGAGTGAGAATATCACCTCCTATTTTTAATGATACAGTGTTTAATCCTACACCCTCCATTAAGGGGTGTAGGATGTACACCCCTTAATGGGGTGTACAGGTAGCATTTTCCTATATATATATATATATATATATATATATATATATATATATATATATATATATATATATATATATAACTAGGCTACAATAGTAAAATAGTATTATGGACGGTTGTCAAGTCCAAAAAATTAAGAAGAATAAATATATTTGAATTAGAGTAGTTATAGAATGAGTGATCCCTGAAAAGTGGAGCATCACAGTTGATGTCATAGATTATCATCAGTCGAAAGTGTGAGATGAATTTCGATTGAGTTAGAGTCATACAGTGGGGAAAGCGTGACTCTCCAACTGACAATTTTTGTGGACGAACCATCTATAAGATTGATTAAAACTAGCGAGATGAGTCTCATATCGTCTAATACTTTTAAATTTTCAGTATAAAATATTAAGAAAGTTAAAACATGCTAAAATAAATAAATTAATTAATTTAAAAAAAAAAACAAAAAATGGAAAGTGGGACATTACAGTGATTGCAGATTAGAAATTTGATTTTAAGCCCCAGCAAAGTCTGGTGCACTGTTTAGTGTTTGACTGAAAAGGCAAGGGTAGACAGTCAGTACAGGAATCCTCGTTTCCCTTGCTCTGCCAGACGGCTGCTTGCTTTGTTCAGCAGAGTGCACAGATCTCAAAGCAACTTGAGAATACTCTAATTAATAAAACAACAGGGGAGGCACAACACAAGTGAGGAATCCAATGTTAGTGAGTTAATTACTTAAATAAACACACTACTTTTGCTAGGTGAGCTACTAACTAATGTGTAATAATAATAATAATAATAATAATAATAATTTATTAAAGTGCCATTCCTTTTGGAGTTGCCACGTGGAGTTTGAATTCCCAATTAATACGTAGTGGTGGTGTCACCTAGGATTTAGGATGCACAAATAAAAATTTTTTTTAATTATTTTTCCCTGAAACCTTATAAATTATTTTAATATTTCATAATTTACAAACACAACAACAATACCATTTTAGGGTTAATTTTGTACTGCTGTTTCTAAACATATCGAATAGCAGATATATTTCTATAAATTTTAACTTTTCATAATTTACTGTTTATTTTTTAACCGAATATATATAAAATATTAATTTTGTCCTTACAAAATATCTAAATTCTAACGATTAAAATAATATAAAAATATCAAAAAAAAAGTAAAAAAATAAATTTATCCTACTAGCTAATCAAAATTAAGTATTTATCTAATGATTAACTATATTTTTCTAAAGCTATATGAAATTAACTTATTCTTTTATGAAATTAATCCATTCTTTTATTATTCTCTCTCATTATATATAAAATTAAAAAATATACCAAATAAAAAAAAATACTTGTGTACATACCGATAAGATCACTTTGAAGTGACTAGAAATTTCAAACCGAATATATAAAGAGCAATGCTATCCATACGCCACATTTAGGATGTATGATATACACCTTATCCATTTTTGGATAGGATGTAAGATGTATACCCCATTTAATACAAAAAAGCATTTACCATATATAAAATTACATTGAAGTGATTGAAAATAGATGGAATGTAAATTTTATATTAAATTTTATTTTAAATTTTAAATATACTATTCATTCCTCTATAAAATATTATTTACATTCACAATGACAGAATTTAAATACTAGAAATGGCAAAAAATATCAAACTAAGAGTGTTTGATTCTAATTCTAAAATAATTTCTGATAAGAGTGTTTAGTCTTGATCCTAATTCTGCTTTGAGTTATAAGTATTTCTGATAGAACATCTGATAAACAAAATTTATCTAACTAATAACTGTCCCTGAAACCCCTAATAAGATAAAAAAAAATTTAGTACAATTCATTCATTACATAAAAAATAAAAAAAATAAAAAAATAAAAATAAAATAAAAGAAAATCTACTGGCTTTGTTTGCCATTGGTATCATCTTTCAAAATTTTTTAAATAGAATTTTCATACAAATGAGTGTGAGAGTGAACAATGGCCCGTTGCAATCACAAAAATTTAAAATCAGAACTACTTTTCCCTACAGCAATTAATTTCAGCAATTATTTTTTTTTTATTTTTGTTTTAATTTATCATCCCTTGCCCAACAACCAGGGTGCATTCCAAGTTAAAGAATATCCATTCACCACAATATTCAATAAATATAAATGTGTGTTTACTCCCAGAAAAAAAAATAAATAAATAAATAAATAATAAATAAATAAATAAATAAATAAAATAAAAAAATGGCAACAACAGCAAACAAAGCTTTATTCCGAAACATTTATTTTTGAATGATGAAACTTTCGAAACGAAGATCGGCACCGTTAAACATAATCTAAATTATTTAAACTATCTAAAAATTAAATATTATTTTTTTTGATATTTTTTTCTTACCCATCAATTGAACAAAAAAATAAACGTCTGAAAATAAATATCCTTCAAAATGTGATGATATAAATCTTGTAATCAAAATCAAAAATATAAATATTATTTTAAATAATTCAAAAAAAAATAATTAATTTAGATCTTTACATCGTTAAACTAGCAAAAGACTTATATCTACCATTAAAATTATAAATTTTACAATCTTTTGATCACGAGATAAATAATGTCGTAAAAAATATAAAATTTAATTTCTAAATATTTCTAATGGCCTAGATCATATTCAACGGTGTCGATCGTTAATTTAAAAATTCCATCATTGAAAACAAATAAATAATAACCGAATCAATTTATTACTTATAGCATTCCAGCTCCACTCCTTAAAATAGTACTTCATCAAACAACACTATCATAATACTCTGAGACAGGATCTTCGTTACCTTGTTGTTACTAACCATTTAGTACCCAAATACATCAAATATGTCAAAACTACAAATAAAAACCAAATGACAACACTAGAGTTGAAGAGACCATTCTCCGCAAAGGAATTCAAAAAAAATACTAACCAGAATTCTACATTAATTTGTAGGGGCTGTTTTTCAAGAAAAAAGTTTTCCATGAAAAATCATTTTTTTCAATTTTCCATCCGTTTTGGCTTTTAGTAAAGTTAGCTTTTATAGAATATGGAAAAATATGCTAAGTTTTCCATAAAATATGGAAAAATAATTTGTTTTAAAAAATGCTTGCTTTCCTTCAAACCAAACGGACGGAAAATTGGAAAAATGAAGTTTCTATAGAAAAAAAAAATCTCGAAACTTTTTTTCCCACACTTTTCCGAGGAGACGACAGAAAAGGAACTCTCTAATGAACATAATGTACAGGCGCAATTAGCGAGAACAGATGGGTTAGCCCATAATGGAGAGAAAGATGCAAGAAAACTAAACTACTACTGGAACAACTAAGTCGGCGAAAATACAATACATTTGGACTACAAGAGAAGGATGTTGAATATCGAAAACCTTTTTTTTTTACCTGCTTTCGGAGATCATAAGTAGAGGGAGTTGGCAAACATTATACCCCTTCGAAGACTCTCGCTGCCTGCCGCAAACTTATTCTCCAGATTAGCCTCTCCCACCGCCTGAGCAGCAGCTCGCAACTGGAAAAAAGAGAAGCAGTGTCACGTCGAATCACTCGAAGCAAATACTAATGCGGCAAAAGAAAATATGATGATTGCTCGAAGAAATAGAATCAACTGCAATGCATAATCCACGTAATCGCTGAAAATAGTCCACTGACTGAAAATAGAAGACATTGATTTTGTAACATGTTAGAGTTTGCTGACCTTTTAAGGTTGTCTGTCTGTGACGGCGAACATGAATTTTTTTACATAGTAACTAACGCGAGGACCTAACTTTCACGTGGAACAAACTTCAAGAACTAAAAGTAAAAATTGAAGCTGCGGAGATCTAATAGTAATAAGGATCAAACATCGGCGACTACAAATTTGTAATTAATTATAAAGGGGTACTGAACACAATGCCACTGTTCCTGGTAGGTTTTCTTTTGGGTATTCATAACAAATTACTAGAGAATTTCATTTCATGAGTTGCTGGTCGCGAATCTTCAGTCAATGATCACTGATTTCACCGAGAGCTGTGCAGATCTTGCAACATCGTACCGTATGGTGAACTATTCAATGTTTAAATATGGTAAATATGTAAACAAATGATGCTGATTAAACTGGAGTGATTAATAACTCTCGACACCTTTTCTACGTAATAAATTTAAAAGATATGTGATACTCTCAAAGCCACCGTTATATCAGTCATATTGCGGTAAAACTGTATTAGATAGAGGCAAACTATATGAGGATTAGGGTCAGTATGGTTTGCAAAATAACAGAAAGTGAAAGGTTACATACATTAAGATAGCAAGTCGGACTTATTTAGCTGTACTGAATAGAGGCAAAGGATATATAGAGCTAGCATAGTTTGATTACCTGATTTAAAAACTCATCCAGTCTTCTCGCAAGACGTATTATGCTTCCTTCAAAAATATCTGTCATTTCAATTACCTCGCCAAATGATGCCCCCTACATTAAAAAAGGACTCATTAAAAATCGACTAAGATTGTGGAAAGCTGGAAAAAATTTGCATCTGCACTCGTCCTACCAAACTTAAACAAATAGCCGATCTGACATATCAATTTACATCAAGGGCTCTGCAGTGCATTGTAAATGACAACAAGAACAACAAAAGGATCATTATAAACAAGAAGTATCAATAAATGCAAATAAGGAAAACCAGTCAAAATGTTCTAACAACAGTTGCAACAAAAATGATGACAAAACAAATAGCAAATTCGGAGAAAAGGAGGTAAATTATGTAACAGGAACAGAGCAAAACATATTTAGAACAGTTCTTAATCGACTAAAAACAAGCAGCTAGGTTAAATTACAGATCATTTTTCCTTTAGCAAATAAAAAACATGATACTAAGGGCAAAGAAAATGCAACCCAAATGATGAGAATGTACGAAATGCTCATATTTTCAAGTTGCAACTATGAAATATTCAAATACATAGAAAATGAACTAACCTTTGACCAGCAATAGATAACATCCATTAAATATGGCCTAATAGTTGACTCCACGTATTCCTCCACATTTATGTCTAGCTTGCAATCACGTTGTATCTAAAAACGGAAAAAAGAATTGGCACGTTTTTGGGTGCATGTACCGAAGCTTCACCAAATGAAATATACAGCGTAAAAGTAATTCACCAACCTCTGCAATTCTTCTCGCAGCATCCTGAAGTTGTTGCAAAGGCTTTGCAAGCTCACTTCGCAAGTGTATTTGCTCGTTAGACTTATCGCAAGGAATAAAGCAGCTAGCAAGAGCAGCCACTTGATGATGATCGAGATCGTTAAATGTACCTGATCATCATCGACCATTTAGATCTGGTCTAGCACACAAAGAATAAAAAGTACAGATAAACAGCAAAAGTAACAAGGATATCAGACTAAAGATGTACCGTTAAACATCAGCTCAGTGACAAGAAGTTCATCCCCTGTGTCTATTAAACAAGCAGCACGCCCTTTTAACTGGAGAACACTATCAGCATTAATATGGCCAAGCATCTTTAGGACTCGAGAACGATTTTTAAGTTCATCGCGAAACTTTTGTAACTGAAAAGAACAATCAATCCAATCAATCAGGAGCTCAAAAAGAATCACAATATGGTAACTAGTACACCAGGCATAGTCAAGTTACCTGTGACTCACGCATCTTTGATTTTAGCTGTTGGATTTCATGATTTAGCTCAGCTTTTCGTTGGTACCATTTCAGATGTTGCTCACTTTGAGCAGACTTTAGGAAAATATACAATATGTATTACATTAGTCATGTGTCCACAAAGATTCACTAACAGGAACTTAAGTAGATGACAAACCTTATGCAGCGGATGAGCCCACAATTTCTGCTCAAGTTCTTCAACTTGATGAACCAAGTCAACAATTTCTGGCTCTTCAATGCCCATATCCTTAAAAAGTTTTGAAAATAAAGAAAAGGGAATAAGGAATTTTTTTTTTATTTCCTGAATCTGTACCAATGGCAAACATTAATGACATAAAGTTGGCACAAGAAACACACAGGGATGCTTCATCAAAGCAATGACGAACATTACAAAGGACAGATACAAATATGCACACAAATAGTTACAAAATTCAAGTAGAGGAACACAAAAAGCTTAAACTGATGGGAAACAGCAGTAAATTATATCAAAGCGCGGTTTGTAGAATAGGACAAGTAACAAAATTCATGGCAGCATATAACCAGGGCACTGGATAATGCTTTAAAGTATGATTAAACTTTTCCTATTGTCCTCCAACATATCTACTCAACTTCTTGCTAAATACTATCCATGTTTTCACACAGGCATCATCTCTAAATGATACCTTAAATTTTCCATAAGTGTTAAAAATTACTTAAGAGAATGTAGGTAGAAAAGGCACGAGTACGGATTGTGGAAACTACACATACAAAATTGAAAAGAAACTAGCAATTCAAATATAAACTGGAAACAGATATAAATTATATACTTTCACTGGATGCAGCTTCGGAAGTCCTTGAGGATAACGCTTTCCCAGCTCTTGCACCGCAAGTAACACAGTTTGTCTTGCTTCCGGCGGTCGGAGGTCGGAAGGGATTGCAATTCTTATACTGCTAAGGCCAGCAAGTAGAGGCAATGGTACAGGAATCTACAAAAAATAAATCAGCACATAGTTGCACATCATTAGATGGCTTGCTTATATCTGAGCTACCAAACTTCGAAAAGAACAAAGCAAATAACAAACTGACCATGCTAAAACTGTTTCGGCCATGAGCTTCAAACTCACCACGTGCATTTCGCCCTTTTCCCCTGGACGAGGCGGGCATGGCTTTTGGCGTGAACCGTTTTCATTTGAAACGAAAGAGCACTGGAGTAATATATCCATGATGTAGTTGATACTCCGAGAAGCTGCCAGCGCCGAAGGCAGTGCACCAGATGGTGCAGGGGGCTTCTTCACCACGTTTACCACCACTCCCCAGCCCCACTCTGTCACACCATCCCGTACTTTAACCTGCCAAAAGAAGTGATATTCTAAGGGGCTCTTTGCTTTACAAAAGTTGTGGACTCGAGATCCAGCATAAGTAGTGAGTCCAGTTATTCAGTTGAGTGAAAGTGAGTAAAAAAGCAAAGCTAGACTTTCGCTAAAGAGCTTACTTCCCCTTAAGCAGTTCATCTTGACAAGGTCAAAAGTCACCTAAGAGAAACTAGGAACTAATTAATTACAGTCGTGCATATCCATTATAGATAGCCACTGGATCTAGGCTTCCTACTTGTTTCTGGGGGAAAAAACAACCAGGTGGAACTGTTAGTTCAGTGATAGGCGATTGTTTCAAAGTGAGGGAGTCAAAATCAGATTTCCGTGTAAGTTCCCATATCCATTATTTGTCTTGGTTAAATTTGGAAATTTGGCAAAACTGGAGCTTAAGATACCTGTTGATTTGGTGGAAACAACTTTTTCACCATCTGGAAAGTATTAAAAAAATTCAATAGGAGCTGTCACACTTTCAATTTGGCATTTCGTGATTATGTTGAAACAAATTATGAAAGTGATAGAAAGCACATTCCAGCAAAAGCCGCGCTGGTCAAACAAAAAAAATTATGTAGAATGATAATTTAGTGAAATCCAAGATACACTAAACTTGACTTCCACCTGATTTTCAGATTCATTAAATTTTACTTGCATTCTAACAAGCATCTCCTGATAAAAAAATAAATAGAGTAGCCAGCACGTTTTTTCAGAATTAGCATATAGCAATATAAATAACACCAAAAGATAATCCTCTCTCTGTATAAAGACAAAAGTGAAACTCTCAAAATAAACATGGTTAAGGAAAAGAAACTGATAATACTATAATGACCCTGTCAAGTACTGTTTATGATGATAGACCAAATTTGATAATAAGGTAACAAAGACTGCCAAAAATACTCTACACATATTTGGAAAGGCACAACAATAAAGGGCATAATAGCAGGGTGAATGAAAACTAACGGAAGCGTCAAGACGACATACCAGCCTGCCAGGCACCAAGTATAGCAATACTTTTTCGGGCCTGATAATCTCAGAAATAATCTTCTTCTCAAGCTGAGCTATGTCAAGACCCAGGTTGTGATATTCAGCAAGTTCAGCCTATAAATTAAAACAGTTTAGTTCCCCTATAAACAGTTAACAAGTGCAGCTCCCTTCCCAAATGGACTAAAGTACCTCGCCAGAAGAATCAAGTAAAGTAGCTTCTTTCTCCAACCTAGAAATTTTTTGTGCCATTTCCGGCAATGCCTGTAGCGAGAAAAGAATTATTGTGACAAATTGCATGAAAATGCCTGGCGCAGCACGTAACTTAAAGCTTTTTCAAAGCAACCTTCTCATACTGAAATTGGTGGAATGAATTTCTGATAACGTGCTCAGCAGTAAATTGACCCTCTGCACGACTCATTAGATTCAAGATAGAATAATAGCTTAACCTGAAAGTACTGACTAAAGGAGCAGGTTTTCCTAAAACCATGTCCTTGAGAACGCTCATTTCCATCTGCACAGAAAAGAATGACAAATTATTAGCCTCTGTTTTTTGAAGATGCAATAGCAACTCAAAAGATTTCCTAGTACCCCAAAGATAGAAATACCAGACTGCATAGATTTTAAGTTTTGATTCTAAATTTGTTGACACAGGCACTCAGAAGTAATATTTCTAATATTAAGATCAGAAAGAAAAACAAAAAAATTCCATGTTGACCTGCAGCATTAAGATAACAATAGATTTCCCATGCCTACTGGCAATGCCGATGGACTATCAACATAATATGAGATATATCTACAGACCCACACCCAGCACCCAAATTTTGCTTTCTTAAGCTAAATAGAAGTTTAGAATGCTCTCCGAAAGCCATACCAAAACTCGTCTTGTAGCTTTCTTTTTTCTTTTGAAGAAAAAAAGCACAATGTTTGCATACAATTAAAAGTTGATGGCTCTAAAAAAGACTAAACCATGCTGTGATATTCGCCGCGGCACATATTTTAGTAGAGCCTGTGAGAAGTATGCAACTGTCTTACATATGGTACATATGGTCATTACATCTCACTAACTCTTTAAAAGGAGGTAGTGCTAACAAGATTACGTGGAACTGCAACATTAATAAGTTTCATGATACAAATGAAATTTTTTTACTTCATCCAGCTGCAATATAATGTGCATCATTTCAGAAGCATTCAAATATATACAGATCCTGGAGATAAGTACCTGTAGAAACATGCATTTAAAGAATCCCGAAAACAACTAACAACCTTTAATTGTTATGAGATTCGGTGCCATATAATTAACGGAATCCAACGATAGAACTTGCTCCATATCAACAAAAGCAAGCTTCCAGATAGAATGACAACTATAGTGACTAACATTATTACTTACGAAACAGCTCTTCAATGCATTGTGTGCTACTACATTTTCATCTACCAAGTTACTTATGCAGATCCTTAGAATATGTCGTAATTTATTTGAAGAAAAATCTTTAATCTTAAAATTCCCTCAACTATGCAAGAAGAAAGACAAAATTGTTTAACATTTCTAACAATTAGTATAAACAGAAAACAACAGTATTGGTGGCTAAACATATCATACCTTCTCATCAATCATTATAACACAAATTCCACGCTCATCTTTGCCACGACGACCGGCTCTCCCACTCATCTATTTATAGTAAATATGGCAGGAAAAGCATAGTAAGAAACAAATCTAGCAATTGAGGACAACTATTAGAGACATTCTTGTAATTTTTTAAAGCACCCCTCGCCCCTTTATTATTGTGACTGTTGGTGCACTAGATAGCATTCTTGTTATTCATTAAAGTATCTCTTGCCCTATTAATTATCCCATTTCTCTCTCCCTCTTGTTCTCTTGCTTTTAAACATTTACTTTTCTTCAATGCCTATGTACGAAGCTGCTATAGTGGCGCCTTTGACTACCTGAATGTATTCTCCAGTTCCAATGTAGCGATTGGTATCACCATCCCACTTCTTCACAGATGTAAAAACAACTGTTTTTGCAGGCATATTCAACCCCATTGCAAACTACAGAAGAGTAAGCCAGAAGATGTCATTTATTGATCATTTATCATACTTAAAACAAAAGGTAAATCTACCATAAACATATGTAATTCAGCAACCATAGCAATTGTTATCCAGATTATAAAAAACACTAGAAACTACATAAATGATGAGACAAACAATCACAAATGCCAAAGATGACACAGGTCTTTGCAAAGAGCATACTGTTTCAGTGGCGAAAAGGGCTTTTACAAGGCCTTCCTGGAAGAGAAGCTCCACCAGCTCCTTTATAATCGGAAGCAGCCCAGAATGGTGCACTGCAATACCTCGCTGAAGAAGCGGCAACATTAACTCGATTGCTGGCAAAGTTCTATCTTCTTCACTTAGACAGAGCACAGCGTTCCGGAAAACCTGCTCCACAATAACTTTCTCCTCTTGGGTGTTAAAGTCAAGCTTTGCCATCGACATGGCATGTTGTTCACACTCTCTTCTACTGAAGCTGAAAATAATCACTGGTTGAAATTTCCGCTCCATAATCATCTGGATAACAAAAATGTTTACACTTTAAGCGCACAAGTTAAATGCAAACTGTAGCATAATCTTAAGGCAATTACCTAGCAGCTTTGTTGAAGGCAGGAATCATAAGGCTAACTAAAGAGGAGAAAATGACAGCAGCAAGTATCAGTATCGACAGCATGGAATTTACAATTATTGACAGTACGGAGGAAGAGAGAAGGCATATAAACAAACTACATTGCAGTGCAGCAGCATGACCAACAACTTTCTTCATATTAATTAAAAATTTCCAGATTGAACTATAAGTCCTTTTTTTCTAAATTGAACAAACTCTTTCAGCAAATAGATTGACTTAATACATGAAAAACAGTAGATTACAAGAATAATCATGTCCTTAGATTGTTGAAATCAAGTCACATATTTGAGTCTTTTCCAAATATATTACTTCCTGCCCAAATGTATGATGACCTCAAGGAGCAAAAATCAGTCACCAAATGATATGTGCTCAGACATGGTCCTTACACATGTGAGGCTTCTGATTGCTAAGGGGGTGTTTGGTTCCTCAGAAAACTGAAAAATTGTTTTCCGAGAAAAAAGTTTTTCATGGAAAATACCATTTTCCAGGGTTTTCATTTTCTGAAAAAAAAAATCTGGAAAACGAAAAAACTAGTTTTCTATGAAATCCTGAAAAAAGTTTTCTAGAAAAACTATTTTTCCTAGGAACCAAACCAACAGAAAAGCGTTTTCCACCCAAAAAACTATTTTCTAGGATACTTTTAAAGCTGTCCAAAATATCCAATAACCCATACCCGACCCGGACCCGAACCGGAACAAAAAAAAAATGGATAGTATACGGGTAAAAAAAATTAGCCATTAAAGTTTCGGGTATGGGTCCAGATACTTTATACCTATACCCGACTTGGAACCGACCCGAACCCGACCTTTTAATGAGCACGGTCCGGAATAATTTTCAAATCCGAACCCGGACCTAGTAAAATACCCGAATCCGATAGTAAATAAAAAAGATCTGAGTTAAAGAAAGGATGTGTTTTAACTATATAATAGTAGGTGCAAGTGTTTTGAACCCCTATGTATTGTAATAGTATATGGTTCATATTACATTATGATAGGTGCAAATATTCTAAACAGATGTTTATTGTAGTAGTATATGGTAGATGCATATTGTTTAATAAAATCTATAAAAAATATATGCATACGGATACCCATACCCGATCTAGACTCGATCTGTATCCGGTCCTAAGCGTGTAGTATACATGTAGTCACCATCCATACCCACTCAAATATACCCGATGGGTATATTAGTAACTTAAGTACCCAGACCCGGACTCCACTCGAAGTTAAATGGGTAGGGTATATATTTTTTTCCCACCCATTTCTTTTTAGGATACGGATATAGTATATCAACTACCCGGACCCAACCCGGTCCATGGACACACCTCTAGATCAAGGATTTAAGTATCCATCGGCACGGACTGTATCCACCGTTTCATATCATGCCAACAAAATATCGGCACGATACAGCCCCCATGCCGATAGCACAGTTCAAAATCCTTTTTCCTTTAAATTATTAAGTAATTTTCTCAATAAAGTTCAAAATATTTAATAAAGATACATAATAAGCAATTAGAAAATTTTGTTGCTAAAGAAAATAAATATTTCATGTCATTATGTGTATTTTTTGTAACCGGCAATCATCGGTACAGCCCGGCACGCACCGCACCGTGCCAGCAAGTTTTCGACACGGCCTCGTACCACGACACTTAAATCCTTGCTCTAGATATTTTCTAGGCAACCAAACACCCCCTCAGAGTAAATGGGGAATATGTACAGAACAAGAATTCTTCATAAACTAATAAGCTAAAAATTCTACCTTCACAATTTTATAGATGTCAGAGTTTAGAGAAGCACTTCCACCCTTTGCAATCCGAGCACTAGCTTTAGGCCCGCCACTCCTATTCCCATCTGCCTGACTCTTTTGCTTTGTGAATGTCTCTTGAAGCTTCATAAAATTCTCCTCTTTAAACTGCTCGTTCTCATCCACCACAAGGTACAGACCAGTTCCACCCATGGGGAACACATAGTGTTGCAACGGTGTAGGCCTGAAGTCTGTGTAAACCACATGACAAGGTTGCTTGTGCAATTTGCATATCCACTCAGCGAACTCGGTGGCATTCGACATAGTGGCAGAAAGAAAAACCATCTTTATTGCAGGAGGCAAGAATATTATACTTTCTTCCCATACCACCCCTCTCTCGCGGTCTTTCATGTAGTGAATCTCATCGAATATAACCCATGCCACTTCCTTAATCACCTCAGAACCCCTATAAAGCATCCCTCGTAAAATCTCAGTAGTCATCACCAAGCAACTTGCATTCGGTTGTAGGGTTACATCACCAGTCATCAACCCGACGTCAGAGAACTCCTGACTAAGCTCTCTGTACTTCTGATTGCTCAGAGCCTTTAAAGGAGAAGTATAGATAACCCTCTGCTTATCTCTGAAGGACATTGCAACAGCATATTCAGCTATTGCAGTCTTTCCGGCCGAAGTGTGCGCGGAGACCAAGACCGACTCCTTCCTCTCCAGGCAAGCCACGGATACACTTTGAAACGGATCTAACTCAAATGGGTAGGTCTTAGCCATCTTCCCATCGTAGACAGGGTTATAGAGGGTTCCATGGATGGACTCATCGATCGAGGAAGTGTAATTATGCGGGATGGCAACCTCGTGAATACATGTGCGAGAGAGATTCCTTCTCTTCGGCACAGATTCGACCTTCGACGGATCATCGGAGGGTGCTGTTTCGTTTCCAGAATCTCGCTCCAGCGCTTTCCGCTTGCTTGTATTCGAAGCTTCTTCCATCTCCTAAAGCCAATCCCAAGCTTTACCAAACTGCTAGTTCGGAATCAAAACCCTAGATAATTTTATATTCTAAAAACCAGAAATTTGAGCATTAAGCAAGAACCTAACGGCATCTATGAATACAAACTGCATCAAGTATCAATTTGCTAGCTCTAAACCTATAATCTAAACCAAAAATAGAAATATTAGAACAAAACAAAGATTCAAGAACCTAAAAAAAATAACTTCCAAGTGGCCAAATAATTGATCTATGAGGACAAAATAATTAAAAAGAACCAAAAAAAATAAAAATTGAACAAAGCTTTGAGATATAAACTAGGGTTTCAGCGGTGAAGTCCTAGGGTTTTGGAGCGGAACGAAGGGGGAGGGAGAGGAGGAGAGCTAGGGTTTCGGATGCGGCGGTGCCTTACCAGGGAGAGTTGGGGAAGAGGAGGAGGAGGAGAGTGAGCCGCGCGGTTTCGGCAAAACCCTAGAAATAGGGTTCGGAAGTAGCGCGCCAAATGGGGGATTTGTAAGGAGAAGGTCCTGCGAAAACAAAAGGCTACGGATTCGGCTTCTCCGAACAGCACCGTGCAAGCTCAAGGGATGCAAATGGGGCGGATCCGGGGACGGATCCGGTCCCCACCTCCCGCTTTTCTTTTCTTTTTCTTTTTCTTTTTTTTAAAAAAAATCAGACGAATTCGTACGAGTTAATTGTATTTTTTTTTTTTTTTTTTGCCCTCATTTATTTACTGTTTCAATAAGAAACTAATCGGACAGGAGATCCGAATGGATCAAATAAGGTGATCTCTAACTTTCCGCTCCATTAACTCGTCGATGGAGATGAATTTAAGTTGAATTATATTTTTTTATATTTTTTATTTTCACTCATCGCTTCATTCATAATACATCGGAACGAAACTTCACCAATCAGGATTTAGCAAATTGTAATTCGAATTTCATAAAATTTCGGTATATATATAATATTAATAAAATTTATATTTGAATTTTTAAATTCGTTAAAACATACGGCTCAAAAAATAAATTTGCTAATTATTTAGATGCCTGATTTATTCAAACATTATACATTTATTAATTAAAAATTTGAGATAAAAAATTTAGCTATTAAATTAAATTTTGTTTTTTCTAGATTTAAGAATATAAAAATAAAGAGCTATAAAATAAAATAGATGATGAGCAAGATTTTTTTTGAGTAAGAGAATTTTTTTTTTAAGCCGAGCGAACGGTTTGGAAATATAAAAATTTTATCAAAAAATTTTATCTAAATTTTTGGTCGACTGATTTGCGTCCGCTAAATTATTAAAACTATTCTAAAAATTTAACTAAATAATTTACACCCAGTGAATTATTTACAAATTATTAAAACTATCAAAAACTATGCGTTTTATTTTAATTTTTTAAAAAATATTTGCATATGAAACGTTTAGTTTAAATTTTTAATAATTTATAAATAATTCACCTATTGTCTAGCAATGGTTGTGAGCTTTTTTTTGTCACTTTTAAATTGCTCTGGGATCTGAACAATATTATTTAGAAATTCTTTGGATGGGCACCTTTTGATTTGGACGCCAATTTTATTCTCTCTTTTTCTTTCTTCTTTTATTATTATTATTTTTTTATTGTACTTTCTGAGTTTATAGAAAAAAAAAAATGGTGAGATAATTAGGAATGGCAATCCAGCTCGCTGTTCGCGAGCCAGCTCGTGTTCGGCTCGAAATGAGCTCGAGATCGAATCGCTCGTTTAGTAAACGAGCCGAACAAGAACCGAATTTTTCAACTCGTTTAATAAACGAGCCGAACACGAGCTGGGGTCAGTTCGTTCTTGTTCGACTCGATAACAGCTCGAATATATATATATATATATAGAGTCCGGCCACTATACTATTAATAGTATCAAATTATTAGTGCTATCAAGTTTTCTACCCTTAGATCAATCCATTTGATTATTTTCATCCGTTAGATTTTGCTATTTTCCAACCACCTATTAAACCCAAGAGGCCTACTATCATCTCAATAACTTGGTACTATTAATAGTATTCCAGCCTAGCTATATATATATATATATATATTTTACTATTTAGATTTTAGACCATTAAATTTTTGTGAATTTTATTTATTAGATTAAAATTTTAATTTTTTAATTTTCTTTTAATTTTACATATAATAGTAGGAATGAAATTAAACTTGTTGTTCGCGAGCCAGCTCGTGTTCGGCTCGTTAATAAATGAGTCGAACATGAACCAAATTTTTCAGCTCGATATTTAAACGAGTCAGCTCGTGTTCGGCTCGTTTATTAAACGAGTCGAACACGAGCCGATCCCAACTCGCTCGTGTTCGGCTCGTAGACACCCTAGAGATAACTAGAAAAAAAAAAAAAAATTTGATGAAATAGTGGCCCGCTCGGGACACGCGGCCTATCCAGAGAATTTTTAAATAATATTATTTAGATATTTGATACTATGTTCATAAAATTTTTACCCTAATAATGGGCCCTTTGGGTCTCACTGTTAGTATGTTATACTCGGTTTGATTTTTCAAAAAAAAAATTTGGAGGTTTTTTTTATTTCTATTTGATTTTCAAAAAATTAGCATTTCAAACAAGAATAATTTTCAAATTTTATTAAAAAACTATTATTTTTCATTTTCCAATTTTTTTTAGAAAAAATCAAAACACTAATTTTTTTATAAAATCTAAAAAAAAAAATTGCAATTTTTTTTAAAAAATAAAACAAAAAGAAAACTAAAAAAAATCTATGAATTTTTTTTTTTCTTATATAGAGTTAAGTTACTATGCTATCTATCGATAGTACCATGCATTTGGTGTTATCAATTTTTTCGCCATTAAATCTATTACTTTGATCATTTTCATTCCTTATATCATACTATTTTTTCAACCACTTACTAAACTCTATGAGCTTACTATTATCTTAGTCGCACATCCTTCATGCAAGAGTCAAAAACTTATTAGCACTAATGACTTGTGCTATTAATAGTATAGTAGCCTAATTCTTTATATATATATATATATATATATATAGAGAGAGAGAGAGAGAGAGAGAGAGAGAGAGAGAATTAGGGTGGAATAATATCGATAGCACCAAGTCATTAGTGCTACTAATTTTTTAGCCATTCGATTAAAGAATATGTGATTAGGATGATAATAGTCCCCTAGGATTTAGTGGGTGGTTGATTTAATAGTAAAAATCATAGGGGACCAATATAATCTCAACCGCACATCTTTTCATCCAATGGCTGAAAACTTGGTAGCACCAATTGCTTGGTGCTATCGATATATTCCAGCCGGACTCTCTCTCTCTCTCTCCCCCCCTCAATTGCTTAGTTTTTAACCCTTGGATTAAAAGATGTGTGGTTGAGATGATAGTGGGCCCCTTGGATTTAATAGGTGGTTGGAAAAATAGTAAAATCTAACGGATAAAAATGATCAAAGGGGTTGATCTAAGGATAGAAAACTTGATAGCACCAAATATTTGGTGCTATTGATAGTATATATATATATATATATATATATATATATATATATATATATATATATATATATATATATATATATATATATATATATATATATATATATATATATATATATATATATATATATATATATATATATATATATGGGGCAATTTCCTACATACCCCTAAAAATTTTCCTGTTTTGAGATTTACCCATCTTAGAAGGCTAATATTAAAACTACCCTTCTTACGTTCCAACTTCTTTCCAAAATACTCCTGAAGTTAAATTCTGTTAGTGTACTGTTTGGAACTGCCGTTATCTGTGTGAAATTACCATTTTGCTCTTTCAAATATACCCTTCTACCATAACCAACTTTTCTTATGTACCCTTAAAATTTTCAATAGTTTTCGTATTTACCTTTAAAATATCGAATTACTTTCTTATTTGCCCTCCAACGGCCATCTTAACGGTAACCTTCCTTTTAACCTTATAAAAGCACACTCATAGCTTAAAAAATAGGGGCAATTTCCTACGTACCCCTAAAAATTTCCCTGTTTTCAGATTTACCCATCTTAGAAGGCTAATATTAAAACTACCCTTCTTACGTTCCAACTTCTTTCCAAAATACCCCTCAAGTTAAACTCTGTTAGTGTACCGTTTGGAACTGCCGTTATTTGTGTGTAATTACTATTTTGCCCTTTCAAATATACCCTAAAACCCTAAACCCCTAAACCCTAAAACCCTAAACCCTAAACCCTAAACCCTAAACCCTAAAACCCTAAAAAATCCTAAACCCTAAACCCTAAACCCTAAACCCTAGAACCCTAAAAAACCCTAAACCCTAAACCCTAAAATCCTAAACCCTAAACCCTAAAACTCTAAAATATTCTAAACCCTAAACCTGGGCAAAATAGGTATATCTGATAGTTTTCAACTCCGATTATTATTTAACTCTAGTTTAACCCTAGTTAACTTAACAAAGGGAAACGGTAGGGGTATTTTTAATAACGGTGGAACGTATGAAGGGTATATTGGAAAGAAAAAAATAAGAGGGGTAAATCAGACATTTATTCATATTTCAGGGATACACAGGCAATTATCCCTATTATATATCAATCTTCCTACTTCTTCTAAGTAAGAGATCTAAGCCTCTTTCTCCTCCTATTTGCATAACTTCTAGCTACATATGAGCCATCTAAGTGAGAGGTCTGCATCATCTCTTAGCGCACAAATTCCTTTGTGCGACTGCGGAAGATCTTGTAGAATATGGATATCGAAACAGCCAACTAGTAAGGGACGTCGATTCTACCGTTGCTCAAACTGGGGGGTAAGATAAGCTAGTAAATTTTATAATTTAACAATTGTCATTTTTGCTCAAACTAGAGTAAAGTAAGCTTTGTTTTTTTTTTGTTTTTGTGCAGGTTGAAGGAGTTGGACATTGCAATTATTTTTTATGGACTGACGATGTACAACACAATACTGTAGATCTAAAATACCAGTTATAAGCAATTGAAGAAGCCATTGAGCAAAAGATTCAAACAATGGAAGTGAAAATATTGTTTTGGCTTAAATTACTTGTTTGTGTTATAATCCTCAATATATTGATGAGGGGAGTATTTTAGACATGCAACATATTGTAACTGATGGTGAAGTTATGTAAGATATCTTAGTATTTTGGGAATCTATTACAATATTGTCAAGCTGATAAAAAACAGCGCCAAACAACGCCATCATCATCCAAAAAATTACATAACATAGTATTAGAGCAGTACTATCATCACCCAAAAAATTACATAACATAATATTAAAACAGTACTATCATCACCCAAAAAATTACAGCACCATCAGCATCTTTGCATGCATTGTTTTCTCAACCTAGCAATCTGCGCGCGTCAATGTCGAAAATAGTTGAACCCTGTTGTGAATAGGGAATTGCCTCATGTTGCTGCTGTGATGCTCCAGATGCTGCGGCTTGAAACTCTTGACCTCGCTGCAATCCGCTATTATTTCTTCTTTTCTTACTGAAATTGAAGTTGAAAGTCACAAAATTTAATTATTGTAGCATTACGGTTATAGAGGCCCAAATGAGTTTTTGTAAGGAAAAAAAAAATTATCAATGCACCTCTGAAACAAACAAAAGAATCTAAACCAAGGGAAAGAAACCAGCTGCAACCATAAAGTGGAAAAGCATGTGTAGACTGCAGAGTATAGCTGAGAGTTGAATAACCATGAAGTAGTGTGATTAGAGTTGAACATTGCTGAGGTTGTCAAGGTAATAATCTAATTTTGCATGTCATCCATTTCAAACAGCATCCTCTTAGTCTTAAACAAAGATTCATCATGCTTACATCATGATCATACGGAACCCAACATTGCATGAATGTATTCTCACTAATAAAGCAATGTAATCCATACTACAATATCAGAATGACAATATAAAAAAGCTCAACCAGAAATAATTTGATCAATAAAACAAAAAAATAATCCAAGATTCTCAAAATTATTAATTGAAGATGATCAAAAAGAAGATGAGAATGTGAATATGGCAGTTCTTCTTTTCAATTGACTAAATAAAGTGTATCGCAGGTGGAAAAAGTCTTACAGCAATGTTACAATTAATAATACAACGAGACAACAAAATTATGGTATCCAATCATGTCAAAATATCTATTTGAGCAATCTGCGCTTGTTAAAAGGTCTTAACGAATAGAATCTTATCAATTAAAGATATCTCATAAACACAATCATCAACGAGTAAACTAATTAAGATTAAATACCCAAGTTCACTTGACAAGAAATGAAGTGTAGATTGAGCCATTACTTTAATCTTCTTCCCTGTGTTTACATTGATTATAAAATCGCCCTTGCGTATAACACCTTCATAGATCCTCAAATTTTGTGATTATAAAGTCACAAAATTTAGAAATGAAGATTATAAGAAAATAAAAATAGTGTAATAGTTAGATAGAATAATAACTTGAAAGAAACAAATTACCTTGAAGATTGTGATGCTGCTGCTACACCTGCTGCATGGTGCTCATCTTGCTCTTGTCGTTGCGATCCACTATCTTTTCTTCTTCTTTTGCTATAAAAAAATTTAAAGTCACTATATCTAGAAATTGAAATTACAAGAAAATAAAAAATAGATATAATAACTTGAAAGAAACAAATTACCTTGAAGATTGTATGCTAGGGTCTACTGTCGAAACATCATTTTTGCATGTTCTTGCATGATGACTGTCTGCGATCTCGAATGATGCATCTCGCGCGGTTCACCTCGGATGATTCCCGTTGGATGGTATTCACGATTCAGATTAATATTGAATATTTGTATGTTGATGGATGTATGTGGGTATCAGGTATTGCGGATTCATGACTTCCAATAGACGCAAGCATCTATTGTTAATTACCCCCATGTGATTGGGGCACCTTCGATTAAGAGACCTTTGCGGGGAGGATAGAATAAATCGTATCCTAATGATTGACCAAATCCTAAGTATATGTGTTAGGATTTAGCTGGATCTGAAATTGACTTGATCCCGTTATATGAGTTGAGGACTAGTCGATATTAAACTCTAAGTATATGTGTTAGAGTTTAATTGGGTTCGATTGGCTCTAAGTATATGTATTAGAGTCCAATTATATTTGATTCCATATTTGGCATATGTTCCAAAGTGGAGAGACCAAACCCCAAGGATATGTATTGAGGTAGGTCGGATTTGATGCTACTCGAAAGTAGGAGATGGCTAAGTCCTATATGTATTAGGATTGACCGAGTTTGATATGTTTTTCACTCTAGTTATATGTGCTAGAGTGAGAGGTTGACTAACCCTAAGTATATGTATTAGGATTAGTTAAGTTGATTTGGTTTCTACCCTAGGTATATGTGCTAGAGTAAAAGGTTGACTAGACCCTAAATATACGTATTAGGGTTAGTTGGGTTGGTTTGGATGAACTGGATGAACTCTAAGTATATGTGTTAGAGCTCGATCAAATTTGATTTGACTAAATTCTAAGTATATGATTTTAGAATCTAGTCGGTTTGGATATAGTTTTGCCTTAATTATATGTGTTAAGGCGATGGAATTGAATGGGTTTTGGATTTTTATTTATGGATTGGATTAGCATTTGGGTTTTATTTGTGGATCGAATGGGTTATCAGTTTTATTTGTGGATCAAATGGGTTTTGGGTTTTATTTGTGGACCGAATAGGTTTTGGGTTTTATTTGTGGACCGAATGGGTTTTGGGTTTTATTTGTGGATCGAATAGGTTTTGGGTTTTATTTGTGGACCGAATAGGTTTTGGGTTTTATTTGTGGACCGAATAGGTTTTGGGTTTTATTTGTGGATCGAATAGGTTTTGGGTTTTATTTGTGGACCGAATAGGTTTTGGGTTTTATTCGTGGACTGAGCTTTGGGACCCGTATGTGGTTGGGCTCCGTATGTGGACTGGGCCTTATTTTTATATGGGTAAATTTGAGGCCTTTATATGGGTTGAGCATTATTGAGTTCATTTATTAGTCATTTTTGAATCGGACTTAGGCTACAGGTTGATTAGGACTCATTTCACTTTTGTCTCGATTCAAAGAAATTCCTATTTCACTATCCCCTTTTATTTTATTTGGCGTTCGAAGAAAATTTTCTAATTTTATTTTGATGTGGGATCCGATTAAATTCCCTTTTCTTTTTTTTTTTCTTCTTTTTTTTTTAAAAATTATTTGGGATCCGAAGGGAGAAATTATTTGGAATCCGAAAAAGTCCTCTTTTTATTTTATTTTTATTTGACTTGTGATATGAAGGAAATCCACTTTAATTTATCTTTGGGATCCGAATCCGCTTTGACTTATCTTGGGGTTCAATCCCTTTTGTCTTGTAATTTGACTTGGGATGCAAGGAAAAATTTTATTTTGATATGGGGCCCTTTTTGAAAGAGATCCGAGAAAGTTTATATTTTTGAAATTATCGGGGATCCGAAAGAAGAAACTATTTGAGATCCGAAAAAGAAATTATTTGGGGTCAGAAGGAAGAAATTATTTGGGATCCGAAGAAGTCCTCTTTTTACTTTATTTTTATTTGACTTGGGATATGAAGGAAATCCACTTTGATTTATCTTTGGGATCCGAATCCACTTTGACTTATCTTGGGGTTCAATCCCTTTTGTCTCATAATTGATTTGGACTCCGAAGGGAATCCACTTTGATTTAACCTAAGTTCGGATATCCGAAAAAATTCGTCCGAATCGGTTTTGGGCCTAAAGTTAGGGAGTCCGGAGAGGTCCTAACCGGCTTTGTTGACCTTCTTTTTTTTTTTCTTTTTTTTTTTTCTTTTCAACCTGAAGTAATTCTTTTTTTTCTTTTTTTTTTCTTTTCTTTCTTTTCTTTCTTTTCTCTCTTTTCAACCTGAAGTATTTCAACCTGAAGTAAGGGGCGTCCGAAGAGGTCCCAAACCGGATTTAAAGAAATGTATTTTATTTATTTTTCTCTTTTCTTTCTTTTCAACCTGAAGTAAGGGGCGTCCGAAGAGGTCCCAAACCGGCTTTAAAGAAATGTATTTTATTTATTTTCTTTTCCTTTCTTTTCAACCTGAAGTAAGGGGCGTCCGAAGAGGTCCCAAACCGGCTTTAAAGAAATGTATTTTATTTATTTTTCTCTTTCCTTTCTTTTCGAAGTAATTCTTTTTTTTCTTTTTTTTTTCTTTCTTTTGAACCTGAAGTAATTCTTTTTTTTTTTTCCTTTTCAACCTGAAGTAAGGGGCGTCCGAAGAGGTCCCAAATCGGCTTTAAAGAAATGTATTTTTTTTTCCTTTTTCTTTCTTTTCAACCTAAAGTAAGGGGTGTCCGAAGAGGTCCCAAACCGGCTTTAAAGAAATGTATTTTTTTTCTTTTCTTTTCCTTTTCAACCTGAAGTAAGGGGCGGGGCGTCCGAAGAGGTCCCAAACCGGCTTTAAAGAAATGCATTTTATTTATTTTTCTCTTTTCTTTCTTTTCAACCTGAAGTAATTCTTTTTTTTCTTTTTTTTTTCTTTTCTTTCTTTTGAACCTGAAGTAATTCTTTTTTTTCTTTTTTTTTCCTTTTTAACCTGAAGTAAGGGGCGTCCGAAGAGGTCCCAAACCGGCTTTAAATAAATGTATTTTTTTTTTCCTTTTTCTTTCTTTTCAACCTAAAGTAAGGGGTGTCCGAAGAGGTCCCAAACCGGCTTTAAAGAAATGTATTTTTTTTTCCTTTCTTTTCCTTTTCAACCTGAAGTAAGGGGCGTCCGAAGAGGTCCCAAACCGGCTTTAAAGAAATGTATTTTATTTATTTTTCTCTTTTCTTTCTTTTCAACCTGAAGTAAGGGGCGTCCGAAGAGGTCCCAAACCGACTTTAAAGAAATGTATTTTATTTATTTTCTTTTCCTTTCTTTTCAACCTGAAGTAAGGGACGTCCGAAGAGGTCCCAAACCGGCTTTAAAGAAATGTATTTTTTTTTTTTTTTTTACCTGAGAAACACGTCTAAAAAAAAGGCGAGGAAGTCAATCCGCGGAGTTGAGGAAGTTCGATTGGAAAAGTTGAGGAAGTCGATTGTGCTATTTTTTTTTTTGTTTTTGTTGAGGATGTCGACCGGAGGAGCTGTCACTTCTTTTTTTTTTTTGTTGAGGATGTGGCTATATGAGGAATATGTGGTGGAATCTGGGAGGAGTTTTTTTTTTGTGGTGAAGTATCGGAGGAGTTTTTTTTGGTGGAGTATCGGAGGAATTTTTTAAACCGGCCAAAAGAAAAAAAAATTCACCTCTATTTATAGTGGAGAGTGGCAGAAAAATATCATGTGGGATTTGTTAAAGGGCTGCTGAGAGTGTGCGGGTTCTTTCAGGGAAAGACGTGCGTGTGAATGTGGTTTCGTTGAGAAAAGTACGTGGGAATGTGGTTTCGTTGAGGAAGAGACGGGGTCAAATTTGAGGAAGTTATTATATTCAAATTTTAAATTTTAAATTTTAAATTTCAAATTTAAATTTCCAAAATTGAAAGGACATGTTTAAATTTTAAAATTCAAATCTTAAAATTGAATATGTTCAAATTTCAAAATTGAATATGTTCAAATTTCAAAATTGAATGGTTATGTTCAAATTTCAATATGTTGAGGGAGTATGGTTATGTTCAAACTTTAAATTTTAAATTCCGAATTCCAAAATTGAATATGTTCAAATTTAAAAATTGACCGATTATGTTCAAATTTCAATATGTGTTTAAATTTTAAAATTAAACGTTTATGTTTGAATTTGAAAAAGTATGGTTGTGTTTAAATTTTAAATTTTAAATTTCAAAATTGAATATGTTATGTTTAAATTTGAGGAAGTTGTATTTAAATTTTAAATTGAATATGTTATATTTAAATTTGGGGAAGTATGTTTGTATTTAAATTTCAAATTTTAAATTTCAAAAATTGAATATGTTATATTTAAATTTAAAGAAGTATGTTTGTATTTAAATTTTAAATTTCAAAATGGGATATGTTATATTTAAATTTAAGGAGGAATGTTTGTATTTAAATTTCAAATTTTAAATTTCAAAATTGGATATGTTATATTTAAATTTAAGGAGGTATGTTTGTATTTAAATTTCAAAAATTGGATATGTTATATTTAAATTTAAGGAAATATGTTTGTATTTAAATTTCAAATTTTAAATTTCAAAATTGGATATGTTATATTTAAATTTAAGGAAGTATGTTTTATATTTGGACGAGGGAATTTGCTCGGATTCAAAAATTCAAAACAAGATATAGGTAAGTTTGGGTAAGTTGGTTGAGAGGTATTTTAAAATATGGTTGAAGATTTGGATAAGTGTGTTTGAGATAATTGACGGGTGAGGCGTTTCAGTTGGATTCAAAATTTAAATTTGAGTATATGTGGCATTTGAGAGATATTTTAAAATTTGGTTGGAAATTTGAAATTCAAAATTTAAAATTTAATTTGAACATAATTTTTGAAATTGAATCTTTAAACAAGAAGTTGACTATAATGTAAAGCCCGCTGGGCACAAAAAAATAGGATCCGACTTAAAAAATCGACGGTGCTTTGATGAGACCCATAAGCTTGTGTTCATAAATGGCCTAAGCTTGTGTTCACAAATGGCCTATTAAAGAATTGAATTTGTTGGACCCAAATTATTAATATGTTAAAAATTTTGGGCTTTTACGGGGCTTATATAGACAAATCAATATTACGGACCAACCATAATCTTTCCCCCTATTTTTTTTTATTATAATTTTTTTTTTATGCCAACAATGACCAAAGCCACCACATCTCCTACATTTGTGTATTCTCTTAACTATCTCCCCTGCTCCTCTGATCCTTTTTTTTCGTGGTCGACCAGCAGGTCTTACTAATAAAGGTGGCAACACACTAAAACCTATATCACTCTCTTTCTAATCCTCTTCAGCAGGCAATGGCTTAATGTTTAATGCATAGGTATCTCGATACCTTTCAACAGTGAAGTATGATAATGTATAATCTTCAGGTTTGAGTTTCATATTAGCCATAAAGGCAATGGCATGTACACATGGCAATCCAGAGACTTGCCATCTCCTACATGTGCATGTCCTCTCATCAAGCCTCACATCACATCTTGAGTTAGGCCCTTCAACCTCTGCTTGCTTATCAGTACATCTTAGTACTCTAAAATTTCCAACATCCTAACAGTAACATAAGACAATAGATAATAAAGCATGATAAAACAATAGATAATAAAATAGTACATCTTTATTTGTTTGTTTGTTTATAAGTTATAGTAAAAAGCATCAAGCAGGTTTTTAGATTACCTCGGTCAATTTGTTGATATGCTTAATTGCTTCTGGCACAAGCTTTGTTGACCATTTTCTCACATTTCTTGCTTTTTTGTTCATCATAATCATCATTTTCTGTCGTATAGCATCCATCATGTCTATCACCGGTCTATTCCGTTCTTCACTGATCCAAGAATTAAAAGTCTCACATATATTATTTGTGTCTCGTTCGCATTTAGCATCTATTCCAAATAAAGAACGACTCCATATATGCCCATGATTCTCTCTTAAGAAATCAACCACTCTACTGTCCGCATTCTTCATCCTTTCCATATGGTATTGAAATCTAGAAGTTGTATATGCCCTAGCTGCTCCCCACAGATGTTTCTTCAAAATATCTGATCGAAAACGTTTCTTCACATTGCTGTACAAATGACACACGCATTCACGATGTTCAGCAGTGGGATAGACAGCTAGAAGGGCCTTATCTAAGCCTTTTTGCCTATCACTAGATAAAACCAAACCATTAGGACAACCTACAGCTTCTTTCAGACCTAGCAGGAACCACTCCCAACTTTCTGCATTTTTTGACTCAACCACACCATATGGAACCGGAAACATTGAGTTGTTTCCATCCAACGCAATTGCTGAAACAATAATTCCTTTGAATTTACCCTTCAAATGAGCTCCATCTAAACCAATATATGGCCTACACCCTCTTAGAAAGCCTTGAATGCTAGCCCCAAAAGCAATAAAAATTCTTTGAAAATGTTGCTTTCCATTTACCTCTATCAGTTTAATTGATGTATGACTTCCTACATTTCTTCTCCTAATCTCACCATAAAAATAAAAAACTCTTAAGAATGATAATTCCCACTTTCCATATAATTTGGTCATTGCTTTCTCTTTACCTTTCCACACCCTTAAATAGGGCAACTTCAACCTTCCATACTTGTCTTTTAGTCTTCTAGTTAATTCAGGCGCAGATATATCACCTTCAGTTTTTAACAAATTTGAGATTCTATTTGCAATCCATCCTTGTGTAGCATTCTTGTTTTCACATCTATTTACAACTTCACATGTATGCTCCGGTTGGAATGTTTTGACCTATTGATACAATAGATTGGAAGAAATAATGAGATTAGAGTAAAGTAATGTTTGAAATACTAGCAATTAAAATTTTTTGCCTTTTTCCTGAAAGCTTGCTTCCCCTTGAATCTGTGCTGCATCTATTCTCCACCCACAACCTTCTGTGAGACATCTTGCTGTTACTCTACATCGATCACTTTTTATCACCTTGTACTCGAATTGATTTTGGATAGCAAATTGATTCAAAGCACTTTGAAATGAAGTGACATCAGGATATTTCACACCATAATCCATAATTGGATTCTCCTCATCATAAACCAACTCATCAACATTCGAATCATCTTCACTAGTGCTATAAACTAAATTTCTTTCAAAATCAACAAAATCAGACCCATCTAATTCATCTACTTTCTCATTCTCCTCATCATATCCAACATTATCATCTCCAACATCATCCACTATATGAGCTCCACCTGCAGCTATACCTTCACTTGCATCCTCCATACATAACTTTCAACTTTTAATCATGAGTCATGCTTCCCTAAATAACACCAAACAAAATGAGTAGATCCAAAATACCTAACTGTAGTAACAAACTGAAGTAAAAAATTTTAAAACTAAATGCAAAAAATAAATGCAAAAATTAAATGAAAACATCTGAAATTAAATGAAATTTTTTTGAAAACCTAGATGTGGAAAACTTCTGAAATTAAATGGAACTTACCTTTTTTTGCAATTATCCCTTTTCTTTAGTAGGAAGTTGTAGTAATAGGACGCTCCAAAACCCTCGATTCCTCCATTCAGAGCACAATAATAGGAACCCTAAACAATGAAAATGGTGATGATTCTTGAAGGCACTCTGTTATCCCCAACCACCATCGCGTCGGAGCCCGTCGCTGGATCCCGCCGCGGTTCCACCACGAACGGCGCCGTCGATCGATCGATCGGCTAGGGTTAGGGTTTCGGATTTGAGGGGGAGTTGGGGATCAAACCAGGGTTAAGGGACCTCGGGTGTAGGGTTAGGGTTAGGGTTACAACGGTGAGATAAAGAGGTGGAGAGGAGAGAGGGGGGGTAAGGGACGGAGGAGAATTGGGCGAGAGCTAAAGACCGTGCCCTAATTTTGGATTTTTTTTTTTTTTTTTTTTTTTGGGGACAGCTGAAGGAAAATGTTTTAGTAGATATGGGCAAAATAGGTATTTTCAATAGTTTTTAACTCTGATTATTATTTAACTCTAGTTTAACCCTAGTTAACTTAACAAAGGGAAACGGTAGGGGTATTTTTAATAACGGTGGAACGTATGAGGGGTATATTGGAAAGAAAAAAAATAAGAGGGGTAAATCAGATATTTCTTCATATTTCAGGGGTACACAGGCAATTATCCCTATATATATATATATATATATATATATATATATATATATATATATATATATATATATCGTAGGGCTACTATACTTTATGAGTATAAATCTCTTTATACTCATAACTTTTTTACCTTTGGATGAAGTAATGTGTAGTTAGAATGATAGTGGTCCCCCTAGGGTTTACTAGATTGTTGGGGAAATAGTATAAATTTTAGGGACTACTATAATCCTAACCGCACATTCCTTCATCCAATGAATGAAAACTTATGAGTGCAAAAGGATTGTACTCATAAGAGTATAGTAGCCGGACCCTATATATATATCCATACAATTAATTATTTGACAGTATCTGCACGCTACGTAGCAGCCCTTCCGCATTCGAAGATTACGTGGCGCCCGAGGGATGCTCTCTGTGCGTTTTTTTTACCCCCACTCCTCTCTATCTTTCTCTTCTTCTTTCCCGAAACCTCTTTCTCTCGCTACTACCTGCTCCCCCGTCTCTCTCACCCTCTCCCGATATCCGCCTCTCTCTCTCTTTCTTCTCTCACATGCCTCTCTTTTTTCCTCCTGAGCTCCTCCACCTCCTCCTCCTCCTCCTCCTCTCTCTCTCTCTCTCTCTCTCTCTCTCTCTCTCTCTCTCTCTTTCCCTGCGCAACTTCTCCTTTTTCCTCTCGCTGTTCACTCATGCCTCTCTCTAATTCGCTCTCTCTTTGTGACGGGATTGATGGTGATTGTCACGCCCCGAGACCGCCAATTTGACCAGTTCGGGCATGCCAATAGACCCGCCAATCGGGCATGACCTCTCTATACCCGAAAGGAACGGTTACATCTAATTCAACACAGTTTAGTGTAAATGGAAGAGTATCAATCAGAGTACTAAACTATGTAAATAAAACTTTCATTCAATCAAACAAGCAATTTAGAAAGTAATAAAAGTACATACATGAGTGAAACTTTAACTTAATTTGCATTACAACTCTCTTTTACTTTGAAATGAAAGCTTAAACTTAATAGAAATTACATCTTTCATTCGACATCTCCAAAATGAAATCTTTAACATTTAAGAGTTACAATATTTTCTCCTCACATACAAATTTCACTCGAAAGGGAAAACCCAAAATATAGATGGCAACTCTAGACTGTTAGGTGGCTAAGCTGCCGGGCCCTTACCCCTGTCGTGTGCCTCGCCCGATGTACCTGGTCCTGTAATGATGGTCACCCAAGGGTGTGAGAACTACTTAAAGTTCCCAGTAGGTTCAACCACCGAAAAAGAATGTCCTACTGTAAGAACTTGAATTTTGAAAATAAATAAATAAATGAAATTGATTGAAGTCAGGCTGAATTTGGATTATAAATGGCTTAGATAGCGACAGTGCCCCTTTTCTGCAGTGTAATTTGCACAATTAATGGGACAGAAATATCACCTTTCAATCCGAGCCTGATCTCGAAGATCTGAGACCACGAGTGCGACCGTCATGGCGAACTGAGTGAAATCCATATTAAACTTGTTCTAATCTGACGGTCGGATCTCCCAGAAGTCGGCGTTGAAGCCGGCGGGACCCGCGACTTAAGTTGCGGGTACAAGTGAACAGTAAACCCTATTTTCGAGTCCCCTTCGCGCCAACGTTGGCCAATCTACTATCTGGACTCCTAATATAGTGGTTCGAGTAGTCAATTCTAGCTATTTTCGATGTTCTGAACGCAATGGCGCAGTCAAAAATTCTGTTTGACGACTCTGGAATCTCGAAAAGCGCGAAAACTGTATTTTGACACAGTTATTATGGACCGAGATTTTATCCGGGCGGTTTCGCGAAAATCAGAGATCGCTACCTGATAGGTCTCGTCGAGCCGGACGTCATGGCGCGGTCCATTTTCCGTTTCGGCGACCGGATCGCCTCGAAAAGCGTGAAATACGGGAAAAAGTGGCTTTTTACACATAAATCCCTATAAAACCTACCTCGATTTGCGTGCCTGTTTTTGGAGAAGGACCTTTGTGCAAAGGGAAGCTACTATGGAGGACCCAACAGCAAATATTATTGCTTGAAGGGCTAAAATGCAAACTTGCATAATGCTATATATATGCATGTACACCCGAGCTAGGGTTCTCCAAGAAACCCTAAAGCCTCAGCCCAAGCCGCACTCTCAACAACTCCCTCTCCTCGGCCGCGCTTCCCGGACCTACCCCGCACCGGCCGCCGCCTCGCCGGTCGCCGGAGAAGAAGGGATCAAGATATCTCCTCCTCTCGGGTTGGAGAAAGGGAGATCCATGCAGGAGCTTTGGATGGTCCCAAACTTCTCTGGAGAGACCCTCGGCGTAGCAGAAGCGGAGCCAAGGTGAACCCGAGGTCCCTCGCTGCCGCGCGCCGCCGCCGGAAAGCACCTTCTCCTTCTCCATTTTCCGGCAAGGTAAGATCTCGGAGCTTTCTTTTTCTTTACGGCTTTTTGATGACACCAAGGTGCTCCTGACATCGAGGCCACCCTCCGGGTACAGGCCCAGCTGCGGCCGCCGTCCCGACCGCCGGCGGGAGCCAACCCCGCCGGATTATTGCTTTTCTAGCCGACCGTGGGCGCCGTCGTCATCGGACCGTCAAGGAGCAGATCAGAACCGTTGAATCTACTCCTCTGGACGACTGCAACATCCCCACGGAGTCTGATCATCATCCATCGAGGATCGGGCCCGATCGGTGATGCCCTAGAACCGGGCCTTGTTGCACTTCGCCGAACTTCCTCCGTCCGGCGCCGCCACTACCTCCCGCTGCCGGCCAAACCCACCAGAAAACTTCTGGCACCGAGTGGATCTTTTTGGTCTAACTTGCTCCGGCCCGGAGCAAGTCGGCCGGATTCCGCCATTAGAGGCCATCGAAGCTCCAAGGAGCTCCGCCGCCGCGCCCTTGCCGTCGCTCCGGACGCCCGGAAATCGTGCAGGTGAGCTCCTGTGGGCTGTAGGAGTCCTTCCATCGACTTACATGGGGATCTTGACGTCGGGTCAGTGATCACCAGAGTTGCACCCGAGGCTTCATCCGAGCTCGGCTCCGGCCATCGCCGGCGCTCCAGGACTCCGGCAACCACCCAGGTAAGACCTGTGGATCCCTCTGATGCTTCCTATCATTTTAGTTTAGGGCCAGAACCCCTCTGTTGCTGGGGCTTAAAAGTTGCACCCGAGCCAAAGCTTTCGGGTTATTTCCCGGCCGCCGCCGCCTCCGGCCGCCGGGGCTCGACCCCACTTGACCAGAACAACTTGAGGGACCTCCATTTAGCTGATGCTCCACTTTGTAACAGGTCTGCACCTGTGCTGCTCAAGAACACCCAACCGGAGCCATCGTCTAAAGTGGGTTGCTGCTCCGGCGATCTTTCCGGCCAATCCTCGGCAGGGTTCAGGTGAGCACAATATTTCCCTGTCATTGCTGAACACCATGCTCACAGGATATCACCATTGGATCATGTAATAAATAAGATATAGCATAGTGTCACTTTGGACCCTAATATTTATGGGCCAACTTTGCCCTCGAGCCTCGCGCCAGTCCGAAACAGTGAGCACGGGCTTTTTCACGTCGAAATGAACGCGCTGTAATTTACGGCGTAAGAAACGGCTTCCTGGTTTGGGAGAACGGGTCGAAATAAGGTTTCAATTTATGCAAATACTGAGTATTTTATGTGCCAACTTTGTCCTCGGGTCTCGCGCCGACTCAAGTTTGTGAGCACGAGTTTTGTTGCGTCAAAACGGACGCGCTGAAACTTACGGCGTCGTCACTGGATCCCCGGATTTTGAGAACGAGCTAAAACAGTCGATTAATTAAGATCAAACATGCAAATTTTAATATCTTATGGACCAACTTGCACATTAGACACACCTGCTGACGTTAGACAGGGCTTACGCATCACCTGGCCATTTTGCTAGGTTTCCGATGGTCCTTGTCGACCAGAAATCGAATTTTGACCGATAAATCGACCGTTTTGACCCGTTGAGCTTACCGTTAGTGTAGCGTCGTCGGGAAAGGGTTGTGTGAGTTTACTATTGATCATAGCTTTCTGTTCAGGGCCCAGTTGTTCAGCACCAGCCTCCCAGTAGCCGAGCGGGAGTTCGAGGATCTGCCGTCATCCAGGTGGGTTAGCTTCGGCCCGGGCTAGCTTTTTGGCCCTCTGGTTGCTTTAGTCCAGTCGGACCCCTGTTTTTGATTTCCCCGCTGATTATATGACCTATCTTGACATATCATGATGTCACTGTTGACATTGACCTGATTAGACCTGTGATTGAGATTTCTGGTCACGATCAGCTGATTAACATATACATACTCCCTGATTATTCCTGACTGATCCTGATTGATTGAGATATAGATTTGCATGATTAGATGATACCTGTTGATTCCTGTCATTGAGATATTTCTTGATATACGTCGATATGCATGATTGATTGATCCTGATTGATAGACACTACTCGATATGCATGATTGATTGATCCTGATTGATAGACACTACTCGATATGCATGATTGATTGATCCTGATTGATAGACACTACTCGATATGCATGATTGATTGATCCTGATTGATAGACATTGCTCGATATACATGATTGATTGATTCCGATGGATAGATATAGACAGATGATTCCCTGTTGGGATTTCGGCATGTGCCGACTACTCGGTCACTAGACCGTGAGATTGATCATTGTGACTTGCCATGCACTGCTGTACTTCACGAACATTGCCGGGGTCGCTCCCCGTGGCTATTGTTCTTTACCGGTAAAGTGGTCTGGAGGAAGGACCCGTGAGCCCCAGATAGCACATATGGGTGCGGGGTTATGTCAGTGGGATAGGTGCAGAGAGTGGTATGAGCCTGAGGTCCCCGTGACCAATAATGGCATTGGTTGGGTGCTTGATATTCTTGTGATTGATGCATAGATCATATACTCCCATGTTCTAGCATGCTTTTCAGTACCTATTCCTGTTCTGTTATATTGGATTGGTTCTGGTATTTTCCGCACTTGTATATGTACTGTCACTTGATTATGCTTTATGCCAGTTCATTTCATATGCCAGCTTATGATTGATTACTTGCCTAGTTAGCTTATCTATGGATTTTGATTATGAGTGGACGTTTATGTTTTCCAGCATGTATGATCTACAGTTTTATGATTGATTCCAGTATACTTACCTGCAGTTCTTATTCTGATTACTAGTAGACCTCTATGCTTTCCAGCTTTTCCTGTTGACTCTTACTATCCGCAGATTTTAGTACCCAGTAGGTACGATTAGCTGAAGCTCGGCTCGTCGTGCCCACTGGGATGCACTCCGGTGTATCTCACACCCTCGGGTGACTGTTGTAGGTTCGTCGGGTGGTGAGATGTCGGGACGATCCAGTGAGCCGATTACGATAGAACTGTCCCCATGAGCATTATATATCGACGACTTCGGCAGACATTTACTTTCCGCATTTCATTCCAGTTTATCGTGAGTTAGACATTTAAAACTGATGATGTAATAACTTAATTTTGATTATTCCTGCTGAGTAGATTAGATTAGTTACTGATATATCTGTTGATCTCTGATGATGATTTTTAGCCGTGCATGTATAGGGGAGTCTTTGTCCTTGGGATAAAGAGTCTTCTATACGTGTGGCGGTCTGTTGCGCCCAGGTTGCAAACTCTGATTTCAAAAAAAAAAAAAATTTCAGACCTGATTTTTAAAACTCGGGGCGTGACACCTACACCGCTTGGTCCAATAGAAGCAATATAATAGATGGCAATATAATATTGAAAGCTGTAAATTTCTATCTAGCATGCTCATATATAACTTACCATTTGCCATGACACGACACTATGTCGCTACCAAGGTACCATACTAGCCAAACTTCCCACTTGACCATAATATTTACATATTTTATTGTGTTTTAATTCAAGTTGCTTAATCCTTGAAAATCTCGCCCAACGGGGAACTAAGTCATATATGGGTCACTGCCCGGGTGATGGTCCTTACTCTTACTCTCCGACACAAGTTCTACCCCTGAAGGTCCGATCATCTTTTCCTTTCTTTTACTTTAGCGCTTAGCCTCTTTTGCACTTTATGCATTCATCATTTCTTTCTCATTCGAGCATCTAGCTCACTTTGCTCTTTAGCAATTTCCTTTCCACTTTGAATCGCCCCCCTTCCTGAATGAGCACCACATCCGATTCCCATTGGAAAGGTCTGAAGGCCAGAGGAGTCGTTCGTATATTTTCTTTAATTCCTTAACTATCTTAAACTTTCTTTCATTCATTTATCCTTAACCCTAGGTCCTTACCTTAAGGGTAGCTAGAAAGTCTCTTGGACTTCATTTATACTTTTTTCTTTTATTCATTGGCTCATGTTGAAGTTAAAGTGAGTGTTCATTTTGCCCAAACTCCCTATAGCCAATTTTAGGGATTTCACTTGCTTTACTCTTTTAACCTCAACCAATTTACTCTTTTCCTTTAGAGTTTTGACTCTTAGTTAAAACTCTAGCTCTTAACAGAACCTTAGTTTAACTTTTTATATATATGCCACTTGTGAAACCCTAAGATTAATGCCACTCATCATAATATTATTCTAGGTTTTCTCCTATGTCAACATGTCCATCTTGCAACATAAACCCTAACATTACGTTTTTAGCATGCATTATTACATAACCTTAATCACATAGGAGGAATTTATTGCATTCATTCTTATGCAAGGAAAACTCGAACACTTAATAATCTTTAACTACATTCACATACAATGGGTCATTTGCATTATTCTTATCTCAAGAACATTAAAATATTCTCTTTTACTTTACATAATTCCTAATTTGTCTACTAACATACTTCTAATTATGAAAAGCAAATGAAAATAGAAGAGGTTACCATTTTTCGAATAGAATCCCCCACATCTTATAATGCTCTTGCAAGAGAAGGTGGTTTGGTCACTAGCTTCCAAGAAAGTCCTAAAAATGAAGAAAAACTCTATTAGAGATGATTTCCATCTCATTAGAACCCAAAAAGAAACCTTAAGATAAAACCCTAGAATTTACATACCTCTTCTTGAGAATTTTCTTGACAAAAGAGGAAGAGGAATGGCTCCAAACTCCTCTTGTAAGGTTCTTTCGAAGTCCCCTTGGCAACCTCTTTGCTCCAAATAGATCAATCCCACAAGCTCTAACCTCCACAGCCTCTTTTTCCTCCTCTACTTCTTCTTCTTCCTTCTTTCCTTCTCTTCCTTTCCTTCTCTTGTTCGAAACAGGGAGAACAGAGAGAGAGAGGGAAAGAGTTCAAATGGGAGGAGAGAGAGGGAGAGAACTTTTCCCTGTGTCAGAGGTAGGTGGGGAGCAGGTGTGGGTAAAATTATCCTAATGCCCCCACTTAAAAAGAAAAATTACCACACTGCCCCAGCATTCTGGAAGCTGGGTACCGGTACACGGGTTCTGGGTACCGGTACCCATACTCATTTTATCTTAACCCGAGGGTTGGTTTTGCCCGGTTTAGTATAGGGTACCGGTACCCGACCCTTGGTACCGGTACCCAAGCCTCTTTGAGTTTAGGGTACCGGTACCCAATCCCCATTGCCCCAACCCGAGGCTCGGTTTGCCCAGTTTAACATGGGGTACCGATACACCACATTTGGTACCGGTACCCAGGGACTTAGAAACTTTCAGGCGGATTTCCAACCTGAGAGCTTGTTGTCGGTTTTTTTTTAATTGGTTCCGGTACCCAATGCCACCTGAAGCTTCACAAGTTCGAAGCTTTAGATTTGCGCGCCGCCAAGTCGTTTTTCGATCCGAAGGCTTCTGTTTCGAACCGAAACACTCCGAATTCATCTGTAAACATATTTAAAACAGGTTACGAGTGTTTTCACCGCACTTCGCTATTTCGCAGAGCCGGTGCACTACAGTGATGATGAACCTTACCTATGGTGACCACTTGCTCTCTTTTAGGGCTACCCACGAAGGTAATCTTGCCATCTCCGATCCTTCCCTCTTTCTGTCTTACTCTCTTTCTTCCTACCTTCTTCTTCGATGTCATGCTTCCGTTGCTCGACTGGACAATTCCCATCATTACTTCTACTGGTTTGCCCTAGCCCTATCTTCGATCCATTTGTAATTAAAAAAAAAAAAGAACGACCAGGTGAGATTTGGGGCTCATGCGGTTCTCTATATTTGCTAGAAGCTTTTGCTTCTTGCCTGGGTAATTTCTGAAAAAAAAAATAAGGGTCTCCTTTTTGATGATATATGTATTGCAGACAATTAAATATATTTTTTCAGATTTTGTAAAAATTTCTTCTTATCTTCCTTTTACTCGGTGTTGTTGCCCTTTTGGGTTGGCCTATTATAAATAGGGGTGCATGCATCCTACAGTACAGTGTACTCACTTACCTCTTTCGACTCAAGGTATATAGGGGATTTTTTAAAAATAACCCTCCCAAAATCTATATTTTGCAAAATGACCCTATGAAATTTTTTTTTGTAAAACTAACCCTCCTTTTGCCACCTCGGCGCCACGTATGGTAGACAGCGTGAAGGCGCTGAAGCGGTCAGCGCCTTCACAATATTCCTATGAAGGCGCTGAACCCCTCAGCGCCTTCACGCCATGTGTTGAAGGCGCTGAAGGGTTCAGCGCCTTCATAGGATTTCTTGTGAAGGCGCTGAACCAATCAGCGCCTTCAGCGTACATAAGGCGTCGAGGACTTGGGCATTTTTCGCCGCGAAAATTGACTAAGTCCGCAGTGTAAGCGAAAATTCCCTGTAGAGGCACTGAGCCAGTCAGCGTCTTTAGTGTTCTGCACTGAAGGCGCTGAGTAGCTCAGCGCCTTTAGTGTAAAACACTAAAGGCGCTGAGCCAGTCAGCGCCTTTAGTGGCACGGAAGGCGCTGACTGGCTCAGCGCCTTTAGTGTAAAACACTAAGGCGCTGACTGGCTCAGCGCCTTTAGTGTTTTTCAGCGCCTTTAGTGTTTTGCACTAAAGGCGCTGAATGGCTCAGCGCCTTTACCTCCACCCACTAACAGTACTTACGATCACCTTAAAAAAATCCCAAATTTGTACAACAAGTTCAAACATTGACAAATAACATTGAAAAAGTAAAAACTACATTCACAAACACCAAATGATCAACCAACAATCATTTCATTCATAAATGAGACTTGAGTAACATCAAAAAATAAAATTTACAAAAATTGAACTCAAAAGCTCAATTTTGAGCACGTCCTCGACCTCGACGTCCTCGCCCACGCCCACGTCCACGCCCTCGCCCTCGCCCTCGCCCTCGCCCTCGCCCTCGCCCACGGGGAACAGCAAGGTCGATGATAGGTATATCATCGAGCTGCTCGACTGCTGCCGACTGATCGAGCTCCTCGATGATACCACCCTCATCCTGCTCCGCAATATGCTCATGTGACGATGATGACCTTGGACGACGGCGTGAATATGTCAATGCAAAAGATGTCCCTGAGACTGGCGGCGGGAGCGATGCTGACGTCGAAGGAAATGTCATCGGTGCCTGAATGGTAGGAGATGGAGATCGTGGCACCTGAAAGAGTGTAAATAGTTTGTTAATATGAATTTGAAAACTTAATTTGAATTCTATGCTAAATGGTACCTGATGACTCGAGGTCGCTCCCTCATCTGAAGGTCGGGCTGCCTCTCTGGCCGTAGGTTCAGATGGTACATGCTGTAGTACCATCTGAATATTGCCGCTCATTTCTCTCAAAGTCTGAAGAATAGTATCAGTCGGCGGTGGGTCATGCACTATCTGGTCGACAATGGTTTGAACATGTCGTAGTGTGTCGGCCTGCATTATAAATTAGAAATTAAAATTAAATTTATATGAGGAAAGTTGAATATAGTAAATTTATATATATAAATTTTAATACCAGTGATCTCTCGACATGCCCACGAGGGTGGAAAGTCAGCGGAGGACGCTGTACTGGATGGGAAATCCATCGTCGTGTAATGCTCCAGTACCACTGCATGTACATGGATGCCGCTTGCAGTGGGTCCTCACCAGCAGCCGGGGCTTGATCAAAAATGTGATCAAGCCTCTCGGACCAGCTCTCAATGTGGGCAACATGAAATGCTATCCAGTCCTCATCCGCACGCCCACGTCCTGTAATGCGTGGGATGGACTGCACATTGACAGGTATATGCTGCAGAAGACCGAACTGCCGCATGACTCGGTCTGGCACGTGCATCTCCACGATATGAAAGCATATCAGGACTGTCCGTGCATGCCAGACCGCTGAGCCATGCACACAGAAATTAGGTAATGTCTCTATAACCTGATCTGTGTAGGGCATCCATATAACCTGTTAATCGACAAAATAATTAGTTAATATAGAAGTGTTGAATAAAACATCTACATACTTAAAGTATTTAATAAAAGATCTACATACCTGCGCTTCTCGCTGCTGATCCAGCTCGTCTCTGTAGAACTCAATGTCACACGTCTTGACATTGGTTCCGTAACGCAGCCCTCCAGTGTTGCCCCATCTAGATTATAAAAAACATATATTAGTTGCATTTATAATTGAAATACAAAAATCTACTTTATGAAAAAAAATATCTTACCGGCAACCCAGGGGTCGATCGACTATCTCGGGCTGATCTAGGATGCGCGTAGGTCGGCCGATGTGAAGATGGTCCCAAGCCCAGATCTGTAAATTCACGCCAACAGGTTAAATTAATTAAACTAATATATATTACCAATATAAAGATAAATCTGAAATCCAAAAAAAAGATTTTATACCTGCAATAGGGTAGCAAAACAACGGCATTCGGCCTTCCCGTTCACCGCGGCATCTGCTAGTGCCCGATATAGAAATGCCAGTGTCGCAGCGCCCCACGCATAAGCGCCGCAGATATCAAAGTCAGCTAAAAGTGGTAGCCACTTTAGATGAACTTTGTATCCGCTGGGGTTTGGCATCAGACTACCGCCGATCTGATATAGCATATAAGCACGGGCGGTAGCTGCGACTAATCCGGCGGGGGCATCCAGAGGTATATTATGAAAATTTTGATATAACCAATCAAGTGAAACCTGATACCTCTGGATGTTATCGGGTAGCGCCCCCAATAAGTCCATACACAGAGCCCTCCAGTCGTGGAGGGTGGAACCAGAGACCGGTGCACCATGCACACGGAGACCCGAGATGACCGCCACATCCTGGAGTGTGACGGTCATCTCACCGTGGCGGAAATGGAAGGTCTGGGTCTCCGGTCTCCACTTTGCAGCAAAATTATAAGTTGTGTTCTTATCGTTTAAATTTTTATTTTTTTGGGGGGGTTAATCAGTGAGAGAGCTAAGCTCTCTCACAGTGAGAGATCAAGCTCTCTCACTGTGAGAGATCACTCTCACAGTGAGAGAGTGAAGCTCTCACAGTGAGAGATCAAGCTCTCTCACTGTGAGAGATAACTCTAATCTCTCACTGTGAGAGATCTTGATCTCTCACAGTGAGAGATCAATCTCTCTCACAGTGAGAGATCAAGCTCTCTCACTGTGAGAGATCACTCTCACAGTGAGAGAGTGAAGCTCTCACAGTGAGAGATCAAGATCTCTCACAGTGAGAGAGAGAGAGAGAGAGAGAGAGAGAGAAGAGAGAGAACTCACAGTTCACAGTGAGAGAGGAGCAATGCGACGGCGACGGCGAAGGCGGCGACGGCGAAGGCGGCGACGGCGACGGCGAGGGGCAATGCGACGGCGAGATCGGCACGAGCTCTCTGCGGGTCTGCGGGATGAAGAAGATGAAGAAGATGAAGTGCCGCACACTGCTGCCCGCGCGGGGTTATTGTGGTGAAGAAGACGCTGAATCGGTCAGCGCCTTTAACATTAAGTTAAAGGCGCTGATCCGAGCAGCGCCTTTAACATTAAGTTAAAAGGCGCTGAACCGCTCAGCGCCTTTAGTGTTTTACACTAAAGGCGCCGAGCCACTCAGCGCCTTTACTGTTTTACACTAAAGGCGCTGAGGCACTCAGCGCCTTTAGTCTTTACAGAGAATCCATTTTTCGCTTACACTGAGGACATAGGCATATTTCGCGGCGAAAAATGCCCAAGTCCTCGACGCGTTATGTGTATGCTGAAGACACTGAATGAAACAGCGCCTTCAGCGCATGAAGGCGCTGATGGGTTCAGCGCATTCACAATAATCCTGTGAAGGCGCTGAACTCTTCAGCGCCTTCAACGCGTCATGAAGGCGATGAGGCGTTCAGCGCCTTCATAGGATTATTGTGAAGGCGCTGACCGCTTCAGCGCCTTCACGCTGTCTACCCTATGTGGCGCCGAGGTGGCAAAAGTAGGGTTAGTTTTACAAAAAAAATTTTGAGAGGGTCATTTTGCAAAATATGAAAAGTTACAGGGTCATTTTTAAAAAATCCCCGGTATATATGTTTTCCTTTATCTCTCTATGGATTTAGCCGAAAGTCCTTTCTTGGGCATGACTACATTACTAATCTGTTTTTTGTTTCATAGGAAATTTTTTTTTTCCTATACACTTATTTTTCAGGTACAAGATAAATTTTATATAAAACTTCTCATGTTATGGAGTCGTACTGTTATGTTTTTTAGTTCTGTTTTTGTTCTGCTATTGTTTCTTAGTTCAGTTTTTGTTTTGATCATGGGTACTGTGCATTCTCCCGTCTCTGCAACCCTTTCCTCTTCAAAAAAAAAAAAAATATTTTCCTCTTGCATCTACTGGCATGTCGACTGTTCAGGTCTCTTACACTAGGTTGCTGCGTGAAATGTTTGAGCAGCTCCAAATGGAAATACCCTAGTGCACCGTAAACGTCGATGCCAAGGAAAAATATATGGCGTATATAGATTTGTCGATACTCGAACCGGAACTATTAATGAAATCATTCGGTGCTGGGGCGCACAATCCTCTACTGCTGTTGAGGCTGAACAAGATGTCGTACGCGTTTCTGTTAAAAGGCTCAAGGATGAATTAGCTTTACAAATTAAAGATGCTAATTATGAGGATAGTATATTCTACAAGAATTTATAATATCATCTTAACACAGACTATGTAGTTTTGTTTGCGCAATATGCTAATCCGGCTCGCAAGTATAGCTTTCTAAAGGAATGCTACGTCACCTCAATTGCACAAAGAAGTGAATATGTAACTGAGCGGGTCAAAATACGACGTGCTATCGAGGAATGCCATGCTCTGCTGCTCCGGGTCCCATTCTGTCCACCATTGAAACTGAGGGGATTTTTTAAAAATAACCCTCCCAAACTTCATTATTTGCCAAATGACCCTATATAAAAAAAATTTGTAAAACTAACCCTCCTTTTGCCACCTCGGCGCCACGTCGGGCGGGCGGCGTGAAGGCGCTGAAGCGGTCAGCGTCTTCACAATAATCCTATGAAGGCGCTGAACGCCTCAGCGTCTTCATAGTTGAAGGCGCTGAAGGGTTCAGCGCCTTCACAAGAAAACATGTGAAGGCGCTGATCTGTTCAGCGCCTTCATGATATATGCTGAAGGCGCTGTTTCATTCAGCGCCTTCAGCATACACTACAACCGCGTCGAGGACTTAGTCATTTTTCGGCGAAAAATGGCTTAAGTCCTCAGTGTAAGGCAAAGATGGCTTCTCTGTAAAGGCGCTGAGTGGCTCAGCGTCTTTAGTGTTTTACACTAAAGGCGCTGATTTGCTCAGCGCCTTTAACTTAAAGGCGCTGAATGGATCAGCGCCTTTAACTTAATGTTAAAGGCGCTGCCCGCGTCAGCGCCTTCTTCACCACCATAACCACCGCACGGGCAACAGTGCGCCCTCATTCATCTTCTCCAATCCCGCACCACCTTCTTCCCACACGAGCCCCGCACAGAGTGTTGTAGCTTGCTCCGAGCACAGATCGCCGTCGCCTTCGCCGTCGCAGTGCCTCGAGCACAGTGAGATCGCCGTCGCAGTGCCTCGAGCACAGTGAGATCGCCGTTGCAGTGTCGATCTCCTCGAGCACAGTGAGATCGCCGGTCTCTAGTTCCACCATCCACGATTGGCGTGCTCTGTGTATGGAGTTGTTGGGGGGGATACCAGATAACATCCAGAGGTATCAAGTTTCACTAGATTGGTTATATCGGAATTATCATAATATACCTCTGGATGCCCCCGCCGGGAGAGTCGCAGCTACCGCCCGTGCTTATATTCTTTATCAGATCGGGGGTAGTCTGTTTCCAAACCCCAGCGGATACAAAGTTCATCTAAAGTGGCTACCACTTTTAGCGGACTTTGATATCTGCGGCGCTTATGCGTGGGGTGCCGCGACTCTCGCATATCTATATCGGGCACTAGCAGATGCCGCGGTGAACGGGAAGGCCGAATGCTGTTGTTTTGCTACCCTATTGCAGGTATAAAATCTGATTTCTGGATTTCAGATTTATCTTTATATTGGTAATATATATTTGTTTAATTAATTTAACCTGTTGGCGTGAATTTACAGATCTGGGCTTGGGACCATCTTCACATCGGCCGACCTACGCGCATCCTAGATCAGCCCGAGATAGTCGATCGACCCCTGGGTTGCCAGTAAGATATTTTTTTCATAAAGTAGATTTTTGTATTTCAATTATAAATGCAACTAATATATGTTTTTTATAATCTAGATGGGGCAACACTGGAGGGCTGCGTTTCGGAACCAATGTCAAGACGTGTGACATTGAGTTCTACAGAGACGAGCTGGATCAGCAGCGAGAGGCGGAGGTATGTAGATCTTTTATTAAATACTTTAAGTATGTAGATGTTTTATTCAACACTAATCATTTTGTCGATTAACAGGTTATATGGATGCCCTACACAGATCAGGTTATAGAGACATTACCTGATTTCTGTGTGCATGGCTCAGCGGTCTGGCGTGCACGGACAGTCCTGATATGCTTTCATATCGTGGAGATGCACGTGCCAGACCGAGTCATGCGGCAGTTCGGTCTTCTGCAGCATATACCTGTCAATGTGGAGTCAATCCCACGCATCACAGTACGTGGGCGTGCGGATGAGGACTGGATAGCATTTCATGCTGCCCACATTGAGAGGTGGTCCGAGAGGCTTGATCACATTTTTGATCAAGCCCCGACTACTGGTGAGGACCCACTGCAAGCGGCATCCATATACATGCAGTGGTACTGGAGCATTACACGACGATGGATTTCTCATCCAGTACAGCGTCCTCCGCTGACTTTCCACCCTCGTGGGCATGTCGAGAGATCTCTGGTATTAATATTTATATATATAAATTTACTGTATTCAACTTTCCTCATATAAATTTAATTTTAATTTCTAATTTATAATGCAGGCCGGCACACTACGATATGTTCAAACCATTGTCGACCAGATAGTGGATGACAGACCGCCGACTGATACTATTATTCAAACTTTGAGACAAATGAGCGGCAATATTCGGATGGTACTACAGTATGTACCATCTGACCCTGCGGCCAGAGAGGCAACCCGACCTTCCGATGAGGGAGCGACTTTGAGTCATCAGGTACCATTTAGCATAGAATTCAAATTAAGTTTTCAAATTCATATTAACAAACTATTTACACTCTTTCAGGTGCCACGATCTTCATCTCCTACCATTCAGGCACCGATGACATTACCTTCATATGAGGGAGCCCGACCTTCCGATGAGGGAGCGACTTCGAGTCATCAGGTACCATTTAGCATAGAATTCAAATTAAGTTTTCAAATTCATATTAACAAACTATTTACACTCTTTCAGGTGCCACGATCTTCATCTCCTACTATTCAGGCACCGATGACATTACCTTCGACGTCAGCATCGCTCCCGTCGCCAGTCTCACAGACATATTCACGCCGTCGTCCAAGATCATCATCGCCACAGGAGCGCGAGCATATTGCGTCACAGGATCAGGGTGGTATCATCGAGGAGCTCGATCAGTCGGCAGCAGTCGAGCTTCTCGATGATATACCTATCATCGAGCTTGCTGTTCCCCGTGGGCGAGGGCGAGGGCGAGGGCGTGGACGTGGGCGTGGGCGAGGACGTCGAGGTCGAGGACGTGCTCAAAATTGAGCTTTTGAGTTCAATTTTTGTAAATTTTATTCTTTCATATTACTCAACTCGATTCTGTGAATGAAATGATTGCTGGTTGATTGATCAATGTTATTTGTTGGTGTTTGTGAATGTATTTTGTCAATGCTTGAACTTCTTGTACAAATTTGGAATTTTTTTAATGTGATCTTAAGTGCTGGCCGTGTGCCCAGCTAAAGGCGCTGAGCCATTCAGCGCCTTTAGTGGTCTGCACTAGAGGCGCTGAGTGGCTCAGCGCCTTTAGTGTAAATCACTAAAGGCGATGAGCGACTCAGCGCCTTCAGTGTAAATCACTAAAGGCGCTGAGCCACTCAGCGCCTTTACAGAGAAGCCAATTTTGGCTTACACTGAGGACTTAGCCATTTTTCCACGAAAAATGACTAAGTACTTGACGCGGTTATAGTATATGCTGAAGGCGCTGAATGAACCAGCGCCTTCAGCATATATCATGAAGGCGCTGAAGCGGTCAGCGCCTTCACAATATTCCTATGAAGGCGCTGATCCCTTCAGCGCCTTCAACAGAACACATGAAGGCGCTGAGGGGTTCAGCGCCTTCATAGGAATATTGTGAAGGCGCTGACCGCTTCAGCGCCTTCACGCTGTTTGCCCAGTGGCGCCGAGGTGGCAAAAGGAGGGTTAGTTTTACAAATTTTTTTTATATAGGGTCATTTGGCAAAATATCAAGTTTGGGAGGGTCATTTTGAAAAAATCCCCGAAACTGAAGGATTCCAAGCTATGTCCCATGCTTACCTTTAATGGTGCTGGTCTTTGGAAAGACTACCTCCCATTTTGGTGCTTTCCATTTTTGATGGGCACAAATTTGTTGACAAAAAAAAATAGGTCCCAGGATTCCTCCAAAGTAGTATATACTTTCCTTCTCTTCCCTGTATTTTCATCGTCAGTCCAAGGCTGTGTCCCAGTTTTTGTTTTAATGATGCACATTTTGTTAAATATTTATATATAATTTTTTAATACTGGCCATGGTTAGCATCTTATAAAATGGCTCCCAACTCTCTCCTGGAATGTTATAAGAATTTTTTTGATCACTTAAGGTCCCGTTTGGTTCGGGAATAAATTTAAGAGGTATAAATTTTTTTATACCTGAGATAACTTGCTATTCCGGGATAATGAAGTATAAAAGTCAAATTGTGTTTGGTTGAAAAGTTGGTATTCTCTGGAATAGTTAAAATTGTGTTTGGTTAAAATTATGAAATAATAGATAATAGTGGAAAAAGAAAATAGAATTTTTATAAAAATACCAATTTTTTCCTTAACTTTTTTTTTATAGAAGAAGCAATTTAATTATAAATAATAAATTATATCTTACGGTAAAAAAAATAATATTTTTTATTTTATATTATATTTTAAAAATATAAATAATAAATTATATTTTGTATTATATTTTATATTATATTTTTTATATTTTTTATATTTTATATTATAATTTATATTATAATTTAATTATAAATAATAAATTATAACTTTATCCATTCACTACCCCAAAAATAAAATCCTATTCTATGGGGAGAGAGGAATAAAGCTTAACGATAACCCAGGATAGCCCGTTAAGTCAGGAATAAAAAAAAATTTATTTCATGCCATTTTGTAACACTGTTTGGCAAGAATTGAAGGATAAAGAGGGTTATTCTCTTTCATCCCCCAACCAAACGGGGGCTTAAATTTTATAAAAATTTATTTACTATTTGATACTGCATAAGAAGCTGTATAAAATTATCCCTAGCTATGTTACATGTATACCTATTTTTGGGGCTATACTCTATTCTTGGATGGATGGATGGGTATAAAATATATATTCGAAAGTGAATGTACGTATTGCATTTTTGGAACAGAAGTTCAAGGACGGAATTGAAATATATCAAAAAGTTGAGAGACTAGTAGTGCAATTACAACACTATAAATATCTCTCTGGAGCTCTACGGGCCATGGCATCGTCATCCTCGATGGCTTCGTCGTCTCCGCCTCTCTCTCTCCGCAACGTCTTCGTCTACGGGAGCCTCTTAGCCGACGAGGTCGTCCATGTCCTCCTCAATCGCCTCCCCCCTTCCTCTCCTGCCTCCCTCAATGGCTAGTACGCTCTCTCTCTCTCTCTCTCTCTCTCTCTCTCTCTCTCTCTCTCTCTCTCTCTCTCTCTCTCTCTCTCTCTCTCTCTCTCTCTGTATTAAGATCGCTACGCGCGGGATCCGTTCTCTTCGATTTCTTGGGAGTCTTCTTTGGAACTTGTTGTTGATTGATTCATCTCGCTTTTGCGATGGTTGTAGTGGCGATTCTTGTGAATTGGGATTGAATTGGGAGTGAGTCAAATGAGTGACGATAAAAGAAGGGGGTTTGGTGTTTGAATCGGAGGGAAAGATCCCTTCACTTCGATTTCTTGGGAGTCTTCTATGGAACTTGTTGTTGATTGATTCATCTCGCTTTTGCGATGGTTGTAGAGGCGATTCTTGTGAATTGGGATCGAATTGGGAGTAAGTCACATTAGCGACGATAAAAGAAGGGGATTTGGTGATGAATTGGAGGGAAAAGGGCACGTGAGGGATCCGTTCTCTTCAATTTCTTGGGATTCTTCTTTGGAATTTCTTGTTGATTTATTGATCTCGCTTTTGCGATGGTTGTAGTGGCGATTCTTGTGAATTGGGATCGAATTGGGAGTGAGTCAAATGAGCCACGATAAAAGAAGGGGATTTGGTGATGAATTGGAGGGAAAGGGCACTTTTGTTTGCTTAATCTTTGGGATTTTGGAGTAGCTTTATAAGGCTCCGTGATTCTTGATTAAGGATGCATCCGTGAGATTGATGCTTCGATTGGGCTCCAATTGTGAATTATGATGCTATATATATGAACTTCTGAATAGGTTGATAGCAGAAAGGATTTTGGCGAAGTGGGATTGAGAACTTTAAACAGGCCAAATGAGCAAAGTGAAACAAGGGAATTTGGTAGTGGTGGGGGGGGGCGGGGGGGGCGGGGGGGGGGGGGGGGGGGGGGGTCTTTTTGTTGCTTAAGCTTTTGGGATTTTGGAGTAGTTTATAGGATGCACGATTCTTGATTACAAATGCTCCAATGAAAGTCAATGCCTCGATTGAGCTCGAATTGTAAATGGTGATCTTATTTCAATGAACATGTGTATTGGTTGATAATAGAAAACTTTTTGTTGGCTTAATGTTTGGAATTTTGGAGTAGTTTATAGGCTGCAAAGTTCAAGGTCGGGCTCAAATTGTGGATTACACTGTTATATAAATGAATTTTGAATGAGGAAAAGATGATATATTAATGAACTTGTGAATTGGGATCGAACTGCAGACAGCCAATTGAGCAAAGAGAAAGGAAGTGAATTTGGTAATTGATTGGGAGAAAAAAGACACTTTTTGGTTTTGCTTAATCTTTTGGATTTTGGAGTAGTTTACAGGTTGTGTCATTCTTGATTACAGATTCTCCCCATGAAATTTAATGCTTCGATTGGGCTCAAATTGTTGGATTATGATGTCATATCAATGAACTTTTGAATTGGTTGATAGGAAGAATTTTTGTTAATTGGGTATGAATTAGAAACAGGTCAAATGTGTGGCGAGAAAGGAGATTTGGTAACGACTTGTGGGAAAAAAGGCCCTTTTTGTTTGCCTGAACTTTGGGATTTGGGGATTTTGTAGTGTTTTATACTTTATAGGCCGTGCAATTTTTTATTACAGGTGTCCCTATGAAATTTATGCTTCGGTTGGGTTCAAAATCCTCATAGTGTGACTCTGTGTCAAGGCCTTGGCAGTAATTAAGTCTATTATTCTCTCTGTATAATTTATCTCTCTCTGTTAACATATATTTTGATCCCATCTGAATTTGTTTGAGATTAGTGCAAAACTTTCTTATTTATTTCTTTGCTTCTTGTTACTCTTTAGCTTGACTAATTTGTAACGGTTAGGTTGAAGCTGGGATTTTTTTCCTTTTCGTTATCTTTGAGATGAGGGCAATTTGTAGGGAGAAGTTCCTGAAATTCTAATTTCCATGATAAGTGGACCATATGTATGATTTAACTCGCATTTCTATCCCTGTATTTCTTTATGATTAGAACATTTAAACACAGAAGCATTTTTTATAAATGAAATGATAATCAAATAAACTTAGACAGATTGAAGAAAAAAAAACCCTTTTGGATAGTTCGCTCACTGTCTATTTATAAATAGTGGCCAACCCATCGGCCAGTTGATCTGGCAGTGCATATTGGTTTATATATGACGTGGGAGTAGTGTGTTTTTTTTTTCTTTCAGGATTGTAAAGCAACAAAAATGTTGCTTTTACGCGCTAGAAGCTTGTTTTCATTTATTTCTTGTCACAAAATGCAAAGATATTTTATATGCTGAATCACTACCTCAGTTGGATTATCTGGCACGAGTGCTACTGTTGATATAAGCACTCCGTCTATCCATGCATCGGAAAACAGGAAAATGATCATCTAATGCCATTTGATCTATGTTATCAGTTCAGGACTACGAATCAGAAGATTCCGAATAATATTGCTTGCTTCTATAAAAGCTGCTTTAATGAGAAAAATAAAGAGCTATTCCATGTGACTCATTGTAAATATAGGTTCTCTTGGCACTTTAAATTTGCAAGTTCTTGAAACATGCTGATAAATTTGTAACTATTATCTAGTGTCTGAAAACTGTAGTATGTATTTCACTATATTGCCATTAAAGGAGACATTCGGGAGTCATTCAGATGTCCTTTTGGTAATATGTTAAGCAACAATTATCATTGCTGCTCCTCTTACAAGTCAGTTTTAGTCTGGAAATAAGTTGGAACAAATCCCTTGCTTGATTTGCACGTTTCAACATTTCAGAGCATTGACTTGCATATTGTTTTAGGTGATTCCTGCATTCTTTCGGGGAGTATAAAAATTAACACAACCTTCTTATTTGCAGCCACAGATTTAGCATAAAGGGACGTGTTTATCCAGCAATTCTACCTGTAGAAAGTAAGAAAGTTACTGGCAAGGTTTGTTACATATGGCATATTTTCTTAACACTCTCCAACTTGAGCGACAGGACAATGAATTAAACAGGCAGTTGCTTCTAAGCACTTAAACTAGCTTTCTAAGTTTTATTCATAATAGAATAACATTTTATGAACTTCAATGTGCTGCTTAGTTGCCTGAATGATCACAACCGGTGCTTGTTAGATCAAGCATCATCTTTTCTCTTATTATTTTTGTGTTTTATTAGTCATGAAAAGTTACCTTTACCCTTCTTTTTATAGTGCTTCGGAATCAGGTTAAATTGAGCAAATATATATTCATGTTTTTTTTGTAGGGATTATTCTCTTAATGATACAGCTATACAACTTGTGTTCTTTTTTTAATAGATCATGTTCCTCTCTACAAGTTATGTCTGTTCAACTTTTTGCATTTAAGGTCTCCAAAGTCTATGTTGGTTGTCGTTCACCTGTGGCCATCAATCTTCTAATAAACAATATTGTTCGTTAAGAGTTTTCTTTTGTACATGGTCACCAATATCATCCGACTACAAAATTTCTTTATCTTCTGTTTATTTGCATAGTACTTTGTTAAGCCACTGAAATTTTGTTATCATGCACCTTATTGAATACGGTGGCATTCAGCAACAAGTTTCTTTACGCCATGTTCTATATAGTTTTTGCTATTGACGCCTTTCTGTTTTATGCATATTCTTGTGCTTGCAGGTTCTTATGGGAATCACAGATCCTGAACTAGGTGTTCTAGATACATTTGAAGATGTGGAGTATGTCCGAAGGACTGTGGAGATCTCTTTGATTGTAAGTTAGTTTGCATACAAATAGTAATCATACTACATCAAACTTTATCATATGTTCATAAATAAATCATTGCTCTATCACGGCTTTCAAAAATCAAGAATGTATTAACCCTACCCAGGTCCTGCAGCGGCAAAGGCCTTATGCACTATGCTATGTTTCCTGTAATACTATTACATGCTGCCGAACTCCACTTCGGCACTTGGTCAAAGGTGTTAATTACTTAAGCATACCGTCATCTAATTGTATGCAATTACAGCTTCTAATTACCTGTATTAAGAAATGTGGCTCCCTCCTTTTTATTGCTATCGCGAGCGTACAGAAACATTCCATTCAACACTTTCGTTAAGTATGTTCCTTGTGTTTTTTTTTGGATTAATTTCCTTTTCTGGGGGGGGGGGGGCCTTTAAATCTCGTCGCACTTGCTCTGACACATGTTACGGTCGTGAGAGCTTTCTCTTTTGCTTTTCTGAACATATGGCTCACTTAACATGTCTACTACTTCCTATTCCTCAGCCATGCTTTCATTTCTTTATTAAAGGAAGATGTTTGGATATCTGACAGGATTCTTCAGAGACATTACTTGCTGATACATATGTTTGGGGTAACCAGGATGACCCGGATTTATACGGTGATTGGGACTTTGAGGTGAGGATATCTCTCTGTATATATACCGCTGATGCTAGAACACCATTTTTAATCCAAGCAGCAGCCGCTAGGTTTTTTAGCTTTTGAAAAAATGGAGCTTTTTCTAGGGTAGGACGCTAAAATGGTTGTCAGAACACCACTAGGCATATTTGAAGCTTCTACTTTTATATAGTGGACAATTTTGATATAGAAGCTTTTAGTACTTCTCTATTCAAACAGCAGTTCTGCAAAATCTTTACTCAAATCAAAGAGCCTTCTTCTTAAAACATGTTTGGATTTCAATTTCTCCGGGTGAAATCTTTACAAGTTGATTGAGTTTTTTTCATTATACAAGGCTACTCTGATTTTTTTTTTTTTTTTTTTTTAATACATATGTGTTTGCTTTTGGTTTCTTAAGTATCTTATCAAGTAATTTGTGCTTTATATTCTTGTATTCTCTCGGTGCTTGCGTAGGAATGGAAACGGTTGCATATGAAAGATTTTCTTGCGATGACAAAAGGTTTTATGGAGGAACTGGAGCAACCTGAATCGAAGACAAGAGTAGCCACGTACGAATCCTTTTTCCAGAAGGAATAATTGGCGTATGATCAGCTATCTTATGTAAGGATTTTCTTTTCTTCTTTTCCCTTTATGATTTGCTTACCGTCTTTGTATCTTCAATAACAATATAGTTATAATTTCGCTCTGAAAGATTCAGAAACAATTTATGTACATACATTATTTTCCTTAATTATTATATTGGAGCTTATTCCCACTCAATACAACTTGTTCCTTGTTCACAACATTAACAGTAGTCATTAATGGTCATTTCACCGCACTGCAGTAGATACAACAATCTTAATACTTAGAAAACAATGAAAAGTTTTTGAGATACATTCGCAAACTTTTCCAGATAATTTCAACTTGTCGTGTTACATATACACAAATTAGAAGTGAAAAAGAGAGAAGCTTAACAACACTTTAGCTTCTAGGGAAAGTCGACAAAGCATAGCTTACATAGAAGATGCACACAACAACAAAAGGCCGCAGACCTTTGCGCGGCATCCCATGGTAACATCTAACTTAAGATTACGCACTGCCAGGTTCTGTCTCATCTATAATAGCATCAAAACTTCCGACGGAAAAGAAAATAAAAAAGATTTGAGTGCGTGTTTATCTGTTTTGATCTTAGAATACATTTGTTGAAAGCTACCAGAATTTCAGAGATTGAGACCCCATTACCTCGAGTCATTAAAGTTCGTTTAACTGTTACGCTGGGCCCAACTTAGTTTTTAGCGAATGGGCATAATAGAGTCGGGGGAGTCCGAAGGGCAAAAGCTTTGAGAGCTGTGGTGATCAAAATGAGCCCTCCATGCATTCCCACCATCCCAACTGCTGCATGCTTGATTGGGAAGAGTGTTGTTGCTGTTGCTGCCCTAGTTGCCATCCGAACTGGCTGTTCACACTCTCTTGGGGGGACAATATTCTGATGCGCCGAACACAGTTGATAAAGTTCCTGGATATTATTTCCAGTACATAATTGGTTAGAACCTGCGGAGAAAAATTAGAAAAAAAAAAGGGGGCTAAAAATTCTACATATATTCGCATAGTCTTTTTTTTTTTTTTTTTCCCCCTCCTAATCTTCCTACTCAATCTTTGGGAGCATGATTGAATGGCTTTCACAGATGACCTTCAGCAATCATCATGCAAATAGACATCAATCGGCTCTTCTCTATCTGCACATGTACGTACATACATACGTATGTATGTATGTATACATGGGCTTTGATCAGCTACTACTTTTATATCCCCTAAGCCCTAAGATTTTGATAGAAATGAGAATGTAAAGGCTCTTTTAACTTACTCCCACGGCTCGTCCCCCACAAGTAGAATGTCACCCTCATGATCTATGAATACCAGTTTCCAGCCACTTCCCTGCTGATCTTCGAGTTGGCCTTCTATATTGAACATGCGCGCAAGCTCATGCTTCAGCTCATCATATCCAGAATAGCGAGTTATATCAATAGATCTGCCTACTGCCCCGGTCTTAAACACCTGTGCAATAAATCTCCAAGATTAATGTTGTGAGATGAAAAAATGATAATAATTAAGAAGCTTGTTTTATCGAGTAGGTGATAATACACAAATTAATGCGTTAATTACAAGTTTAGTCACTGTGAGTTTGAACCTCACGGTTTCAATTGTCCCGACATCCTCAATTTTTCCTGCATGACAATTTCATCTTCGAGTTGCACAGTTTTTAGACTTTTGCATCGTTAAAATTGGAACTCCCACGGCGAAGTTTTAAAACGGGATATAAATTTACAGACTAAAATTGGAACCCTAAACCCCCAAACGGGAAGTAAATTTTCAGAATAAAAATTTTTGGGACTAAATTGATATGATTGAAACTTTGAGAACACAAATGAAATCCTGCTGAACCCCAGGGACTAACACTGCAATTAGCTTCTAGAAAACAATCCTGATTGTGTAAGTTAATAAGTGCTGCACTACCTTAACCATTAGATTGAATGCGTTCGATGATGCAATACCCTCAATTTAATAATTTCTTAAAACTAAAACAACTTAAAATCGTAAGCGTCCATAGTGTTTATTAATCTCAGAGTTAAAACTACAAACCTTGGTGAAAGTCTTCTTTCGTTGCATTGAAGTGGCTTGTGCCCTAGTTTTCCTATTCAAGAAGGCGCTCTCACTGATCGCTGAATCAATGGAATTTATCGCCATATCCTGAACACCAAATGATTGTGAGATCATAGATGACGATAGCTCTTGTTGGCCATCCTTTGACTTGCAGTAAGCGGCTACCACATTTTCAGGGAAATGGTTTTCATACTTCCCACAGTCGATGCTGTTCTCGAGCAAAGCATCTGCAGTTAAAGGAACGCCAAATTGGCTTTCAAAATTGACTCCGAATAGAGCATTATTTTTCATATCTGTATCCTGGAACTCAGTTTCTGGAAGTGCTTCTTTGAATAGCTGTTGCTGGTTGAAAGATGGCATTGAAAAGCCCTGCTGCGAAGGCCCATCGGTTTGAGAAAGGCACACTGAAGTAGCTGAAGAACTTGTGTCCAAGTAATCCATTTGAGGTGTGTTGTTTATATAATTTAGAGCACAGATTACTCCCTCCTTTTGCATATTATGGTGCAACTTTGCCGATTCATTCGATGTCTTCTCCATGTTACTTGTGTTGCAATTTTGGGTCCTATTTAATATGGAATTTGTAAGAACGGCACCATTATTCGTGGAAGGTGAAGTTGAGCAAGAAGGAACATCATCAGTTAGCGCGGATCGTGGAGCACCAGCCGGAACCAAAGAACTACCAGCTGTCGATACAATCTTTGTCGGTGATATAACTTGCTCCAAGGGCTGTTGCGAAGGAGCCTTTTCATACGATTGAGTAATCATTTGTTGCTGAGGGAGTGAAAATGGCTGTTGGGTGTCAACAAGTGCTTTTTGCTGTTCTTGGATAAGCGGTAACTGAGGAAGAGGCATTATCGGTTGCGACAACATGGACTGCTGCTGCAACTGTACTTTCTGCAAAAGCTGGAGCTGAATTTGGCGGTCAGATATCTGCGGCAGTTGCTGATTTGCTTGGTTGGGAGTTTTATTTTGCTGCTGCTGAGGTTGAGGTTGAGGATGAGGCTGAGGCAGAAGCAATTGGTTCTGAACCAGTAATTGTGGCTGCATAAGGTTGGACTGTGTCTGGTTCAAGGGTTGTGCTTGGCTAATTGATTGCAAACACTGATTAGTGCGAATAATATCGGCCGAACCCAATTGGTTCAATGGGACAGTGGTTTTAGGTGGTTGATCAGTTTGTTGGGTATGCTGAGGTTGTTTGGGTGCATTGAACTGCATATTGTTCTGCAAACCAAATTGTTTAGAGATGTCGGCTAGGCTTAGATTTTGCATAGTGGGTCCAGCTAGGGGCCGAAGATGATGGTCAGATTGGCTCTGTTGCATGTTCATCCACTGAATTAAACTAAGTCCAGGCATTATGGTGCTCTGAGTTTGAGGATCCTTTATGCATATCTCCTCCCCCAGCCACGGCATCGCCTTCTTAAAGAGATTTTCCATCTCTGATGACTCATCATCTGTACAATTATGTCATTAATTCCAGCTAAAAATTGCTACCAAGTAAAGCAATAGCAATTTAAGAAGCATATTCAAAATTAGGGAATGTTAGACCTCCTGGTACAGCAGTACTTCTTTCCAAAAGCTCTCCACTTTTAGTTTTAATAGAGAAGCTCTTCTAGAAACTAGGTCAAACATGTCGTTTATACTATCAATTTCTTATGCACTATTCTAAATTAACCCACAGGCTTAGAATTACGGTTACAATTACAACTCCAGAAGAAGCGCTTATGTGTTGGGTCTTTGAAACCCTTAAAACACAAGTACCTGGCATTCCTGGTAGTCTGGGACGCTTTGTTCTGAAGAACGGCGGGGGACAGATGAAGAATGGAGCTGCAACAGGTTCTATCTCCCATATTGAAACCCTGTTGCGCCTCTCACCTGCTGCAGATTCATCCCACCCGACCTAGCGAAGAACATAGAAAGTTATATTAGAAAGGGGAAAAAAAAGTAAGAACAAATTGTAGTGACGAATGACTCTTCAAATTCATATCCAAGTCAACCTGCAGATTGCGCCATTGTGAGTTTTTCCACCGAACAGGGTCTAAATCGTTGATACCAGTTATTGTGCCCATGTACCTGCCATAAGATATCCATTATCCACAGAAAACTCTATTCTTGGATCTGTCAGATCAAGAAAACCTTAGTGAAAATAGCACAAGTATAGCATTTGTGGTAAGCACCTAGTGCTCTCTTAGCGATAATGTTAATTTGGTAGAGTAACTAGAATTTGCTACCTTCTTGTTCCTGATTCTTCGGTTTCGAACAGCATCCGAAAGCGCATGCCCAGAGATATTTGGTTACCATACACTGCCTTCTGGTACTTGGCAAAAGGAACAACAAACTCTGAAGGACTCGCCCTGAGGGAAAACGAAATAGAAATTTCAGAAATTTGAATACAAAATTTGAGCAAGCCAAATTTTATATTAACAGAAACCTCGGGTTATAAAATACGGTGAAGGGGCTGTGGTTGGCCGCAGCATGTGCTGCCGCAGCAAGGACTCCGATGTGCATGCTGTCGCTGGAAAGCACTGATGATGTTATGTTAGTGGGTTGCCTGCTGGCTCGCCTAATTCCCAACAGAAGCTGCTGTTTTTCATCCCTGATCACAGTTTTCAACAATAGGTTTTCATCATATATGCATGTTTATCTAAATTTACTAATACATATCATTTGAAAGATTGGAAATACAGAGACTAGAAGGTCCGAGCAAACGACAATCAGATTTATAACATAGGTAAATGAAGATAATTACAAATTTCATAGTAAAAAAGACCTTGGAGGCATTTATCAGAAGGCTTGCAAGTTTAGGAGGAGGTGTTGGATACTACCTAATAAATAAGACAGAATCGCCTGCGATGAGTCTCTTTCCGCTTACAAATAGGCTCCAACCAGTTGTCAGCAAGTGCCTTTTTGGTTGACCTGATCGATGTTACAAAGCGAGGAATACGATGAGTATCTAATCCAATATAAGAAAACTTAACACGTGCATAATCGAAGCGTATCTACAAGCTCTTGTTCTGCACGAGCAGCAGTACATTTCTCGATCTCTCTAAATAAAACTGAACTCTTCAACATCACAAATCCATGTAGAATTTAAAATTGATATTTTGATTGAATGCATGTAAAATTTCACTTACCTCGATATATATGGCGGAAGGTCCATGTATTATCATGCACGTCTCTGGCCTGAAGTTCTTGGGCAGGTGGTTGCATTGAATAATCCTACCAAGTACCAAAAGAAGAAACATATAAATAAAAAGGCCTATGAAAAGAGAAGATTCATGTCAAAGGTAACTCACAAGAGGTGGAAAGATTTTCTCAGCAGCACGACGAGGAACGGAGAAACCTCCATGAGTGCTTGTATCACTCGCAGTCAGTGTTTTACAGAAGAACTCCATCTGTGGCCTAGTTTGTTGTAGTGCAAGTTCTGATAATTGTAATGCCTCCTTGTCATACTGAATAATACAAAAATAAGAGAATAAAGGATGGGAAAAGAGAAACTAGATATGAGAGACTTGAGAACACACAAAACAGCTAAATATTAGAACTAAGGGGCTTCTACATGAATTGCTGCAAATAATCTACTCAGGTATAAACCTGTAAAATCTTAATTTTGATATCTACCCATGTCAAGTGCAGTTTCTTACAAAAATATCTTTATATGAAGCTGGCGAGTCATCCAACTTGTGGGGGAGAAGTTAGTTGTATTTAAAAATAATAATACAATAAAGATGGGGTTGAAAGTATAATGATACCTATCTAAGAAACTAAGAAGTTTTTTTTTTTTGTTTTTTTTTTTTTTTTTTTTTTTTTTTTTTTTTTTTTTTTTTTTTTTTTGTTTTCCTAAAAAAGGGTCATTTTTTAAGAGGCATATATGAAAATATCTCTATGAGAAGAAAGAAAAAATTGATACTAACTGTGCTGACTGGCTGGAGAGTCATTTGAGCATATACTTCATCTGTCTCCAAATCCGCCTATGAAATTTAAAACAAAAGAAAATGTTATATTACAAAGAATTGCGATTATGTTGCTATCTTGCCTTTTCCTTTTCTCTTTTTAACAAAACTAGGAGAAGGAAGCATATCTTACGTGAAGAGAAACATTGTGAAGAAGGCATATCAGCTTTGATGGAAGATTTGGATAGTTCGGCACGTGCGCATCAATATCCTTTTGCATAGAAGCCGCAACCTGAAATTGAGAATGTAATTATAAACACGAAGTCCATACCATGACGACAATGATATATACTGACACTTAGCTCACAAGCTTTTATCACTTTCATTAACTTTATAAAACGTGTGATGACGAAATATGCATCATTACTTAATATAGATATGGGATAAGAAAACTTCAGAGTGGAAGATGAAATAAGTACAAGCAGGATAAAATGTAGACTTTAGTAAAGATGGTGAAAATTGTATGTACCATTTATACTTCACCTTATTCATGCTTTCATTATGAAGTTGTACCAAATAAACATATGTGTCTGATAAATTTAGTATTTATTCATAAATTGGCATTGTGTAAACTGGCTGTCATATATGGAGGAGTACATACAGTCCAATATGTGTAAACTTGACTTTAAGGGATCGTTTGGTAACGGGATAAGACGGAACTAGCTATTCCAGAAATAAGTATGAAATACGAAACTAGTGTAAAAAAGTGTTTGGGATGGTTCCAGGGATAAGAGATTTTGTATTTGGTATGAGAATGAGGAATAAGAGGAATAAAAAATTTTAATTGGGGTAAATTACCTTTTTGCCCTCAAACTTTATTATATAATAATGAGGTGAGAGATGGTGCCTCCGTAGACGTGGGAGGGTATTTAAGAAAAAAGTAAGAGGGTGGTTGAAAAGAGTGAGAACAGTAATTCTCACTTATTCTAGTTGTACTTGAACAAACTATACCAATTGATTTCTGATGCGTTTGAAAGAATAAAAGGGATATCTCTTTTATTTTCGGTTCTATACAGAATCCAAACAAGCCCTAAAGTTACAAAGATAAATGAGATAAATCTCCCGGGTTAGGCACGATTTTGTATATAGATTTCTTTTAGGGTTTCTGTTACAATAGATACATTGGTTCATTTCATTGCAGATTGTTGGCAGTGATTCTGTACACTGAACCGAAGGGCCTATACCAACATTCAAAACTGAATATATAAACATTACGGCAAAGATATCTAAACCAAATTTCCAAATTGTGATAACAGTTGGTGGCTGCATAAATAGAACCACTGCCATGCCACTGGCTGATTCCATTAGGAGACTGTTTGTGGTGCTTTTCATGAAATTGTACTCCTATTGATGCTAGATTAGAAAATTTGGCAAGTAAAGTATGAGCTAGAAAATGAAAACCAACTCAAGTTTGTTGGATTTTATCCAATAATAATTTTGATGATAACAAATAAATTTTAAATTTACATTTAGTATTTTCAGGTTTTAATTGGATTTGAAATGACTTAAGCCGAACCGGATTTGATCAAAAGTAAATTATCAATTCAATGGTCAAAATGGTCCGGACAAGATCAAATTGTACCAAATTGGATACAAGTGCCACAACAATACTATGAAGGACTTCTTTGCAATTTTATCGGATTTGAGCCGGTCAACCGAATCGTCTTGGCAAATCCATCACATGGGTTTGATTTGAGTTTAAACTAAAATTAGCTATTATTTTTAATATGGTACGAAAAAAGTTTGATATATGGTATAAATTCAAATGTGATTTTACTATCGTATGTTTTCAAAAAAGTTTGAAATATGATATAAATAATTTTTTTATAAATTTGGTATGAATTCAAAATGATTTTACATTTGTGGTATATTTTTAAATAAACTTTTCAAATTTAGTAAATTTGAAATGTACTTTATAAATGTGGTATGAATTCAAAATGGTTTTATATTTGTTGTATAATTTCAAATGATCTTTTCAAATTTAGTAACATTTCAAATGAGCTTTGCAAATATAGAATATATTCAAAATAATTTTGAAATTAATTCAAATACATTTGCAAATATGGTTGAAATTCAAATTAATATCAATTATCTTTAATCATGCTTCTATTTCATTTTTGAAGTGATGGCTAGTGTATTTAAAGGGGGTTTGGTTGTTGTTTGAGACACAACTTGATATCGAGAAAAATTCTCTAAATTTGAATTGTTATTTTGTAATTGTGAGATTTATTGAGAGATTATTGTGAAGTGTGATTGTAAGCGGCTTTGGTCTTGCCCTGTTTAAAAGGCCAAGTGATAGTGATTAAAGCGGTGCCTTGAGGAGAAGTAGGATCGGATTGGAGTAGGCGAAAAGGCCGAACCAGGATAAATCATATGTGTTATTTGAGTTTGCCTCTCTTTCTATTCTTTCTTTTATTTGATTGTGCAATTCTTATCTTAGATTTAATTTACTTGAGTTTTTATTTTTCAACTCTTAGTTGCCATTTGATCCTTCAAAGTCAACATCTGAAACTAATAATCTAAGAATCCAAAAGATGTAGCATTACAAAGACACCCAAACCAGAATTGAATGTAATTAAACAACTCTCGAGTAATAAGTTGCAAAAATGCAAATGTAAATCGTCAAATAATGGCAAGAGTGATAAAGAAATTCAAATCACAAAAAGAAATTCACATCTCAACCAAATTCCTATCAATCATATGAAATAAAATGACAGTTAAAAGACAAGTTCTTTGGCAAAGTGTAACAATTGTTGAGATTCTTGAAAGGATCATAAAAACATTAATGCAGGGGCAGTTACTATCTTCGCATCCACATCAAAACAACAAATTTAAACGTTCTACAGCAAAAATTATTATAAAAGATCGCTAAACCGAAGGATAATAGTTGACGAGGCCTTGTAAGTACAGCAACTATGAAGCTTTTTTCTTATAAAAAGAGCTAATCTACTGTTGGGAAGGGTAGTTGAAAAAAACTACACCAAATGTACCCTGAAATTGCTTTAGATCAACTTTATTACAAAGAATTACTAAAAATGAAGCAACTTTCCAACATTAAATGCAAATGCTCCAATGAGAGATTTCCAAAATGCATCACTAAGAAAGCCCACTTTACTTTTTCTATAAATCTATAAATCTAGGCCTTGGAAAAGGCATAAGCTGCAAAGTTGCTATTTTTGCAGCCAAAGTGAAAAAAACACAAAATAAATAGAAAAAAAGGTAAAATTGTCCTTTGATCATTTAAAATTGACTATTTAAACTTGGAAATTTTTTATTTCACTACCTAACTTTTCAAGTTGTCTAATTTGTGCCGTCAAAAATTACTATTGCCCAAGGATTTAAATACCGTGGCATGGAATCGTACCGAAAATTTGTCATTATGGCACGTTATAAACCAGGCAGTGCCGATGAGTCCCGGACATGAAATATTTATTTTTTTTAGTAACCAAATTTTTTAATTGTTTATTATGTATTTTTATTAAATCTTTTGAATTTTATTGAAAAAATTATTTATTAATTTAAATAAAAGAATATTTTGAGTTGTTTTATTTGTACGGAAACTGTATCGTGCCGGTATTTTATTGACACGATATGGTACAATAGATACGGTTTATGCCGATGGGTACTTAAATCCTTACCGTCTCCCCGCATACTACATCCAAGAACTACATCTCTATTTGTCCATGATCCATGTTATGATTTTAATCAAACCATCCAGTTCACGGGGAGGAAAAACTACACCTCATTAGGTGGCTAAGAGATTTGAATATTTTAGATGAAGGTGTGGTGCACAGATGTACTGATACACCCAGTGTAGTGAATAATTTATTAGAGCCAGCAAATTACTAAAATAAACAAATAAATTGAACAAAATGTTGGATAATAAAATTAAATATTTTCAAAAATTATTTAGAAGTACACTTTTCCCTAGAGAATAATATTAAAATTAAAGTTGTCCAAAATATCCGATAATCCATATGGACCTTATCCGGATCCGAAAAAAATAAATAGTATACGGATAAAAAAAAATTACCCATTAAAGTTTCGGGTATGAATCCGGATACTTTATACCCATACCGGACTTGGACCCGACCAGAACCCGACCTTTTAACGAGCAGGATCCATAATAATTTTCAAATTCGGACCCAAACCCGGTGAAATATCCGAATCTGATAGTAAATAAAAAAGATTTGAATTAAAGAAAAAATGTGTTTTAACTATATAATAGTAGGTGCATGTGTTTTGGACCCCTGTATATATATATTGTAATAGTATATGGGTCATAGCACATTATGATAGGTGCATACATTATATAATAGATGCAAATTGTTTAATAAAATCTATTAAAAATATATATTAGGAATACTCATATCCGATCTAAACCTGTTTAGTATACCTAATGGATAGATTAGTAATTTAAGTATTCAAATCCGGACCCTACCCGAAATGAAATGGGTAGGGCATATATATTTTTTTCCTATTTATATTTTTTTAGGGTTTGAATTCAGTATATCAACTATTCAGATCAACCAGGTTCAGGGGCACCTCTAATTAAAATAAAGATCTATTTTTCCAGAGTACAAAAATTGAAGAGAACCCACTAAGGAAAAAGGCTAAAAGGAACCAGTAAAAAGAGTTTTCATAAAAGAAAAGAATAAACACCAGGTGTACTCTAACCACAACACCAGGTGACATTAAAGAGCATGAAAAAGCCCTAAACCCTCAAAAAAACAATTTTAAAAAAAATCCCTAAAACCCGGGGATCGTACGATCATATCGTAAACCCAACCCAACACACAACCCACCCACCATTAATGACTAAAAGGGTTTCTTCTGATTATCTTAATCCCACATTAATCACTTAATTAATCACCAAAATGAAGCAAAAAAAAAAAATTTAAAAATAAATGGCGATTAGGTCATCACCTGCTCACTGTGACCCTGGGGGAAGTAGACGACGAGGCTCCCCACGGGGGGTAAGCTCACCAGTGGCCCTGCGCACGCGTGCCACAGCTCCTCGTTGATCGTCCTCTTCTCCCCTGCCGAAGAAACCACCCATCAAACCCACCATCGGCGACGATCGCCAAAACCCTAGCGATAGAGATAGCGAGAGAAAAAGATAGAGGTAGGGTTTACCGGTACCGTCGGAGCCATTTGGTGCCACCGACGGAGCTGCGGCGCTCGCTGGCGTCTTCATCGCCGGAGCTCCGGCTACACCGCCGCAGCTCGATCGCGCGCGCCCCCGCGAGCTCGGGGGATCGGAGCTCCGGCGAAGGGGGGGGGGAGGAGGAGGAGGAGCCTAGGGTTTGGGTCGTGAGAATGGGAAGTGTCGAGTATGTTCGCGACAAGAGAGCACACGAAGAGGGGAATTACGAGGAGGAGGAGACGAAGAAGAAGAGGAGAGAGAGAGAGAGAGAGAGAGAGAGAGGGAATAAATAAATAAATAGGAGCTAGAGAGAGAAACTAGAGAGAGAGAGAGAGAGAGAGAGAGAGAGAGAGAGAGAGAGAGAGAGGGGGGAGAGAGGGGAAAGAGCGTGGAAAATAAAATAAAATAAACAAGTAGTAAAAGTGTGCGAAAGACCCTCGATAATACACTATTTTGACAAATATCCCTCACGAAACGAAGTGTGCGGGAGACCCCTCAACTATAGATATTTTGAAATCGAACTTTCAACTTTGCTTTCTTTTCTTTTTTTTTTTTAAAAAAAAAAAATTTATGCTCACCCACATGATTATCTTCAATTTTTTCTAAAAAAATATTGAAAGAATTAAATGGGTAAACTAAAAAATTATTAAATTCAATAGTTTTGTAGGCTATTGGGCTTATTTTCGCTTATATTCTAAATTAATGATTTTTATTGAATTAATTTTGATTTGGATAATTAATTTTGTTTAAATGTATTAGGTTGTTTGGCTGAGTTTCGATAGAAAGTAATTTTTCTGAAATAGTTTTGTTAAATTATTTGATAAATTTTTTTACTTTTGCAAAAAATAATTTTTTACTAAATTTTATTTTAAAATAATTTAAAATTTGAATTTAAATTTAAAATTTAAATTTTAAATTTGCACAAAATTTTAAAATTTTAAAATTTGACAATTTGATTTAAAATTTTAAATTTTAAATTTAAACTTAAATTTTTAATTTTTAATTTTAAATCTAAATTTGGAACTTTAATTTTAAAATTTTAAATTTAAATATTTAAATTTTAAAACTTAAAATTTTAAAATTTTAAAATTTGTAATTTGAAATTCAAAACATAAAATTTAAATTTTAAAAATTTAAAAATTTAATTTTTATCTTAAAATTGGAATTTAAAATTTAAAATTTAAAATTTAAAAATTTAAAATTTAAAATTTAAATCTAAAATAAAATTTAAAATTAAAATTTTTATTCTAAAATCAAAATCGGATTTTAAAAAGTATATTTTAGCTGCTTCTAATTTTAAATTTTGAAAATCAAAAAAATGATTTAAAATCAGAAAACTAATTACAAATAAGATTTTGAAAATGATGTTGCAAAACATTCTAATAAACTATACCAGTCATGCTAATATTTTTTATTATAAAACGATTAATATATTTAAGTGTGATAATTTTATTGATGAATTTTATAAAATTTTAATTTAGTCAACTAAAATGATTAAGTTTTAAAAATATAATTTTTTTTTATGTAAACTAATTTAGGAACAGTAAAAATATATTTATATAAAATTTAAAAATTTAAAAATGGATCATTTGATCAGTGAACAAGTACATATTTTCCTTAAAAAATTAATTTAGTACTATATTATCGAAGGAAAATGCTATGTGTACACCCCTTTCGGGGTGTACATCATACACCCCACCCATCTAAGGGTGGGGGTGTGATGATGGGTCACTTGATGTGACCCGTAAAAAGTATCGCCACCATTAAAATGGTGGAGGTGTATAATGTACACCCCTTCGGGGTGTACATGTAGCATTGCTCATTATCGAAATAGTCAAAATATATTAAATAATCTTAATTTATTAATATAAAACGATATAATTTGATTTATGTACCACTGCTGATCACAACAAGGGCAAAATAGTCCTTGTACTAATATATGATGAGGTTTGGTTTTTCTATTTTTTATTTTTTATTTTTATTTTTTTATTTAGTCTTTTATTTTAAAAAGAAAATTGTAAAATTTAATTCTATATCTGTCACTAAGGGTGTCAACGAGCCGAACACGAACGAGCTGGGGTCGGCTCGTGTTCGGCTCGTTTAATAAACGAGCCGAACACGAGCTGGCTCGTTTAAATACCGAGCTCAAAAATTCGGTTCGTGTTCGGCTCGTTAATTCGTGTTCGGCTCGTTTATTAACGAGCCGAACACGAGCTGGCTCGCGAACAACCAGTTTGATTTTCATTCCTACTATTAGTTTTAACTCGGCTCGTGTTCGGCTCGTTTATTAACGAGCCGAACAAGAGCTGGCTCGCGAACAACAAGTTTGATTTTCATTCCTACTATTAGGTATAAAGTTAAAAAAAATTTAAAAATTAAAATTTTAATTTAATAATTAAAATTCATATTGATGGCTTAAAATCTAAATAGTAATATATATATATATATATATATATATATATATATATATATATATTCGGTTATCGAGCCGAACACGAACGAGCTAACCCCAGCTCGTGTTCGGCTCATTTATTAAACGAACTGAAAAATTTGGCTTGTATTCGGCTCGTTTACTAAACGAGCGATTCGATCTCGAGCTCATTTCGAGCTGAACACGAGTTGGCTCACGAACAGCGAGCTGGATTGCCACCCCTACAGTCTGTCACTGTGCGCTACGTAAGCGTCACATAAGCGACAGAGCTGGTGAACAGGTTAAGTTGAACACAGTGAACAAATTTTTATGTCAAATAAATTATTAAATTTTTAAAATACTATATGAAAAAAAAAAAAAAACAAAAAAACTGATGAGATTTGACTAGTAATACCATTTATTTTAAATTTTTATAATTTTAATGTGTATACTAAGATATTTTAAAGTTTAGAGGAATAAATATACAATATCTCTACTATTCATGAATATGGGGGTAATTATTTTAAAATAATTAATATTTGCACAAAGAATTTCTTGACTATACAAGAGTTTGAAATGACCCCTTCGGATTTAATATGTTTTATTACTATTTTCTTAATTTTTAAAATTTTTAATATTTAATTACTCTGGTTATAAATTTTGTTAAGACCCTATTAGCAATTAATCATTAATTATTCCAAGTTTTCTATGCTAAAAAATGATCAAATTATCTGTGAATATATATATATATATATATATATATATATATATATATATATATATATATATATATATATATATATATATATATATATATATATATATATATTTGACTAATATCATTAAGAAATGAAAAACAAAAATCTCAATTAAAAAAAATTCAAAGAAGAGGAGGTCCTTTCAAGAGTGCAATAGTTGAGGGGTTTACGCACAATTTTATCTTTTATATTTCTTTATATAATTTTACCTTTTCCAACACAGGAAGGTGAGATGATGACTCCCCGGATATCACTCTCCTCTTTTGTCGTTTCTTGGGCAAAATGTCTATAAAGTTCCAGTAGTATTCCAATATTGTAACTTAGTCCCTTAAAATTTCTAAACAATTGAACTTTACCCTATTTAAATTTCATATATATATATAAAAAAATTATTTTGAAATTTTGTAATATTTTGCTCGAAGTACTATAACGAAATATGTTTATAAATTTATGAGCTAACAAAAAATATTATCAGAAGTAAAAAATTTCGAGGAGCAAAGTGAAATCGAGTGAAAGTTCAGGGACCAGCCGAGAAATTTACCCAAAAATTGAAGAGGATGTACTACGCGGTACATTGATTACGTGGTGCACCGGGTCTAGCCAAACCGTGGACTGTGAGAGCACGCCACAAACACCGATGGATAACAACCCAATCCACCCCAAAAACTGACAAGTTATGTGTTTGGACGAAAATACCCCTGGTCTTATATTGTACTTGTACTAGGTCATCAACGTGGCGATATTTTACTTGTTGACGAAATAGATTAAAACTATTGGTCCACGTCAGCGAATGAGACAAACAAATTCGTTGTGTTTTTTGTCCCCTTGTGTGAAAACCTGCATTGTTAGTGAACTCGGCGCCGCATTTGCGTGTGGAGTATAAGATAGGTGTATCCATTGCCGACTATGGCAAAACCCCAGTAAAGTATATAACTCTCTAATATTTTTTTGGTTAAAATATACTATACCCCCTTCAATATATCATTCATCGCACTTAATCTCTAAAATTTAAAATATATATATATACTTAGTCCCTTAGAAATTTATACTACACTATTACTACTTAATTTTTTTCATTAACCTTCCACTTTAATTCTGTCAAATATTCATTTTAATAGTATTAATTTTAATTCTTTAACTAATTCTGTCAAATATTTGACAGAATTTTACACTTTCTTTCAAATTTTTTGTCATACACTGGATAAGAAATATTGACTTAATATATTCACCCCCAAAATTAATTAATTAATGTATCTGCTGAGCCATAATTTTTCTAACTACAATTTTTGAATGAGTTCCTAACTTTTTGAGATAATCTTCAAAAATTATTTACTTTTCATCTCTTGTATAAAATTTTCTGAGTACTTTTTAATTTTTGTTGAAGTTCTTGCTTAACATATTTCCAAGAAATTTTAGAAAATTATAATTTGACGAAAAAGATGCGTAGCTCGACACGTGGCACGCTTGTAACGACCCGGTCGATTAGCAATAATAACTCGTTGGACCCAAATCACAGCCCAAAATGCTTAAGCACGTTGGACCCAAATCACAGCCCAAAATGCTTAAGCATCACAATTCCATCCACATCCGATATGGGACTATTGGGGGCGTCACAGACTCCCCCCGTTCAGGCCTGACGTCCTCGTCAGTCCAAACACACACACAGCAGCCCAAGATCACCAGGCGATGTGAGACTTGTTTCGCTAGCCCTGTCATCTAGACTCATTCCGACTGGTTATTGGCTCTGATATCAAATGTAACGACCTGACCCACTAGCAATAATAACTCGTTGGGTCTAAATCATAGCCCAAGATACTTAAGTCCAGTTATTATTGTCAGTGTCCATGTTATTGCTAGTGTCCATATCTCATATAAATTCAATCACAATTTCATCCACATCCGATATGGGACTATTGGAAGCGTCACAACGCTATGAGCCGTCCGCTGTGTATTGATATCCCTCCATGCGCGGATCGAATTTGAATATGTTTTAGGAGTGGACCGGAGAGGAAACAATCCGGTTGGGTTAAATTCTCGAAAGGCATTCTTGAGGTGAAATTTTTGATAAAATCTGGTTGGGTTATATTTTACGGCGATTACTTCTACTAAAAATAAAATGATAAAATTTTTGATAAATGAATTAAGCAATACTCAGAATTTAGAATACATAAAATATAATAAGATTAAATCTCTTAATCCGACTAAAACTAAAATAGTTCTAGAATGGATGACTCCTGAAAAGTGAAGCGTGACATGAATGAAAACGATGATTCTTCCTTCTTTACAGCCATTATCTTTCTTTTATAGTCTCTGTAATAATTTCTTGACATTTCTAAAATCATGTTAACTTTTTTTAAAAAAAAACTTAAAAAAATTAAAAATCAATGCTATCCGAATACGATGTATATACTGCTCATCTAAGGATGAAAACTTTTCGATCCACTCGTAACTTCGAAGTGACGAATAAAATTTATCCTATCCAAAAATAAATGGAGTGTAATTAATATATACACCTCTTTTAGAATGTACCATTAGTATATATTTTCTTTCCTAATATTGAATAAGCAAATGGTATATAGAGCAAAGTGAGTAATTAAAAGGTGAATTAGTTCAATATGTTATTACGAGAACGTGCGCAAATAAAAATAAAAATAACGATTGCAAAGTAAATAAATTATAAAATATATTGCAAAATAAATAAATTATAAAATGTATGAAATAAAAAAATACAAAATACAAAAATTTACGTGAATAATTTTTTATAAGAAAAAAGATTTATAGGTGAAAGAGAAGATATTTCACTATCTGATTAAAATAAAGTACAATGTTGTCGAATTTCTTCGTACATAGAATTAAACTTCTCTAGATTAAAAAGAAGGAAAAACAATTTCTTAACATGTTTCTTCTTATCGGATCCGAGCCCTCCACTTCCTACCACATATATTTATTTTTTCTTTCTCAAATTATTTTTATAATAAAATAATAACTAAATTTCGAAGCAAATCTAACACAATAATTTTTCTTTCTTTTTTGATTACCTTCCTCGTGTATGTATAAGACCGAATTCATTCGATTTCTCAAAAGGATTACGAATCCTTAACTTTTCGATGAATACTTTATGATAACTTATATGCTGATTTATATCTCCATGAATCAAAAAACTTTTCCTCGCATTGTATTATTTGGTCTACGTATCTGAACTGATAACAACATTCAAGATTATACAGAATTATACACGAAAGATTCTTTTTTGGCTCTCTCTTCATCCCTATGTCTCTTATCCCCTGAGGTCGGAGTGATGGAAAATATATAGTATAAAATAAAATCGAATACATACCAATATTCAAGATCATAAATAAAACTGTAAAATAACTTACAGAGCGCTATCGAGAAGAAATTTTTGATTAAACATCGGAAGTAAGAAATTCGGTTGCAATACTAAACAGTATCGACCGAACTAGGTAATCTGGTTTCTCCTCCTTTCTCAAGCACTCTTCCGTATGGTGTGGATTTAATGGATAATCTTACCAGAATGCACATGAGTAGGTGACAGGACCAATACCCCTTTATATAGATTTCAGATCGACTTCCCATCAAAATCTGATTAGGATTCTATTTAATTTAAATGGATGGAAAAGAAATAAGATATACCATATCAAGTAATTCTATATCTTTTAGGATTGACCTTATCTATAGTAAATCTAAATTTAAATATAATTAATTATATCACATATATAAAAATCCTAACACGGAGGTCTTCCTCCGCCGACTAAATTTGGAGGCACATCTAACACAATAATTATCTTTTAAACTAATGCTCATTATAGCTCATGCTTGTTGAGAAAAAGAGTGATAAGTAAATGAATGAAAAGCTGAGGCTAAAAGTATAGCCAATTTTGTATGATGTGAACCTATCTTTGCAAATATTTATCTTGTAGCTTGTTGGACCACTTATGGCCTATATCCTTTAGTTTATTCATTTGACATGAAAAGGAGTGATGTTCCTTGCATTGTGCTTACCATATTCAAAGTAGTTTCTTATCTAAATTTTTAAAGGTAAATATGAATGGACACAATCCTTCTAATACATATAATTTTGAGATAGATCTGCCCACTTTCTTTTTTTCAGAAAAAAGTGACACGCTATCCGCTTCATTCAATCAGTAAGTAAACTTAGCACAATAAGTGAGACAACTAGATCTCTAGAAAGAAAAAAATAAAAAAATAATAAAAAAAAAAATCCGGTTAGGTTGCGCTCCACTGGACCGCCCAGTCCGCGAGCTCACAGCTAACATTCGAGATCGCGCGGAGAGGATCGGGATTAGACTGCTCGAAGATTGCTTTGTTTCTAATTTTCCAAAGCACCCACTAGTTAGCAGACAGGTAGGTAAGGACCGAAACAGGATCCGAAGATCTAACCCCTCCCCCCGACCACCGTTCCCACGCCTCACAAACGCAGTCGCCAAGCTCTTGGAAACCAATGGACCCGCCCACCATCCCGATAACAAAGTGAGAGAACACGCATCTCGTGAACAGATGGTCGGCCGTCTCCTTAGTGGAACCACAAAGCATACATAGGTTAATACCAGTCCAGCCCCTTTTTGCAAGATTATTTGTCGTAAGATCTGCCCATTTTTATTTCTTAACTTTTCTGAATTATAGTCTATTTTGATTCGCCTATTCGGTATTTTAAAATTTTGATTTTGCTATTCAGCCTTTCAATTTATAAGCTATTCAGCGATATTTTAATTTCAAAATTTAATTAATATATTTTATATAATTTTCGTAATTATAAATTTATTTAAATAAATAATTAGTTTAAATTTTAAAGTTAAAGTACAATTCGGTGCCTTCCGTATGGAGGGAGGAATGATTAGTAATTAGAGTGGAGTGGTTATATAAAAGACTAATTAATTGAGAGTACTTCATTAATTTAATAATTAATTACTAGACCCCAAAAATGCATGCATCTTTAATTTAACTAAGATCTGTTCATTGGTAATTATGATTAGCAAGAGGGCTTAATTGTAATGCCAAAGAAAACCTTTGATTCCTTGTCATGTATTAATTTTGCCTCCATCTATTATTCACTGTTTTTAATGCTAATTTTTTTAAAAAAAATTATACTTTAGAAAGAAGGATTATAAACTTTGGATATAGATAAAAGTGACACGTGACAACAGATTGAGTCTCATTAATTAGACAACATTTGAGGGGGACATTTGTTTTAGAAAAAAATTTAACCGAGAATTTCCAACAATGCATTGCTGAGAAGTCGCGATTCGCTATCGGGTGTCAGATTTGTTTTTATCCAAAATTTACAATTCTTCACTGATAAAATTAATACGTAATAGCAGATTGGGAGCTCTCCACTGAAGTTTTATCTGTTTGTTTTGGCATCGAGAGAAAAGGATGGAATGAACTTTACTATTTTACGGCAAACTTAATTTTATAATAGATCATTAGGTTTAAGATTTGTAATATTTCGATAATCTCATTTTTTTTTTATTAAAAATATTTAAATTATTATTATTCAACTAAAATTGGATATAGTTGTAAAAGGTGTTAATAAACTAGTAAAATTTGTCTAAATTTTAAGATAGCAGAAATATTAAATTATTATGGGTTAGAAAATATTTTTATTTTCATACTTGATGGGCATCATTCATTAATACATGACTCAATCCAAATAAATTGACAAATTAGTAATAAATTAAAATTCTAAATATAAAATATTTAATATTTTTGAAATATTACAAATCTTAAACGGAACTGGCATCTAACTGATGTATTAGTTGCTATAAATTTTTATATCTAGCTAAACAGGAAGCCAATTTTAGAGACTATTTAGTTGCATATAAGGGCTGTTTGGTTGAATATAATTTAAAATATAGTGTAGTTATATATATATATATATATATATATATATATAGGGATAATTTTTTATATACCGCTAAAATTTTTTCTGTTTTCAGATTTATCCCTCTTAGAAGGTTAATATTAAAATTACCCTTCTTACGTTCCAACTTCTTTCCAAAATATCCCTGAAGTTAAATTCTGTTAGTGTACCGTTTGGAGCTGCCGTTATCTGTGTGAAATTACCATTTTGCCCTTTCAAATATACCCTAAACCCTAAACCCTAAAACCCTAAAAAACTCTAAACCCGAACAAAATAGGTATATCTGATAGTTTTCAACTCCGATTATTATTTAACTCTAGTTTAACCCTAGTTAACTTAACAAAGGGAAACGGTAGGGATATTTTTAATAACGGTGGAAAGTATGAAAGATATATTGGAAAGAAAAAAATAAGAGGAGTAAATCAGATATTTTTTCAGATTTCAGAGGTACACAGGCAATTATTCTATATATATATATATATATATATATATATATATATATATATATATATATATATATATATATATATATATATATAGTCCAGCTACTATACTTTTGTGAGTAAAATTTCTTCGTACTCATAAGTTTTTATTCGCGGTTAGGATTATAATAGTTCCTAGAATTTATACTATTTCACCAACAACCTAGTAAATCCTAGGGGGACCACTATCATCCTAATCGTATATTTTTTCATCCAAATGCGAAAAAGTTATGAGTACAAAGAAATTTATACTCATAAAAGTATAGTAGCCCTACGCTATATATATATATATATATATATATATATAGTGAAAAAATATAATAATTATAACAGTATATGTTTTGTTTGGTATAAAATAGTTGAAATTACTACAAGTGTAAAAATTTGTTTGGTGGCATACATTTAAAATATATTTTTTAAAAATTTTATTTATATAGTGGTGAGATTATCTCTAATGCAGAAATAAAAATATTTTTTATTGAAAAAATAATTAGGGAGATAAGATTATTTTTTTAAAAAAAATTGCTTTTTTCAAATGGTGCAGATGAATAGCCGCGAATTTAGGTGTGGTTCCAACTACTGCAGTTCTAACTATAGCAGTTGAATTCATATATATCAAACTAAACATCGAATTTGGTTCTGCATACAGTTGCAACGACAGTGAAATTGCAATTGCATGCAACCGAACAACTCTATTGTTACAACTACATTACAGTTAATGGACAGGGTGAAATGACTAAATTATTCTTATTTATTTTATAAAAAAAAATATTTTTAAAAATATTTTTGCCATTTTTAAAAAAAAATCAGTATAAATTCTGAAAAATGGGTGATCGAGTGATGAAACCCTAACGAAGGGAGCGAAATGCGTTAATTAGAATATTTGAGAAGGAAAAATATAAATTTTTAAAAGTAAAAAAAAAAAAAAGAAGTAAAAAAACAGGTATTTATCTATATATCACAGACACTTCTATAAGTCTCGTGTGTCCGTGTCGGACACATGTCCGATGTGGACACTTTTTGAATACGTGTTCAATACCGAACCATAGTGCATACAATTAAAAAGGTATATATATTTTTTTATTTTATTTATTTATACATATATAATGTGAGATGATAAATATTTTAACTTTTTGATGAGTACATACAAATTTTTTTTGAACAATATAAATAAATTATGTGTGGTAGAAGATTTTTTTTTTTTAGAATATATGAATTATCAATAAAAAATTAATAAATTTTCATTCGTATGAGAAATATAACAATATTTTATCAAAATGTATATTTTATATATAATAAATATATATTATTATATTAATAATATTATATTTTATTATCTGTATTCATGTCGTGCCCGTATTCTAATTTTTTTAGAAATTACTGAGTCACCGTGTCCGAATCGTGTCGTGTCCCATATCCTGTATCAGTGTTCATGACGATTAGGTATTTATATAAAACTTCTTGTAATTTAAACTTCAAACTACATATTTTCTACATTTTGCCTTCGAGATAGGAGTATGTGTAATTTAACCCTTCAATGGAAAAGGACTTCAAAATACACCATTAGTCTATCATTTTTTATGTAATTAAATTTCAGTAGCTTAATTGCGCCCTACTACATATTTTACCTTAGTGTTATTTAAATAGGTTTCTTGTATTTTTTTTTAAGGCACTATTACACTATTATTTATTTTTTATGTATTTTAAGCCGAGAAATGATCCGGCACTTAATTTTATAAATAATAAAATAAATCTTAAACATTGATTAATAAAAGATAAAAATATCATTTTATTTTTTAGCAGGTAAAAAAAAAAATTTCATGTTGATTAAAATTTCTTCCACAAATTTAAACTTTAATTTTGCACTAATTTAAATATTAATTTAAAAATTTTAAAATTATAATTTAGATATAAATTTATATCAATATTTAAATTTTTTTGAATATGAATAAATTTTTTTAGATGTAGGATTTTCATCAAAAAAAATAATAATAATTAAAGTTAGTATCCAATTTTACTAATGTATTTTGTAGAATTTGATTTTGTACATAAAATAAAGTAAATTTATTTTATTAATTATAATCATCTAATTTCACATAGATATAGGGACAATGGTAGTTGATTTAGTTAAGTAAGGTTTATCTACTAAATTTATGTAGATTAGAAAAGTTAAATTGTTTAAGTTAAAAAATTTATTTGATTATAATCAGTTAAAAAAAAAAAGAAAAGTGAATCCAGTTAAGTTCAATTTATTAAAATTAAAATTAGTTTAAAAACTTTAATCATATTGGTTGATAATTTAAAATTTATTTTATAATAATTATTATAAGTATAGATATATTTTAAGAATAGAAAGAGTGTTTTTTAAAAAAAAAAAAAAATACCAGATTTTCAATCCAATCCCTAACTTCTAATTTTTGCAATTAGGCCCTTTTAAATTTTTTTCTAGTTTTAATTAAGTTCCTAACCTTCTAATTGTTGCCGTTACCATCCTATTCTTTTTTATTATTTAGTTAGAGTAATTGCAACATTAGTACGTCTTTTTTACTGACCTGTTACGTCTTTTTCACTTTGACCCATAATCTTTTTTTTTCACTAATATATTCTTAATTTTTATTTTTTATTTTTATTAAATTTTAACTAATCAAATTTATGATTATTTTGACGGATTAGCTGACATCAACTCAAATACTATCCATTTTGACTCCAAAAATTGTGTAAATGTTGGGGGGACCAATGATGTAGTCAACACTATCCATTTTGACTATAAAAATTATCAATCTCTTTAAAAATCTTGACCAATGATGCAGTTAACATTATCTATTTTTGACTTTATAAATTATCATTCTCTTTAAAAATCTTACTCTGTAAATTCCTAATATATTAATGACACATAATGGCTTGGGCAATACTAGGTGTATATCCCAATACTAAATGTACACTCTTTTAGGTGTACATCTTACACCCCACTCCATTCTGGGATGAGTATTACACCCTACACATTCTGGAATGGGTATATCTCCACTCATCGCATCAAGTGACGAATGAAATTCACCCCACCCCAGAATGAGGTGGGGTGTAAGATGTACACCCCCAAAGGGATGTATACTTATACATTCCGTAATGGCTTATTCTTTTCTTTGTGATTCCTATTTTTGTTGCACAACACTATATATATTTTTTAAAAAAATTATAATATATATATATATATATATATATATCTTATTTATTTAATGAGTGAAATATTTTAGTAATGCGGTCGATCTATTTATTAAATAAATACGATTTAAAATATATATATTTTTAGAATATATAAATAATATTTTTTATTTTTGTTTTCGCTAGCACCTTTATTATCTTTTCTATTAAAATAGTCATATGTTATGAATCATTGCTTCTTTATTAGTCAAAGTTTTTATAAAAAGATCAATATTAAGAAGTAGAGTTTATGTGTTTTTAAAAGTACAAACACATTTATATTTATAATTTTTTTATTATTAAATTTGTATTGAAATTTGTATTTTTTATTTTATTTTATTTTTTTTAGTTGACTTTGTAAAAATATAAATTTTAATATAAATTCAATAGTAAAAAATTTATAATTATGAATGTCTTTGTTATTTTAAAAGCATATAAACTCTACTCCAATTTTAAGCCCAAGGCTATACGTCTTTCATATTAATTTTCCGTGTTTTTCTTATTATTTATTGTAGAAAATTTTTAATACACATGCACGACACATGATAATTTTAACAGAAAAATTAATAATTATATTTACAGAAAAATAAAAATAGTAATTACATAATAGTTAAGTGATACAGTTAAATCATAAAGTACTAAAGTGAAAAATAAATAAAATAAATCATAGAAAGAGTAAAGGTTTTCAAAAAAAAAAAAAAAAAAAAAAATTTAATTATAAAATCTCTTCTTGCAGTTTGCCCCGTTAGGGATACCAACGGTTTGGATTCGGGACGAATTTTTTAAAATTCGAATCCGAGCCGGACTATCGAATTCGAAACCCGAATTTGAATTCGAATCCGATGAATTTTGAAAATTTTGAAAATTCATATCTAAATTCGAATCCGACCAAAAATTCAAAACCGAACCCAAATCCGAAAAACTAAATCCGAAATAGTTATTTTTCTTTTCCTCTTTATAATATTTCAAAACATATTATATTAAATCTAAAATTTTAAAATATAAATTTAAATATAATATCAAATATTTATATACATATATATTATATAATATAAAATTAATTCGAGTTCGGATTCGGATCGGATACAATTAAAATCTATATCCGAATCCAAATTCGTCAGGTTTTCGTTTTTTATATCCGTATCCGAATCCATATTCGTTTAACATCGAATAAATTCATTTCGTTCGAATTCAAATTCGGATAAAATTTTGAATATTCGTACCCATTGACATCACTAGTCCCGTTGCTCAAATACCCCACGGGCCCACGAGCAATGCTATAGAAATGAATGTAAGATATACATTTCATTCATGAATAAAAATTTACGATCTGATTGATAAAATTTATTTTATTTTAATAAATAAAATATATATTGTATATTTTATTTGGAACTCGAAAGTAGCATTTTCCCACCCCCATACATAGAAAATTTAAACAATATCCACCGCACTTCACTCCTATCCAAATATGCACCTACAAAAAAAATTAAGAGGTAATTATTTATATATTCCAAAAAAATTTAATCCTTTTATTTATATTTTTAGAAAATTAATATTAAAAATATTTTGTTTTAACGTTTTTAATTTTTTTAATGAACTACTAGAAATAATTGTTAGCCCTGTAAAATTATTATTTTATTATTTTGAATATATATATATATATATAAAATATTTTTTTTATTTATTCTTAAATTAGAGATAATAAAAATATTTTAATTTATTATTATTTTAAATATATTTTTTTATTGTCATCAATTTTTCTTATTTACTTTTAAGTTAGAATAAAATAGATATTTTAATTTTTTAAATTCTAGTAAATATTTATCGTAAGGCATTTTTTAATAATAGAAGAAAATATATGTGAATAAATAAAATATTTTTGAAATATTGAGAGGTATGTAAAATATTATTTTAAAAATAAATGAATAATACTACTAGTATACTTTAAAGTTGACGGTAAAGATGAAAATAAGATTCTGATTGGATATATAAAAGGCATGAACATTAATAATAATAACTGGATTTAAATATTTTAGGCAGTAGTTTGGAACCAACGAGTTATTATTGCTAGTGGGTTGGGTCGTTACATTTGGTATTGGAGCCAATCACCGGTCGGAAGTGTGTGACGATTCTCGACTAAACCAGTATTTGAAAGACAAAATGACGGGCTATGTCAGTGTGTGTTTGGACTGATCCTGGTAATCTTAAACTGTATGTGTGCTTGGGCTGACGAGAATGTCAGGTTTATACGGGTAATCCCACATTGGATAGAAATAAGATTGTAATTGAGCTGTGGATGGGAATAAAATTGTAATTAAACCGCTTTTTAAAATTCGGGACATGATAAAATATCTTACCGCCTTTACATCGAAAAGTTATAATTTTATTCATGTGCCATCAATTTGTTTTAATTTTATTAAAATTTATTTGTATTTTTGTGAATTCTGAAACAAGAATGTAAAATCTATATTTTATTCGGTGTACATATAATATTTTTTAAAAATAAAAATGCACAAAACCCTATGAACTATCCTACGTTTCGAATTAGTTGTTTCCCTCTTTTATTTCGAATTTAAATTCGAATTTCAAATGTAAATTAAATTTTGGACTTAAATTTTTAAAATTAAAATTTTAATTTTGATTAGAAATATAAATCAAATTCAGTTCTTTTGAATTTGAATTTCAAATTTAAGTTCAGATTTTGAATTCAATTTTGAATTCAAATTCAAATTTTGGATTTAGACATTCAAATTTTGGATTAGAGATTTCATTCAATTTTAGATTTTGATTTTAAATTTTAAATTCAAATTTTGAATTTGAAATCAAATTTCATTTCAAATTCAACTTTAGATTTTAAACTAAAATTTTAAATTTTAAATTCAAATTTTTATTTTAAATTAATTTTGAATTCAAATTCAAATTTAGGAATTTTCTTTGAGTTCAAATATAGATTTGGGATTTGAATTTCAAATTAAATTTTAAATTTTGATTATAAATTTTAAATTTTGAATTTAATTTCAAATGTTATATCCAAATTTAGATTAGAAATAAAATTTAAATTTTAAATTCAAATTATAACAAAAGTGCTAGCCCAAAATGTCTTATAATTGAGAAGTATTTTGTATATTTTTATCCTTTTTACAAACCACTTTATCTTTCAATCATTAGTTTGGACTTAAAAAAAATTGATCAAAAAAATTACCTAAAACAAAAATAAAATGCTGAAAAAATATAGTTTAAATATTTTATAGAAAAAATATTTAAAACACAAGATAAAGTGTAAGTAGGTTATTTTATTATTATTAGGAATAATTACCTTAATATATCCTTCAAAAATTTTAAAATGTTTTATTTATTTCTTCTTTTTTTTTCAAAGATACCTATATATTTCTTCTTTTATTTAAAATTAACTTTGCTGTTAGTATCCGTTAAATCATATCGAATTAAATTTGAATTAAATTTTTGTTAGAGTTAAAAAAATTTAAAATATCTATTTTGCCCCTTGAGGGAAATAAAAAAAAAAAATTAATGACATTTTTGAAAACCCTGAGCAATAATCAACAGCTAAATCAAAAGCATAAACTCTACAACTAATACAACAAATACATCAACCATGCCCGAGCTTGTATAGGGGAGACTCTGTCCGTGTGGACAGAGAATTTTCTATGCATGTGGCGGTCTGTTCACGTCCTGAGTTTAAAGTTTGAACTCTGGTTTAAAAAAAAAAAAAAAATTTACCGCTGTTTTAAATCTCGGGGCGTGACAGATTAGATGGTATCAAAGACTGAGCTGAATATCTGAGCTGTATAGCAGAAGCTGAACTCTTATTCTAACATGCAGTAGAAGAATAGGAAATGCTTATATAAGGTGAACTGATAATCACTCTAGCTAATGTCCAATCGGGCATGCCATATGTCCAGATGTATATCACTATACATACTAAGTGCTGAGAATGAAAGCATATAGAGAGCTCAACTGTAAGATCAAGGCAAACATAGCTATAATTGTCACGCCCCGGAACCCGGGCTCGCCAACAGATCCGCCGTGCACACGGGATTTCCCGAGTACACGAAGCGCTGGTAACCTGCTCCGATATAATATGAACAATAAAAGAGCATAATACAGAGCTGAAGTAGAAGAACCACATAGTATCTCATACTGGAACTAAAAATAAACTGTAATATGTACAATAATCTCCCAGCTCACCAAAATAATACAACCAGCCGGCGAAAGCCAGACTCAAAATAAAAGGAGAATATCACAGTCTGAGTGAAGGGTACAACGTCTATCTACAGCTCTCAGTCTCCCAGGAGATCTATCTACTCAGCGATCCCCTTACCTTTATCAGCCGCTGATAGCCTAGCAGCTCCCGCAGACGACTCTGCAAAATAAAGAAGAAGAAAGAAACAGAAAAGAATAATGGGGGTGAGAACTACCAGATAAACCAGTAGCCTCCCCTAGTGGGCAAAACCTCAACTCTGATGCACCCACTAGGACTACTAGAGGCCAGAAAGGAAAAAGTGGTAAAGCTGTAAGCAGAACTGCTGAATAAAGGGGAAACCACCACTAGCATGCCTCTAAATGCAGTGCCAAAAGGAATGACTGTATGTATGCATCAGTATCTAACATGCCTGCCTGAATAAACCCAATCTTATGCCACCAGTAAAACTGGTACTGCCTGCTGCGCCTTGCCTGCCAAATCGGGTATGCTGGCCAATGCAAAACACCGATAGGGAATGAGAGTCTCAAGGACTCAAGCCTGCCTGTAACACACTCCGGAGTGGCACTCGAGGGGAGCGACCCACACGAGTAAAAGTACCTCAGTAATAAGTATCATAAGTGTCGTAAACAGCAGGACTGGATCATGACTATGATCAAAGTGGGAAAAGCCATCCACTAAGAAACCCTGATCTGATGCCATAGTACTCAATAAATGGGAAAAACCATCCACTAGAGAAAAGCCCGATCCCCTGCTGATGCCAAAAATAGACCAGACTCAACCCCATTCTGATGCAAGGATAAACACCCGGCCGACCGCCTACAGTCCGCGGTCACCGCAACACCCCACAAGTTTATAATCTAACATAACCTTGGCTATACTATCCCAAACCCCTGCTCATACTCGAGCGACAAGCAACTGAAAGCAAAAGAGAGCAATAAAACATGTCAAGTCTTAATATGATAGTGTAGCAATAAATAGTGGCCCTACCTGATGTCCGGGCATGCATGCAACTGTCTTTATTTTAAAAGTTGTAAAATAGTGTCAAAGATTTGAAAAGATTGATTTACTGAATAAAAGTCATTTGCATGCGAGATTATAGCCTTTGTCTTAATCACAGTGTCCCAATATAAGTCATCATATCATCTGTGGGGTTATATTAAATTTTAGGAGAGTTCGTCCCAGCGGTTCTCGTCAATTGTCACATTAGTTCGTCCCAATAGTTCTCATCAATTGTCCTGTTAGTTGTCCTGTTAGTTTGTCCTGTTAGTTGTCCTGTTAGTTTGTCCCAATGGTTCTTATCAATTATCATATTAGTTTGTCCCGGTGGTTCTCATCAATTGTCATATTAAATTTTAGGGGAGTTCCAGTAATCCCAGTGAGCTTGTCAAAAATGAGGTAAGCAACAACCGCCCACCTCGAACAGCTCAAATCACACCCAGAAAGTCTCCTGGCTGTCCACAGTCCCCTAGAACTGCTGTCTGCCGAAAATGGTGCCCTACAGCAACACACATTGCACAGGGTGTAACTATATTATTCATAAAAATACAGCTTTTGCTGTTTTTCAAATAGCACGAAAAGAGAGGAGTTTTTCACCTCTGTATAGTGCTCAGAAAAATCCAGAAAAATTACGGTTGCGTTCCTCGCGAAGAGTAGATCAAAATCGACTCTTTAAACATCTCGATCTGATGCTCCTACGCCAAGATAAAAATCGGAGAAGTTGACACTGTCCAGAAATTTCCACAGCAAAAAGGGGGGTCAAAGAGACCTCGGGAAACGTGCCAAAAGTACGAAATGGAGCGAAGTGATCAACACGAAAATCGAAGCCTTACCTCTTAGAAACGCGCTGACGTGAAAATCGTCCAAAAATTCCTCCTGGTTAGCCCACAGGGAATTTTCGACGGAACTGCGACGGGAAATGGGCCGAAAAAGAAAACCGTCGCAGTGCGCCGCGTCGCAGATAACTCACTATTGGTACCTTCAAAAATTCTAAAATTCTGAGGAGAGAGAGAGGAGAGAGAGAGGAAGAATTTTTGTATAGGGCACTTTCTCTGGTTCTCTCTCTACAGCACGGAGCCCGAGGAGAGAAATGGTGGGGGTGGGAGGCTCTATTTATAATGGGCCAAGGACCCTCACCAGATCCCGGGCAGAACAGCAAACACCGAGATGGACCATCCAGGACGCGCCACGTGGCGACAAAACAGGAAACAGCCTTGTGCAATGCCACAGAGAATCCGCCACGTGTCCACGTGGTGCACGGGCCCGGTCCCCGCGCCGGGTCTTCCGGAAGATGTCGGCCAATCCGGGTGTGCCACGTGTCACAGTCCCCGTGGACTTCTAGAAGCCGGCCAGCCAATGGGAAGCTGCCACGTGGCAGATGCAGGGTTCGGTGCTCCCGGTGCACGCCAGGCCCATGGACCGCGCACCCGAGCCCCCCGCCCGCGCCTGCGCCGCCGCCCTCTGCCGCTGCGCCGCTGCCCGCCGCCGTGCGCCGCCGCCCGCCGCCGCTCGCCGGTCGCCGGAACAGTAATTCCGGCGGCCGGAGTTACTGTTCCGGCGTGAACAGTACCGAGGTGCCGAAAAATTAAAGTAAATATACCGTTTCGATCGTTTTCGCGCGCTGAGTCCAAATACGACGTCCATTTCGCCAAATTCTCATCCGAAATTTTGCCGAAAGCTCCCGGAAAATTCCATTTGCTCCGATTTTCGCGCAGAGTCTATATTAAATGTCCAATTTCGATTCTACAAGCTCTGCTTCACCGAATAAGCTCCCTACAGTCACTGTTTAATGTTGCACAGTTCCTGCGGGAGTCCGGATCATCACATCCTCCCCCACTAAAAAGAGTTTCGTCCTCGAAACGAGACTAAACAATAATCCTCAGTCCGATGTCTCGAATAAGTAGGGGTGAGCATCCCTCATCTCCGACTCGAGCTCCCATGTAGCCTCGCGCTCGTCATGATTGCCCCATTGGATCTTCACATAGGGAATGACCCGACTGCGTAATTCTCTCACCTCTCGATCCAGAACTCGCAGTGGGCGCTCTTCATACCTCAAATCCTCGCTGATCTCAAGCGGTGTGAAGTCGATGATGTGTGATGGGTCGAAGATATACTTTCTTAAAGTAGAAACATGAAATACATCATGGACACCAGCAAGCCTTGGAGGAAGTGCGAGTCGGTAGGCAACTGGCCCGATACGCCCCAATACCTCAAAGGGTCCAATGTATCGGGGGCTAAGCTTTCCACGAATGCCGAATCTCCTGATTCCTTTGGACGGCGAAACTTTCAGGAATACATGATCTCCAACTTGAAATTCTAGGTCTCGTCGCCGAACATCGGCATAACTCCTCTGTCGGCTTTGGGCGGTCTGAAGATGCCTTCGAATCACTCGGACCTTCTCCTCTGCTTCTATCAATACATCTGGTCCCAAGGTCCGCCTTTCACCCACGTCACTCCAATAAAGCGGTGATCGACACTTGCGTCCATACAACGCTTCAAACGGAGCCATCTGAATGCTCGCTTGAAAGCTATTGTTGTACGCGAACTCAGCCAAGGATAAGTGTCGAATCCACCCTCCGCCGAAATCCAAGACACAAGCCCTCAGCATGTCCTCCAGGATTTGTATAGTCCGCTCTGACTGCCCATCAGTCTGCGGATGAAAAGCTGTACTGAACCTGAGTTCAGTTCCCAAGGCTGTTTGCAAACTCTTCCAGAAACGCGAAACAAACCTCGGGTCTCTATCTGATACAATGGAGGCTGGTACTCCATGTAATCTAACTATCTCATCTAGATATAGCTGGGCTAGTCGCTCAAGTGGCCACGTAGTCTGCATGGGCAGAAAGTGTGCCGACTTGGTAAGTCTATCTACAACTACCCAGATAGCGTCTGCTCCTCCCTGTGCCCTTGGCAATTCGACCACGAAATCCATCGTAATGTGGTCCCATTTCCACTCGGGAATTGGGAGACTTTGTAACTTGCCAGCTGGCACTCGATGCTCAGCTTTCACCTGCTGACAAGTTAAACACTGAGCCACAAATCTCCCAATATCCCTCTTCATGCCTTTCCACCAGAAGTGTGCCTTGAGGTCCTTATACATCTTAGTCCCACCAGGATGTAGGGTATAAGGTGTATAATGGGCCTCTCGCAATATCTGTTCTCTAATCTCCACATCTATTGGCACACATGCTCGGTTTCTGTACCTTAGTACTCCCGAGGCATCTACCGAAAAGTCCCCTAACTGATCACTCGGAATATGATCTCTAATCCTGGCCAAGTGGGGGTCTTCACTCTGTTTCTCCCTGATCCTGTCCAGCAGAGTGGGCTGCAAGACTAAGGATGTCAGCCTAGCAGAGACCCCAGGGGACACAACCTCTATCTTGAGCCGTCTCATTTCCTCTAATAGCGGTGCTTGGTCTGTGATCAACATAGACAACCCTTGCACCGCCCTTCTACTCAAGGCATCATCGACCACATTAGCCTTGCCTGGGTGGTAGAGAATATCTACATCATAATCCTTTAATAGCTCTAACCACCTACGTTGCCTCAAATTCAGCTCCTTTTGCGTGAACATGTACTTTAGACTCTTGTGGTCGGTGTAGATTTCACAATGTTCCCCATACAGATAATGGCGCCAGAGCTTTAGCGCAAACACTACAGCTGCAAGCTCCAAGTCATGGGTAGGGTAATTTTTCTCATATTCTTTGAGTTGTCTAGATGCATATGCAATTACCCTCCCTTCCTGCATCAACACACAACCGAGTCCACTGTGTGATGCGTCGCTGTAGATTACATATCCTTTTCCCATAACAGGAAGGGAAAGGATAGGGACGGTCATCAGTCTATTCTTCAGCTCCTCAAAGCTCTTTTGACAGTCCTCACTCCAGATAAACTTCACTCCTTTACGCGTCAAGCGAGTGAGGGGTGTGGAGAGCTTCGCAAAGCCTTCCACAAACCGACGGTAATACCCAGCTAAACCCATAAAGCTACGTACCTCAGAAACCGTCGTCGGTCGGGGCCAATCACGGACTGCCTCAATCTTCGCTGGGTCCACCGCCACACCTGCAGCGGAAATTACATGGCCCAAGAAGACTACCTCCCGAAGCCAAAATTCGCACTTTGCCAGCTTGGCAAACAACTTCTTCTCTCGTAGAAGTTGCAGCACAATCCTCAAGTGCTCCTCATGCTCCGCATCACTTCGGGAGTAGACCAAGATATCATCAATGAACACTACCACGAACCGGTCTAAGTAAGGTCGGAAGATCCGGTTCATTAAATCCATGAATGCGGCAGGGGCATTAGTTAGCCCAAAGGGCATAACTGTGAATTCATAATGCCCATACCGTGATCTAAATGCCGTTTTCGGAATATCCTCGGCCTTTACTTTCAACTGGTGGTAACCGGATTGTAGATCTATCTTAGAGAAGACACAAGACCCTTGCAGCTGATCAAAAAGATCATCGATGCGCGGCAAAGGGTACTTGTTCTTGATGGTCACTTTATTTAATTCCCTATAGTCCACACACAATCGAAGTGACCCATCCTTCTTTTTCACGAATAGCACCGGCGCTCCCCAAGGCGACACACTCGGCCTAATAAAGCCCTTGTCCATCAAATCCTAGAGTTGCGCTTTAAGCTCTCGTAGCTCAGCCGGTGCCATCCGGTAAGGAGCCTTTGAGATTGGCGCAGTTCCCGGAACTACGTCAATCACAAACTCAATCTCCCTATCTAGCGGCATGCTTGTCAGCTCAGGTGGAAAAACATCCGGGAACTCACGGGCAATAGGGATATCCCCGAGTCCCGGCGCCGCCGTAGGCCCTTCAACAACACTAGCCAAAAAGGCTACACATCCTCGATGGATCATCTGCCTCGCTCGGGAAGTCGAAACCATAGAGGCAAAGAAAGCACTCTGACATCCCCGGTATACCAACATTTCCTGGTCTGGCTCTCTAAAAGTGACGGTCCTCGCGGCACAATCAATGGTCGCAAAATACCGAGCCAGCCAGTCCATCCCGAGGACCACATCGAAGTCCTTCAATTGTCTCAGAACCAACAGGTCTGCTGGCATAATCCAGGACTCGATTTGCATCGGGCAGGACCAACAACACTCCTCTACGTGCAAGGTGTGATCGGGAATCTGAACCTCTCGTGCACGTGGTAGAAGTCCTACCTTTAACCTATGTAATGATGCAAATGATCTACTGATAAAAGAATGCGATGCTCCAGTATCAAATAATGTACGAGTCCTAATGCCAGAAAGTAAGGTGATACCTGCCACCACGTGATCTGCTGCCGAAGAGTCCTCTACCTGCGCAGCATACACTCGCCCACTCTGGGCTGGAGGGCGATACTCCGTGGGATAGGAAGAAGATGGCCTGCTTGCTGGAGCATGTGGCCGCTGAGCCGTCGACCGTTGCTGTGATGAAGATGGAGCCGATGCTGAAGAAGGGGCTGTCGACGGCGCATAAGGGCAAGTAGCTCGGACGTGGCCAGACTGTCCACATCTATAGCAGCGACCCCACCGCTGGTCGCAGGTGTTGGAAAAGTGCTGACCTCCACAGAAAATACAATTGCTGGGGGCCCGTGGTTGTCGTTACTGCTGTTGTCGCTGAGGCTGTCGCTGCGACCCATGCTGCGACGGCTGGGACCTCTGCTGCTGCTGCTGCCGCTGCTGGGGCCTCTGGGGTCCACCAGGCCCTCGCCACTCCGACCGTCCTTGGCCGGAAAACTGAGGCGGTGGCGGTCGGGGCGGCCTCCAGGAACTGGCCTGTCTCCCGTCGTCCTGCGCTGGTCGCTTTCTGTCTGCGCCTTGAGCGACCAGGCCCCCACGTCTGGCGACGACGTGGTCTCCTCTCTCAACCCACTGGGCATGCTCTGCTGCCTCCTCCAAGGTTTGTAGTCTCTGGGCATGCACCAGAGTATAGATCTCTGGGCGCAGGCCCGACTCAAAGAGCTCCACCTGGTGCGGTCCGTCCCTGGCGACGTAAGGTACGCAGTTGAGTAACCGCGTGAACTCCTGAAAGTAGTCCAATGCTGTCCGGTCGCCTTGCTGAAGATTCTTCAAATCATCTTCTAGCTTTTTCTTCATACTCGTGGAAAAGTACATATCCAGAATCATCTTCTTGAACTCTGACCAGGGTAGCTGTCGAGTGATCTGGAACTCCAGAGGCTCTACCCGACGCCACCATGCATCAGCGTCCCCGTCTAAGCAGTGTACAGCCATATGTACCCTGTACTTCTGGTCAATGAAGAAGTCCCGGAATAACTTCTCTATTGACGAAAGCCAAGTCCCGATCTCCCACGGCTGGGTATTCCGCCCTGAAAACCTGGGCGGTCCCCGCTTACAGAACTGAGTAAGTTTGTCAGCAATCTCCTGCTCCTCCGCAGGAGTCAATGGCCGGATTGCTCCCTGAGCAACAGGGGATGTCGTGGTCACCGGTCCAACTGGGGAAGCCACAGCAGGGGAGGGTGGTACGGGAGAACTCTCAGGGGGTGCAACAACAGGCTGTGCCCTCTGTTCTAACATCTGCGTCAGCAGACCCATGGCCTCCTCCTGACGCTGCACGGCCTCTGCCATCTGGGCCATCTGAGCCTGAAGCTCCTGCACCTCACTCTGCTGGCCCTGCTCGGACTCCTCCGGCTCGGGCTCAGGGGATTCAGGCTGAGAACGCGTCAACATTCTACGTCGCGGAGGCATCCTATCACAAGAAACCACACTCAGTATCATATCCCCACACGACCCAATCTAGCGAAAGTCAAAGACATCCCCATATTTCGGTGACTTTATGTTGTCTGCAGCCAACATAACGGTTCACCAGAAATTAGGCATGTCGATCCCTCTTCTCTCACTGGAAGAGTCAAACAATAAATCAACGACTTTCGAAAATATCACGTCTCTCGTACCCTATTATCCTAGGGTCTACCAAAAGCCTAGGGTTTCCTAAGTCCCAACTGACCAATCCCTAAGCTCTGATACCAACTTAATCTGTCACGCCCCGGAACCCGGGCTCGCCAACAGATCCGCCGTGCACACGGGATTTCCCGAGTACACGAAGCGCTGGTAACCTGCTCCGATATAATATGAACAATAAAAGAGCATAATACAGAGCTGAAGTAGAAGAACCACATAGTATCTCATACTGGAACTAAAAATAAACTGTAATATGTACAATAATCTCCCAGCTCACCAAAATAATACAACCAGCCGGCGAAAGCCAGACTCAAAATAAAAGGAGAATATCACAGTCTGAGTGAAGGGTACAACGTCTATCTACAGCTCTCAGTCTCCCAGGAGATCTATCTACTCAGCGATCCCCTTACCTTTATCAGCCGCTGATAGCCTAGCAGCTCCCGCAGACGACTCTGCAAAATAAAGAAGAAGAAAGAAACAGAAAAGAATAATGGGGGTGAGAACTACCAGATAAACCAGTAGCCTCCCCTAGTGGGCAAAACCTCAACTCTGATGCACCCACTAGGACTACTAGAGGCCAGAAAGGAAAAAGTGGTAAAGCTGTAAGCAGAACTGCTGAATAAAGGGGAAACCACCACTAGCATGCCTCTAAATGCAGTGCCAAAAGGAATGACTGTATGTATGCATCAGTATCTAACATGCCTGCCTGAATAAACCCAATCTTATGCCACCAGTAAAACTGGTACTGCCTGCTGCGCCTTGCCTGCCAAATCGGGTATGCTGGCCAATGCAAAACACCGATAGGGAATGAGAGTCTCAAGGACTCAAGCCTGCCTGTAACACACTCCGGAGTGGCACTCGAGGGGAGCGACCCACACGAGTAAAAGTACCTCAGTAATAAGTATCATAAGTGTCGTAAACAGCAGGACTGGATCATGACTATGATCAAAGTGGGAAAAGCCATCCACTAAGAAACCCTGATCTGATGCCATAGTACTCAATAAATGGGAAAAAACCATCCACTAGAGAAAAGCCCGATCCCCTGCTGATGCCAAAAATAGACCAGACTCAACCCCATTCTGATGCAAGGATAAACACCCGGCCGACCGCCTACAGTCCGCGGTCACCGCAACACCCCACAAGTTTATAATCTAACATAACCTTGGCTATACTATCCCAAACCCCTGCTCATACTCGAGCGACAAGCAACTGAAAGCAAAAGAGAGCAATAAAACATGTCAAGTCTTAATATGATAGTGTAGCAATAAATAGTGGCCCTACCTGATGTCCGGGCATGCATGCAACTGTCTTTATTTTAAAAGTTGTAAAATAGTGTCAAAGATTTGAAAAGATTGATTTACTGAATAAAAGTCATTTGCATGCGAGATTATAGCCTTTGTCTTAATCACAGTGTCCCAATATAAGTCATCATATCATCTGTGGGGTTATATTAAATTTTAGGAGAGTTCGTCCCAGCGGTTCTCGTCAATTGTCACATTAGTTCGTCCCAATAGTTCTCATCAATTGTCCTGTTAGTTGTCCTGTTAGTTTGTCCTGTTAGTTGTCCTGTTAGTTTGTCCCAATGGTTCTTATCAATTATCATATTAGTTTGTCCCGGTGGTTCTCATCAATTGTCATATTAAATTTTAGGGGAGTTCCAGTAATCCCAGTGAGCTTGTCAAAAATGAGGTAAGCAACAACCGCCCACCTCGAACAGCTCAAATCACACCCAGAAAGTCTCCTGGCTGTCCACAGTCCCCTAGAACTGCTGTCTGCCGAAAATGGTGCCCTACAGCAACACACATTGCACAGGGTGTAACTATATTATTCATAAAAATACAGCTTTTGCTGTTTTTCAAATAGCACGAAAAGAGAGGAGTTTTTCACCTCTGTATAGTGCTCAGAAAAATCCAGAAAAATTACGGTTGCGTTCCTCGCGAAGAGTAGATCAAAATCGACTCTTTAAACGTCTCGATCTGATGCTCCTACGCCAAGATAAAAATCGGAGAAGTTGACGCTGTCCAGAAATTTCCACAGCAAAAAGGGGGGTCAAAGAGACCTCGGGAAACGTGCCAAAAGTACGAAATGGAGCGAAGTGATCAACACGAAAATCGAAGCCTTACCTCTTAGGAACGCGCTGTCGTGAAAATCGTCCAAAAATTCCTCCTGGTTAGCCCACAGGGAATTTTCGACGGAACTGCGACGGGAAATGGGCCGAAAAAGAAAACCGTCGCAGTGCGCCGCGTCGCAGATAACTCACTATCGGTACCTTCAAAAATTCTAAAATTCTGAGGAGAGAGAGAGGAGAGAGAGAGGAAGAATTTTTGTATAGGGCACTTTCTCTGGTTCTCTCTCTACAGCACGGAGCCCGAGGTGAGAAATGGTGGGGGTGGGAGGCTCTATTTATAATGGGCCAAGGACCCTCACCAGATCCCGGGCAGAACAGCAAACACCGAGATGGACCATCCAGGACGCGCCACGTGGCGACAAAACAGGAAACAGCCTTGTGCAATGCCACAGAGAATCCGCCACGTGTCCACGTGGTGCACGGGCCCGGTCCCCGCGCCGGGTCTTCCGGAAGATGTCGGCCAATCCGGGTGTGCCACGTGTCACAGTCCCCGTGGACTTCTAGAAGCCGGCCAGCCAATGGGAAGCTGCCACGTGGCAGATGCAGGGTTCGGTGCTCCCGGTGCACGCCAGGCCCATGGACCGCGCACCCGAGCCCCCCGCCCGCGCCTGCGCCGCCGCCCTCTGCCGCTGTGCCGCCGCTGCGCCGCTGCCCGCCGCCGTGCGCCGCCGCCCGCCGCCGCTCGCCGGTCGCCGGAACAGTAATTCCGGCGGCCGGAGTTACTGTTCCGGCGTGAACAGTACCGAGGTGCCGAAAAATTAAAGTAAATATACCGTTTCGATCGTTTTCGCGCGCTGAGTCCAAATACGACGTCCATTTCGCCAAATTCTCATCCGAAATTTTGCCGAAAGCTCTCGGAAAATTCCATTTGCTCCGATTTTCGCGCAGAGTCTATATTAAATGTCCAATTTCGATTCTACAAGCTCTGCTTCACCGAATAAGCTCCCTACAGTCACTGTTTAATGTTGCACAGTTCCTGCGGGAGTCCGGATCATCACAATAATGACTGAATGATGGAATGAAAGCAAATAGAATGGCTCAAGCGTAGGTTCAGGGCTACACAAAAACAGGGGTCCGACCTACCGCAGCCACCGTGATCATCTACATTGAGGTGGGTTTATCTTCGGTCCGGGCTTTATCAGGTTAGCCCTATAGGGTGCTTTGTTTGGTATGGGTATAAAGAGGGATATCCCTCCCTTTATACCCAAACACATTTGAACAAGGTGGGATTACTTATTCACCCCATTTGCCCCTTGTCCCGGTTTAACCCGGGACAACTCTCCCCCACCTCCGAATTAACATTCCATCTCTCTCTCTCTCTCTACACTTGCACACTTCCCAACTCATCTTTTCTCCCATCTCCTCATTTCTCATCTTCTCCCATTTTCTCTTCTCCCATCTCCTCCTCCAACCGAGCCTAAGCAACCCTGCCCTATTAACACTAATTTTAACACTAATTAACACTAATTATTAATTTTTTTAAAATTTATATCTTACCAGAAAAAATTATTGTAATTTTTAGATAATATTAATCAGTTTTTAAATATAAATAATTAACACTCATTTTATATACCATTTAATTTATTAATTAATAGATATTACAATAATTATTTTAAAAAACAAAAAAATAATAAATAATTATTATTATCGTCGCCGCCGCCGCCTCTCGGCCTTCCCTGTAGCTCTTCGTTGCCGCCGGCTAAAAAACCTCTCCCCCGTACCGCATCCTCGTTCCCAACGCAAAATAAATAATTAATAAAAATTTTAGAAGAAAAAATAATTAACACTAATTTTAACACTAATTAACAATAATTATTGATTTTTTAAAATTATATATCTTACCAGAAAAATTTATTATAATTTTTATATAATATTAATCATTTTTTACATATAAATAATTAACACTAATTTTATATATTATCTAATTAATTACACAATATATATTATAATTATTATATTTAAAAAGTTATAATACAATATTTATTTACCAATTTTTAATACATATAAAAAGGTAAGGGCATTTTCGTCTTTTTACTCAAAAGTCAACTATTTATTCCTCTTATTCTTCAATCCCAACCAAATAATATTTTTCTTATATCTGGTACTAACCTAAATCTCAACCAAACACTATTTTTATTTATCCTATTTTATACTCAACTTTATACTTATACCTGATACTACTAATTCTCACTAATCCCCGAACCAAACGATACCGCAAATAAGAAAAATCTGAATAACGATAGGAGGATATATTTGAAATACAGAGATAACAATCGTTTGTAATAATTCAGAAATAGAATCTGACTTTGGGATATATTAAAAAAAAATTAGAATGTTAAAAAAATATTTTTAATATTAGCCTGCTAAACAAAATATATAAATAAGAAAAATAAAAAAAATTTAGAGATATACAAGCAATTGTCCCTTAATTATTATTAACCCTTATTTTTCAAACGCGTTTAGTTATAAGTGTGAAAAGCAATTTTTATTTTTCTAAAACAAGCTGGTATAATGTTGGAACTAATGTTCCATCTTTTTTTCTAAAACAAACTTAATTAAAGTAAAAATAATTTTAATTATTATATTAACTCTTTATTTAAACCAATCTTCTGACTAATTTAATTATTTTATTAACTAATTATCTAACTATTAAATAATTAACTAATTAATTTATTAATTTATTAAATTATTTGTAGTTAATTAAATTATTAATTAATAATACTTATTGTTAATTATTTTATTAGTAAATATTAAGGATTGTCTAGTAGTAGTTAATTAAATAAGTTAAATTATTATTTAATTAATATTTTTTATGTTAATTAATTAGAAAAATTATTATTATTTTGAAATTATAATTATTCTTATTTTTACTGTTCCAATCTAATTATTTAAATACTATTTTTTTCAGAAATAATTTAATTTTTATTTAAACTTAAAATTAATTTTATTCTGATTTATTCTAAAAATTATATCTATACCAAAAATAAATATTTCCTATTTTACCCAAATTAAATGCAGTCTAAAAATATTAAACTTAAACGTAAGGCATACAGGGGAATGAATATTAGTACGAGTAATATTATTTGTATATAAAAAAAAATGTAATTACATACAGATTTTTAAAAGCATATCGAATAGCAAATATATTTCTACAAAATTTAATTTTTTATATTTATTCTTTCAAAAAGTTTAAATTATTTATATATATCTCTCTGATTTATTACCGTTAGATCACTGTTTATATTTTAACAGAATATAAATGAAATATTTATTTTATCCTTATAAATATATTCCTTCAAAAATCAAAATTTTAAAATTATTGCAAAAATGTTTCACTCCATCATTTTCAAAATGCTATGACTATTTTAATGATTATAATATAAAAAAAATTAAAAAACAAATTTACTTTTTTATCTAACAAGGTTAAGTATTTTATCTATAGTTAACTAAAATTCTCTAACAGAGATAAATGATAGGAATATATATATATATATAATATTGAATTTTTGAAAAAATAAATATAAAAAAATAAATTTTATAAAAATATATTTATTATTAGATATATTTTTAAAAAACTGTATCTAATTAACCTAATATATATATATATATATATATATATATATATATATATATATATATATATATATATATATATATATATATATATGATATAGATTTTACCCTTATGCTGACACAAAATGGCAATAGAAAATATTGTTTTGAATAAGAAATTCACAAAGTTCAAAACAATGAATTGAATAAAAACAAAACGAGCAAACAAAAGCCCAAAATCTAGTGGGAAATACAAAAGAAAGGGAATTGAAATGATTGATGGGATAGTGATGGAGTAGGAGGGGTGTCAAATTAGTTAATGGCCGACAGCATTTTACCATTTGGTTGGGCATTCGAGGGACATTTTCAGGAGAATTTCAGGAATCCAAACACAAGTAACAGACATTGCATGAGCAAGTTGTCTCTTTTGAGTGGTGATAGGGTTTAGGTTTTGTTTGGATGGACGGGACTCACGCATTGTGCTTAAGTCATCTATCTGTAGAAGGTCTGACTTTTTCATATTTAGTTGTGCGCTGAAAGTCGACCAGACGACTATGCAGTGGCCCTTTCGAGTGGTGATAGAGTTTAGGTTTTGTTTGGATGGACGGAACTCGCGCATTGTGTTCAAGTCATCTATCTGTAGAAGGTCAGATTTTTTCGTGTTTAGTTGTGCGCTGAAAGTCGACCAGACGACTATGCAGTGATATAGAGTGTAAGAAATTTAGATTCTGGTATAGCAGTTGTTCTCGACTTTGCGCTCACGCAACATGAAGTCGAGTTTGCGCAACTCACGACTTTTGTGAATTTATATACTTGTGGGCATGAAAATGCCTACTTAATCACGAAATGATTACGTGAGTATGTAATATTTTGATGTTCTAAAACCTCTTAATTAGATGTGGCTCATAAAATAATAATTTTATGAAAATCGTTATGATCCTGCTAAATTATATGCATGAGCATCTTGTTTAATATGGTTCTATTTTGATATATTGGAATAAGTATATATCTAAGTGACATCTACTTATATTTCCTATGAAATAAATTTTATTTCCAAAAAATAGCTTGAAAACCAATTATGGGATTCCAACTTAGACATTTGATCACACTCTTAATCTACCAAATATTATAAATTTTTTAAATAAATTTAAAAGATATAGCAAATAAAATGTTCATGCATCACAAACATAACTTTTTTTTTTTTTTTTTGATTAATTTACTCAAAAAGTTTATAGTATCGGATACATAAAAAGGATGATCAAATGTCTAGAATGAAATAGTGTACATAATTGACCTTCAAGTTCTTTTTTAAGAATATGATAAATAATCTCGTAAGTAAGGCACATAATCCTATCGAATCTTGAATGCAAAGATTTACTAAGGAACAAAATATTAAACTTATTTAGACATTTATAAGTTGCTAACGGCTAGACTCGTATTATAAGAGTAAAATGATGTAATGGCAAATTGCGCTGTAATACGGTCTACTCAAATTGTACATCTAAATTTTTTACCGGTATATATGTAACCTAAAACAATAAGGTTGCTAGGTATGAATTTATTCAGAATAAGATGAACAATTTCAATAGAGCATTTACGGTTTAGTTTGTTCGTTAAAGCATCGATTCGGTCACGAACAAACATAACTATAAATTCATTGACATATAGGTCTTCTAATTATATAGGCATAGTAATACTAATTTGTGTAATGTCTGATAAAATGGAAAAAAAAAAAAAGAAAATGAAGAAAGAAGTATCCATGCAATCTCCATGACAAGTAGCTACTCAAACATTTGCTTTTTTTCGATTCCTCTAAAAATAAAAAAAAAATTAATTTCATACTGTCGACTTGTTAGAAAAATAATCGCACTAACTTTAATTGTGATTAAATTATCTAACTAGTTTATGTTTAAATTTGAATAACATAACTTATCTTTAATCGCTATGAAATTTCAGAAATTGTAGATAAAAATAAACCGAAATAAAATTGATCCGGAAGCGTGCGAGGCACTGCCCTAAGGCATATTTCCGTCCTTCGTGCGGATTAATCGGAGATACCACCCCAAGGTACGACCGGAACTCCCCTTCCTACGAGCACGACCGCGGAAGAGGTTGACGAAGTTTCTTTCAACACCCGATAAATAAAAACACTTAAAAAGAACAAAATAAAATTAAAAAGAATATATTTAAATTCTTTTGCTCTCTTTTTCTTTTCACTTTCTTTCTTTCTATCTTTTTGGACACTCCCTATTATCCACACCCTATATATATATATATATATATATATATATATATATATAGGAGTAGGAAGAGAGTCGTAGGGTGCACTATTAATTCACTTAAAAGGTGAATTAATGCCTCTAAATGCTTGAACGTTGGACTCCAACGTTAGGAAAAATGCAATAAATAATAATTAATTAGTAAATAAAAAATTAATAATAAAATTATTATTGAGGGTTTTAGGAATTTTGATTTTTATTCCAACAATCCCCCACAAAAATTCAAAATTTCGAAATAAAATTAAACTCAAAAATAAAATAAGATTATCGGGTGTTTATACTATGTAATAGGTAAGGTGTCTTTAAGAGACTTAACCTCACTTAGTGTAAGCAATTTTCATCAGAAGGAATCGGAGTGAACCAGGTCTTGAACTACGTTCCTTTGACCCTGACTTTAACTGTCACACACACAGTACAGAATTCTCCGTCGCGAGTCTGTGCGTTAAAGGCCATACACAGTACCTTGATTTTTCATAAGAATTTCTATGAACAGCCCACATCTCATAGTCGCGGCCTTATACGAATATTCTTATATAGGTGGTCTCCTCCAAGGATGTGTGTAGAGTCACATCTCGCGAAAATTATCGCCTCGGATTCCATTAAGAGCTATAAGCTCAACCTCAACCACTACACAGAGCACTACTCATCATAGGGATGGAATTGGAACTAAAGTTCCTCTTAATAAACTGTAAAAAGTGCTCTCTGGCCAACCTGACAGCTTGTTTTTACCACATTGAACATTCTTCAAGGGATCTCCTATCACAAAGGTTGGGTTCCCACTGCAGGAAGGCCCTTTATGGGCAAATTCCCATCCCCCTCGATGACTCTAGGACCTTAGTCCTATTCAGGTCTTTCGTCAAGAAATCTGTAAGTTTCTGCTCAGATACGATAAAATTCAAAGAAATAACATTATAAAAATTAGACATCTAACAAATTCTTGTCTCAATTTAATATGTCTATTAGCTTTGAAATTTATCAATTTCATTTTACAAAAACTTAATTGCAGCTTTAGAATCACACCGAATAGAAATAGATTTGATGTTCAAATAATCAGAAATTCAATTGGTATTCAGAACAACCAACAAATTTGAGTCCATAAGATGGATTACTTTTAAATTAACGAAATACTTTCTCTCGAGCAATCTAATGAATCATACTAGGATCAACAGAAATATGAACAGGTGAACAATTAGGATACCCAAATATATCAAGCTGATAGAAAACTTTCCCCCACAAGTTCTGAGATACATCAGAACTTAAAAACATAACATCAACTATGTCTAATAGGGTTTGGTTCAATCTCACTAAATCGGTATTAGTTTTCTATTCTGATTGAAGGAATTGCAAACCTAATTTTAATAGTTCTCTAAGTTCATAAGCAAATCTGGATAAAATTGAAATAAATTGTCCAGTAGACAAATAGCTTGATAGGTATCTAAGTTTGAAACATTTTAGATAATCTAATTGAGAGAATAAATTTTTTTTTTTAAGATTAGCAACTATGAGCTACAAAAAAGATTCAATAAATCTTTTAATATTATTATTATTTGTTTTAATATATATATATAACAAATACACATTGTTTAAGATTTTAATATTAATCTTTTTATCTCAATTAGTTCAATAGCAAACAGATGACCCAAACAATTAAAGTTTGAATTTGATTTAAATATTTTCGGATGTAAATGCAATCAAACAAAATATGTAAACTGCAATAAATAAAATAAAATTAAACTAAAATATTAAAAGTAGGCTTTGTGCTTATTGGTTATATGTTTTTACCTTAAGACTAAGGACCGCGGAAGAGACTCCCCTTCCTACGAGCACGACCGCGGAAGAGGTTGACGAAGTTTCTTTCAACACCCGACGATAAATAATCAAACAATAAAAATTGGATCAAAACAAAATATTTCATCTTTCTTTCTTTTTCTTTCTCTATTCTTTTCTTTCTATCTCTTTTTTATATGTCTCACTTACACTGTAGCACACACCTATATATATATATATATATATATATATATATATATATATATATATATATATATATATATATATAGGAGCAGCATAGTGCTGTTGGTCAACATGTCATTGGGTTCCAATCCCAACGGTACGGTGAATTAATGCAATTAAAGCTAAAACATTTTCAACCCAACGTTTCACTATGCTTTAACACCTAATAATTAATTAATAAATTAATTAAAAGAGAATAAATGAATAATTAAATAAGAAAAATAAATGATAATAAATGTGAATAACTGAAAATTAATAAATGAGAATAAATTTTAATAAATAAATTAAAAATTGATAATAACATAATAAATATAATTATTGAGGGTTTTAGGAATTTTGAATTTTATTCCAACAATCCCCCTCAAAATTCAAAATTTCGAAATAAAAATTAAACTCAATAATTAATATATATATAGGTACGCCTTAGACTGTTAGAAAAATAATCGCACTAACTTTAATTGTGATTAAATTATCTAACTAGTTTATGTTTAAATTTGAATAACATAACTTACCTTTAATCGCTATGAAATTTCAGAAATTGTAGATAAAAATAAACCGAAATAAAATTGATCCGGAAGCGTGCGAGGCACTGCCCTAAGGCGTATTTCCGTCCTTCGTGCGGATTAATCGGAGATACCACCCCAAGGTACGACCGGAACTCCCCTTCCTACGAGCACGACCGCGGAAGAGGTTGACGAAGTTTCTTTCAACACCCGATAAATAAAAACACTTAAAAAGAACAAAATAAAATTAAAAAGAATATATTTAAATTCTTTTGCTCTCTTTTTCTTTTCACTTTCTTTCTTTCTATCTTTTTGGACACTCCCTATTATCCACACCCTATATATATATATATATATATATATATATATATATATATATATATATATATATATATATATATATATATATATATATATATATATATATATATATATATATATATATATATATATATATATATAGGAGTAGGAAGAGAGTCGTAGGGTGCACTATTAATTCACTTAAAAGGTGAATTAATGCCTCTAAATGCTTGAACGTTGGACTCCAACGTTAGGAAAAATGCAATAAATAATAATTAATTAGTAAATAAAAAATTAATAATAAAATTATTATTGAGGGTTTTAGGAATTTTGATTTTTATTCCAACACGACTTTCTCTTAGTCAAATATTTTTATATATTTTCTAACGGTGCGTTTTTAGCCTGGTTGAGTTTCTAATCAATATAAAACATGAACAATATAAGCTTCGAAAGTTCATAAGCTTATTACTGTTTTCTTTACAATGAAATGTTTGATAGTTTTATTGTTTAGCATCTAATTATTAATTAAATAGTCAATAAAGGACTTTAAAAGTTAAGGCCATAAGGCAAGTTGACCAACATGATTACCTAATCCAAGTACTATATATGCCCTATTATTGTCAACAAAAAGTTTCATACCATGGTATTGTGAACAAAAAGTGCTTTTTTTTTTTTTTTTGGTCGGAAGAATATCTATTTATCGTTCTTAATTAATAACATGGTATGATACTTTTGGCTTCTCCCCATTGGATCCCTCAAAGGTGAATTTTTTAGCCCCAAAATTTTAATTTTTAAAAAAATTCATATGACATTTTGGATTATATATATAACCTAATAAAAAATCATGTATATTTCGTATGTTCAGAACAGAACCACCAAGTGATTCATAATGTTGACTCGGTCAATTCCTTGACTTGGTCGGCCCACATTTTCAATCGTTTATGTTCTTTTTGTGTTTTTTTCTTAGCTCCTGATATACCATGCGTTTTTTTTCTATTTGCCCACGTGGGCTAAGCGCATAGATTAAGACGCATACCATCTCACGCTATTTTTCTTACACTAACAGTATGATAACACGTCAACTGCTTATAAAAATAGTATTTTTTAATATCATACATGTATTTCATTCTCTTTAATGAGAACTACTATAGCGCCTCCAAAGTGATATGAAGAATTTTTATTATTTATACAAAAGACCCAAGTATTTTTTTAGTATATTATATGTTTGGTTATCAAACTAGTTCTCAAAATTTAATTAGTTATAATTTTTTATTCAAATTTTCAGAATTATTATAATAAAATTTTACAACTCAATATAGTTGACTAAATATTGACGCATAATTAATATAAAAAAATATAACATCTTAATTATTGGCATATCATCGATCACAATACTACTATATTATTTCCACATTAGCAATACATTAATATTAAGTCAACTAAATTAGATTATAAAGCTTGATAGCAATAATTCAAAAAATTCAAGTAAAAAATTATACCAAATTAAAAATTTAAAATCAAAATGTTACCTAATTTATAGTTTGATGACCAAACAAACAATTTATTATTTTTAAAATTTTTAATGAGGTAAATAATAATCTCATGATATGCTTTATCCTTTCAAAGGACAACCACTATATCATTCTAGTGTCCTTGAGATGGTCCTTGTATGAAGCATTTGAACAGAGCATGTCTCCTCAAATGAGACCTAGTTGTAGCCACAAAGTTCATAATGTAACAGTTATATTATATTATTTATATTTTTAATTAATTAAATTTTCTCTTTAAAATTTATTTATTTTAATATGTTTTTTTTTAAAAAAAAAATTATTATATTTTTATCTTAAAAAAAATTATTTGGTTAACATAAAAATATGATGATATATTGATAAATGTCTTAAATTTTTACAAAATGAAGAAATTAAATAGGAAATCAAAAGTAGAAATTTTATTTGGTACTTTTTGTGTTTGCTATAATATTGTTCTATTCTTAATAATACATTTTAAGACAAAATTTTCAAATTCAAGGTGAAAGAAAACTAAATTACTTTTTTGGTTCATAGGATTTAAATTTTTCAAGAAGAATTAATTTTTCGAGAAATTTGTTCTTTTAATATTATTCTTATCATATTGGAATATTTTTATTTGATACATATTTTAAAATATATAAAAATATATTATTTTTGTATTTGGTTCAGCACAGAAATTATTCAACTATGTCAATAAAATACTATAATATTATTTTTTATAGAAACTAATATTATATATCATTTTATACTAAATTAATTATATAAAAATTATAACTATTTAAATAAAAAAGTCTATTTAAATTCAGAAGATTTATAACTTTGTTTACATCTTGTACTCAATTTATTCACATCTTGTAGTAAATTAAATCAAATGTTCTTGAAAAGAAATTACTAAGGAGAAGTTGGGTTTTAAATCCCACATTTTAAAGAATTATAAAATTCTACCAAAAATTTTAAATTCTTCTATGTCAGATGTGAAATTATATAAAATAATTATTATTTTTCAAAAAATTTAAACTATTGGAGAATAATATTTATATATTTTATATTCAAATCTTTTATTCTGATACCATGTAAAAATTATATGAAATAACTATTATTATTTAAAAGCTTAAGTTGTTAAAAAATAGTGCTTATATATTTTATATTTATAACACCATATTTATATTATAAAACAAAAATAAAATTTTACAATTTCCACATTTTTTTTCAAACATTTTAGAAAATAACGTAAACCAAACAGACCCTTAAGATTCTTTTATTCTCAAATTATGTTGGCTTGATTTGTTTTGACATGTAGTTTAACGAAATTTTGGATAAATTCGATTAGTTCTTAATTAACATGTAGTTGAAAATTATATATATATATATATATATACATATATATATATATATATATATATATATATATATATATGGGGCAATTTTCTATATATTCCTAAAAAATTTTCTGTTTTTAGATTTATCCCTCTTAGAAGGCTAATATTAAAACTACCCTTCTTACGTTCCAACTTCTTTCTAAAATACCCCTGAAGTTAAACTCTGTTAGTGTACCGTTTGGAGCTGCCGTTATCTGTGTGAAATTATCATTTTGCCCTTTCAAATATACCCTTCTAACATAACCAACTTTTCTTATTTACCTTTAAAATTTTCAATACTTTTGGTAGATAGGGACAAAATAGGTATATCTGATAGTTTTCAACTCCGATTATTATTTAACTCTAGTTTAACCCTAGTTAACTTAACAAAGGGAAACAGTAGGGGTATTTTTAATAACGGTGGAACGTATGACGGGTATATTGGAAAGAAAAAAATAAGATGGATAAATCAGATATTTTTTCAGATTTCAGTGGTACACAGACAATTATCTATATATATATATATATATATATATATATATATATATATATATATATATATATATATATATATATATATATTAAATTTTATATTGAGAGAGAGAGAGGAGAATTGCATTGGATGAAAAAAAAAAAAAAAAAAAAAAAAAATGGGCACCAGCTGTGACGCCCCACTTCCCAGGGGGTCACCCATCCTAGAACTACTCTAGCTCTAGCACGCTTAACTCTCATGTTCCTCTTGGATCTTGCTACCATCCAAAATATTATAGCCGGGTTAAAGATTTAGTCCTATTATATCATTTATATAGAGGACTAATCCAAATTCCGGGGGTGTTACATTCTTCCCCCCTTTAAGCCCTGACGTCCACGTCAGGCTCAAGCACACTCACAAGCACCAGGCGATGTGAGACTCGTCTCGCTAGCCTTAGCCGACCTTGTGAGGAGCTGCACTCCACTCACAACGGTCATTAGCCGGGGAGCCTCGCTCTACCCGCTATATAACCCTGGCTCAGCCGAGACTCATCTCACATTTCCGGCTGGTGAATGTCTCTGATACCAACTGTGACGCCCCACTTCCCAGGGGGTCACCCATCCTAGAACTACTCTAGCTCTAGCACGCTTAACTCTCATGTTCCTCTTGGATCTTGCTACCATCCAAAATGCTATAGCCGGGTTAGAGATTTAGTCCTATTATATCATTTATATAGAGGACTAATCCAAATTCCGGGGGTGTTACACCAGCCTCATCTGCACTCCGTCCAAATTAACATGGCAGAGCCACATGGGATCATAATTCGACTAATTATACATAGAAGATAATAACTTATAGAATTAGATTATTATGGTATTAATATTGTCAAGTTAATATTACTATTAAATTTTAAATTTTTAGATAAAAAAATATACAGTTAAGATGATAATAATTTTTTAGAATTTAGTGAATAGTTGATGAAATAATATAATCTAAAAAATAAAAATAATTAAAATAATAAATTTAACGGTAAAAAAATTAATAATACTAAATATTTAGTACGGTTGATAGTACAGTAATAGAACTCTAACTTATAATTACCTAAACTAAGTTCCAGTAACTCGTAATTAATTACCAATTTTTAGCCTTAGTTATCTTCGAGAGGAGACTATGTTGACATATGGAATATTTATTATTTTTTTAATGAAAGCCCATATATTATTTTTAATTTTTTAAATTTTATTAATATTCAAAATATTATAACCGGATTAAAAGATTTAACCCTTTTTATATCTTATATATAGGACTAATACATTACAACAAAATAAAATTATAGAGATATATTTTTGTAATATTTTTATGCAACTGTCCAATTTATATTCCATTTATATTAAAATTATATTATAGAAATACTTTTTTGCAACATACTATAATAATGTATCGCTATACATTTCAGTGATTGCACATATGCCGATACTAATAATAAATGTCAGTATTTTTATCAAAAATATTTTTTTTTATCAAAAATATTTTTTTAAAAATTTTAAAAATATTTAAAAATGTCGCTATAATATAATTTTATTGTACTGAATACACATCCCAAGAATGTCAGTGTGTATAAAATAAATACATCTCATACACTGCTCCTATGCAATTCCATGATGGGGATTTCAAAATAAATATCTAACATATCAAAAATTATAAATTTTGGACATTGATTTTTTATAGAGCAAACACTACAAAAAAAATAATGTTTAAGAATATTTTTTTTTATATTTAATAATACTTAAAAATGTTTCAATATAATTTAGTATTATATTTGAAAGCGTCAGTTAAAACGTCAGTAAATAAAGAATCGTCACTTATACACCGACGTTTATACTAAGTATCGGTAAAATATATTTTGACGCATTAAGAGAGAATTTTTTAAAATCTTAATTCGTTAAAGCATAAAAAAAAATTTAAAATAATAATAAAATATATTATTTAATAAATTAGTTTGATATAATAAAAGATTTGCTTTTTGAAATGTCGGAATTTGTTATACTAGCCTTTAATCTTTTAGATCTAAATTTTTAATTTTAAAAGTTTTAATCCTTAGTCTCTTATAATTTTTATAAATTTTTTCTCAATCGAATTGTTTAATTTTAACGTAAAACATTATAAATTTTTAATATTAAATTTTTATAAATTAAATAATATTTCAGTTTTTACCATTGAGTCTTGGAACTTGATGCCTTGATAATAGATTTTTAATATATATATAACTTTTTATACATGTAATTTTTTTATATTATAAATTAGGAATAATTGCCTGTGTACCCCTAAAATCTGAAGAAATATTTGATTTATCTCTCTTATTTTTTTCTTTCCAATATACCCCTCATATGTTCCACCGTTATTAAAAATATCCCTACCGTTTTCCTTTGTTAAGTTAACTAGGGTTAAACTAGAGTTAAATAATAATCAGAGTTGAAAATTATCAGATATACCTATTTTGCCCCTATCTACCAAAACATTTTAAGGGTACATAAGAAAAGTTGGTTATGGTAGAAGGGTATATTTGAAAGGGCAAAATGGTAATTTCACACAGATAACAGCAGTTCCAAACGGTACACTAACAGAGTTTAACTTCGGGGGTATTTTGGAAAGAAGTTGGAACGTAAAAAGGATAGTTTTAATATTAGCCTTCTAAGAGGAGTAAATCTGAAAATAGAAAAAATTTTAGGGGTATATAAGAAATTGCCCCTATAAATTATATGTATTGAATTAAAATTTGACTTTAAGTTATTAACCATATAATATATATATATATATATATATAGGAAAATACTACATGTACACCCCCCAAAGGGGGTGTACATCTCACACCCCCACCCATCTATGGTGGGGGTGTGATGAGGGGTCACTTCATGTGACCCCTAAAAAACACCCCCACCCTTAGATGGGTGGGGGTGTATGATGCACACCCCCAAAGGGTGTACATATAGCATTTCTCATATATATATATATATAGAGGATTGCTACATGTACACTCCGAAGGGGTGTACATCCTACATCTCCACCTCTTTAATGGTGGCGATGTTTTTTACAGGTCACATCAAGTGACCTCTTATCACACCCCCACCCTTAGATGGGTGGGGGTGTGAGATGTACACCCCTTACGGATGTACAAGTAACATTTTCCATATATATATATATATATATATATATATATATATATATATATATATATATATATATATATATATTCTATGTGGAACATGGAGTGCCCATATACACCAAGTGCAATCAAGTATTTTTTGCTATAACTGACACAGTAAGTAGAAGATAATTAAACAATGAACCAAATTTGGTGGAAAAGGAGACACATAATTGATGTTGGCATTCACAACAAAGAGAGAAGTTATAAATAATTAACTTATCACAATGGAATTTCCATGGTTAAAACTTATATTGATGATTCCATAGGCTAATAGGGAGATAATTCTCAACTCTTTAATATAATCCATGAGTGATCCACTTTTACAAGGGGGATATGACTCATATTTTTTAGTCAATACCTAAAAAAGTGTTGATGAAGGTGAAGGTGGAGCTATCCTACTCATGTAAAGGAAACTTTAGCATCATTCTCCTGTAACTTTTTTTTTTTTTTTTTCTGCATGTTATGATGCTCTCTTTCAGACTTTTTTTTTTTGTTGAAATAATTTTCTAAATTTTTAAAATTTACAAAATAATTCTCTTAATTTTTTTTTTGTAAAATTAATTCTGCTTTTGCCACGTGAGTGTCACGGGTGGGTAAAAGTCTAAAGACGGTAAACCTTCGGCATATATACAGAAGACGGTGAATCATTCACCGACTTCACAGTGTTTTTGTGAAGATAAACGCTGAAGGCGGTGAACCATTTACCGCCTTCAGCCCATTAATCACCCGTGGCGCCCACGTGGCAAAAGCAGAATTAATTTTATATTTCACAGCGTTTTTGTGAAGATAAACACTGAAGGCGGTGAACCATTCACCGCCTTCAGCCCATTAATCACCCGTGGCGCCCACGTGTGGTTCACCGCTTTCAACCCATTAATCACCCGTGGTGCCCACGTGGCAAAAACAAAATTAATTTTATAAAAAAAAAATTGATAGAATTATTTTGAAAATTTTAAAAAGTTAGAAGATTATTTTAAAAAAAAAAAAAAAAAAAAATCTCTCTCTCTCTCTCTCTAGAGCCATAGGTGTAGGATTTTTTTGCACATCTTTTGATTGTGATGCATGCTTAATGTCGACAGTAGAGCCGAATTCTTTTGATAGTAGGTTCTATATATATATATATATATATATATATATATATATATATATATATATATATATATATATATATATATATATATGAGCAACGCTACATGTACACCCCCAAAGGGGTGTACATCTTACACCCACCCATCTAAAGGTGGGGGAGTCACTTCACAAATTGTGAAGTGACCCCTCACCACACCCCACCCATTGGATGGGTGGGATGTGCGATGTACACCCCCAAATGGGGTGTACAAGTAACATTTTCCTATATATATATGCATTGAAGTTGTTCATCCTTTAAGATGGCCATTAGATAATTGCCACGTGTAGATTCTCAACAACTGAGTTTTATATCAGGGGCAATTTTCTATACACCTCTAACAAATTTTTCTGTTTTCAAATTTATTTTTCTTCTTACCTTCCAACTTATTTTCAAAATACCCCTGAAGTTAAACTCTGTTAGTATACCGTTTGGAGCTGCCGTTATTTGTGTGAAATTATCATTTTGCCCTTTCAAATATACCCTAAATCCTAAAACCCTAAAAAATTCTATACCCTAAACCCTAAAACCCTAAAAAATTCTAAACCCTAAACCCTAAACCCTAAAACTCTAAACCCTAAATCCGGACAAAATAGGTATATCTGATAGTTTTCAACTCCGATTATTATTTAACTCTAGTTTAACCCTAGTTAACTTAACAAAGAAAAACGATAGGGATATTAATTTTTAATAACGGTGGAACGTATGAAGGGTATATTGGAAAGAAAAAAATAAGAGGGATAAATCAGATATTTCTTCAGATTTTAGAGATACACAGACAATTATTCCTTTATATTATTATTATATTTGAAAACCATGTGAAATTCACAAGTCGTATGCATGGAACATGTTTCATCCAACAAATTCATTATAATAGATCAAAAGGAGAATTTCTTTTTGGACATTGTTATACTTAGCAGGAGATTTGCTTTTCACCCTTAATTAAGCCCAGCATTAGCTTTTAACTAATTAAGCTTCCTTGTGGCCTCACTATTATTGTTGTTGTCGATTTATTTTCGATGATAAATTTTTCAAAACTATGATTGACACCGTTAAGTATGATATAGACTATTTAAACTATCTAAAAATTAAATTTTATTTTTTTTTTTATATTCTTTTCTTATCTATCAAGTGGTTACAAAAAATAAATAATTAAAAATAAATATTATTCAAAAAGTAATGATAAGAATCTTATAATCAAGAATAAGAGTATAGATTTTATTTTAAATAGTTTAAAAAATTTTATAATCAAAATTTAATTGATTTAGATTTCTTTACACGGTTAAACCAAGCAAACACCCCATATCTACCATTAAAATTTTAAATTTTGCAACTCTTTAATCATTAGATCAATGAGGTTGAAAAAATTTGAAGTTTATTTTCTAGATACTTCCAGTGGTCTAGATCGTATTCAACGGTACCGACGGTCGATTCAGAGGCTCCATCATCGAAAATAAATTAGTGACAATAGTGCTAGTTTGCTACGAATAGTATTACAACCCAACTATATATATATATATATATATATATATATATATATATATATATATATAGTTGGGCTGGAATGCTATTGATAGCACCAGCCCAACTTTGCCACCCATTTTGTAGCCATCGGATCGCATTGAGATTCGTGGAGACTCTTTAATGAAAAAAAAGGAAAGAAAAAGTAAAAAGAAAAAGTAAAAAGTAAAAAGTTTTTTTTTTAATTAAATAGATTGCACGAATCTCAATGCAATCCAATGGCTACAAAATGGGTGGCAAAGTTGGGCGGGTGCTATCAATAGCATTCCAGCACAACTATATATATATATATATATATATATATATATATATATATATATATATATATATATATATATATATATATAATTAGGCTAGAATACTATCGATAGCACCAAGTCATTGTTGCTATCAAGTTTTTAGCCTTTGGATTAAAAAATGTGTGGTTAAGATGATAGTGGTCCCCTAGGGTTTACTAGGTGATTGGTTGAATAGTAAAAATCTTATGGGACCACTATAATCCCAACCGCATATTTTTTCATCCAACATTCTAGCCGGACTATATATATATATATATATATATATATATATATATATATATATAGAGGGAGAGAGAGAGAGAGAGGCTGGAATATTATCGATAGCACCAAGCAATTGGTGCTATCAGGTTTTCAGTCATTGGATGAAAGGATGTGCGGTTGGGATTATAGTGGTCTCCTAAGATTTTTACTATTCAACCAACCACCCATTAAACCCTAGGGGATCACTATCTAAACCGCACATTCCTTAATTCAAGAGCTACAAAATTGGTAGTACCAATTACTTGGTGCTATTGATAGTATTCCAACATAGTTCTCTCTCTCTCTCTCTCTCTCTCTCTTTATATATATATATATATATATATATATATATTAATCCGGCTACTATACTTTTAAAAGTATCAATCAATTAGTGTTTATAAATTTTCTACCGTTAGATTTATCATTTTCATTAATTTTATTTCTTAAAGGCTAAATTACAGAAAACCCCCCTCTAATATTTCGCTTTTTCACTTTACCCCCCTGTCTTTTAAAAGTCGACAATCTGCCCCCTCGAAATTACCGAAATATTTTTAGGGGGTAACGCCGTTAACGGAGAGGGTAAAATGACCATTATGCCCTTACCTTATATTGAGAGAGAGAGAAAAAAAACGAGAGAGAGAGAGAGAGAAAACGAGAGGGCGACGGCGGCGGCGACCTGCGCCAGAGGAGGAGGAGGAGGACGACGGCGGCGGCGACGCGGGCGATGAGCTCCGCCGCGTGCGACCCGATCCGAAGGAGACGACGATGACGACGGCGGCGGCGAAGCGGGTATGGGCTTGGGCGATGAGCGCTTCAACGACGGCGGCGAAGCGGGCGCGGGCTCCGCCGCGTGGGACCCGATCCGGAGGAGATGACGACGATGACGGCGGCGAAGCGGGCGCGGGTCCGCCGCGTGCGACCCGATCCGGAGGAGGACGACGACGACGACGGCGGCGGCGACGCGGGCGATGAGCTCCGCCGCGTGCGACCCGATCCTGAGGAGACGACGATGACGACGGCGGCGACGAAGCGGGCGCGGGCTCCGCCGCGTGCGACCCGATCCGGAGGAGGTGGACGAGGACGACGACTCTGTGTTTTTTTTTTTTTCCTCCGAAGTCTCACCCTCTTTCTTTCTTTCTTTTTTTTTATTTCTTTTTTTCTTTTCGAAGTTTTTTTTTTTTTTTTTTTTTTTTTTCTCG
>CM055068.1:47480773-47690773 GCA_029204045.2 Tillandsia leiboldiana | reverse complement strand
AAAGTACAGGAGTATGGCTCATATATATATATATATATATATATATATATATATATATATATATATATATATATATATATATATATATATATATATATATATATATATATATATATATATAGTCCGGCTAGAATACTATCGATAGCACCAAGTAATTGGTGCTATCAAGTTTTCTGCCGTTGGATGAAAAGATATGCGGTTGGGATTATAATGGTCCCCTAATATTTTTACTATTCAACCAACCACCTAGTAAACCCTAGGGGACCACCATCATCTTAACCACACATTTTTTAATCCAAAGGCTAAAAACTTGATAGCACCAATGACTTGGTGCTATCGATAGTATTCTAGCCTAATTATATATATATATATATATATATATATATATATATATATATATATATATATATATATATATATATGTAGTAACCGTAAATTTTGAAAAATTGAAATTTGAATTTGAGGAATTCAGATGTGAATGTGACGAAGAAAGTGTAAAAATAAACCTAAGTAGTCGAAAACTGGTGTGCAAACTGCATAGTTTTCAGAGCACTATTTCTGCTTTTTAGATCCGAGTTTGATCTTGAAAACAGAGAAGAAGCTAGTGGGGCCTACAACTTAAGTTGTGAATAGTAACCCCTGACTTAATTCCCCCACCGACTGACGTTGGCCGATTCATTGTCTAGAGTCCGAATCTAGCGGTCCAGGTAGTCGATTTTAACCGCTTCATCGTTCTGGACGCAATAGAGCTGACGAAATCTTTGTTTGACGGCTTTGGAGTATTAGGATGCGTGCCATACAGTATAATTTACTGTATTAAATGGACCAAACATTTTTAGGGGCACCAAATTGAGAGTATTTTCGCAAGAAGCTAAATATTTTATGTACCAAATGGAATGTGGCTTCTTGGTGAGGGGTCTGGGTGTAATTGTGACCCACAGTGAGGAGCTTGGGGTAAGAGAGTGAGTGTACAAGGGCTTGTTGGCATTTTGTGCAAAATTTGCATATTTAAAGCGACCTTTGGGCTTACTGTGAAGAGAACGAGGGGCCAGAATGGATTCTTGTGCTCCTCATTACTCCTCTGCGTGCACCAGAACCAGCACAGAGTGCCTGGGTGGCCGAGGAGTCGGGTTCCAAGCAAAGGTGGCCGAGCTCGGGCAAGGAAAAGGAAGAATGCACCAGGGGACTTCAGACCGTGTTCTCTGCTTCCTGGTGTGTTCATCTACTTCCTGTGGGTGCGTCTGAGGAAGCCAAGGCGTGCGCGACGCCGGGAAGGAAAGCCCGCTTTATCTTTCTTCTCCAACTCCAGCGAGGTGAGTTCTTCATTTCCTCTGGTTCCTTTGACCCGAGACCTTTGAAAGTGACATCCTCATGGTCCAAGGAGTCTTTCCAGCCCACCCATGAAATGGGAAAAGCTCCGGTTGGCCGGCGGCCAAGTTGCACTGCCGAGAGCTTTCTTTACGACCGACGGCTTTGGACGAAAAATAAAATTGTGGTCTTCTTCCTCTTGTTCTGCTCTTGCTCTCCTCCAAATTTGGAGTGATTTGGTGCATTGTTGACACCGCACCATGATGCCCTAGTTTGGGGAAGATGATGGTGCGGCCGAGCTTGTTGCTCCGGCTCCGGCGACGCTTCCCACCGCCGGGCACATGTCCAGAAAGCTCTCTGTGGCCGAGAAGAACCCAACCATGCACTTGCATGTGGTCCATGCAGACCGGATCGAGTTCCACCATTAATGGCCGAGCTCGAGTCCATTAATGGCGGCCGGCCATCCGGCCATCGCCGGTGGTGGGGATAAGTCCAGAATCTCCCAAAGCTTCGATAGAAAGCTTGTGGTGCTGTTGGTTGCACCTAAGAACCCATGCTCTGTGATTGCCCGAACCCGAAGCTCCAACCGTGGCCGCGCCGCCTAGCTCCGGCCACCACGTGCCTTTTTCTTGACCCAGCCGCAAGCATGGAGGTGTCCTTGTACCCTAGAGGCTGGTGCTTGCCTCAGATGGCCTCCAGAACAAAGGTTCTGTTGGGTGCCATTGTTGGGTGCTCAAGCCTTGGCCGAGCTTGCTCCGGCGGCTTCTCCGGCCAACTTGCGACCCTCTGACAGTGAGCATTCATCTTCTCTCAGCCTCTGGAGCATGATGCTCAAGTTAGTTTGCAAAATGACTGAGTGGAAAGAAAGTTGGGTCAAGTTAAGCTCTATGTTAATTTAGGATGGTTTGAGAGTGTTCCAACAGTGTTGTAGCATCAAGAAAGTGAGCCCTAGTCTGTGTGACATCCCCTGAGCTTGATGCTCACCTCAGTTCAAACAGAAACTGATGGGATTGTGAGAGTTTGTGTGCCCATGATCTCTAAACCTTTGTTGAGAATCCGACGGCTTTCATTGAGCTGGAATCTGGAAAAGATCCAGGTTTAAGTCTTATGTGCATATTGAGTCTGTGGATTTGGGTATGTGTGAGTCATTCCTGATCAGTGTTCATGATTCATGTCTTTGCAGTCTGACTCCGGCCCACGAGCCTTCTGTTGGAGTCGTTGGTCCGCCTGCACACAGGTGGGTTTATCTTTGGTCCGGACTTTATCTCTTCGGCCCTCTGGGGTACCTTATTTGGTCGGACCCCTGTTCTTGTGGTAGCCCAGATTCTATATTTGAGCATTCTTTCCGTTGATTGGTTATTATCAGCTTATATCTAGATTTTTATATCATGCTTGATTATATCTAGACACTTATCCTGCCTGATTGGTCATCTAGTTTATACTTGGACACTTTTCGTGTTGGATTGGTCATCTAGCTTATATCTTGGACTTTTACCATGCCTGATTGGTCATTAGCTAGCTATCAGATATTTACTATGTTCTCAGTATATCTTGGACTTTTGTCATACCTGATTGGCCACTAGCTAGCTATCAGATATTACTACGTTTCTCAGTATATCTTGGATATTACTCTTGTACAGACAGTCATTGTTCCTTGCATTCAGTATTGCATGAGATGAGATCAGATTGGCTTTCAGTTATTGCATCACTGTGGGGATTTCCGGCATGTTGCCGATTACCCGGTCTGTGGACCGTGAGCTTGAGCATAGCATTATGATCGTTGTGCACCTGCTGTTCACTCGCGTACGCTGTGGGATTGATCCCCCACATTGCGTTCTTTACCGGTAAAGGGTATGGTTGACCCGTGAGCAATCCCCTCTTGCTGTATCACTGGGTACGGGGAGCCCCCTCGGCTGTACCGATATGAGGAAACTCTCGGCTGTACCGTTAGGTACGAGGATCCTCGCGGCTATATCAATGGTACGGGGTTGCTGTTCAGCTCGGCTAGGTGGAATCCAGTATGGTTGTGGTTGGTTCTGCTTTGTATCTTCGCCTGAGGTCTTGTTGACCAACATGGTGGCTTTGATTGGGTATTTGGTTATTCTATCATTGATGCATTGATTACCTGCTTAGCATGCTTAGTCATTATACTCTTATGATTCCTCAGTTCTTAATGCAGTATCTATATCAGCATGCTTTTACTTCAGTAGTTCAGTACCCATTTATGCTTAGAATCATGATTATGCTTCCTGCCAATATCTGCTTGTGATATCAACTCTTACCTACTGATCTTTTACTATCCGCTAATTATTATATGCCAGTAGGTACGATTAGCTATTTCTCGGCCCGTCGTGCCCACTAGGATACAATGTATGTTGTATCTCACACCCTCGGGTGACCATTTTTCAGGTCGTTCGGATGCTAAGATGTCGGGACGTGTTGGTGAGGCTGTCGTGATAGCAATGACCCTTGTGTCGCCATTTAATTTATTTTTTACATAATTTATGTAAAGGATAAATGTAATAATGTTTTAAATTTGGCTAACTGTTTATGTTGTTAAATGCGTAGTTTAGACTACTCTGATATTGGCTGTAAGTGCTTAGCCGTGCATGTATAGAAAAGGCTCAGTCCAAGGGAATTGAAAATTTTTAATACATGTGTCGATCTGCTCACGCCCTGGATTGCTTTTAACTATGATATTTTTTTAAAAAAAATTAGTCTGTTTTTCGAAACTCGGAACTTGACAATATATATATATATATATATATATATATATATATATATATATATATATATATATATATATATATATATATATATAGAGAGAGAGAGAGAGAGAGAGAGAGAGAGAGAGAGAGAGAGAGAGAGAGAGAGAGAGAGAGAGAGAGAGAGCACCAAATAATTACCCTTTGCTATATTAGGAGACCTCTTGCTCAATAAATCTTGCTTGCTTAATTACTTAATGAGTTGGACATCTCATGTGACAATTGGGCGTCCATATATTGAGGGCCCAATTGGATCCGATCTCATCTTCATCATGCATTAATTTAGTCAGCTCAGTGCAATGCCGCGCCGATTCTTTCTACATAAGATTTTTAATATTTTCGTACATTATCATTAATCATATATTTAGTAATAAAAAACACTTGATACCATTTCAAGTAATTAGTCTTAGGTCCAATCTCCCTTCAGATTATAGTAATATACAAATATACGCAAAATAAATTAGGAATTGTGAACGCGTGCATATGCTTATTTTCTAAAAGCAATAGGAGTAACGAAAATCAAAATCTAATGCTAGTGCTAATGGACTGGATCATTATTTTTCTATCCGCCCGTTTATTAGGATCTGCATCCAATGTTGCTTCTTTCGCCGTCCTTCTAATTGCCACTTGAAAATAATGAGATTGAAGAAGATTTTGTCAGCAAGGGAACATTGGAGTATGCTAAGATTTGACACCAATAATGTCACATTATGTTTGTGTGGATGTCCATTTAAGTACTAGTATCTGATAAGTTTATCTTCATAGTAGAATTACTATAATAATTAAGAGCAATGTTATATATACACTCAAAATATAATATATATTTTATATTTTATTTATTTTAAAAAATAAATAAAATATAAAAGATACATTCCATAAGAAATGTACCAGTAAGATTTTCCAATAGTTAATGTCATGGGAACATGTACCAAGAAGCACCACTTAAATGTTAGTATTGTAGGGGCATATTGGTCCATTTACCCAAGAGACACCTTTTCATAATGCATTTATTTTTTTTTTTCAAATGATTGCGTTCATCAAAAGACACACCTTTTCATATGACTAGTTGTTCGAGGCCCATAAACCCCTCCCGTGGGGGTGAAGTGGTGCTTTCCAACGCATAAAATGTAGGAAATGATTTTTAATGCACTATTTCGATTTGAGACTTTAGAAAGAGTAATGATATATATACACTTCAAATGAGATGCATATCACATATTTCATTCCAAGGATGGAGACTAATTTATTAATTATTTTGAAATGACTGGTAAAATTCACTCAATCTTTGAATGGATATGATATAAAATATACATCCCACTTGGAATGTACAAGTAGCATTAACCCTTTTAGAAATCAGTTTGTGCTTACTGCTGGTCATTGTTAAGCACTAACGTATGCCTATTGTCTCGACACTAAGGCTGAGCTCACCTATCGTGCACATTTCTACACCAAAACAGTGCCCAAAACATCCAAAGAGCCAATCCGTTTAGTTGAGAGCTTTCAATCATGCTAGTTGCTAGTCAGGGCCTCCTTGTGAGTGTGTTACATGCGAAGTTAGCCCCCGATGTGATGCCCATGGCCCGCTTCCCAGAGGGTTATTCATTTTTGAACTATTCTAATCTTAACACGCTTAACCCTCTTAACTTGTTGGATCTATCCACCATCCAAAATGTTATAGTTAGGTTAAGAGATTTAGTCATATTATATTATATATATATATATATATATATATATATATATATATATATATATATATATATATGACTATTCTAAATAGTGGAGTTGTCACATTCCTCTCCCCTTTAAGTTTTGACGTTTTCGTCAGGTTCAAACACACTTACAAGCATCAGGCGATATAAAACTCATCTCGCTAGCTATTGTCGACTCTTTGGGAAGCCGCACTCCATCCACAATGGCCATCTGCTAGGGAGTCGCATTCCGCCCGCTATACCGACTCAAAATGGCCATTCATATTGAAGAGAAGACAATTCCCGCTTCGTTTGTGTTATGCCATGACTATTAATAAAAGCCAGGGCCAAACATTAGACAAAGTTGGACTTTATTTGTCGCAGCCAGTGTTCTCACACGGCCAACTTTATGTAGCAGTCTCATGAGTGACATCGGAAGAAGGCTTACGCATTCTTATAGAAAATAAAGATGGCCAGCCCGAAGGATATACAAGAAATATTGTTTATCGAGAAATCTTTGATGATTTAAAATAATATATTCAGGTTCGCATTATATTTTATTTAATTCCTTAAAATTTCTTGACATAAGAATTAATATTCCCTTTTGTAAACTCTATGTAGTCGGGATAAAAAGACCGTTGATATATTTATTTTCATATTAACTGATATTGTATTTGTTACTTTCTCAAATAGAACCCTGGGGCTACAATGAAGACTTTACTGTTATCACAATTGTCCCTGCAACCTCAGGAATGCCAAATAAGAGTTCGAATTTGCCGAAAATGGGAATCAACCGCTCCTTTTTTAAAGGGAAATATCTTTAGCTTGGATTGCTTATTAGTAGATGAGGAGGTTTGAATGTTTTTCCCGATGTTAAAACTCGCTTCCTACTATATTTCTTTAAGATTTGTATAATATTCTCCGTTTATGCTTATTCTGATATGAATTAGGGTTCTTCCATGCAAGCAACGATACACAAACATGATGCAGCCATATTTAGGCCTCAAATAACTTGTTAAATCGAAACGGCGAAAAATAGATCCAAGAATAAAAATAATGTAAGAAAAGAAAAGAAAGACCACACCAAGTTTTACGTGGTTCGGCCACCGGCCTACATCCACGGGCGAAGACGGAGCGAAGACTTTTATTAAAGTCAAAAGAAGAATACAAAGATTATATCTCTCAAGAAAACCGAAATTCCAAATAAAACCGAAATATCAAAATTTGCGTTCACCCTAACGATTCCTAAGAATCCAATCGTATGGACGCCCTCACCTTAGAGCTTCAATTTCTTAATTAATTGCCGGCTTCATTAGCAACATATGGCTTCTCCAATACGGCCTCTCATGGGTTGCTAAATTAATTAGAGCATGGCCTCTAATTAAAATCCCGGCTTCATTAATATGGCCGTATGTACCAACACCAACAACACGTCTCTTCCTTGGTTGGCCTAAATTAATTTGCGCTTCGGCTAATTAAAAGTTGCGGCGTCATTAAAGTGGCCGGGTATGCTATATATAATATATGCCTCCAAACTAGAATCTAATTAGGATTTGTAGTCTAATTAAACTCCTAATTAAATTCTCGTTTTACCCAACAATCTAAATCTCATATTATCCTAATTAGATTAGGATTTAACTTCAATTTAGATAAATACAAATCTAAACCAAATTATAACAATCTCCACCTTGGTTTGATTTGTAGTCTTTAGCCGCTGTGTTGAGGTTGTCACAAAACTCCACCTTGACTTGAATTTCACCTTAATGCTCCTTAATGCTCCTTAATGCTCCGTGCTCCGTCTTCTCCAAACGCCCCATAGGGCCTCAAATGCTGCTAACTGCCACCAAGTCCAAACAATGTTTGAACTTGGCAATTGTAAGAGACTTAGTAAGCATGTCCGCCGGATTGTCCTCGGTACCAATTTTCTTAACAGTCACTGTGCGCTTTCCGATCACATCCCGAACAAAGTGAAACTTTACATCGATGTGCTTCGTCCTATCATGAAACATTTGATCTTTAGACAAATGAATAGCACTCTGACTATCTGAATCAACAATCGTCGGCTCCCAACAAGAAGTAAGCTCTCCATATAAGCCTCTTAACCACATAGCTTCCTTCACACCCTCTGTTATAGCAATATATTCCGCCTCGGTCGTGGACAAGGCGACAATGGGTTGTAATGAAGCTTTCCAACTAACTGCACATCCTCCAATAGAGAAAATATACCCTGAAAGTGATCTCCTCCTATCCAAATCACCTGCGAAATCCGAATCAACATATCCAACCACACCATCCTTACACCTCCCAAACTCCAAACAAGTGCTAGTGGTACCTCGTAAGTATCTCAGAATCCACTTAACAGCTTGCCAATGAGCCTTACCAGGATTGGTCATATATCTGCTAACCATGCTCACTGCGTAAGAGATGTCCGGTCGTGTGCAAACCATGGCGTACATGATGCTCCCGACAGTGCTAGAATATGGAACATGTGACATGTACTCCCTATCATCATCGGACTGTGGTGATAACTCGGCCGAAAGTTTGAAATGCGCCGCAAAAGGAGTGCTCACCGGTTTTGCGTCTGCCATACCGAAACGCTTTAGAATTTTCTCTATATATTTTTCTTGTGATAAATGCAGAAGTCCTGAATTCTTGTCTCTCTTAATTTCCATACCAAGAATTTTCTTAGCAGCACCCAGATCTTTCATCTCAAACTCACCCTTTAATGAAGCCTTCAACTTATTAATCTCAACTATGTCGTCGGAAGTAATCAACATATCATCGACATAGAGCAACAAATATATGAAAGATCCCTGATCAAGCTTCCTAAAATATACGCAACTGTCACGCTTGCTTCTCAAATATCCGTGACCTGTCATAAAGGAGTCAAACCGCTTGTACCATTGTCGAGGAGACTGCTTCAAGCCATAAAGTGATTTTCTTAACAGGCAAACATGGTCCTCCTTCCCTTCAATAATGAATCCCTCTGGCTGCTTCATATAAATTTGCTCCTCAAGTTCTCCATGGAGAAAAGCTGTCTTAACATCAAGCTGCTCAAGATACAAATCATGCATGGCTACTAATGATAGAAGAACACGAATAGAAGTATGCTTCACAACGGGTGAGAAAATATCATTGAAGTCAACACCTTCTATCTGACTGTAGCCCTTAGCAACTAAACGAGCTTTATACCTTGTATCTTCCACGCCAGGGATTCCTTCCTTTTTTCTTGAAGACCCACTTGCAGCCAACAATTTTCTTGCCTGTAGGCGGTTTTACTAACTCCCATGTGCGATTCTTGTGGAGCGATTCTATTTCTTCATTCATCGCCAACAACCACTCCGCAGAACTGGCACTAGAAATAGCTTGATTATATGTGGAAGGTTCTCCTTCTTCTTCTGTATCTTGTGCCACTGAAAGAGCATAGGCAACCATATCTTCATAACCATATCTCTGCGGTGGTTTTATCTGTCTCCTCGCTCTACTTGTAGCAATGCTCTGCCTCTCAACTTGTGGGGTTTCAGTAACTGAGGTGTCTGGCAACTGAACTTCCTTTGACTGAGAAGAATTATGTGACTGAACTATACCATCGGTCTCTACCTCCACCTGCTTGCTCCTCCGGAGTTTTGCAATCAAGTGCCGAATGTGGAGAACGATTTACCAGATAGCATGCTGTAGAGATCGCCTCTGCCCAGAAACTCTTTGCTAAGTCAGCATTAGAGAGCATGCAACGTGCTCTCTCTAAAAGAGTTCTATTCATCCGTTCGGTCACCCCATTCTGCTGTGGAGTATGCCTAACGGTCTTGTGTCGAACGATCCCTTCATTCTTGCAGAATTTTTCAAACTCTGATGAACAGAATTCCAAACCATTATCAGTCCTTAATCTTTTGATTTTCTTTTCAGTTTGCTTCTCGATCATAACCTTCCACTGCTTAAAATAACTGAACACGTCGTCCTTACTTTTCAGAAAGAATACCCACACCTTACGAGAATAGTCATCAATAAAAGTCAACATATATTTAGCACCACCATGAGTAGGAGTACGAGATGGTCCCCAAAGATCAGAATGAATATAATCTAGAGTACCTTTTGTTCGATGAACTGCGGCCTTAAAGCTGACTCTCTTTTGTTTGCCAAGAACACAATGCTCGCAGAAATCCAACTTTTCTAAACTCTGATTACCAAGTAAACCTCTCTCGTTCAACTTCATCATACCATACTCGCTCATATGGCCCAGTCGCATATGCCATAATTTGGTGCTATCTGAATCTGACATAGAGGAAGAAGTCACCGCTGCTGAACCTGTCACAGTGGAACCCTGTAGAACATATAACATGTCGGTCAACTTGGCCTTCATCACTACAAGATTCCCTTTAGCGACCTTCATTAATCCATCAACTGAAGAATACTTAAAACCTTTAGCATCAAGTGTACCTAATGAAATCAGATTTTTTCTCATATCCGGAACATGCCGAACCTCAGATATAGTCCTCACTACTCCATCATACATCCGTACCTGAACAGTGCCAATACCAATAACTGTACACTTAGAGTGATTTCCCATCAATACATCTCCACCATCAATAGGTTTGTACGTCGAGAACCAATCTCTATGTGAACAGATATGGAAGGAACATGCTGAGTCCATAAGCCACTCATCCTGCCTGCGTGTCTTATCCGTAACTGTGAAGACAATATCGCCGCCATCTGATTCTCCTGCTGCAACACTTGCTTCTGGTTTAGCATTGGTGTTTTTCTGATCTTGATTCTTATCACCGTTATTCTTCCGCTGCTCTTTATTTTTCAACTTGAAACAATCAACTTTTATGTGACCCTTCTTCTTGCAATAACCGCAAATCAGATTCCTGTGTTTTGACTTTGATCTCGATATACCTCTATTACCGGAACCCCTTTCCCAAGACCTCCCTCTAGCAACTAAACCTTCTCCTGAAACTCCACCTGTCTCATTACTTATCTGCATATCAATCCTCTCCTTTGATAATAAAGAAGATTTGACATCATCGAGACATAGAGTATCTCGACCGAATAAGAAGGTTTCGCGAAAATTCTTATAAGAGAGTGGTAGAGAACATAATAATAAAAGGGCTTCATCATCCTCCTCGATTTTGACATCTATCGAGTGGAGATCCATAATAATAGAATTAAATTCATCTAAATGCGATTTAATAGAGGTACCTTCCGCCATGCGCAACATGAAGAGACGTTGCTTCAAATATAACTTGTTGGTAAGAGACTTCGTCATGTAGAGAGATTCCAATTTAAGCCAAAGCCCTGCAGCGGTCTTTTCATCCAAGACCTCTCGCAATACCTCATCGGATAAACATAATTGTATTGCCATAAGAGCTTTGTCATCAATCTCCTCCTTCTGCTCCGCCGTTAACGAATCGGACATCTTTTTTTTTCCCAACAGTACCTTTTGCAATCCTTGCTGCGTTAGTATAGCACGCATCTTGACTTGCCATAATGCAAAACTGTTGGTCCTGTCAAATTTCTGGATCTCGAACTTCGTCGTCATAATTCTTAATCCTCAAGGGAATAGAAGGCTCTGATACCAGTTTGTTAAATCGAAACGGCGAAAAATAGATCCAAGAATAAAAATAATGTAAGAAAAGAAAAGAAAGACCACACCAAGTTTTACGTGGTTCGGCCACCGGCCTACATCCACGGGCGAAGACGGAGCGAAGACTTTTATTAAAGTCAAAAGAAGAATACAAAGATTATATCTTTCAAGAAAACCGAAATTCCAAATAAAACCGAAATATCAAAATTTGCGTTCACCCTAACGATTCCTAAGAATCCAATCGTATGGACGCCCTCACCTTAGAGCTTCAATTTCTTAATTAATTGCCGGCTTCATTAGCAACATATGGCTTCTCCAATACGACCTCTCTCATGGGTTGCTAAATTAATTAGAGCATGGCCTCTAATTAAAATCCCGGCTTCATTAATATGGCCGTATGTACCAACACCAACAACACGTCTCTTCCTTGGTTGGCCTAAATTAATTTGCGCTTCGGCTAATTAAAAGTTGCGGCGTCATTAAAGTGGCCGGGTATGCTATATATAATATATGCCTCCAAACTAGAATCTAATTAGGATTTGTAGTCTAATTAAACTCCTAATTAAATTCTCGTTTTACCCAACAATCTAAATCTCATATTATCCTAATTAGATTAGGATTTAACTTCAATTTAGATAAATACAAATCTAAACCAAATTATAACATAACTGAAGGCAGTATATATATAATACAGAAATTCACTGTCATTCCAAGTAAGAAGAGATTTATTGCTATTAATCGTGATTATATGATTCAAATAACAAAACGAACAGAAATAAGTCAAGTAGAAGGGGATTCGAATGAGATACCGCTATACAGTTTTAATTTCTCAACTTTTTCTAAAGTTGAGCAAATGCGGTACAATGACAGCATCCTCACAGGTAACACTTTCTCTAAATGGAATGTGATTTGCTATAATTGATTATTGCATTCTTACTACTATTTGCTTCGTATTCTGTAGATGTTATCGGGAAAATTACATCTATCGGTGATATCACGCATAGATACATTGGACAAACTTTGACTCCAATCAGGAATTTAGATATTGAAGATTCGGAGTAAACAATTTCTAATTTAAAATTATAATAAAATTATATAGTTTAAATTTGATTAAAGATTTGTATGAAATCGAATGTATTATTTTACAGAAAAAATAGTTTGTCTGCTGCTCTATGGGATGAATTCACTATTTCTTTTGATGAGGCACAATTGTTAACCAAGGAACCTGATAAGCCAGTGATAATAATACTTGCCGGCATGGCGGTTAGAACATTTAAAGGTTAATATTCTGATTATATTAGCTATTTGTTTTGCCTGCTATATTAGAAAGGTATACTTACAATCATTCGCAAACATCCTATTCCATTTGAATGCAGAAAAGATACACTTATCAACATGTTCAGCCTCAAAAATATATTTCAACTTACAAATTCCGGAAGTGTTTGAACTACTTAATAGGTTTGACTATTAATCATGCATTTCTCTTCATTTTGTGTTATCTATGATTGTTCTTTTATTGATTACTAACATTTGGCTTACACATTATTACATGCAGCTTACAGGAAAAGGATAATTCAATTCATCGGATTATGTGTGAAGAGGAAAAACCCATTCCTCCTAAAGAAGAAATGCATTTAAACAGGAGAACCATTGCTGAATTACTTAACTCAGCTCTTTCTGATACTGACGTGAGCTTCTCATAACAATATATTATTCTTCTATAATTACGTAGAATTAATGCTATTCGTAGTATAAAATTTGACCTTATCAAAGATTCAAAATTTTAGAACACGAAGTTTACATGTGAGTGCAAAATTACGAATATCGACACATCGTATGGCTGGTGGTATAAAGCGTGCCGCTACTGCAAATCTGCTGTCAAAATATATAGCGATAGTTTTCTGTGCTCGCGTTGTGGTAATGATGATCAATCGCCTATTCCATGGTAAGTTTTCTTATCTCTTTATATACTTGGAATATTTCAAATTACTAGGTGAATATTTGATGGTTTACAATATGATGTTATTTTATTACACATTATGCATATTCCAAATTACCAGATGAAAGTTTAATGGTTTACAATATAATATTATTTTGTTATATTTGGTGAATAAATAGGTATAAATTAAACGTCATTGTTGGTGACGAAAGCGGTACAACCAATTTTACAATATTTGGGAAATTGGCTCAAGATTTGGTTCGCATCCCAGCACATAATCTAGCAATAGCAGCCAATTCAGATAATTTCACTCTTCCCCCTGTAATAAAAGCACTTATTAATCAGGAACATGTTTTCCAAGTAATGGTGAACGCACCGAAATTTACAACAAATATGATATCTTTTAAAGTTTTGAAAATTTTCACATTAAATAAAGATAAAAGTGGGCAAATCAGAAGCAGCAAAACTCTATTGCTCAAATGTGAAGATGAAAGTTGCTCGACTCTCGGTAAGAAAGAGGTGCATACTGAGTTATCCGAAGAAACATCCCCAATCATACGAAGTTCTTCTAGGTTAGATAATTTTATTAATTTCTTTCTTTTATATTTCACATATTATTTATTTAATATATGTTATACTTATTATTTGATTGTCTCGATGCAGCTTTACACAGACATCTGAGAAATCGTCTGAAGTCTCTACTGGAAAAAAACGATATCATAGGTAATATTTCCTGTTGTATGTTTTTCCCATTCTTCATCTTCCTCTTACTATGTAAAACAACAAATATTTAATTACTATACTTGCAGTTCCAAAGATACGAGAAAGTCCTCCGAAGTTCTTCGTGTGACGAGGCACCGTCCTAGGTAATATTCCATATTCTTTTCTTTTTTCTTCTCAATTGAGTACCTTTTTATCACTATATAAAACTTCTAATATTTAATTATTATATGTGTAGTTCCAAAGATGCGGATCAAGACCCTGGAGCCGGTGAATAAAAAAGTAAAAACTATATATAATTTCCCGTTTTATTGTTAGCTCTTAATTAGGAAATACTAATTAGTAGGTATTATATGCCCCCTACTAACACCGAGTTCGTTTGGTGGTAATTACAGAATGGTGTATGATTAGATGCCTACAAGTAAATATTATATTAAATTCCTAAATCACTATGTAAGAAACCAGCAATATGTGATCTCTATACAATCCCAATCATAAACAAAAATGAATTAAAACATGTATACAGATTAATTTGAAATTATAAATTCCAAATTTAGAACAGGTCCTTTGTCGTATGTTCGCCCTCTTTTTTACTTGCCTATGATTTTGTACACAAATCAATGTTTTGCATTTGAGTAGTAGATCCGTATTGTTAAACATGAGCGAAGCATAGTTCAATGATGATACATATATATATATCAATACTTCTGGATAGCCTTAGGCAACCAATTACTCTTTGACTAGAAGAAAAAGAATGGAATGGAGAATGTCGGTAATTTTTTATGGCCTTGGATAATTTTGGGCTGCCTTCGGTAGCCAAGTGTTTGGTAAGTAATGCAGTTCGTACTCTTTCGACCTCCAAATTTTAAATATTTAAATTTATATTAAAATTAGAAATTCCCAATCATAAACAAAAATGAATTAAAGCATGTATACAGATTAATTTGAAATTATAAATTCCAAATTTAAAACATGTCCTTTATCGTATGTTCGTCCTCTTTTTTACTTGCCTATGATTTTGTATACAAATCAATGTTTTGCATTTGAGTAGTAGATCCGTATTGTTAAACATGAGAGAATGTTGTAGTAACTTATAGAAACCAAAATCATGGTTGTTGTTCAATCTGCCTAGGAATAAAGTTATGTTGAAGCTCACATGATTAATTTACGCTCTCTTTCATTTAGTTTTTTTACTCCCTTGGTACTTTGTCATTTGTTCCTTGCTTTCATCTCCAAATTGAACTACAGTTTTTTTTAATCATTTGAGCAAAAAATTAGGATGGTCACTTGATAGGGTTAAGGTTGTTCGCCTATTTATATTGGTTCACAGTTCTTCATTACGTGCAGTTTTTTTTTGGGGTCCTTTGTCATATGTTTGCTGCTTTCATCTCCAAATTGAACTACATTTTTCTTCACCATTTGAACAAGAGATGAGCTGGTCACTTAATACTACAAATGTGGCTTCTAATATGCTAAACCTTAGTTCCTTCTTTAAATTCCTGTCCTCAAGAGGTTGTTGTTTGCCTTTCTTCTTACTTGCTTATTTATTCTGTTCCACGGCATTACCTCCATTTTCTTCCCGTGTCTTTATATTCCATTTCTTGGTTACTTTAAGTTCTCTTTCATTTATTTTTTTTGCTCTCTTTTTTGAGACGATGATGATGCAAAAAAACTCCAGCAATTTTTTGGACGGCCTTCGGCAGCCAATTACTATATGGGCAATGTTGGCAACTTTTGACTACTTTACGCCTATTTTACTATACGAGCAACGATGCCGGCCTGTGACTGCGTTCTGTTCTCATAGAAAAATGTGTGTTCCCCTCTTCGAGCCTCACTTTGGATTGCCTATAGTTGTTATTTCGGCTGCCTTGGGCAACCAATTGCTGGTTGCACAATAATGATACATGGGAAAAAAAGAAAAAAGCCTTCCAAATTTTTGCCCTTTCTTTGGATTGAGCGAAGAAACTATCTGAGCCTCACATTTTTTACCCCGTTTTTTACTTTCCTTTTTTTTTCTTTTTTCCTAATATTTTTTTTGCTATTTTACACTTTTCTTTTGTAGTTCACCAAGAGCATTCATGTTCTCTTAAATTGTGCCTTTCAACATTGAGCTTGAACTTTATACCTGTCTTTGCATGCATACTCTTGGTGAACTTCATGATTTCAATTAGCTAAAGTTTTCCAAGGGCTTTTCAGCTCCTTATTTACACTCTTCTTTTGTAGTTTTAGAGTGTCTGTATATGCGTATTATATAAATTCTATTGCTCTCCGTGCCTATTCACTTCTTACTTACTTATTAAAGACACGAAAAGCAACCACAATCTCTCTCTCATGAAGGGAATTCTCCAAAGTTAGTGGAAGTAATGAACCAAAGTTTCTAATATTTTTATGCGTCATCATTGCCTCAGCGGGGGCAAAACCATGTGCCCAGAGAAGGCACGCAAGGGCCAAGTCAGCGAAAATGAGAACAACATACGTGAGAAGCCAACACGTCCACAGTCCAATACCCGAGAAGCGGACGCGTGGCCACAGTAGAACTGAGAATTCATCCTCTTTGTCCATTATTGATTGTCTCATTTGGTTTCAAACTGTAGCATTTCTCTTTTTCTCTTCATCACTTCCACTGACTTTGGGGAATTCCCTTCATTAGAGAGACATTGTGGTTGTCCCTTTTGTACGATACGGCATTACCTCCATTTTCTTTCCGTGTCTTTATATTCCATTTCTTGATTACTTTAAGCTCTCTTCCATTTATTTTTTTTACTCTCTTTTTTGAGGCGATGATGATACAAAAAAACTTCAGCAATTTTGGGTGGCCTTCCACAACCAATTACTACATGGGCAATGATGCCTACGGGCAATGATGCCGGCTTGTGACTATGTTCCCCTCTCATAGAAAAAAATGTGTGTTCCGTAAGGTACGATCTATATTTCAGGCAGTCTTCTCCTTAGCAGCCCCCCATCTCCTTTCTCCACATAAATTTGCTATAAATGGTGGAAGATCTGTGCCCATGGATCTCAAGGTTGGTGCTCCATTCATCTAAAAAAAACTATGCGGGATTTGTGGGTAAAATCTGTGAGCAGATTTGTGCCAAAATTTATATTCCATACATCTAAAAAAAACTGTGCGGGATTTTCCTGCAAAAAGTTGTGAGGAGATCTGCGGCCGGAATTTGTGCTTCCTTCATCTAAAAAAAATATGTGCGGGATGGGATGTCTCTTCTAAAATCTATAAGCAGATTTGTGGGCAAAATTTGTGCTCTGTTCATCTAAAAAAAAATTGTGCGGAATTTCTCTTTCCTTCGATTGATCCCTGGTGTGCTGTACTGTGCTGTTTGTTCCTGGGCAGTCTCTCTGATTGGTAAGTTAATGTTACTTTTCTCAGTTAATGTTACTTACATATACCCTTTTTGGTTTCCTTTTTTCCTGAATAGATTCTCTTATATACTCCCGTTTTAGTAAACATATCCTCTTACATACTAATTGGTAAGTTAATATTATTTTTCTCATTAATGTTGATTTTTGTTCTTCTCTGGTTTCTCAAAACTGATTCGTAGACAAGCATTTTTTAGCTCCCTGTTTTAGTGAGGAGGTTAGGCATGAATTAAAATTTTCACAGATTATTTACCTATTTCAAATTAAGGTTGTACATATATAACTCTTAGAGGAAGCTGCACCAAAACAGGGTAGGTATGGTAAAAAAAAATTAAGGTATATGAGGTGATGATGATTCGATGCTACTCATTTGAACAACAGTTATTTATGGCGTTCAGTTATTCGAGATGACGCAAGCCTGAATCTCTCTACTTTCCTTCGAATATTGTGTCATATCATAAGAGTTTTATGGTAAGGCAACTTAGACGGCATAAGGTAACTATTGCAACCATTTCACTCTTGATAGAATCTTGGATCGAAAAGTAGAGGATTTTGTGGATAGATATTGATGTGATTAACCAAAGGTATATCTCAGAGCATATCTGAGCCTCTATTACTTACTCTTTACTGTTATGTGCTGTTTGCTCTCTACTTTGGTCCTCAGAACATATCTGAGCCTCTATTACTTACTCTTTACTGTTATGTGCTGTTTGCTCTCTACTTTGGTCGGCAAGAGAATGTTGCCTGTCGAAAATCAGCGCAACATTGCTTAATACTTTACTTAAAATCAGTGGTATTTACTTTTCTTCTTTACTTTTCTTTTTCCTTTCTTTTGGTATCCCTATTTTGCTATACAAATTTTAGATTCTTTTGATTTTATTTGCTATGATGCCCTTCCCCTCTAATGCAGTCATTTTTTGCTAATTTGAAGCCAAGTAGGCTTTGGATGGCCTTCTTTGTAGGCAACCAACTTTTCTTGCTTATGCTGCCCTGTATATTTTTGGGCCTGCGTGTGGGTTTCGGTTCGCTTGGTACTATTAAGCAAAAGGTTCTGCAGAAGATCTAATAATGTATGACTATTAGGGATGTCTGAGCAAAATATATTTAGATTGAATTCTGGTTTCTCTTTTCTTCACTATACTGTAATTTTAAGTTCAATTAGTGTTTATTTGGTGACATGGATGTTGCTGGCCATTTATCACCCTTGCTCTTTCTACTTTGGATTAGTGTTCAATTAGTATTTATGAGGGAAAACTTACAGGTCTATGACACATTTGTGAGATTACAATTTTTTTCCATTCTCTTTTTTTAAAATTTTGACAGATTGATGCCTGCAATGGATTTTATTGCGATGTTTTTAAGCCAAATAATTATAAAAAGCCAGTTTTGTGGACCGAGGATTGGAATGGATGGTATGCTAATACTTTTTACATATTTTCCACAATTTATTTATGGGAGAATTTCAAACTATTATGTCACGCCCCGAGTTTCAAAACAGCGATAGAAATTGTTTTTTTTTTTTTTTTAAATCATCAGAGTACAAATTGAAACCCGTGACGTAGACAGATCGCCACATGCACAGGGAACCCTCTGTCCACTGGGATAAAGTCTCCCCTGTACATGCTCGGCTAGACAAATACAATACTGAATCAGAGGCGACGTAAACAACAACTGAATGTAACTAGTACATGTCCAACATACAACACATAATCCACATCTCCAAAATATAATACAGACTAAGCACTGAATATGAAATATTGGAAATCTGTAGTCGATAACAGGGTCGACTCTACCGTGACAGCTCACTGGATCGTCCCAATCTCTCAACACCCGACTGACCTGAAAAATAGTCACCCAGGGGGTGTGAGATACACTCTACATGTATCCCAGTGGGCACGACGGGCCGAGAAATAGCAAGCCGTACCTACTGGATATTGTAATAAGCGGATAGCAAAATAAGCTATAATCACAAGGCTGAATAACTGTATGCTATACTGAACTAAGCATGCTGTGTAATAATCAAAAGAGAAAGCAGTGTATCATGATCATGTGCTAAGCAATAAAGCTAGTATCACATATAAAGCTGAGTAAGCTATAACTGATAAATCTGAAAAGTAGGAAATAATCATGCTATAACTGATAAATCTGACAAGCAGGAAATGATCATGCTATAAACAAAACTATAAACTGGAAGTGCTGAATAATAATAAGTACCCAATCCATGCCACTGTTGGTCGCTGGGTCCTCAGGCTATTGCCACTGTTGGACACTAGGACCTCAGGCTAAGCTGCCATAGAACAGGACCTCAGGCAATTGCCACTGTTGGTCTCTCAACATGTTATCAATACCTCGCCAGGCTCACGGGTCTATGTGACGACCACTTTACCGGTAAAGAACGCATTGTGGGGGATCAGACCCACTGCGATCGTGAATGAAAAGCTAGTGCTATGGCAATCATAATGCTGATGCTCAACTCGCGGTCTAACGACCGAATCATCGGCTACAAGCCGGGAAAATCCCACTCAGGATGCTGAAAGCTGTAATATCAACTGATGCATTATAACTGAAACTATGTAACAGAAGCTATATAATAGAAACTGTATACTGAAACTGAACTCCTATTCTAACAGGAATGCTGAATAAACTGAACTGATGACCAATCAGGCATGACATATGTCCAGATATATATCAATCAATGCTGAAAATAATAAGCATAACGAAAGGCTCATCTGTGGGATCAAGGATATCAACAAAACAAGGGTCCGTCCTACCACGGTACCCGTAGGGCCGAAATGATAAAGCCCGGACCGAAGATAAACCCACCTCAACACAAGCGATCCTGAAATCCGCTGGGAGGCTCACTGGCTAGCGGCTGACTGCTGGTACCTGAATAGTAGATACAAGTCAATAATAGACTCTCTCTCATACCCATCCCACTAACTCACTGTGTGCACAAGCTATACGGAAAACTTCGCTGAAGTCCCGGGATTTTGCCGGAATTTTCCGGAAATCCGATTCCCGCTCAACGAAAGCCATTAGATCTCCAATGAAGGGTTTAGAGATCGTGGGCGTACAGCCCAAAACAGCCCATGAGGCTACAATTGCAATTAGACCCCTAGGGTTTCCCAAAATTGCATAAAAAACCCTCCAAAGACTCATGTTTTTGCAATTACTTCACAACCGCACATCTCCAAACTGAACCGAGGGTACCTGTAGGTGGCCCTCGACATACTGAACGCCGTGCTCACCATTTGGGTGCAGCGCGGAACCCGAGGGCAACTTCGGGTCAACATATACTTTGCAATTAGGCTCAAGTTGCCAATTTTCATACTTACACTTGACCAAACCCAAACTTAGGTTGAGCATCATGCTCAGTGGGTTGAATAAACTCAGAGGCTCACCTTAGTGCAGCCCCATAGCTGCTGGAACAGTATAAGAAGCAACAAGTGTCTATTAGGGCTTGGCATACTAGAATCACCAATCCCTTCAGTCCAAATTTGGTCTGAGGTGAGCATCAAGCTCAGGGGATGGTAAGAACACAGAAGCTTGCCCTAACAAAGCTGTAAAGCTGCTGGGACAGTGCAGGTAGCAACCAAGCTCTCAACTTGGGCTTGACATTTGAGAACTTTCACTTCACCCAACCATTTTTGGTTTTAAGGTGAGCACCAAGCTCAGGGAATCAAATGGAGTTATCTGGTGCCTTTCTGGATGCACAACAGAGGCCAAAACAAGATTCGGATTCTTTGAGGCATTTCAACAAACACCTGGTGGGCATCTTTGTTAATACACAAGCTTCAAGTTCCCAAGCTGCATCTTTGCATGGCTGGAATCTGGAGGCTTCCAACATGGATAGAATTGTTCTACATGGCAGCAGAAACATTTCTATCCAGTTTGGCCATCATGCTCACTCGGGTTGCCGAGAAATAAGAATAAGAAAATGAGGAAGATGAAGCTTCAAATACAAAAATGGTATTTTGCTATTTCTGGGTTCTGGGCCTCAAGCAATAGCACCAACAGGTGCATCTCATCCCCGCAAACCCATCTGGACCCGTGCCCGGCGACAGGACACGGCGGCGACGGCGGTGGAGCAAGCTCGGGCCAAGCTTGAGCTTCATCAATGGCAACATTGTAACTAAAGGCTTTGAGGTGCAAAGGACAGTACCAACAGCTTCCTAAGATCACATAGAGATGGTCTGGGCAAGCCATGACCGTCGGCGGCCTGTGCACGGCCGGCTGCCATTGTTGGGCTCGAGCTCGGGCCAACAATGGAAGATCCCTCCTCGGTCTGCATGGTTGCCATGCAAAGGCATGTGTGGACTCTAAATGGTCCCATAAAGTTTCTCGACCACTTGGCCGGAGGTGGGGAGCGACGCCGGCGCCGGAGCAAAAGACTCGGCCATGATGCAATAACCCGAAAACTAGGGTTTGGGTTTTTGACGTGCACACTTGACCAAACTCCACCAATTTTGGTGGAGATGATCCTTGGGACCTACAGTCCAAGCCCATGATTTTAGTTTTGCGTTTGAGCCACCGATAGCAACAACTGACCGCGGCGGAGCAACTAGGTTTCCCGGCGAGAAGCTTTCTCCCGCCGGCAACCGGGACCATCCCGAGGTCTAGGACTTGACAGGGAGCATCTAATGACTCTTAAGAGTCGACTTCCAATGCCTTATGGCCTAGATACCAAGGGAAAAGAAGACTCACCTTTGCCGGAGTTGGAGAAGAAGGGATGACGCCGGTTTGCACCACCCCGCGTCGCGCGGCCACGGCAGTGAGCAGTACCACCTGGGCTCGGCTTCTGGAGGTAGCAGACGTCCTCTGGATGCTCTAGAAGCAAACCCAAGCACCTTGGTGATGCCTCACTCCACTACACCCGAGATCAATTGATTCTTGCTTGGTTCGGGTTTCCCCGGCGGCCGGAGCTCTGGAAGGTGACGGCGCTCCTCAGCGCTGATCTCCAGTGAAGGAACAATGAAACCAAGTGACTTCTGTAGCCACGTGATGATCTTCCTCCACCCACACCATTAATGCAAGCAAATGGTGTTTCCCACCTTCTCCAAGCAACACCCAATGAAGAGAGCGGTTCCGGGGCATGGAGTTCGTGGCAGAGGGGAGTGGGGGTCGTGGACAAGCAGTTGCAACTGCCCCCAAACCCACAACACTAGTGCATAGTGTTATTAGTGAATTTTCCACTTCCTTTGCATTTTGGTCCTTCTACTCTTCATCATACTCACTAAGATCCTCACTGTAGGTGATAAATACCGAGAAGTCCCTCTCCCATAAGTTTGGTGCAATATGACCCATAAAATATTAAGCTTTTTCGCAAAATACTTCAAATTTAAATTTTTCGGGTACTACATATTAACTATTTGAGGGAACAGGCAACCCTTCATAGAGCAAATCAAAAGAATGTAGGGAAGAGAGGGGGAAGGAGGAGAGAGAAGAAGCTACCAAACCATCATTATGATTATTGCAGGAAATAGGAGATAGCCAATGGGCGCACAGGAGGCACCGACGGGCTCCGTCGAAGAAGAGGACCTCCACAGTATGAGCGCGGGTGTCTGCTATGGTGAGCCCCTATTTTAGTATTGGATGCAGGTGATGTCGATTGTATTTACACATTACTTTGATTAGTACCAGATTTGTTTAAATTCAGTTTTGTTCTGTCCATGTTTAGAACTTCATACATTGTTGGACTTCTGATAATGATGTAAGTTAGTTGTAAGATGCAGTTGAATATTTGCAATCGAATTCCGTTTTAATTCTTCTGCAGTTGAATATTTGCAATCGAATTCCGTTTTAATTCTTCTTTCCAAATTTGGATGTCTGCTATGGTGAGTTCTCCCTTTAATATTCTGTGCGACTAATGTGAATTGCATTTTGTTCAACTGTCTGAACTTCTCTTTGAAAGGATAAACCTTTTAGGAGATAATAGTTGGAATCTCTAATTGAATATTCCAATATTTCATCCAAAGATGCTTAGGAGGAAACTGTTTGACAATTTCGATTACTTTAAACTAAATATATAGAAACATTGCTTTCCTTGCAGGAATTACAACCCCGGAGATGGGCGCAGGAATAAGCCCATAAGCAAAGATGAAGCAATGGCAGAGCTTATTCAAATGGTAAGAGAAAACATCATTAGCATGCACATAAAAGTTGGTCAACAATGTTTCTTTGAAGACAAACCAGGAAAAATAGAAATTTTTATTTTGTATTACCTCGCATTCAACTGCCTCAATTCTTAAAAGGTAACATCAACAAAGCCGGACAATTTTACTCCTCGCACGGTAGAGAAGAATGGAGACTACATTCGGGTTGAATATGAGAGTCCTATAATGGGGGTAATTATTTCCCCTTAACTCTCTATTTGAGTTTATGCTCTTACAAGCTCTTGAATTATATCCGTTTCTTTCTTTTAGTTTGTTGACATAATGGGGATAATTTTTTCCCCCTCACTCTCTATTCGAATTTATGCTCTAACAAGCTCTTTAATTATTTCAATTCCTTTCTTTTAGTTTGTTGATGATGTCGAGTTCCGGTTCCCTCCTGGTAAGAATTCAATCGTCGAGTATCGATCGGCTTCTCGCTTGGGAAACTTTGACTTCAATGTCAACAAAAAGAGAATAAAGGTATGTACCACGATCCTATTTCCTTGAATTATTTACAATTTAACATTATCAGTTTGTTCGTATCTATTAAGGCCTATTTCAATGGTATTGGGACATCAAGGCATTAGTTTGAATAATTCTGGTTGTTTGTCATTTTAGACATTGAGGATGGAGCTGGAGAAAAAGGGTTGGGCATCTGAGGGCAACTTTTGAAGTAACTTCTATTTGTAAGTAAAATCAAGCATTCATATGCCAAGTGTCTGTTTTATGAGATTCACTTTTGGCATAAATAAACAACTCTCTCTCTCTCTGCTGTGGTAACAAAGATCCTCATTTACCTCATTTTAGTGATGCAGATGCAGGAAACTTCTGCTGGTGCGAAGTGAAAGGGAAAGGAGGATGGCATTGATTTACTGTCATTCTAAATCCCCGCATGAAGGAGAAAATGCGAGAAAGAAAAGAAAAGAAAACAATTCCATACTAGTGATGCACGAGTCATTATTTCAAAGATTCCAAGAAAGGAAAGAAGGATAGTATTAGCCGGCAAGAAAATGGAGAAAATGCACCGTCGATTAGGTGCTAAGATTTTTTTTCTTTTTCGAAAGAAATGATTTCAAACATCAGGAACCTACATAAGTGATATATTTGTAGTATTTTCAAAAATTTAAATTTAGAAATAAAATTTAAATTTTAAATTTTAAATTAAAACTTATAATGTAAAATTTTAAAATGTTAAATTTCAAATTTCAAATTTTATTTAAAATTTTAACTTCATATTTAAAATTTTGAAATTTGAGATTTTAAATTTTATATTTGAATTTTAAAGGTTGTTCAATATAGTTTAAAAATTGGAAATTTTAAAAATGTAATTAAGTAGGCCAAAGAAAAAAGCGCAACGCATATACCAAATATAAAAAAATACATAATAAGTTTTCATGTGCTGACTATTTTTTTTTTGTATGATTTAAGTTAGCCTGTGCTCTACTAATACAGTGTAAATATGAAATATTACAATGAATTTTAGTTGATGTTTAGATAATATTTTGATTATAGATTTTTGTGTTGTATTATTTTTTTATATTACTAAAAAAAATTTTAAAAAGTATCCGCAGCGAAGCGCGGGCACTTCACTAGTTTGAATAAAATTTATAAAAATAATTTAAACGGTAAAACTTGTGTTGAAAATGTACTAATTAATCGAATATGCTTAAATGATATTTGATTACTTTGTATATGATTAAAATTTAATTGCTAACGCTCGTTTTGTTGTTTGGTTCATAATAACTCCACTTTTAAACAAAACTCAAACTCTCCAAAATATTATAATTGACTCGAGTAGAAGACAATTACAAAAAATTAAAAAGTAAAAGAAATAATAAAATATTAACAATAGAAAACTTTAATTATTAAGATATTCACTATCTATCAAACAAATATCATAATTTAAAAAAAGCAGTTCCATTTTAGAAGAGTCTATTCTAACTTGAGCTTCAACTTTTGTGAAACATACAAGTTTTTATGGTTTTCAACAAACTATACCAACTATAGCTCGACGGATTAAACAACGATCAATACTTCTAATATCTTTTTTCTATTCATTAAAGTTAAATTTATCCAACTCTTTAACCCTTCCATATTATCTTCAATCTTCCGCACCTTTTTCACTATCTACCCTCTCCTTCTTACAGTTTTGTTCTACAAAATTTTGTTATTTTGGTCTTGCAAAAATAAAAGTCTCAATCCTACGGCAAAAAAGAATTCTCATCATCCTTTTTTCTTTTGCTAATGGATGGGGAAAGTCAAAAAAAAAAGGAATATTTGTGCACATTAATATTCTTTGATTTGTTTGTGCCCCTTCTAACTTGAGTGGTCTCCAATTGACTCATGAAAAGAACACAATAATTCTATTTTTTTTATTTTTTTATTTTTTGAAAAAGATAACATGCTATTTGTTTTATTCATTACGCATGTGAACTTAGCAACAAGGGTGAGACGGTAGGGTCACTAGTGAAAAAAACACTACAACACAATAAGGTTATAGCGACACATTGTTGGAACATTTTTATGCAAGTGTCCCATTTATAAATCAAGGCCCAAATTTAAATCCAATCCAAAAAAAAAAAATTATTATTCCTACTCAACCCACCACACACACCAACCACAATCTTTGACCCAAAGCCCAAACTCTGGTGCCCTCTCATGATCTGAAACAGGGAGCTCATTTCCTCTTCCCCCCTCTCTCTCTCTCTCTCTCTCTCTCTCTATCTCTCTCTCTCTCTCTCTATAGCTCTCTCTCCCCACTCCTCCCCCTCTACCCCTCTCACACTACAACAAAATAGGTTTTTCGTGACAATTTAATAGCGGCAATTATAAAATGGCTGTTATTAAATAATATATAATTATACTTTAGCGGCAATTATTTTAATTTTATTTTTTTTACAGACTAATAACTTTATGTTAAATATGTCCGCATTTGGCAATCTTTTGAAAAGCAATTTTGAGCAAAAAAAAAAAAAAAAAAAAATTGGCTCAATAGAGTATTTAAAAAGTGATTTTGATTTTTAAAATCAAATTTTAAAAATCTCAAATTAAAAATTTTAAAAATTTTAAATATTAAATTTTAAGATAAAATTTAAATTTTAAAAATTTAAATGTTAAAAATTAAAGTTATATATTTAAATTTTAAATTATAATTTAAATTTTAAATCTCAAATTTTCAATCCTAATCCCAATCCAAACCCAACCCTCCTCTGGTGAAACCCGTTTTCCGAGCTCGAGCTCAAGGGAACGCCCCTTTTCCGCGCTAACTCGAGCTCCAGCTCTCCGAGCTCTCCCCCTTATCTCCCTCCTCTCCCTCTCCGAGCTCGATTCCCCGCACCTCCCCCTCCTCCTTCTCCTCCTCCAACGACGATCTAGGGTTAGTGTTCCGCGCTCCGGCTCCGCTGCCGCGGCCGCTCCCTTGCGCTGCTCGTCGTCGTCGGTGCCCAACCCCGACGAGCAGGGCCCGCCGCAGGAGGCTGTGCTCAAGGCCATTTCGGGTGAGATCTCGATCATATTTATTTTTTTCCCGATTTTGCGTATTTTTTTCTTTATTAATGATTACTCTTTGTTGATTACGGATCAAAAATTCACACTACATGCCTTGGAAATGTTCTGTGTTTAATTCTAAGCTAGGGTTTTGGGAGGGATATGCTGTGCATGGAGTTGAGGAATTTTAGGGTTACTTTTAGGTTTATGCAGTGATGAATTAGTTGGTGAAGTATGAAAACCCTAGAAAAGATCTGAGAATTGTTCTTGAGGTTCTAAGTGGATTGGCTATTTGTGAATATTACTAGTAGTTGAGCATTCTTAAATGGTTGAAAAATATAATTATATCGAGAGAATGAATTGCGGAGTGTGATAATTGAAGGTGCTTCTGGGGAATATGGAATCGATTATGCCGCCAAAATTAGCAAAATTTAACTCCTATGAATGCTATTAGGATGGGCATTATGTTCGCGTGGTGAATAACACGCATGCCGTTCATCAAATGCTTTGACGATATAAGGCGCAGAATTTTTGCCAGTATTTATTTGATATGCAGAAGTGGTAGGGAGCTATGATGTTTATCAAGAATGATGATTGATGAATACTATGAAGGTAGATCAATAGTAAAGAGACTTCCTTATGTTTTTGAAGCTCTGTGATGCTTTTTTACTGTATAGGTTAATTTAGCTTTCCCATATTTATATATGCAAGGCGTGATTTGGATATGATCTCATATTAAGATGTAGTTTTTTGGCCATTTGACTCTCCGAAAGCAAAGTATTTAGGAAGGTCTAATCATTGTTAGGATTTAAAGTACTGAGAATTAGTATAAATTTTTGGTTTTTAGAACAATAATCATTTTGCCTCTTTTGTTTTTTTCCCCTTGACTTTGAGGATTATGTTGTGACCGCATTAGCAACATTTTTGTTAGGGGATTATTTTGTACCTTTCTAACTAATACCAGAGAAGTAGATGCCTGAGAAGGAAGAAGAAAAAGCGAGCCTAAATATTTTTTTCAGCTATGAGTCATGGTAGATGCCACTGGGTTTTGGAAACTAATTCAATTGTTGCTGTTATTGTTTGCCGATTTGGATCAAATGCCTGCAATAACATTCAGTTTAATGTGAAGATATCTACTTTGCTTGGATATTATATTAATGCTAGTATAGTTTGTGCTTTGATTAGATTGTGCAGTAAGTTATTTTATAGTTTGTGCCACGGCACTTAATTCCTTGGGGTAAAGCTTGAAAAGGCTCAACAATACTGAGTGCTGCAATTCAAAAAGTATGAAGCATATAGTTGATCTCCACTTTCTGCAGCAAGAAACAGCCATAGCTTAGATGAAGAGGGAGTAGTGTTCTTGGTAGGAGGTTTGAGAAGTTGAGCGGAAGAGAATATATAATTACATAGTTTATGAAACTTGCCCTTTGTTTTTCAATTCCTTAGTATATTGCATTTGCTGGGCTAATGCCAGAAATTATTACTGCAATTAAACTTATGTTGATGCAGTATGTGCATCATAGCTTATGGCTGAGATCATTCCTGTTTGCTTTTTTTCTTTTTTCTTTTTTTTCTTAATATATTAGTGATTTAGATTGGTGTACTTAGAGTCTCAACAAACTTGTGTATCTGTTCAATAAATTTTCTTAGTTTGTGGGTCTGGTGCTTTTCTGAATATAGAAGGCCAACTACCATTCATTTGTATCAAACAAATTCTTCTTTTCCTGGTGGATCATTAGATTACTTGCTATTAATCTCATCTGCAGGTTTTGCCAACTTTTGCTGCTCTGTTTCCTTTCAAAACTTTTAATGGGCTAGGACTTGAAGGCGCCCCTGGCCTACAGTAAGTACATCCAATATTGTTAGCTTTCAACGGTTCTTGCACTTGTGTTTTATTATATTACTTTTGAAACTTCGGTTAGACTAAGCACAAGAAGAAAAAGAATAGTGATGGTTATAGTAGGGATTAAGGTGCCAAAACTACCCTGTTTGTAAACTCAACGATGCATATAAGGGAAAACTAATTAGTGAAGATCATATGACTAGTGATGTAATTTGATATATCCAGGATCCTAAATTAATGGTTTAAATTAACATGAAAACATATATGTGATTGGAAGTGTGGTTTGGGCCAAGTTAGGGCACGGTAGAAATGAACATGCTTAAACTAGGGAGTGAAGCTGTAGTGTTGAGGAAAAAAAAGAGCCAACGCAAAAATAAATACTGTAATTGCTAGCAATGTGCTACCGATAAAAAGTGGTAGTTCCTTCTTTTTTTTTTGACTGTGGGGCTTCCAATTATCTGTAGACACATGCACAAAACCCTTTTACTTAAGAATAGTGTAGCCATATAGTCCTCCCATAAGCTAGCATAGCATCAGTTGTAAAATTTCTACGGTGGTTTTATCTTAACTTCTGATTTCCGCATATTGATGAAATTAATTAGAAACTTAAACAACTGACTTGTTGCAACACCTTCTTCAGAAGTTTATATTTCAGTGGTGAACTTATAGTTATAGCTGGTTGAATTCACTACTTTTCAAGAAAATGGAGAATTTCTCAAAAAAAATTGAGAGAGAATGAAGTAAATGCAGATACAATAGATAGTAGATGATGATTTTCCTTGCATAGTTTTAATTGTTGCTTGCCATTCTAATTCAGTGGATTGAAAGGAAGCTATTGTAAAATTACATAATATTGAGTATTTAAAATATTGAAGCTATATAATATGTTAGTGAGATGATTGTTTTTTCTGTATACATTTGTAAAAATGTTCAAACAAACATATATATGTACATATATGTGGAAAATTGAGACCTTATTGAGAGAACTTTCTTTAATTTTATTCAATCAATGTGATGCGAAAACTAATAGTTGCAATTGAAAAACTTTTTTGTCAGGTAATTAGTTCCAAAGAGAAGATAAAAAGTCACAATCTCAAGGAAATTTTTTTGCCATATATAAATAAATATAAGATAGTTCCAAAAGGAGTGCACCAATAAATTTTTAATTCTAGTATAATCATATTTTTTTTTACTTAAAACTTTCAAGTTTTAAAAGCCGGATCAACAAGATTTGTTTTAATTGTGCATATATTATAAGTTGATAACATTCCTTCAACTTTTCTAGTTAGATCCCAACATTGCCTGCACAGAAGAATCAAAACTTAAATGGAATCCAATGTTTTCATGTGGTATCAGCAAATTTGATTGAATGTATGCACATAGAATGAGTTTCTTTAACGCTCTATTTGATTCTGTAAGAGCCTGCCTTTTCATTGGGTTTTTCAAATTTTCAATCGTTCCACCAATAGATCATTATTTAGTAGGACTTAATGTAATTCTTTTTCATTCAAACTTATCTTGTTGCATGAAACGCCTAAAATTTCAGGTATCTAGATCAAATGATGAACCTGTAAAGGAGAAGTCTTCAGAGGTGAATTTGTTTTTTCTTTTTCTTGCTAGTCTTGGTCCTAAATCATGTGAATCTATGCATGTTTCAATAGTTTTGCACCTTTTCTTCCTCTACTTTGTGCACTGAAGCTTTACTTGATACAACTTAAGCGCCTACCCTCCATGGAAGAGCAGAGCGTGGGCTTAAAAATTTATTAAAAGTGACCCCTATATGATGCTACATACATAGAATTATATGTGAAATGAATTAGAAATGTTTAGAGCTCTAGGTAGTCTGCAATCAAAGTTTATATTTTCCACATCTAGTTCTTTGTCTTTGAAGCTCCAACAAGTGGTTGCCATTTCTCTAGGTAGTCTGCAATCCTGGAATTTTAGGTGGGCACGTGATAATCACGTCTCCTTTCAAATTGTAATTATATCAAAATTCCTTCATTTCTAGCTCTGACATTTTGCAGTTCATAAATTGTGCAATTAGCCACACTTTTTAGTTGCACTATAGCAACTAGTCCTTATTGGAAAGCTAAAAATATAATCATAGGGGCGCAAAATGCTACACTTTGAACCATAGGGTGACAAAATTGCAAATGGGGTAATACCATAAGCTCTTTTTTAGATGCAAATCGAGTATTTATACTTCTCATTCCGACACCTGCAGGCCAAGATACAAATAGAACATCGCGGTAAGTCGAAACTCCCCCAAAAACACAACTCTGCGCACAAACAGTCCGGAAAAAGTCAAAATATCACCTTTGAGATGAGCTCCAAAAATTCCAATAAAAATTCGATCGCGTTCCTCTCGAAGCGTAGATGCCGATCGAGTCCTCAAACGTCCCGTTCCAATGCTCGTAGGCCGAGAAACCCCAACAATACTCCACCGCTGTCCCAAACATCGCAACAGTACAAGGGGTCAAAAGGTACCTCGGGAACACCACCAAAAACTTGAAACGGAGCAATGTGATCGTCACAGAAATCAAAGGCGTACCTCTTGTGAACACGCTGCCAAAAAAATCGGCTCAAAACTCCATCGGGGTAGCCCAGGGGAGCTCGCGGACTGAAGTGCGACGGAAGAAGCTCGGTATCGAAGGCACGTCGAAGCTCACAATGTCGAGGAGAACGCTGAAGATACGACTTCCAAAAATTCCCGGGATCACAAATATCGAAGAAGACTCGCAGACGACGCTCCCTGGCGAAGATGGGCTCAGAAGCTCGGAGGAAAAGCCCAAAAATGAAGCCCACATGGGATTTTAAAGTCCACAAAAGGAGGGATCCGAATTCGGGCGTCGGATTCGGGCGCCCGAATTCGGCCTCGGCCCGCTACTGTGCGCGCCCGAAACGCCCACAGCTCGCCACGTGGCCCTCTCCGCACCCCGCGCGCCCAGCACACGCGAGCCCGCCAATCGCGCCGCGACGCGTGGCAGCGCGGTCCACGGCGGGAAGCGTGGGCGGCGGTTCACGCCGTGTCAGCCGGGTCACAGCGCCCGCCAATGGGCGGGCGAAACGTGGCCCGAGGCGGTCCACCGTTCGCCGCGCCCGGCGCGGAACGCGCGCTGTCGCGCGTGCGTTGACCGACCTATCCCCGCGCGCCATGTGTCCACCTCGCTACGTCCGCTGATCCCGGTGCACACCCAAGTCCCATGGACCAGCCTGCCCGCGGCCGCACCCGCGCCTGCACGCGCTCGCGCCGCCGCGCTCCGCCGGTTGCCCGCCGGCCGGAACAGTAACCAAGTGCCTCGAAATTCGTGTTTTGGCATCCGGGCTCTGAAAAATACAAGTAAATAGTCCACTTTCATCGTTTTCGCGCGCTGAGTCCAAATTCGATGTTCGTTTTGCCCAATTCCACTTCTAAAATTTGTCGAAGGCATCCAGATAAGTAATCTTAATCCAAATTTCGCGCTGGGTCCAATCCTGAGGTTCGATTTGCGCACAAGCACCTCCATCTTCCCGAATAAGCCTCCAGAAGTCGCTAATCACACTATAAAAGCTCTGCAGAAATCTGGGTCATCACAATATCTATGCATCAAAATACATAGCAGGCATCACCTATCAACATACTAAATGGCACCGTGTCATAATACTATAAAAAATAGTAGAAACACTGAATTATATCACATGTTTGTGAAATGGGTATATTAGGAAGTACCTTTCATAGCCAATTCCATCGCTCTTTCATATTTTGCTGATATTTTCTTGAGTGTTTTGAGTTCAAATTCTGCTCCCTAAAAATTGAGGATCATGGTAATCAACTAGATTGCCTACAGCCTGTCTAATTTAAAAGAAAGGGAAAAAAACTCTAAAGTTATATTTAACGATTGTAGCAAAAGAAAAGCTCATGCTGATAGACTCTGACTTATCATGTGCCCCAACTCCACACTTTTACTAAATCCTATTCCATGTTCCTAAAATAAGATATATCCTAAAATAAATCCTAATATTTCGTAGAGTAGCATTTTAAAGCTCATATAGAAACAGTAAGCATGCAAAATCTAACTTACCAACAGTGAACATTCAATAAATATAAACTCTAAGATGTATAGCCAGCCAAATTACAACAATCAAATATCACCAAAAACCTATCCCTGTTTTATGCCAACAAGATACTAAATAACCATGTCTACGCACATGATATGACTAGACTGAGAGACCCTCTTCAAAGCAAATGAAAACTTACAAGGTCCATATTCAGATAACTCTCGATCTGAGAATTTGCAAACAATCTGTTGAACAACAAGAGATATGTCAGTTGTGCAAGTATAATATCATACGCACTTTACTATGTAAACTTGAGAGCTGATGCATAACATCAAGCAAAAACTGACATTAGTGAGATACCTGTCAAATGCAATTTGTGCACGCTTGTTCTGTGATTTGGCTAAATCCTCAATCCTTTTAGTCACAGAGCAACCAAGTATATCAACAAAGCCAAACAGAAACATATTTTTCTCTAGCATCCGTTTGACAACAGCAGGCACAACACCGATACCATTTTCTTTCACATCAATGACCAGTTCTTTGAGCCTCTTCAATTCTCCTGTTACAACAAAAATAAAAAGATGCAAAACAAGAAGAAATACGAGAACTCCCTGTATCTGTTTAAAGAAAGGTTTTATGTAACATTTGACGTAAAGGAAGAAGCCCTCGTATCTGAAGAACGAACTAAAATATAAATGTATTAATAAGGGAAAAGAAAAAATTTAACACTAATGGATCAAGGAAAATGGCATGTTGAAGTAATACTGAGAGACAAATAAATCTTGAAACAAGGCTTGTACGGTTGAGTCCCATAAAGACAATAGAGGCAATAGAGCCCACCCAATCTCCGCGATAAAGCACCGAAAATAGCCATATAACCTAAATAAAGAAAAACAATTACAATTAGCTTCAGCAAAGAAGAGACTGTACTAGCATCAGAAACTACGCATTCTCCAACTATTGTTAACATATTGAAGTGCCGATGTTCATCTTTAACCTACAACTTACCGATCGAATGGGCGTAGAGGGATTGCATGAAAAAGGCCGAATTGGAAGTAGGTTTAGCTTCATAAATATAGGAAAAAATTTTAGCCAGCCATACTCTCTTCATATCCGCCAATTTAGTGCACTTTTCGTGGCAATTATTGTAATAGAACCATTAAACACCCCTCACTAAAATTAAATAGGTCAGATCTCAAGAGAATTGTAAAGTAATGGAAACAGCGTGCTACCTCACAGAATTCATCAAGCAGCTCATCAATATCCAGCTTGAAAGGCGTAAGATCCATATGATCACCAGAAAGGTTACTCGCTATAGTTTCATGCAGTTATCTTCAGCATTACAAAAATAGATGTTAGGTGCAAGATCCATAACATCACCACACACATAAGTTACTTGCTATAGAATATTCTCATCTAAATAAAAAAAATAAAATAAAAAATCAAATTTGTCCTTTAGCGTTAGACGATCATCTAAAACTGATTTTTTCTCAACAAATGATTTATTATACTCTTCAAGAAAATATCATTTAAAACACTTTTGTGCTATATCTCATACACATCCATAAAATGCTTACTTTTCCGGTGCGAGAAATTAGCGATTAACTAATGGTAGTCAATTTGTATGGATAGATGAGCAAAGCTCTAGAGGGATACATATAAGAATTATCAACCATAAATTTACGCTCTCTCTCCCTCCTCTCTCTAACTGCTTAATTGTTGTATTATGATTTAAGGGCGCGTAATTAGCATGTAACCTACACTTGCTCTACCAAAAGCACAAAAGGGGATAGTAATCAAATTGTTAGAGCGTAATTCGCGTGATAGCAACGGTACCTCTCTTTGCGCGAGTAAATTTAGGGCACGGGATGCCGCGAGGTCCACCGCCACCGATCTAGGGTAAAGGTTTGGAGGAGAGACGAGGAGAAAGAGAGAGAGTAAGGGCTTTTCGGAGGTGGAGGGTGTGAGAATTGAGATATCGAGGGTTTAGGGTTTGGTGGAGAGAGAGAGAGAGAGAGAGAGAGAGAGAGAGAGAGGAGGGAAGAGACCATCCGAAGACAGAGACGACGAAGGAGAAAGAGCGGGCTCTGCGTGGGCTTTTAACAAGCCCATAGCGGGCTACGTCGACTGTTTGGGCCGGGTCTACGAATGTTGGGCCCGATTTTATTTTCGATCGATCCGGTATAAAATTAATTAGGATTTATATTGGGCCGGTTAAATATTGCGGCCCAATTCGGTGTAGATATTTATTAATTTTTTTCTATTATTATCATAATTATTCAATTTATAATTTCCTTTTTGTAGCATGTATGCTAGGAAAAAATTCACTCGACCCATTTTGGTTTCAGTAAAAAAAATAAAAAATTATAAGACAAGTAACAGCACTCTAATATTATTAATAACAGCATAATTATATAATAATCTCAGAACTAAAAGAAGCCTTTATTATGCAGAAATGAAAGGATAAACACCGTATTAAAATCACAACCAACAACAAAAGTAACTATTAGGTGTTTTTAATATAGGTTTAGTAAGAGAGTTCATATAACCTATAAATAGCAAGGTTGGCTAAGGTCAAAAATCTGTTCTAATTAATGCATTCACCCACCTATAATTATAATCACAAAAACTTTTTTAAATTCTAATCCAATGTCAATTTCTTTTCCTCATCTTTTTCTATACACTGTCGTATCTGCCACCACCGAAGGGGCTGTCGTCGTTGTCGCAGTCGACCGAGAAGAAGTCTTTGGGCCCGTCTCCACAACCATCAGTGAGAGACCTCTGGCAAGTGCGGCGAGTGCGGCGCACGAGGGCTCGGGGTGTGCAGCAGTAGAGATTTGATCACATGCCAATATGAGAAGATGTGGACGATACAAAACAGTTGGAGTGAGATTAGTATTGGTGGAGGATGACGATCTTGGAGGCAGCGATGACGGTATCGTCAATCAAGGCGATAGTGGGGTGAGGAGGATGCTTAAAAATTTTCTGATATGAGTACTCGTGTTACATAATCATTTGAATTTTATTTGTTTACTTTCAAAATTTATAATTATTTCCTTCTATTTTTTATATTTTATTTATTTATTTAATTTATAAATTTTTATTATAATTTCTATTCGCCAAATTGCAGGGGTTCCAACACTAGTGTGTATATACATATATACGCTGCAACTGTTGTGTGTCTTTCTATCAAAACGAGTTGGGGACCAAATAAAATATGATCTTATCCCGTGAAGCAGTCTTAGTCTATCCAACCATCCATCAATGCGTAGCAACGCATAATTAAGTTGTAGAAAGTATGAACACCAGAGTGGTAATGAACTCCCAAACCGCGAACTTCGACTTCGCACAAAGTACGGCGACAGTAGGCTGTCGAAGGCTGGCCGCGAACTTCGACTTCGCACAAAGTACGGCGACAGTAGGCTGTCGAAGGCTGGCTGGAGTCGCAAGTTCGATTAATGTCCCAATTTGGTAGAGCTCCACAAACAGCCAGTTTATCGGACCAGCTGCGTTTCTACTCCGGCATAACAGATACGCCCTTAGATGAACCAGAACAAAAGAGAAAAGAATCAGACCTCACCGATTGATTCTCGACACAAGTAGGTGCGGAGCTCTATGAATGCGTCAAGCATCTTACAAGCTATATGATAAGTTAATAGCACATTTCGCAGAACTGAAAATGTGATAGCTAATCTAAAAGACGGAAAAAATCAATAAATTGCTAAATGCTTCATTCCTCTAGGAGCAGTTCTATCTCATTAAATGCATCGGCCGGTAATATTTCGTTGCGACGGCTTATTCCTGTCTGTTTGTAGAAATCATCCTTCTGGGCCTCCCATTCTTCGACAATATTCTCCACTGCGTCGCGAGCTGTTTTCTTGTTTTCATTAGTATGTAGAACATCCTCAGCCTCCACTGCCGAGCTAGCCCCTATCGACAGAAAAGGTGAAAATGATTATGCAAAAAACAACTATAATGACAGAGCATAGACAACAGGATTTCTACGGGAAAATTTCAAGAAATTATATGGCTACTAAAACACAAAAAGGAATGATTAAAAATGCAAAAACAATACAGCGGACCATAACGAGAAGAAAAGTATATAATGCATGGGTGTCATATTAGATATTATCAGCAACTATGGTTGATTCTTTGACTCAGTTGCTACTTTCCGATCAGCATGCCACTACTTCAATGATAATAGATCAACCTAGTGGAAGTGGCTGAGGCAGCAAAGTCATATTCCATTTATCCATTATTACAAAAAGAGAAGTCCGTAACAACAATACTAAACAGCTAAAAGCTATCCTGCATCAGCACAAGCAAAATGTGTATAAGCAACATTGTAACACAAATCAACCGTAAACACCATAATACACACCAAAATACAAGGGAAAAAAACCCTCTAGATGTCTTACAAGCGCGGAGAATTTATTATTCTGGAGCAAATACAGGTACAAGTTCAGCTACATTGTAAGTTACCCTATGCCCACGTTAGGCCAAGCCTCAGAGATTTAAAAGAATCCTTTAAGCAGCATTAATTATTTGGTTAATACAAAGGTGCACAAAATAGGCGTTCATTAGTTGTCTTCTATGAATGGTGTGACATTTATGCATCAAGATACCTAGCAGGCATCACCTATCAACATACTAGATGGCACCGTGTCATAATACTAAAAAAAACAGTAGAAACAACAGAAATATATCACATGTTTGTGAAATGGGTATATTAGGAAGTACCTTTCATAGCCAATTCCTTCGCTCTTTCATATTCTGCCGATATTTTCTTGAGTGTTTTGAGTTCAAATTCCACTCCCTAAAAATTGAGAATCAGGGTAATCAACTAGACTGCCTACAGCCTGTCTAATTTAAAAGAAAGGGAAAAAAACTCTGAAGTTATATTTAACGATTGTAGCAAAAGAAAAGCTCATGCCGATAGACTCTGACTTATCATGTGCCCCAACTCCACACTTTTACTAAATCCTATTCCATGTTCCTAAAATAAGATATATCCTAAAATAAATCAAAATATTTCGTAGAGTAGCATTTTAAAGCTCATATAGAAACAGTAAGCATGCAAAATCTAACTTACCAACAGTGAACATTCAATAAATATAAACTCTAAGATGTATAGCCAGCCAAATTACAACAATCAAATATCACCAAAAACCTATCCCTGTTTTATGCCAACAAGATACTAAATAACCATGTCTACGCACATGATATGACTAGACTGAGAGACCCTCTTCAAAGCAAATGAAAACTTACAAGGTCCATATTCAGATAACTCTCGATCTGAGAATTTGCAAACAATCTGTTGAACAACAAGAGATAAGTCAGTTGTGCAAGTATAATATCATACGCACTTTACTATGTAAACTTGAGAGCTGATGCATAACATCAAGCAAAAATTGACATTAGTGAGATACCTGTCAAATGCAATTTGTGCATGCTTGTTCTGTAATTTGGCTATATCCTCAATCCTTTTAGTCACAGAGCAACCAAGTATATCAACAAAGCCAAACAGAAACATATTTTTCTCTAGCATCCTTTTGACAACAGCAGGCACAACACCGATACCATTTTCTTTCGCATCAATGACCAGTTCTTTGAGCCTCTTCAATTCCCCTGTTACAACAAAAATAAAAAGATGCAAAACAAGAAGAAATACGAGAACTCCCTGTATCCGTTTAACGAAAGGTTTTATGTAACATTTGACCTAAAGGAAGAAGCCCTCATATATGAAGAACGAACTAAAATATAAATATATTAATAAGGGAAAAGAAAAAATTTAACAGTAATGGATCAAGGAAAATGGCATGTTGAAGTAATACCCAGAGACAAATAAATCTTGAAACAAGGCTTGTACGGTTGAGTCTCATAAAGATAGTAGAGGCAATAGAGCCCACCCAATCTCCGCGATAAAGCACGGAAAGAAGCCATATAACCTAAATAAAGAAAAACAATTGCAATTAGCTTCAGCAAAGAAGAGACTGTACTAGCATCGGAAACTACACATTCTCCAACTATTGTTAACATATTGAAGTGCTGATGCACATCTTTAACCCACAACTTACCGATCGAATGGGCATAGAGAGATTGCATGAAAAAGGCCGAATTGGAAGTAGGTTTAGCTTCATAAATATAGGAAAATTTTTTAGCCAGCCATACTCTCTTCATATCGGCCAATTTAGTGCATTTTTCCTGGCAATTATTGCAACAGAACCATTAAACACCCAGCACTAAAATTAAATAGGTCAGATCCCAAGAGAATTGTAAAGTAAAGAAAACGGCCTGCTACCTCACAGAATTCATCAAGCAGCTCATCAATATCCAGCTTGAAAGGCGTAAGATCCATATGATCACCAGAAAGGTTACTTGCTATAGTTTCATGCAGTTATCTTCAGCATTAAAAAAATAGATGTTAGGTGCAAGATCCATAACATCACCACACACATAAGTTACTTGCTATAGAATATTCTCATCTAAACAAAAAAAAAAAATCAAATTTGTCCTTTAGCGTTAGACGATCATCTAAAACTGATTTTTTCTCAACAAATGATTTATTCTACTCTTCAAGAAAACATCATTAAAAACACTTTTGTGCTATATCTCATACACATCCACAAAATGCTTACTTTTCCAGGGCGAGAAATTAGCGATTAACTAATGGTAGTCAATTTGTAGGGATAGATGAGCAAAGCTCTAGAGGGATACATATAAGAATTATCAACCATAAATTTACGCTTTCTTTCCCTCGCTTTCTCTAACTGCTTAACTATTGTATTATGATTTAAGGGCGCGTAATTAGCACGTAACCTACACTTGCTCTACCAAAAGCACAAAAGGGGACAGTAATCAAATTGTTAGAGCGTAATTCGCGTGATAGCAATAATACCTCTCTTTGCGCGAGTGAATTTAGGGCACGGGACGCCGCGAGCTCCACCGCCACCGATCTAGGGTAAGGGTTTGGAGGAGAGACGAGGAGAAAGAGAGAGAGTACGGGCTTTCCGGAGATGGAGGGTGTGAGAATTGAGATATCAAGGGTTTAGGGTTTGGTGGAGCCTTTTAAATTGTACCTTTTATGCCCCTTTTTCTCTGATATCCCTGAGTAAAGGTTATCTATCTTCTGACCGCTGCAGTTCTGAGATTTCAGCATTGAATAGTAAGATTAAACTTTATTTGTTAATTGTAGTCTTATGATTGCTGATTTCTAGCTATTGTGGCTAGGTATTCTTCATGAAAGGCAAATAGTAGTAGCAGGGTTGGCATATTATAAGCTAGGGGTCTTGATATAATTCTAGAGGTCTTATGTGATGCTTGAGTTTTGACTTGCATCCTCACAATTGTGAGTCTTAAGAGTAGCCACTTTATGCAAAAATGCTGAGGGATAGGAATATCAGTAAATTCACCCTCTCAAGACTACAATTCAGTGGAACATGAAGTGGGTAATGGCCTTCAAGGAACTATTGTTAATTTGTAAGGGCTGCTCAACATCTGATATTGTAAGAAATATGTGAGTCATGTTGATAGGAGGGTGCTCTTCTGATTAATTAGTGATGCTTTGGTTTGCAATAATGCTTCTTTGCCATGTTCTGCAATAGAATGTTGTTTCGGCGTTGGGGACTTCAAAAAAAAAAAAAGAGCTTATGGTATTACCCCATTTGCAATTTTGTCACCCTATGGTTCAAAGTGTAGCATTTTGCGCCCCTATGATTATATTTTTAGCTTTCCAATAAGGACTAGTTGCTATAGTGCAACTAAAAAGTGTGGCTAATTGCACAATTTATGAACTGCAAAATGTCAGAGCTAGAAATGAAGGAATTTTGATATAATTACAATTTGAAAGGAGACGTGATTATCACGTGCCCACCTTTTATGGTATTTTGAAGATAGTTCCTTATGGAATTACCATAAGGGGCCATAGTGTTGCATTTTGAACTGTTGGATAGTAAATTGTCAATGTGCTATGCCACGAGGGTTTTTTTTTAATGAACAAGCTTGCCTTTCGAAATATGTCTGTAAACATAAAATTAATCCATCTTGTTAAAGCCATGAGGGCCCATGGTCATATGTTGGAATCGTTTGTTCTCTTGTGCAATATGAATTTATCTGATATTAGAGAAGGAATTTTCGAGGACAAAAATAGAGTGTGAAGCTTTGAAGCCATCTTCTTGTTAATGAAACAAACCTACTACACTTTTCTGGTCATATTAATGGTTGGTTTGATTGGACTGAAGAGCTAAAGGAGAAGATGTAGCGAAGAAGAGATCACACATGAAGAAAAGGCATGATCTGATACTTTTTATATGGATTTTCGCTAGGATGGGACAAAACTGCAAGGGAAGGGTATACCACTCACGTACACAATGGAGATCCTCTTAGATTTTATGTTTATGTACGAGGACTTTTGCACTTTATTGCTCCACCCTATTAAAATTGCATAGTAGTCCTTTATCTGTTTTGTTTTTTTGGTTTAATTGGTTTTTCAGTTCATAAAATGAGCTAATTTTAAATTTCTAAATTTGAAACTGAATTGAACCTGTTTTCCAATTCAACTCAGTCAATTAACTTGAATAGGCTTGGTTCGGTTATTTTTCCTATTTTTACTGTATAGTGCTCACCCCTAGGGGTAGACATCTTAATAACTCAAGAATACCATTTCAACATGATATAAAAGTACACTCAACAAGGATAAATTTAGTCATAATTGAGAAAAAGGAAGACAGTACAATTGCTAGGCTAAAAATGATAAAAGAAATTCGGAGCAATCTTCAAATTTGTGTTTTTCACCACAACTTGATCTAATCATGCAATGGGACCCACTACTTGCTCTAAAAAATTAACAAATTTATAAGATTTACATGCTTTAAGTTCAAAAGGCTATTTTATAACCTTTTCATCTAAAAATACTCAAAATGAACCCAAAAATTTCTAAAACAAGATGTTTTCTCGATATCATTTGCCATGATCCTATCCCACATGGTGGTACAACGCATGGCATAGGTTACAACAGGCGGCATAACGATCCAGCTTACTAACACTAATAACTCGTTGCGCTTAAACAACCGGCCCAAAATGTTTAAGCCCAATTATTAGTATTAGTGTTCCTTGGTCTTTACATTTCTATTCTCAATTCCTTAGCCATCTAATGTGGGACTATTGGGACGTCACAGACTCTCTCTCGTTTGACGTTCTCGTTAGATCTCATTCCCTAGTCCAAGATCACCATACAATATTGAGACCTATCACATACTTTTGGCTGGCAAACCGGCTCAGGTACCAGATATAACGACACAGCCTAGAAGCAGTAATAACTCGTTGGGCCCAAACCATCGGTTTAAAATGCTTAAGTCCAGTTATTAGTATTAGAGTTCCTTGGCCTTTATATTTTCATTCACAATTCCTTGCCAATCCGATATGAGACTATTGGGGTGTCACAGATGGCATGGGCAATCCGTACATGGAATACACATACGATGTGGACAAAGTTTGATACATTGCTATTCCTACACTTGTTATAAGGTTTACATGTTATTTGAACTAGAATTTGATAGGGGCTTGTTTGGCTCCGCGTAAAAATGTGAAAAATAGTTTTTTATGGAAAAAAGTTTTTAGTAGGAAAAAAGTTTACATTATCTGATGTTTCATTTGTTGTAAAAGAAAAACATATTTCATACCACACTTGTTTGGTTTGTAGGGAGGAAAAAAACTTTTTTTTTTCTTTGATTATTTTATTATATTAAAAAAATTTAATTTTTCTTACTTAACTATATATTAATTATATGTTTTATACTATGCATTGTGCATATATGATTGTACAACAATAATATTAATATTACATTATATTATGTAGATATTTAATAATTTACATCATATATATATATATATATATATATATATATATATATATATATATATATATATATATATATATATATATATATATATATATATACTATCAGTAGTAAACGAGCTCCGTTGCCACCTATTTGTTTTCAATGATGGAGCTTCCAAATCGACGATCGGCACCGTTGAACATAATCTAGATCACTAGAAGTATCTAGAAATTAAATTTCAAATCTTTTCGACATCATTGACCTAATGATCAAAGGGGTGTAAAACTTGTAATTTTAATGGTAGATATGAGCCTTTTGCTCATTTAACGATGTAAAGAAATCTAAATTAAGTGAATTTTAGGTAGAAATTTTTTTAAACTATTTAAAAAAAGATCTATTCTCTTGATCTTGATTACAAGACTCCTATCGTCACTCTTTGAAGGATATTTATTTTTAGCCGTTCATTTTTGTGTCCACTTGATGAACAAGAAAAGAATATCAAAAAACATGAAATTTAATTTTCAGATATTTAAATGGTCTAAATCATATTTAACGGTGTCGATCGTCGTTTTGGAAGCTCCATCATCGAAAACAAATTGGTGGCATCAAAGGTCGTTTGCTACCGATAGTATTCCGGCATATATATATATATATATTCGCATACCCTTTAGTCGGCTGAGATATGTTTCCTCCTTTTGTATTGAGTTAGTTTCCCTTGTAACCGCAGCCAGGACTTAGTTTCCTTTTTTCATGGAGGGAGGGTGTGTGTATGAGGTTGTATCTCCATTGGGAGATGTTCTAAGCCATCTGGCCTAATGCTAATGTCGGTAAGTTAGTTTGGAGAGAGAGGCTAAGGGGTTAGGGTTGTATCCGCATTTGCCGTAGTGCTGTCACTCATTAAAGCAAAAGCAAGAACCCTAGATGCCAAGATCCACAGGCACTCCTAAGGCTTGGTGAGCTAGGTTTAGTGACTGGGGCAGACTTCTCTTCTATGCAATAGCACCTGTCCCCTTCTTGTACTATTAGATAGCCTCCTTGAAAGCAAGGAAGGGCATGAATCAAAATAGGCTCGGGAGCTAAGAGAGATTGGCAAGGTTATATATATATATATTTATATATATATATATATATATATATATATATATATATATATATATATATATATATATATATATAAGTGCCGTAACACGGGGTCGTGCTGAAAACTTACAGGCACGGTGCATACCGGGCCGTGCCAATTAGTGCCGGTCACAAAAAAAATACATATGTGCCGACACATAATGGCATGAAATATTTATTTTCTTTAGCAACAAAAATTTCTAATTGTTTATTATGTATTTTTATCAAATATTTTGAACTTTATTGAGAAAATTACTTAGTAATTTAAAGAAAAAAAGATTTTGAGCTGTGTCATCGGCACGGGGGTTGTATCGTGCCGGTATCTTGTTAGCATGATACGGCACAGTGGATACGACCCGTGCTGATTAATACTTAAATTCTTGATTTATATATAAAGTCCGGCTATAGTGCTTGTAAAAGTATCAATCACTTGATGTTTGTAAGTTTTTCACCGTTAGATCTATCCCTTTAATCAATTCCACCATTTAGATCATGCTATTCTACCAACCACTCACTTAACCCTAGGGGTCCACTATCATCCTAACCACCCATCCTTTCATCCAAGAGCCGAAAACCTACAAGCACCAATGACTTTGTGCTTTTAAAAGTATAGGAGCTCAATTATATATATATATATATAGTCCGGCTATATATAGCATGATCTAAGGAATGAAATTAATCAAAGGGGTAGATCTAACGGTAGAAAACTTACAAGCACCAATTGCTTGGTGCTTGTACAAGCATAGTAGCCGGACTACATATATATATATATATATATATATATATATATATATATATGTATATATGTATATATATATATATATATATATATATATATATATACATATATATATATATATATATATATATATATATATATATATATACTAGTGTAGGAACCCGCGCGATGCGACGGATAGAAATTATGATAAAAACTTATAAATTAAATAAATTTAGCCGGATCACTTAGCACTGCAAAACATCCATAAATTGCATATATCAGTTTTCCTATCCCACTTTTCACACCCTTTCTAATACTCATCTTAAGCTAATTCTTGAGGAAATCTGTAATATAAATATTGTTTTACCAAATAAAACCTGACTTTGCATGATAGAATACTTGACGGAGCTAAATGATCGAGTTTATTTGTACGTATAATATTGTGAGAAATAGACTAGACAAGCATCATTTTTTGAGAGGCAATTTTGCATCCAGGCATGCATTGAAACCCCACAAAATTAAACTGGAAAAGAAAGGAAGAAGTGTATGACACCTAAAAAGGAAGTTGGGCTTTAATGACAATCAGTCCTTGAAGTAGGATCCTGATTTTAATTACATTCTCAAACATTCAAATTTAAAAATTTAGTCTTTCGACTTAAAAACTAAGTCTATCTGCTAATACACCGTCCAGGAAAGAAAAGCATGTTAGAATCATTTGATGCCAGGATAAACTTAAAAAATTGCATGACGGCAAACATTAATGATAATGGCAACATTACTGAACTCACAGAAAGACTTGATTGTTACGCATGACAAACTCCAGTGACCAAATAGTTAGCATTAGAACTTTAAAGACGAAAATGAAATTGAGGTCAAACATCAATACTAATATTTAGTTTTAACCCTATGCAATTAAAATGAACTATTACCCTTGTAAGCTTCATTGATCTCCTGAAATTTTGCAGTCACAGCGTTGTTGCCCTTATGCTTGTCGGGATGCCACTTCTACAGCGTATAAAAAATTCAACTGATTATTCCCCATTAAATATTCATAGAATATAGAATAACAGCATGAAATATAACACGAATCGAGTAACAACTCACCAATGCCAGTCGTAGATAACTCAATCTTATAGTATCATCCGTCGCATCGTAATCGACCTCCAGAACTTTATAGTAGTCCTATAAATGGGATGCAGCTTAATATATAACATGACAGAAATAAATAGTAGTATAATGGCTAAAGTTGATACAAAATCTGCTGCCGATGGTTATATTTATGACAGTTAACATTGAATAACAGAAGAACTCGAGTTTCATCTGTTTTCAATTAACCCCATAAAATATTAATGAACTTTGGGATCCAGTTAGTAAATATAATTTCTCAAAGACAGGACTTGAGCATTAAAATTCTCCTAATATGACAATGCAGACAAAAGGTGCTCAATGATCTTTCTTGAATAGGAATTGAACAGTTACAGCTTACAAGTGATGAAAGATTTGATGGCTCATTAGTTAACAAATTATTAATGTTTGAAGGCAAAACAAGACTCATTTAACCAATTCTGTAGAACAATAAGTTCGGAGAAATATCATTTAATGCCGTGTTGTTATTGTTCTTGCTGTTTCAGTAATCTAGGAATCATAAGATTTTAGTAACATAGGAATCAAAACTATCAACAAAACTAAGGAACTACCCATCAGCTAGAAGTAAGAACGATGAGACATCAAGATAAATTTGCAGAGCACTTTGATCAAGCAGTCAAGCTAGAGTCAGCGAATTATGCAATCTAAAAATTAGAGTCTCCAAAGATTTGCACAGAATATCTACTTTTAGTACACCTAGCTTATTGCATTCTTGTTTCTAAAAATTTGTTGCATCAGTGTATCGTAATCGTGTATTAACCAAAACTTTCATCTGCCATATAGTTGAAGTTAATTCCATCATAAAGATAGGATTGCATCACAAGATCAACGCAAATTGGATGCATTATTACTGGCTCAAGCTTAAGGAAAATTACTGGATCAAGAATCTAGCCCTAAAAGGCCAGCTTAGTTCACCAACACCTAGCCTTTCCAGCATTGAAATTTCAACTAACAGCTATACTGTTTCATTCAATTAGCTACTGAGTAGCTAATTGCATCAAAAGATCAAACAAGGATATTAGAAACCATAAACTACAACTAGTCGAAACAACCCTAGCCAAACAACACTTATCCACGGCTAAGATCCGATCAGATGCTAAAATTACTTATTCGATCGTGAGCAACCAAAAGAACCCTCGCATTGCGTCCGAGAACATAAAAAATCAGACAAATTACTAGAACAATGGGAATCAGTTGCGATATTCGTCCAAATTGAGACGAGAAATTTGGGATTCGAATAGGGTTAGTAAATCGGATCAGATGCTCTGTACCTTCTGAGGTTCCTCCCCGCACTCCATACGATTCAATGCACCGCGCGGCGTATGAAGGCGCGCTCACATCCTTCATCACGAGGAGACGAGCGATCGCGAAGAGGTATCGGATCGCGTGAGAGAGGGGGATAGAGAGAGTGTGAGAGAGAGGAGGAGACGACGACAACAAAAAAGGGGGAAAAAATTAGGGTTCCGACGAAGACGGAGGGGGAGTCGCATGAGAATGAGGCCCCAATTGGATATGATTACTATAAAAAGAATGACCGCGCGGATGACGATGATGACGCGGCCGCGACGACCACCTCTGGTATGGGTTTGGTCGACGGTGGCCAATATTTTGAACCGACACGTACGGTACAATGGTCCGACCAACTAACTACACCCGCAACATATCAAATAATAAATGTATTTAAATTTTATATATTTAAATTTTTGAATTTCTATCATCACTAAAGTAATCGTACCGCCTATTTGAATATAAAATATTATTATTTTAAAATTTTATTTTATAAAAAATTTATTAGAAAAAAAAATATACTATTCTTTTTATAAAATCTAAACATTTTTTTTTTATTTTGAGACATTTTTGAAAAATTAATTACACATCCCCTTAGCATTTGACTGGAGGCTGTAGTGCAAAATGGAGAGTATGGTTGTAATATTTCTAACTTAAATGTGTAGTGAATAGGGATAGAATTAGTTTTTGCTATTCTAAAAAAAAAAAAGAAAATTTATTGTGGAGAGACGAAGAGAGCGGTAAAAGTTCAAACTCAATGGATACGAAAATGACCTTGATAGATGGTGTGGGGGAGATACTCTGAAATCTCTTTTTTCTGAGATGTTCACCGAGGTGGCGCGGAAAAGTATTATTAGTTGGTGATTGCTTCGAGAGCGGTGGATGAAGATGACGAAAAATTACGAGGAGGTCCACACCAAGGGTTTGAGGGGAACTAGAGGCGTTTGACAACTAAATGAGCTATTGGCCGGTATCACACTAGGAGAGGGGGTCGACGAAGTGATCTGGTGGTGGCACGAAAAAGGACTTTTTACAGTTAAATCGATTTATTCGACTTTTAGCGATGGGGTGTTAGAGACTTATATGCACCGACACTATAGAGTCTCCGAATGCCGTTGAGAGTGCAGATTCTCATTTGTCTGGTACTCAAAAGATATCTGCTTACGATAGATAATATGGTCAAGCGAGGTTGGGTGGAAAAATTCGCTTTGTGTGCTTTGCGGTTGCGAAGAAGAGACGATAGATCATCTTTTTGTGAGATGTGTGCTTGTGCAGTTTGTATTGGAGATGAGCACTGGGGCCATGTGGATTGAGGAAGATGACGAATATGTGAGGGGCGTATGGAAGAACTGGACAACTACGGCGGGAGATGTTGATCGATTTAAGCTGTTAACCTTCCTGTCGGCATCCTAGTCGGTGATCTGGGCGATCAAAAACAACGTGATCTTTCACCACGTCAATACTGATCCTCTTTGTACTGTAAGTTGAGTAAATAGAGATGTGTTGATGTGGGAGGAGTTGTTGTGAGAGAGGTTTTTTCACTACAACAAAAACGGTATATAGCGACACTTTTAAGTGACGGTATATGTCAAAAAAAATGCTACTGGCTAACTTACCAACACTTTTAAAAAGTGTTGCTATATGTGGGGTCGCTAGGTATATAGCGCCAGTTTTTAAGAGTGTCGGTATAATCTAAAATGAGTGCTGCTAAATTACCGACACTTGTTTAAGATTTTAGCAGCACATAAAAATAATATGAGTGCTGCTAAATTACCGACATTTGTTTAAGCTTTTAGCAGCACATAAAAATGCTACAAAATTATAATCTAGCAACACTTTTTTTTTTATTTCAGTGACACTTAATAAATGTCCCATTTTTAAAAAAATTATTCTATTTTTTCTTGATACGTAATATTTTTTAAAATATAATACCACTCTATGATAACTTATTATCATTAAGCATACTTAGCATATCTTTAATTTGATTTGTCTTGATTTTAATTAACAAAAGAAAATATAAAAGAAATTTTATAGTTATGCTAATTAATTAATACCAAAATGTCTCAAAATAGTATATGCATATCTTTAAATGAGTATTTAGTCACTAAATCACAGTACCAACAAATGCAAGTTTTTTAATCTAGGAGAAAGACAAATGAGAACAAAAAATAAAAATATCATATCAGATCTAGTCTTAATGAGCTCCGCAATTAAGATGTTGAACCTGCAAATTCAATAATACTCAAGTTAATAATAGATTAGTCAAATAATCTTTTAACATAAAAATTAATTAAGATAAGTTTAATGTTTACCAGATGGGCAATGAGATTGTGGATGAATATTATGAGCGCTAGATGCGTCTGAAATCTAAAATAATATATTTTCTAGTATTAGATTATCATTTCATCCTAAAAAAGGCATTACTTGACAATGAGCAAGACATTATTAAAGTGAAAGATTATCAAACTTAAAATACAATTTGATACATGCATCTCTATTTGGTATATAAATTTAAGCAAGAAAAAGAGAACTTACAACTTTCTTAGAGCGTTTATTCCTTTTAAGCTTTGAATTATCCTGTGCGCTTGAGAGCTGTAGAAAAAAAAAAAAAATCAATCTAGTTTGTCATACATCTTTAAAGCTTAAAAGGAATAACTAGTGATGATAGAAATTCAAAAATTTAAATATATAAAATTTAAATACATTTATTATTTGATATGTTGCGGGTGTAGTTAGTTGGTCGGACCATTGTACCGTACGTGTCGGTTCAAAATATTGGCCACCGTCGACCAAACCCATACCAGAGGTGGTCGTCGCGGCCGCGTCATCATCGTCATCCGCGCGGTCATTCTTTTTATAGTAATCATATCCAATTGGGGCCTCCTTCTCATGCGACTCCCCCTCCGTCTTCGTCGGAACCCTAATTTTTTCCCCCTTTTTTGTTGTCGTCGTCTCCTCCTCTCTCTCACACTCTCTCTATCCCCCTCTCTCACGCGATCCGATACCTCTTCGCGATCGCTCGTCTCCTCGTGATGAAGGATGTGAGCGCGCCTTCATACGCCGCGCGGTGCATTGAATCGTATGGAGTGCGGGGAGGAACCTCAGAAGGTACAGAGCATCTGATCCGATTTACTAACCCTATTCGAATCCCCAATTTCTCGTCTCAATTTGGACGAATATCGCAACTGATTCCCATTGCTCTAGTAATTTGTCTGATTTTTTATGTTCTCGGACGCAATGCGAGGGTTCTTTTGGTTGCTCACGATCGAATAAGTAATTTTAGCATCTGATCGGATCTTAGCCGTGGATAAGTGTTGTTTGGCTAGGGTTGTTTCGACTAGTTGTAGTTTATGGTTTCTAATATCCTTGTTTGATCTTTTGATGCAATTAGCTACTCAGTAGCTAATTGAATGAAACAGTATAGCTGTTAGTTGAAATTTCAATGCTGGGAAGGCTAGGTGTTGGTGAACTAAGCTGGCCTTTTAGGGCTAGATTCTTGATCCAGTAATTTTCCTTAAGCTTGAGCCAGTAATAATGCATCCAATTTGCGTTGATCTTGTGATGCAATCCTATCTTTATGATGGAATTAACTTCAACTATATGGCAGATGAAAGTTTTGGTTAATACACGATTACGATACACTGATGCAACAAATTTTTAGAAACAAGAATGCAATAAGCTAGGTGTACTAAAATTAGATATTCTGTGCAAATCTTTGGAGACTCTAATTTTTAGATTGCATAATTCGCTGACTCTAGCTTGACTGCTTGATCAAAGTGCTCTGCAAATTTATCTTGATGTCTCATCGTTCTTACTTCTAGCTGATGGGTAGTTCCTTAGTTTTGTTGATAGTTTTGATTCCTATGTTACTAAAATCTTATGATTCCTAGATTACTGAAACAGCAAGAACAATAACAACACGGCATTAAATGATATTTCTCCGAACTTATTGTTCTACAGAATTGGTTAAATGAGTCTTGTTTTGCCTTCAAACATTAATAATTTGTTAACTAATGAGCCATCAAATCTTTCATCACTTGTAAGCTGTAACTGTTCAATTCCTATTCAAGAAAGATCATTGAGCACCTTTTGTCTGCATTGTCATATTAGGAGAATTTTAATGCTCAAGTCCTGTCTTTGAGAAATTATATTTACTAACTGGATCCCAAAGTTCATTAATATTTTATGGGGTTAATTGAAAACAGATGAAACTCGAGTTCTTCTGTTATTCAATGTTAACTGTCATAAATATAACCATCGGCAGCAGATTTTGTATCAACTTTAGCCATTATACTACTATTTATTTCTGTCATGTTATATATTAAGCTGCATCCCATTTATAGGACTACTATAAAGTTCTGGAGGTCGATTACGATGCGACGGATGATACTATAAGATTGAGTTATCTACGACTGGCATTGGTGAGTTGTTACTCGATTCGTGTTATATTTCATGCTGTTATTCTATATTCTATGAATATTTAATGGGGAATAATCAGTTGAATTTTTTATACGCTGTAGAAGTGGCATCCCGACAAGCATAAGGGCAACAACGCTGTGACTGCAAAATTTCAGGAGATCAATGAAGCTTACAAGGGTAATAGTTCATTTTAATTGCATAGGGTTAAAACTAAATATTAGTATTGATGTTTGACCTCAATTTCATTTTCGTCTTTAAAGTTCTAATGCTAACTATTTGGTCACTGGAGTTTGTCATGCGTAACAATCAAGTCTTTCTGTGAGTTCAGTAATGTTGCCATTATCATTAATGTTTGCCGTCATGCAATTTTTTAAGTTTATCCTGGCATCAAATGATTCTAACATGCTTTTCTTTCCTGGACGGTGTATTAGCAGATAGACTTAGTTTTTAAGTCGAAAGACTAAATTTTTAAATTTGAATGTTTGAGAATGTAATTAAAATCAGGATCCTACTTCAAGGACTGATTGTCATTAAAGCCCAACTTCCTTTTTAGGTGTCATACACTTCTTCCTTTCTTTTCCAGTTTAATTTTGTGGGGTTTCAATGCATGCCTGGATGCAAAATTGCCTCTCAAAAAATGATGCTTGTCTAGTCTATTTCTCACAATATTATACGTACAAATAAACTCGATCATTTAGCTCCGTCAAGTATTCTATCATGCAAAGTCAGGTTTTATTTGGTAAAACAATATTTATATTACAGATTTCCTCAAGAATTAGCTTAAGATGAGTATTAGAAAGGGTGTGAAAAGTGGGATAGGAAAACTGATATATGCAATTTATGGATGTTTTGCAGTGCTAAGTGATCCGGCTAAATTTATTTAATTTATAAATTTTTATCATAATTTCTATCCGTCGCATCGCGCGGGTTCCTACACTAGTATATATATATATATATATATATATATATATATATATATATATATATATATATATATATATATATATATATATGTATGTATGTATGTATGTATATATATATATGTATGTATATATATATATATATATATATATATGTATGTATATATATGTATGTATATATATATATATATATATATAGTCCGGCTACTATGCTTGTACAAGCACCAAGCAATTGGTGCTTGTAACTTTTCTACCGTTAGATCTACCCCCTTTGATTAATTTCATTCCTTAGATCATGCTATATATAGCCGGACTATATATATATATAATTGAGCTCCTATACTTTTAAAAGCACAAAGTCATTGGTGCTTGTAGGTTTTCGGCTCTTGGATGAAAGGATGGGTGGTTAGGATGATAGTGGGCCCCTAGGGTTAAGTGAGTGGTTTGTAGAATAGCATGATCTAAATGGTGGAATTGATTAAAGGGATAGATCTAACGGTGAAAAACTTACAAACATCAAGTGATTGATACTTTTACAAGCACTATAGCCGGACTTTATATATAAATCAAGAATTTAAGTATCAATCAGCACGGGTCGTATCCACTGTGCCGTATCATGCTAACAAGATACCGGCACGATACAACCCCCGTGCCGATGGCACAGCTCAAAATCTTTTTTTCTTTAAATTACTAAGTAATTTTCTCAATAAAGTTCAAAATATTTGATAAAAATACATAATAAACAATTAGAAAATTTTGTTGCTAAAGAAAATAAATATTTCATGCCATTATGTGTCGGCACATATGTATTTTTTTTGTGACCGGCACTAATTGGCACGGCCCGGTATGCACCGTGCCTGTAAGTTTTCAGCACCCTAAACCCTAAACCCTAAACCCTAAAAACCCTATATATATATAACCTTGCCAATCTCTCTTAGCTCCCGAGCCTATTTTGATTCATGCCCTTCCTTGCTTTCAAGGAGGCTATCTAATAGTACAAGAAGGGGATAGGTGCTATTGCATAGAAGAGAAGTCTGCCCCAGTCACTAAACCTACCTCACCAAGCCTTAGGAGTGCCTGTGGATCTTGGCATCTAGGGTTCTTGCTTTTGCTTTAATGAGTGACAGCGCTACGGCAAATGCGGATACAACCCTAACCCCTTAGCCTCTCTCTCCAAACTAACTTACGGACATTAGCATTAGGCCAGATGGCTTAGAACATCTCCCAATGGAGATACAACCTCATACACATACCCTCCCTCCATGAAAAAAGGAAACTAAGTCCTGGCTGCGGTTACAAGGGAAACTAACTCGATACAAAACGAGGAAACATATCTCAGCCGACTAAAGGGTATGCGAATATATATATATATATATGCCGGAATACTATCGGTAGCAAACGACCTTTGATGCCACCAATTTGTTTTCGATGATGGAGCTTCCAAAACGACGATCGACACCGTTAAATATGATTTAGACCATTTAAATATCTAAAAATTAAATTTCATGTTTTTTGATATTCTTTTCTTGTTCATCAAGTGGACACAAAAATGAACGGCTAAAAGTAAATATCCTTCAAAAAGTGACGATAGGAGTCTTGTAATCAAGATCAAGAGAATAGATCTTTTTTTAAATAGTTTTAAAAAATTTCTACCTAAAATTCACTTAATTTAGATTTCTTTACATCGTTAAATGAGCAAAAGGCTCATATCTATCATTAAAATTACAAGTTTTACACCCCTTTGATCATTAGGTCAATGATGTCGAAAAGATTTGAAATTTAATTTCTAGATACTTCTAGTGATCTAGATTATGTTCAACGGTGCCGATCGTCGATTTGGAAGCTCCATCATTGAAAACAAATAGGTGGCAACGGAGCTCGTTTACTACTGATAGTATATATATATATATATATATATATATATATATATATATATATATATATATATATATATATGATGTAAATTATTAAATATCTACATAATATAATGTAATATTAATATTATTGTTGTACAATCATATATGCATAATGCATAGTATAAAACATATAATTAATATATAGTTAAGTAAGACAAATTAAATTTTTTTAATATAATAAAATAATCAAAGAAAAAAAAAGTTTTTTTCCTCCCTACAAACCAAACAAGTGTGGTATGAAATATGTTTTTCTTTTACAACAAATGAAACATCAGATAATGTAAACTTTTTTCCTACTAAAATTTTTTTTCCATAAAAAACTATTTTTCACATTTTTACGCGGAGCCAAACAAGCCCCTATCAAATTCTAGTTCAAATAACATGTAAACCTTATAACAAGTGTAGGAATAGCAATGTATCAAACTTTGTCCACATCGTATGTGTATTCCATGTACGGATTGCCCATGCCATCTGTGACACCCCAATAGTCTCATATCGGATTGGCAAGGAATTGTGAATGAAAATATAAAGGCCAAGGAACTCTAATACTAATAACTGGACTTAAGCATTTTAAACCGATAGTTTGGGCCCAACGAGTTATTACTGCTTCTAGGCTGTGTCGTTATATCTGGTACCTGAGCCGGTTTGCCAGCCAAAAGTATGTGATAGGTCTCAATATTGTATGGTGATCTTGGACTAGGGAATGAGATCTAATGAGAACGTCAAACGAGAGAGAGTCTGTGACGTCCCAATAGTCCCACATTAGATGGCTAAGGAATTGAGAATAGAAATATAAAGACCAAGGAACACTAATACTAATAATTGGGTTTAAACATTTTGGGCCGGTTGTTTAAGCGCAACGAGTTATTAGTGTTAGTAAGCTGGATCGTTATGCCGCCTGTTGTAACCTATGCCATGCGTTGTACCACCATGTGGGATAGGATCATGGCAAATGATATCGAGAAAACATCTTGTTTTAGGAATTTTTGGGTTCATTTTGAGTATTTTTAGATGAAAAGGTTATAAAATAGCCTTTTGAACTTAAAGCATGTAAATCTTATAAATTTGTTAATTTTTTAGAGCAAGTAGTGGGTCCCATTGCATGATTAGATCAAGTTGTGGTGAAAAACACAAATTTGATGATTGCTCCGAATTTCTTTTATCATTTTTAGCCTAGCAATTGTACTGTCTTCCTTTTTCTCAATTATGACTAAATTTATCTTTCTTGAGTGTACTTTTATATCATGTTGAAATGGTATTCTTGAGTTATTAATATGTCTACCCCTAGGGGTGAGCACTATACAGTAAAAATAGGAAAAATAACCGAACCAAGCCTATTCAAGTTAATTGACTGAGTTGAATTGGAAAACAGGTTCAATTCAGTTTCAAATTTAGAAATTTAAAATTAGCTCATTTTATGAACTGAAAAACCAATTAAACCAAAAAAACAAAACAGATAAAGGACTATGCAATTTTAATAGGGTGGAGCAATAAAGTGCAAAAGTCCTCGTACATAAACATAGAATCTAAGAGGATCTCCATTGTGTACGTGAGTGGTATACCCTTCCCTTGCAGTTTTGTCCCATCCTAGCGAAAATCCATATAAAAAGTATCAGATCATGCCTTTTCTTCATGTGTGATCTCTTCTTCGCTACATCTTCTCCTTTAGCTCTTCAGTCCAATCAAACCAACCATTAATATGACCAGAAAAGTGTAGTAGGTTTGTTTCATTAACAAGAAGATGGCTTCAAAGCTTCACACTCTATTTTTGTCCTCGAAAATTCCTTCTCTAATATCAGATAAATTCATATTGCACAAGAGAACAAACGATTCCAACATATGACCATGGGCCCTCATGGCTTTAACAAGATGACAGGGCTAGCGAGACGAATCTCACATCGCCTGGTGATCTTGGGCTGCTGTGTGTGTGTTTGGGCTGACGAGGACGTCAGGCCTAAACGGGGGGAGTCTGTGACGCCCCCAATAGTCCCACATCGGATGTGGATGGAATTGTGATTGGATTTATATGAGATCTGGACACTAGTAATAATAACTGGGCTTAAGCATTTTGGGCTGTGGTTTGGGCCCAACGAGTTATTATTGCTAGTGGGCCGGGTCATTACATCATCTCTCACAAAAGGTGCTGAATTTGCACATTCTTGATAGCCCGCTTCATCTAGCGAAATTATAAATGGTGATTGCCTAGGAAAGAAGAAGTTTGCATTAGAATTAAGAAAACGTATGGCGATTATAATTGAAGGTAAGTGAAGGGACAAAAAAAAAAGGAAAACATGCAAGGTAGGTGAAGGGACAGAAAAAAGGGAAACATGCAAGGGAGGCAAAGGGCCACAAAAAAAAAATGTTAATGTTGGATCTATTCCCCAAAATAAGAAATGAATATCATGTAAGATTGGGAGTTCATATATTTATTTATATAGATAATAGGCGAAGGAAAGAGTGGGTGAAGGAAAGAGTGCCATGTGGCATAATAGTTACTTTTGTTGTTGGTTGTGATTATAATTAAAGGTGGGTGAATGCATTAATTAGAACAAATTTTTGACCTTAGCCAACCTTGCTATTTATAGGCTATATGAACTCTCTTACTAAGCCTATATTAAAAACACCTAATAGTTACTTTTGTTGTTGGTTGTGATTTTAATATGGTGTTTATCCTTTCATTTCTGCATAATAAAGGCTTCTTTTAGTTCTGAGATTATTATATAATTATGCTGTTATTAATAATATTAGAGTGTTGTTACTTGTCTCATAATTTTTTTTTTTTTTTTACTAAAACCAAAATGGGTCGAGTGAATTTTTTTCGTAGCATACATGCTACAAAAAGAAAATTATAAATTGAATAATTATGATAATAATAGAAAAGAACTAATAAATATCTAGACCGAATTGGGCCGCAAAATTTAACCGGCCCAATATAAAGCCCAATTAATTTTATACCGGATCGATCGAAAATAAAATCGGGCCCAATATTCGTAGACCCGGCCCAAACAATCGACGTAGCCCACTATGGGCTTGTTAAAAGCCCACGCAGAGCCCGCTCTTTCTCCTTCGTCGTCTCCGTCTCCGGATGGACTCCTCCCTCCTCTCTCTCTCTCTCTCCACCAAACCCTAAACCCTCGATATCTCAATTCTCACACCCTCCATCTCCAGAAAGCCCGTACTCTCTCTCTTTCTCCTCGTCTCTCCTCCAAACCCTTACCCTAGATCGGTGGCGGTGGAGCTCGCGGCGTCCCGTGCCCTAAATTCACTCGCGCAAAGAGAGGTACCATTGCTATCACGCGAATTACGCTCTAACAATTTGATTACTGTCCCCTTTTGTGCTTTTGGTAGAGCAAGTGTAGGTTACGTGCTAATTACGCGCCCTTAAATCATAACACAATAGTTAAGCAGTTAGAGAGAGCGAGGGAAAGAGAGCGTAAATTTATGGTTGATAATTCTTATATGTATCCCTCTAGAGCTTTGCTCATCTATCCCTACAAATTGACTACCATTAGTTAATCGCTAATTTCTCGCCCTGGAAAAGTAAGCATTTTGTGGATGCGTATGAGATATAGCACAAAAGTGTTTTTAATGATGTTTTCTTGAAGAGTAGAATAAATCATTTGTTGAGAAAAAATCAGTTTTAGATGATCGTCTAACGCTAAAGGACAAATTTGATTTTTTTTTTTTTGTTTAGATGAGAATATTCTATAGCAAGTAACTTATGTGTGTGGTGATGTTATGGATCTTGCACCTAACATCTATTTTTTTAATGCTGAAGATAACTGCATGAAACTATAGCAAGTAACCTTTCTGGTGATCATATGGATCTTACGCCTTTCAAGTTGGATATTGATGAGCTTCTTGATGAATTCTGTGAGGTAGCAGGCCGTTTTCTTTACTTTACAATTCTCTTGGGATCTGACCTATTTAATTTTAGTGCTGGGTGTTTAATGGTTCTGTTGCAATAATTGCCAGGAAAAATGCACTAAATTGGCCGATATGAAGAGAGTATGGCTGGCTAAAAAATTTTCCTATATTTATGAAGCTAAACCTACTTCCAATTCGGCCTTTTTCACGCAATCCCTCTATGCCCATTCGATCGGTAAGTTGTGGGTTAAAGATGTGCATCAGCACTTCAATATGTTAACAATAGTTGGAGAATGTGTAGTTTCCGATGCTAGTACAGTCTCTTCTTTGCTGAAGCTAATTGCAATTGTTTTTCTTTATTTAGGTTATATGGCTTCTTTCGGTGCTTTATCGCGGAGATTGGGTGGGCTCTATTGCCTCTACTATCTTTATGAGACTCAACCGTACAAGCCTTGTTTCAAGATTTATTTGTCTCTGGGTATTACTTCAACATGCCATTTTCCTTGATCCATTACTGTTAATTTTTTTCTTTTCCCTTATTAATACATTTATATTTTAGTTCGTTCTTCATATATGAGGGCTTCTTCCTTTAGGTCAAATGTTACATAAAACCTTTCGTTAAACGGATACAGGGACTTCTCGTATTTCTTCTTGTTTTGCATCTTTTTATTTTTGTTGTAACAGGGGAATTGAAGAGGCTCAAAGAACTGGTCATTGATGCGAAAGAAAATGGTATCGGTGTTGTGCCTGCTGTTGTCAAACGGATGCTAGAGAAAAATATGTTTCTGTTTGGCTTTGTTGATATACTTGGTTGCTCTGTGACTAAAAGGATTGAGGATATAGCCAAATTACAGAACAAGCGTGCACAAATTGCATTTGACAGGTATCTCACTAATGTCAGTTTTTGCTTGATGTTATGCATCAGCTCTCAAGTTTACATAGTAAAGTGCGTATGATATTATACTTGCACAACTGACTTATCTCTTGTTGTTCAACAGATTGTTTGCAAATTCTCAGATCGAGAGTTATCTGAATATGGACCTTGTAAGTTTTCATTTGCTTTGAAGAGGGTCTCTCAGTCTAGTCATATCATGTGCGTAGACATGGTTATTTAGTATCTTGTTGGCATAAAACAGGGATAGGATTTTGGTGATATTTGATTGTTGTAATTTGGCTGGTTATACATCTTAGAGTTTATATTTATTGAATGTTCACTGTTGGTAAGTTAGATTTTGCATGCTTACTGTTTCTATATGAGCTTTAAAATGCTACTCTACGAAATATTAGGATTTATTTTAGGATATATCTTATTTTAGGAACATGGAATAGGATTTAGTAAAAGTGTGGAGTTGGGGCACATGATAAGTCAGAGTCTATCGGCATGAGCTTTTCTTTTGCTACAATCGTTAAATATAACTTAAGAGTTTTTTTCCCTTTCTTTTAAATTAGACAGGCTGTAGGCAGTCTAGTTGATTACCCTGATTCTCAATTTTTAGGGAGTGGAATTTGAACTCAAAACACTCAAGAAAATATCGGCAGAATATGAAAGAGCGAAGGAATTGGCTATGAAAGGTACTTCCTAATATACCCATTTCACAAACATGTGATATATTTCAGTGTTTCTACTGTTTTTTTTAGTATTATGACACGGTGCCATCTAGTATGTTGATAGGTGATGCATGCTAGGTATCTTGATGCATAAATGTCACACCATTCATAGAAGACAACTAATGAACGCCTATTTTGTGCACCTTTGTATTAACCAAATAATTAATGCTGCTTAAAGGATTCTTTTAAATCTCTGAGGCTTGGCCTAACGTGGGCATAGGGTAACTTACAATGTAGCTGAACTTGTACCTGTATTTGCTTCGGAATAATAAATTCTCCGCGCTTGTAAGACATCTAGAGGGTTTTTTTCCCTTGTATTTTGGTGTGTATTATGGTGCTTACGGTTGATTTGTGTTACAATGTTGCTTATACACATTTTGCTTGTGCTGATGCAGGATAGCTTTTAGCTGTTTAGTATTGTTGTTACGGACTTCTCTTTTTGTAATAATGGATAAATGGAATATGACTTTGCTGCCTCAGCTGAGTCAAAGAATCAACCATAGTTGCTGATAATATCTAATATGACACCCATGCATTACATACTTTTCTTCTCGTTATGGTCCGCCGTATTGTTTTTGCATTTTTAATCATTCCTTTTTGTGTTTTACTAGTCATATAATTTCTTGAAATTTTCCTGTAGAAATCCTGTTGTCTATGCTCTTTCATTATAGTTGTTTTTTGCACAATCATTTTCACCTTTTCTGTCGATAGGGGCTAGCTCGGCAGTGGAGGCTGAGGATGTTCTACATACTAATGAAAACAAGAAAACAGGTCGCGACGTAGTGGAGAATATTGTGGAAGAATGGGAGGCCCAGAAGGATGATTTCTACAAACAGACGGGAATAAGCCGTCGCAACGAAACAGTACCGGCCGATGCATTTAATGAGATAGAACTGCTCCTAGAGGAATGAAGCATTTAGCAATTTATTGATTTTTTCCGTCTTTTAGATTAGCTATCACATTTTCAGTTCTGCGAAATGTGCTATTAACTTATCATATAGCTTGTAAGATGCTTGACGCATTCATAGAGCTCCGCACCTACTTGTGTCGAGAATCAATCGGTGAGGTCTGATTCTTTTCTCTTTTGTTCTGGTTCATCTAAGGGCGTATCTGTTATGCCGGAGTAGAAACGCAGCTGGTCCGATAATGTGACACCCTCGGAATGTGTATTAGTCCTATATATAAATGATATAATAGGATTAATTCTCTTAATCCGGCTATAGCATTTTGGATGGTAGCAAGATCCAAGAGGTTATGAGAGTTAAGCGTGCTAGAGCTAGAGTAGTTTTAGGATGGGTGCCCTCCTGGGTAGTGGGGCGTCATAGTTGGTATCAGAGCCATTCACCAGCCGGAAATGTGAGATAAGTCTCGGCTGAGCCAGGGTTATATAGCGGGTAGAGCGAGGCTTCCCGGCTAATGACCGTTGTGGGTGGAGTGCAGCTTCCTACAAGGTCGGCTAAGGCTAACGAGACGAGTCTCACATCGCCTGGTGCTTGTGAGTTTGCTTGAGCCTGACGTGGACGTCAGGGCTAAAAGGGGGGAAGAATGTGACACCTCCGGAATGTGTATTAGTCCTATATATAAATGATATAATAGGACTAATTCTCTTAATCCGGCTATAGCATTTTGGATGGTAGTAAGATCCAAGAGGTTATGAGAGTTAAGCGTGCTAGAGCTAGAGTAGTTCTAGGATAGGTGACCTCTTGGGAAGTGGGGCGTCACAGATAAACTGGCTGTTTGTGGAGCTCTACCAAATTGGGACATTAATCGAACTTGCGACTCCAGCCAGCCTTCGACAGCCTACTGTCGTCGTACTTTGTGCGAAGTCGAAGTTCGCGGTTTGGGAGTTCATTACCACTCTGGTGTTCACACTTTCTACAACTTAATTATGCGTTGCTACGCATTGATGGATGGTTGGATAGACTAAGACTGCTTCACGGGATAAGATCATATTTTATTTGGTCCCCAACTCGTTTTGATAGAAAGACACACAACAGTTGCAGCGTATATATGTATATACACACTAGTGTTGGAACCCCTGCAAATATAAAAAATAGAAGGAAATAATTATAAATTTTGAAAGTAAAAAAATAAAATTCAAATGATTATGTAACACGAGTACTCATATCTGAAAATTTTTAAGCATCCTCCTCACCCCACTATCGCCTTGATTGACGATCCCGTCATCGCTGCCTCCAAGATCGTCATCCTCCACCAATACTAATCTCACTCTAACTGTTTTGTATCGTCCACATCTTCTCCTATATATTATTTCCTACTTATTGAGTAGTTATTTTCTATGATTACTTTTGTTCATGCTTACTCATTTTGGTGCATTGGTTATTAGTCCATTTGATCTAGATTCCGAAAAGGTAATTTCTGCATAATTTAATTTTGGTTAAAAATTGTAGAGAGTTTGATTGATTTAGATAAAAAATAAAGCTGTTTACCAAAAAAAAAAAAAAAATTACTGTTTAAAAATAATAATTTTTTTACTAAATTTTATTTTATAATAGTTTAAATTTAAAATTTACATTTAAAATTTGAGATTTAAATTTTGAAATTTAATATCAAAAATTAAAATTTAAAATAAAAATAAAATTTTAAGATTTGAGTCTAAAATCAAAAATCAGATTTCAAGAAGTATATTTTAATTAATTGCTTCTAATTTTGGATCTCGAAAATTAGAAAACTGTTTCTAAAAATCAGAATCAGATTTTGAAAACAAGATTATCAAATAATTTATTGAACAAAAAATTACTTTTGGGCTCAAAATTAATTTCCAAAAGTTGGACCAAATACCCACTCATCATCTTTTGATACCATGATACCATGATTGGTGAGCATGGTGATGATTATATGGTTCTCCTGTTTGGGTTCCTCAATACTACATAGTAGTTTTCTCAAGTTCTTACCATTGCTTGAATATTGAACAAATAAATAGTCTTAAGCATATCTACTGTATCTAGTGCAAGTAACAAAAAATTTGATAATTGATACTCAAGATCCCAAGATCGAAACCTACTTATTCCATAATTTGTAAATAAATAGTATATTGTTACCGAACACCGAAACATTGGCTACAAAAAAAAAAAAAATTTGTTTCAGCTTATGTAGAACTGCTACTCAAGTAGAGAGAAACAGTTGGAAAAACACTAAAAATTTTCCATTAAAATTTTCCTACTAGCATAGTTAGATAAAGTAGCTTTAACTTTAAGCACATGTAGTATCTACTAAACAAGCACTGATGCGCAAAAGCTGTGAGGGGAGCTGGAGCAGTAGTGATTTTGAAGCAAAAATCACTGCATTGAGTGAGCAATTTTGGACTCTACACAGAAGGATAGTTTACTGACCCTCAATTCTACATGCAAAAAAGTTCCTCATTGGCCTCTCTATCTTTGTACAAGGGAGTAAAATACTAAACGCTGCGAATCTGTGGTGAAATGATGCGAGACGAGTTCGAGACGAGATTGAAAATTCACATTCGCCATGACTACATGACGGAGGTGGATGGGTTCGGCCGGAGCTCCGGAGCCACGAGGTGATGTAGTTGTTGTTGCCACTGGCGGAAGCTCTCGTCTCCTGATTGAGCAGTATTGGCTTGTGCTTTTGCTTCTTCGACTTCCATAGGAGTACTTGTTTCCTCTTCGTCCTCCATTGCTTCCTCCACTACCTGCCTTTCTGGTTGGGCGAGATGCCTGTAATTCATGGCCGGTTTCGGGACCCATGGAACCACCGCCAAACTGTTGCTTTGCTCCGAAGATTTGAACTCCAAGCTTCGATCGATCCCATGATTAAAAACTCGGTCTGGAATAAAAAAGTTTCATACAATGTTTAAATCACCCCAAAAATTGGCATCAAAATCACACTTGTTTATGAAAAGCATATCTGAAAGTATGGATTAGTCGTCTAATCAAAAGTAGAGAGAGAATGGAAGGTTTATATGGTAAAGCACCATTGAATGATGAGTCAATGTTTAGCATAAAATCTAACACACAAAATGGCTTGGACAACGACATACAATACAAACAACATTCACCTAGGGACAAGTTCTATGAGAATGACATTGTCGAGCCCGAGGTTAACCCGATTTCGAAAGACAACGAAGAACACAGAATTATTTTCTTGTTTTGTTTAGATGATTAGAAAAACAGGAATTCAGTAGGCAAGCTGTAATGATAAACTTACTCTTGAAATTTATAATCAAGTCTGGGCTCACTATCAAAGAAACATTAGATTGGCCAGGGTTGAGAATTAGCGGGGCATCTGATGGCTTGTATAAGACAAGAGCTTTTTCGTCGATAGAAGGGAGAGAAGGCGATGCGTCATCCATCATCAATTCCACTTGGGGCGCACTACTAGTACTCGGCAACTGTTCTTCAGTTGATAGAGGAACAGCAGATCTTTCGTCTACCATATATGGGGGAAACCCCGCATCCTTCAAACAAAAACACAAACTGGAGTGAGACGTAATATAGTTGAAATCCAATTCATTGTTAAACATCAGATGGAGATAAATCAAGTGTGCCAATTCTCATTTTCCTAATCCAAGCAGAAAAAACAAAAATGCGTCGCATAATTAGGAGATTGATTTTCCTTCTTATCAAATAACAACATATATGCATCAATTGAGCTATAATTGAAGAGCCCCAAAAAATACCAATTTCTCGATCATCTGATCAACAAGAAGAATCATCTAGCTAGGGAATATTTTAGATTATAAGGTGCTGTAATTTAACAAGCCCATCGACTTGATTATAACTAAAGAGGCTTTGTTGCATTCTATTACACTAAACTTCAAGAGATTTATAATTTCTACATTGTATTTCTCCTTCTTTTTTTCCCAATCGAACTTTTACACTCTGTTTGGATTGGGTATAAAGGGGGATATCCCCCCTTTATACCCAAACGGTTTGGGGATATCCCCGTTTGGGGATATCCCCCCCAAACGGGGATATCTCTCATTATTGCATGGGGATATCCCCGTTGGTTTAAACCCACCCAGGTATTACCCCCTTCTCCCCTCCCCCCCTCTCTCTCTCTCTCTCTCTCTCTCTCTCACTCAGTCCTTTCCCAAGGCACTGGCAGTGCCTTGGGAAAGGCTTTTCCTTTTTTTTTTCTTTTTTTTTTTTTCTTTTTTTTTTCGTTTTTTTTTTTCTTTTAGCTTCAGGATTTTTTATTTTTTATTTTTAATAAAAAAATTTAATTATAAAAAATATTTAAATTTTAAATTTAAATTTTAAATATTTAAATTTTAAATATTTAAATTTTAATTTTTTTTATTTTTATATTTTAATAAATCTAAAAATTTTATTTTATTTTTAAAAATTATTAATTTTAAAATTTATACAATATTTTTATAATTTTTAATTAAAATTATTTAAAATATTTAAATTTTAATTAAAATATTTAAATTTTAATTAAAATATTTAAATTTTAATACTCCTACATAAAATATTTAAATTTTAATTAAAATATTTAAATTTTACTTAATTTTTTTAATTAGAATATTTAAATTTTAAAAAATATTTAAATTATAAATTTATAAATTATTTAAAATTAATTTTTTATATTTTATAAATTTATATATATTTATATTTTATTAAAATTATGAATATATTTATATTTAATTATATTATATATATTTATAAATTTATAATTTTAAAAAATAATATTAATTTTAAAATTATAAAATTTATATAATTTTTTTATAATTTTTGTAAAATTTATATAAATTTAAAAATTAAAATTTTTACTCCTACTTAAAATATTCTAATACATTCTTTAATTATCAAATTTATAATATACATAAAAGTAAAGGTCACATCGTCATTAATAAACACAAAAAGTCAACTTTATACCTCTTATTCATCATTACCAATCCAAATACCTATTTTCTTATACCAGGTTTAAACCAGGTTTAAGCCTCATTCACATCCAAACACATTTTAGGTTTAAACCAGGTTTATCCCTTACTTTATACCTATACCTGGTATAACTAAACCAGGTTTAAGCCACATCCAAACGCTACCTTAGGTTCTAATACAATTCATACACTCTATAATCAGATGACAAAATTTTAAACAGAACTGATCGGGTCTCATTACTAGTTTCTCTATAGTCTATATACTACAAAAAGGTCTATTTTTTAAGTAATCAATCTTAAGGTGTCTTTGATTGGGGAAAAATGGAGAGCAGTAGCAGTAAATGAGCACAGAGGTTACTTTGCTCCGTGAGTAACACTCTACAATCAAAATTGGTCATTAGAAGTTCATATCCCTGTTGGTGCACAAATTAGTGCGCCAATCAGATGAATGGCCTGACCCACGGGTGAACCAAAGAAGTAAGGACACGTGGTGCACCAAAAGGCGGAAGCAGAGCGCCTGAAGACGAAGAAACTTTAGATGGGAACGGTCGAGACGTGGGGCGTAACTCACGTAGTCATGATTACATGGGCGTAACCTACGCGATCGTGACTACAACACTTCCCCACTACACGAACCAACTAACAAACGCAGACTGACAGAAGATTACTATAAATAGTAATTTCGAAACCTATAATAAGGGTCTTACACTCTTGAAATAAGATCACACTTATATTTCTGCCATTTGCAGCTTTCCCTAGAATAGCTTTCCTTTCCTGCATTTACAACTTTCTTTACAGCTTTTAGTAAGAGTAGATTAACTTGTAAGTTGTAACCCATGCTTCCCAGTTCGAAATAGAATTAATTCGGCTCATTCAGCCAAGTCTTTGATCAGCCTAGTCTACTTGTTCCCGGCTTTCTTCGAATCGTTTGATCAGAATCCGGTTGATCCGATTCCTCCTCAACCGAATACCTTGATCGGATAAAACGTGGCGCATTCGAGGGTCAACCTAGAGACCGATCCACCTCAAGAGGACACGCTAGACCTCGATCTCAGGACTCGATCCAGATCACCTCTGATCCGGTTTCTATCCAGACAATCTCAAAGTTTCTTAATCAAAGTGAGGGTTTCTAAACTGCACTGCACAGAAACTACAACGAACATAAAATGGAGAGAAGCGGTAGCACTACATGAGCTTAAAAATTACTTTGCTCCATGAGTAACACTCTGCAACCAAAATTAGTCACTAAAAGTACATATCTCAAAGTTTCTAAATCAAATTAAGGATTTCTAAACCGCACTCCGCGGCAACGACAACGAACAAAAGTAAATCAAGTAGATAGTAATTCAAACTGGTGTTAATCATCCTAATTCCAGCTACAATTTCTAAGCCGATGCAGTAAAAATAACAGTAGATAGTAAAAATTGAAAACTCCTCGACACCCCAGCGCAGTAAATTGTACCTATGCCCAATTAGCAAGCAAATTATTAAACAAATAATTAGAAATCATCTCAAATTACGCTCTTTGCACTCATAAACTACAAGAATAATTGTGTACAAGTAATAATTAAAAGGAAAAAATGGGTAAATCTAAGAGAATTGAACAACAAACTGAGATCGTAAAGGAGAGAAGAGTTAATTACCAATCGCCTAATCTTCGTCACCGGGGAGGAGATCGCGAAATCGGAGAATTCGTCGCACGCCTCCTCCAAATCCTTCCTCTTCATCTTCCCCGACGTAAACCTCCACCACTCTCGCCCTAACCCTAACCCTAACCCTAACCCTGGATGCAATTCGTCACCAAAATCACACGAGGAGCCATTGGTGCGTCTCCGATCCCCAAATCCCCAATTTCTAGGGTTTCGGATGATTCTCGCGTCTCTGGATCGATCGAGAGAAGGGGACGAATTTGATTCCCTCTTCGGCTTCGTCCAGATATCTCTAGAAGAATCTTTTCCCACATTTTTTTTGTTTTTTTGTTTCTTTTATTTTCCTCGGAGCATCTGAATTATAAAAAATAAAAAATAAAAAACTTTTTAATAAAAAAATGTATTAATTTGGTGTTTATACTTTTTATAATTTTACATATTCAGTTTGATTAAAAAAAAAAAAAAAAAAAAAAAAAAAAAAAAAAAAAAAAAAAAAAAAAAAAAAAAAAAAAAGCTTATATACCTCTGAGTTCAAACCCACCATCACCGGAATAAGATATGGAATAAAATCTTATTCTAATCTTATTTTTGAAACGCGTTTGATTATGAATGAAAACAACAGTTATCGTATTCCTGAAATAAGCTGGTATAAGCCTGAAACTATTATTCTAACTTTTTTTCTGGAACAAAACTTATTTCTATTTAAGAATAAAATTAATTAAAATATATATAATTTTAATTATTTTATTAACTTTTTAATTAATCTAATATCTTAACTAATCTAATTATTTTATTAACTAATTATCTAACAATTAGATAATTAACTAATTAAATTATTAAATTATTAAATTATTTGTAGTTAATTAAATTATTTATTATTAATAATACTCATTATTGTTAATTATTTTATCAATTAATTAAGAATAAGTTTAATTAAAGTAAATATAATTTTAATTATTATATTCACTCTTTAATTAATCTAATATTTTTACTAATCTAATTATTTTATTAACTAATTATCTAACTATTAGATAATTAATTAACTAATTAATTTATTAATTTATTAAATTACTTGTAGTTAATTAAATTATTTATTAATAATACTCATTATTGTTAATTATTTTATCAATTAATTGAAAATAAGTTTAATTAAAGTAAATATAATTTTAACTATTGTATTAACTCTTTAATAAATCTAATATTTTACTAATCTAATTATTTTATTAACTAATCATCTAACTATTAGATAATTAACTAATTAATTTATTAAATTATTTGTAATTAGTTGAATTATTTATTAATAATACTCATTATTGTTAATTATTTTATCAATTAATATTCAGAATTATCCGATAATGAATAATTAAATAAGTTAAATTATTATTTAAGTAATATTTTATATTAATTAATTAGATAAAATATTATTATTTTAAAATTATAATTACTCTTATTCTCAGTATTCTAATCTAACTATCTAAACGTTATTTTTCTTATTTTCAAGAATAATCCTATTTTTATCCAAACCTAAAATTTGTCTTATTCCTATTTATTTCTGAATTTATATTTATCTCTGGAATAAACAGTTCTAACTTATACCTGAACTAAACGCAGCCAGTAAGTTCAAACCTATTTTTACATCTACTTCTTTAAAAAATTATCGTCTCAAATATATTCTTTATAAAACCCACATTCTTTTAAATATACCCACAAAAATATTAAAAATAAAAATATAAAAAAAATAGAATTTTTTAAAGACATATTTGAAATGCTTGTTAAGAAATTTCACAAGTTAGATGATAAAGTTAATTACTTTAAAAAAAAAATAAAGAAAAAAATATATTTTTTTTAACTTAGCAGTAAATCTCCACCCAATTTATAATCGGTAAAAATATACATAACTAAAGTAATCTATTTTATTTAACTCAGTCAATAAAATTTTGACTTTATATTTTGAATGCATAGTATAATTCATACCATTTTTGAAACTATAAATTTATTAGAATAAAAATTTAGCTTAAATTTTAAAGTCAAAATGTTGCTGATTGACTCTAATCATACAAATTGAAAAGTTAGATAGTAAAATTAAATTTTTTAAAAGTTGGATGATTCAGCATAAAATTTTTTTTATTAGAATGTGATTATTACATTTAAATTCTATATCAACTATTTTATTTTATATTTTTGATCAAAGAGAATTCATAGATAATCTACTCTTATCTATCATATTTAAGATAAACATAATTGAAAGCTAATGCAGGTTAAATTTTAGATTTTTAATACCACATCAAAGCGAATTCTTTTTAGGTTCTTTGTTCCCAATTATTTTAAATTCTCATATTTTTTAAAACAAAATCTCATATTTATGAACTACAATAAAAACACTCATTTTCTAAAAAAAAAAGTGCTTGTGATAGTTAATAAGTGAGTAAATTTAAATTACAGAAAACCCCCCTGTAATATTTCATTTTTTTACTTTGCTTCCCTGTCTTTTAAAAGGCTACATTTTGCCCCCTCGTAATTATCGAAATATACATTTACCTCCCGCCGTCACGATTCCGTGAGTAAGCCGTCAGTTTTTTTAAAAATATTATTGAATATACCCAAAATATCCTTAAAAAATAGCGAGAAATAAATCTAAACCCCTTTCTCTTTTCTCCATTACCTTTTCCCTCCAATATAAGGTAAGGACATTTTCGTCAATTTACCTCCTCCGTTAACGCCGTTGCCCCTAAAGACATTCGGTAATTACGAGGGGGCAAAATATAGGCTTTTAAAAAACAGGAAGACAAAGTGAAAAAACGGAATATTACAAGAAAATTTTCTGTAATTTAGTCATTTTATAACTTATAATAGTCACCTGATGAGCTGAATCAATTTTCAATTTACAAAAAAAAAAAAAAAAAAAAAAAAAAAAAAAAAGAAAAAAAAAAGAGGGTTGTAGATCAATTGCTCAAAAAATTGCACTTCCTACAACAACAACAACAACAACAACAACAACCAAAAAAAAAAAAAAAAACAAAACAAAACAGAACAAGAAGAAGTACCACTTGGTGTAGAAATTAAGCTAGCCTAGTTGAACTACAACTTTTCAAGAATGTATAACTTGTCTTCTTCTTCCAGCGAAAAATCATTCATAATGTTGAAGGTCGTGCGCACTTCTTCCGGACTTTTCCCTTTTATCATGCGACAACTCTCTTGCAACACAATCTAGCAATTCTTGAATCGCCAAATAATTCGACACTTGCAATAATAAAAAAATATATATATTTAGCGAATGTGTTAAATATTTAAAATACAATTCTCTTTTAATAAAATAAATTATCTAATAGATAAAATATGTTATGAAAAGTAGAAGCACGAACTAGGATGAGATTGCACAGGCGTCTATCGAGAGTGCGTCGACAAACTGCTTATCCCAGCCCTCGATCTTTGTCTTTACGGCTTTCTTTTTCCTGTTGTCGACTGGGATGGTCGTGGCTGCAATAGCAGTGGTAAAGTCGGCGTGCTCTGTGCAGTATTCGAAGGCTAGGATGTGGATGTCACGCCCCGGGTGTAAACCAGAACCCGGGCCCGTCTACAGATCCGCCGTCCACACAAAATTGTTCACGTACACGAAGCGCCGAAAACCTGCTCAGATATAATATAAGCAATAAAAAAACACAAGTACAGAGCTGAACTAAAACTACAACATCTCAGACTGAAACTGGAAATAAAATACAACAGTAATAAGTACGATAAACTCCCAACTCACCAAAATAGTACAACCAGCTGGCTAAAGCTAGACCCAAAATAAAAGAAAAAATACAACAGTCTGAATGGAGGGTACAACAGTAGTCTACTAGACTCTCAGCCTCATAGGAGATCTACCTACTCAGCGATCCCCTTACCTCGATCAGCCGCCGATGGCCCAGCCACTCCCGCAGAAGACTCTGCAAAACAAGGGGGAAAAAGAAGGGAAACAACTATGGGAGTGAGAACCACTGATAAAACCAGTAGCCTCTAGTAGGTAAATCCTCAAGATCCGACATACCCACTAAGTCTACAAGAGGCAGAAGGAAGATAAAGTGGTAAGCTAAATGGACTGCTGAAAAGAGAAACTACCACTACTATGCCTCTAATGCAGTACTGACAAAAATGACTGTATGCATGTATCAGTAAACAAAAACTGCCCAAATAAACCCAATCAATGGACTAGTAAAAACCAGTACTGCCTGCTCTGCCATTATCATCGAGCATACCAACCAACGCATAGCGCCGAAGTGATATCACGAACCCAATAACCCACCGGCACCTGCCCGGTACAATCGCACACTCCGAAGTGGCACTCGAGGGGAGCTACCCACACGAGTAAAGTAACCATGTCACAAGTATCTCAATATAGCACAACTGGATCACGACTATGCTCAAGTGAGAAAATCCATCTACCAAAGAAACCCCGATCCCCAATCTGATATGAAAGTAACCATCCGGTCAACCGCCCAATATCCGTGGTTGCCATGACACCCCACAAGTCCAACATCAAGTACAACCTTTCCCCGACTCATCAACCTCGACTATACTATCCCAAACCCCTGCTCGAACCCGAGCAACATGAATCATGTATCTGGAAAAGGAGAAAAAGAGCAAATATGATTTTTCCTAAGTCAAGTCCCAATATGATAGTGTAGCGGTAAATAGTGGCCTATCTAAATGTCCATACAAACATGCAAGTGTTCTCATGTAGAATAAAAAGAAAAGCATCACGTAGTACTCTCACATAAGCTAGATCATAATGTCCCAACATGATAGTCCATTTTGCATAAAAAGCTAAATGCTAACATGGCATGCGAATGTATCCCAACAATAGTAATATTCCCACATAGATAGGCTCGTAATTAAGGTAATCACGTATGACTTTCAATAGGGTGCCAAATCAATAATAATTTAGGGGTCCCTCTAACAGTCCTAGTGAGCAAGTTGTAAAAAGAGGTATATAACAACCACCCACCTAGAACGCGCAAATCCAAACTCTCAAAGACTCCTCCCGGTCCAACGGTGGCGGCCAAAACAGCGAGAGCTGTCCACACAAAAGAGCACGAAATTAACGGTGCGTCGGGATGGTACAACTATCAAACCAAGCACAGTTTCTGACTGGGGCCAAAAGGAAAAATGCTCACCTTGAATGTGGTAAAAATATCCAACTTTCCTTTTCCTCGCAAAACGCCCAGATCCACGAGAAAACTGCACAAGAGTTGAACACGGCGTCAATGGAGACCTCAAAATACAGCACTTGCTGTTTTACAAAACAGCCGGGGAAAATAGGGATTTTCACCTTCGCAAAGTCCTTCAAAAAATCCAAAAAAATCATGGTTGCGATCCTCACGAAGAGTAGATACAAATCGAGTACTTATACGCCCTGTTCCGACACCCGTAGGCCGAGATATGGCAAGAACACTCTACCGCTGTCCAAAACATTGCCGCAGAAAAAGGGGTCAAAAGATGCCTCGAAAACCCCACCAAAAACTTGAAACTAAGTGAAGTGATCAACACAAAAATCGAAGGCCTACCTCTTAAGAACACGCTGCCATAAAAATCGTCCAAAAATTCCTTCTGGGTAGCACAGGGGAGCTCTCGGACTGAACAGCGACAGAAAAGGCCATCGAAATGGAAATGTCGAAGCGCGCCGAGTCGCCGAGATCGTCGATGCTGCGACCTCCTAAAATCCCATAAATCCTTCACGAGATGGGGAACAAGGTGAGGAAAAACTTCACTTGAGATTGCTCCCAGGAAAAGGCCCAAAAAACTAGAGAAATGGGGGAGGGGAGGCCTATTTATAGCCTTAGCCCACAAAATCCAATTTCGGATTTGTGGGCCGAAGTTTCGGGCGCCCGAAACTTTTCGGGCGCCGAAAACGCGCCCAAGAAGCGCGAATGACGAGCGCCTGAATTCGCCTGGGCGCGACGCGTGTCCCGAACACGGTACGGCGGCGCCCAGCCGCTCGGGCGCTGCCGCGTGTCCCGCACAGGGCGGCGGGGTGGGTGGCGCCCGCCAATGGCAGGGCGCCACGTGGCGCCTGCGTGCCTGGCGTGCGTCGCCCCGCCCGCCACGCCAACCGGTCGCGCCAGTCTCCGCCTACCACGCCTGCGCCCGTACGGTCGCCGCTTGCGCTGCGTGGACCGCGCGCGCGCGAGCCAGCCAACCCGGTGCCGCTACGTGGCCCCGCCCCGGTCCACCGCTCCCTCGCGTTCTCCCGTGGACTGCGCCGCGTAAGCCCGCCTATCAGAGGCTGCCACGTGTCCCCCGCGCCCGGTCCACTACACCCGCGCACCTTTCGTGGACCGCGCCGTATGCGCCGGCAATCCCCTGCTGCCACGTGGCTCCCCCGCCGGTCCACGGCTCCCCCGTGCACCAAAATGCATCGAAAATTTTCGGGTGTCCGTTTTTGGGCGTCCGGACTCAGAAAAATGCAAGTTAATAGCCGTTTTTCAGCATTTTCCGCGCTGAATCCAAATTCGGCCTCCGATTAGCCTGAAACCACTTCCAAAATTCAACAAAGGCAGCTGAAAGATATGCTTGATCCAGAACCCTCACTGAGTCCGTCTAACACGTCCATTCGACGCGTTGCGGGTCCGACACACCAATAATAGGTGTTCCTCACCACGGATCATGGGGGAAAGCTACACGGGGATCTGGGCCACTACAGTGGATCTCCGTGGTGATGTTTGGCAACAGAATCAGGAGATTGGCTGTCACGCCCCGGGGGTTTAAACAAGCGGAAGACAACCACCGAAAAGTCTTTAGTTTTGTATACAATTTTTTTTTTTTTTTGAAAGTCCTTTCCCCCGGTGTGAGCCCAGACCCGCCGCATATACCGATTCACCCCGCAAACGGGCGGAGTCTCCTCTGTATATGCACGGCGTCACGATTACAACAGTCATTTTAACCACAGCAGTCTACAAACATAAGCACACGAGATTATCTTGCATCAGGAATTTAACGAGGCCGGTTGATCTTTTGAAAGGATAAATCCACAGGGTTTTAAAAACGGTGCCCACACGACACCTATGTTTTTCAAAACCGTTTTCGAAATCCATAAATCCATAGAGTTTTAAAAACGGTGCCCACCCGACACCTATGTTTTTCAAAACCGTTTCGAAATCCATAAATCCACAGAGTTTTAAAAACGGTGCCCACACGGCACCTATGTTTTCAAAATTATTTTCGCAATGCTTTTTCTGTAGTTCAAAATCGGCCAACTACAGAAAATAAAGTAAACATTCATCCACAGAAATATGAAACCATCCCAACATCCACACCATCCCCACAAATGTATCCCACTCACATAGCTACTAACAGATAATGAAATGAGCATAAGGAGAAATAAACACAGTCAGTAGCCTCGAAAGGCCAACAGTCCTCTCATCGCGGCCTCATCGTCGCGCTAGCTCTCACACCGGACTGAACCTGTCACAAGGTGGGAAGTCAGTGACACAAGATGGAAAGTATGAAATGCAGGAAAGGCTGTAACTAAAGCAAACCGTAAGAAAACCAGAGCAACCGTCCTCCTCATCGTGCCATCGACGGTAAACCCCCCCCCCCTGCATAACCCAAACCGAGCACCTGCCCCGGCAACCACACCGAGCACCTGCCTCGGCAAACCACACTGAGCACCTACCCCGGCAAATCTCACCGAGCACCTACCTCGGCAAACCACACCGCTCTCACCTTGGCGCCTCTAACCCCCCACCTACGGGGGCCCCCACTACGTCACCTGGTGGGGTACACGGGTCAACGTACCACTTTTCCGGAAAAGCACACCCTCGCGGTGGCCAAACCGCTGGTGTGCGTGTAGCAACCTCGAGCATCGTAACCAAGTACAAGATATAACAAGGCACCGCGACCCTTGGTCGCTATAATATCGATAGTATTATATCACAATTATTAACAGGGGTTAACAGTATTAAATCATGCAATTACTTTTACTCCTATACATTTCCCATAATTCCGGAATCCAAAACATCGGAAAAGTACCCACCTTGCGTGCGACGACCGGGCACTCGTCTCGTCCGCGTCTCTGTATGCCTCCCAAACCTAAAACGTGCCCCCGAAGAAAACATCAGTGACACTAAGTGGACCATCTCAAAATAAAAGAAAGACGCGCCGAGCCAGTCACGAAAAGCGGCTCCAGGGCCCGGCAGTGGAGCAACTCCGCGTCGTGTGCGGTCGTCCCGCGGGGCACCAGCCCGCGCGAGCACGTGCTGACTGCGGCAGCCCCGCGCGGCACTAGCCCGCGCGGGCACACTGCTTGCGGGCGGCCCCGCGCGGCACCAGCTCGCGCTGGCGCCCTGCCTACGGGCGGCCCCGCGCGACACCAACCCGAGCGGGCGCCCTGCCCGCAGGCGCAGGCGGCCCCGCGCGGCCCCAGCCCGCGCGGGTGCCCCTTTGCGGCCGGCACATCACGGCGGCGAGGGCGGCGGCACACGCAAGGGAAACTTGCCCCCGACCCCGACGCGGCAACGGCACGAAAACCCCACAACGGAAAACTGGAAAAACTCGAACCGCTCACCTTGATTTCGCTGGAGAAGGAGGAAGAAAGAGGATCGTCCGCTCCTCGCTCAATCAATCCGGCAGAAAGGGAGCAATTTCTCCTTCCCTCTCCTCGTCTCTTAGTCTCAGGCTCTCTACGCCGTTTTCTTGAAAATAGGGAAACGATGGTTTGGGGTTTTCCCCGTACGCACCCCAATCGGACTTAACGCTAAACAAAAATAATAAAATTAAAACCAGTCAAATCCTTAGCCATTTGAAATTTGAACGAGGGGTCCAGATTACCTCGGAAAGCATGCCGATCGCCAGCACGGATTCCGATGCGTCCAAGCTGATAGAGAACTTCAAAAATCTTTTCTGGGAGATCCCGGAGTCGGAATTCGAATCCGATCGCGCCCTCATTCACCGTTTTGCGAGCTCTAGCACCTGAAAATACTCGCAAACCCCGACGATCAGCCCAGAATTTCTCGAACCATCAACCCCCCTTAACAACCGAAATAATTAAATTAAAATCAAAACGGAAAACGGGAAGGTCGAGGTATTACATTGGCTCCAATGTTCTCAATGGTGTGCCTTATCAATGTCATCAATGTCGACTAGACCGTCACTGCCTCTGGCACGACGAGCATTGCGCCGTCGTAGCTCCTTATCTATATAAATTCAAATATGCTCAGCTGATCTGGCTAACTCATAATTTATGTATAATTGCATCCATTCACGTGAATTCCTTTAGGAAGAGACTCTTGACTCACGAAGATTTTCATACACTTTTGAAAAGTTAGAAGTTTCTTCAGCGGATAGTTTTTCATGTTTTGATATTTTTTTATCATACTACATAACAAATGTCACAATAATTATCCTGATTTTCACAGTTTGGACAATCGTAGAATTTCCTTCCTTTACTTTAATGTTTCTATGAAACTCTTATTAGGGCTAATCTCATTGTAGTTGCATTTTTTTTTTAGGAGAGTTTGTGGAAAAACGCTATTAGTGATCTACACAAAATGGTACACAAAACAATAACATGACAGTTTTTAAAAATTTGAAACATAAGTTAAGATTAAATAATAAATAAGATATTTAATAATTTAAGTAAAAAAACTATAAAATACATACAATAAAGGGATAATTGCCTCTGTACCCCTGCAATATTAAGAAATATCTGATTTACCCCTCTTATTTTTTTCTTTCTAATATACCCCTCATACGTTCCACCGTTATTAAATATACCCCTGTCGTTTCCCTCCGTTAAGTTAACTAGGGTTAAACGAGAGTTAAATATTAATCACAGTTACAAATTATTAAGAATACCTATTTTGCCCCTAGTTAATAAATCATTTTCCTTCAGCTGTCCCAAAAAAAACAAAAACAAAAAATCCAAAATTAGGGCACGCACGGTCTAGCTCTCGCCCAATTCCCTCCACGGTCTAGCTCTCGCCCAATTCCCTCCGTCCCTTACTCCCCCTCTCTCCTCTCCCTGGTTTGATCCCCAACTCCCTGGTTTGATCCCCAAACCCTTACCCTAGCCGATCGAGGGATCACAGAGTGCCTTCAAATCCGAAACCCTTACCCTAGTCGATCGATCGATTGACGGCGCCGTTCGTGGCGGAACCGCGGCGGGATCCTGCGACGGGCTCCGAATTGGCGAAATTTTTTTGATCCCCAACTCCCTGGTTTGATCCCGCGAAAAATTGGCGAAATTTTTTTTCATTACCTAATTAACTTTGAACCCCCCATAGTTACTTCTCTCTGTAGTAGAATTAGAAGCTTCGAATTAGAGATTGTGTGCTTTTGGGTCTCAAAATCACCTTTTTTGTGTTGTGTTTCCTGCTACCACAGAAGCTTCAGGCTTTTCTAATTGTTAAACACAGTATTGCATATGACTCTAGCTGAAAGTAGAAGAAACAGTAGGGCCAAAGAGGCCCTAAATGTCAAAAGGGTTGATTGCATTGATCTGTTTGTGTTTGAGCTGCGCATAACTTTTCAAGTACACTTTTGATGGAAATATAGGAATAGATTGTATTGAGAGCAAATACATTGATGTTGTGGATAATCATTTAGCTTTATTATTAATGCCGAGGTGCTGCTGCTATTGTTCTATGTGGGTTGTTACTGCAGAGCTGCCTAGTCTGGAAACTTATAAGCTGTTCAGGTTAAATCTGTTTCTATTTAGAATTAGAAACCTGTTTGGCCAGGCCCAAGCTTCTACAGAAAGGCTGTCTCACTAATGCTATTCGAAGAAGCGCTCAAGACTATCACGTTTAAAAAATATCTTCAATAGCTTCTTACTACAGTAGAAGCTTTACATTGGGTCTTCTACTTTTAAGACCTAAGAGTCAGATGTTTTCATTTAATTTTTGCATTTATTTTTTGCATTTAGTTTGTTGCCTTTATTAAACTGAATCTTTCTGTTTTATTTAGTCTTTGCATTCATCTCTGTAGATTTAATTCAATTAAAAGTAAGTTGGTTTTGCTTTATCATTTTACTACAGCATCTACAACTGTTTGGTTTGTTGCATTTATTTTTTGCATTTAGTTTGTTGCGTTTATTAAACTGAATCTTTCTGTTTTATTTAGTCTTTGCATTCATCTCTGTAGATTTAATTCAATTAAAAGTAAGTTGGTTTTGCTTTATCATTTTACTACAGCATCTACAACTGTATAATTTCTGCAAGATAAGTTGAAAGTTATATATGGAGGATGCAAGTGAAGGTATAGCTGCAGGTGGAGCTCATATAGTGGATGATGTTGGAGATGATAATGTTGGATATGATGAGGAGAATGAGGAAGTAGATGAATTACATGGGTCTGATTCTGTTGGGTCTGATTTTGTTGGGTCTGATTCTGTTGATTTTGAAAGAAATTTAGTTTATAGCACTAGTGAAGATGATTCGAATGTTGATGAGTTGGTTTATGATGAGGAGAATCCAATTATGGATTATGGTGTGAAATATCCTGATGTCACTTCATTTCGAAGTGCTTTGAATCAATTTGCTATCCAAAATCAATTCGAGTACAAGGTGATAAAAAGTGATCGATGTAGAGTAACAGCAAGATGTCGCACAGAAGGTTGTGGGTGGAGAATACATGCAGCACAGATTCAAGGGGAAGCAAGCTTTCAGGTAAAAGGCAAAAAAATTCAATTGCTAGTATTTCAAACATTACTTACTCTAATCTCATTATTTCTTCCAATCTATTGTATCAATAGGTCAAAACATTCCAACCGGAGCATACATGCGAAGTTGTAAATAGATGTGGAAACAAGAATGCTACACAAGGATGGATTGCAAATAGAATATCAAATTGGTTAAAAACTGAAGGTGATATATCTGTGCCTGAATTAACTAGAAGACTAAAAGAGAAGTATGGAAGGTTGGAGTTGCCCTATTTAAGGGTGTGGAAAGGTAAAGAGGAAGCAATGACCAAATTATATGGAAAGTGGGAATTATCATTCGTAAGAGTTTTTGATTTTTGTGGTGAGATTAGGAGAAGAAATGTAGGAAGCCATACATCAATTAAACTGATAGAGGTAAATGGAAAGCAGCATTTTCAAAGAATGTTTATTGCTTTTGGGGCTAGCATTCAAGGCTTTCTAAGAGGGTGTAGGCCATATATTGGTTTAGATGGAGCTCATTTGAAGGGTAAATTCAAAGGAATTATTGTTTCAGCAATTGCGTTTGATGGAAACAACTCAATGTTTCCGGTTGCATATGGTGTGGTTGAGTCAGAAAATGCAGAAAGTTGAGAGTGGTTCCTGCTAGGTCTGAAAGAAGCTGTAGGTTGTCCTAATGGTTTGGTTTTATCTAGTGATAGGCAAAAAGGCTTAGATAAGGCCCTTCTAGCTGTCTATCCCACTGCTGAACATCGTGAATGCATGCGTCATTTGTACAGCAATGTGAAGAAACGTTTTCGATCAGATATTTTGAAGAAACATCTGTGGGGAGCAGCTAGGGCATATACAACTTCTAGATTTCAATACCATATGGAAAGGGTGAAGAATGCGGACAGTAGAGTGGTTGATTTCTTAAGAGAGAATCATGGGCATATATGGAGTCGTTCTTTATTTGGTTTAGATGCTAAATGCGAACGAGAAACAAATAATATATGTGAGACTTTTAATTCTTGGATCAGTGAAGAACGGAATAGACCGGTGATAGACATGATGGATGCTATACGACAGAAAATGATGATTATGATGAACAAAAGAGCAAGAAAAGCGAGAAAATGGTCAACAAAGCTTGTGCCAGAAGCAATTAAGCATGTCAACAAATTGATCGAGGTAATCTAAAAACCTGCTTGATGCTTTTTACTATCTATTGTTTTATCATGCTTTATTAACTATTGTCTTATGTTACTGTTAGGATGTTGGAAATTTTAGAGTACTAAGATGTACTGATAAGCAAGCAGAGGTTGAAGGGCCTAACTCAAGATGTGATGTGAGGCTTGATGAGAGGACATGCACATGTAGGAGATGGCAAGTCTCTGGATTGCCATGTGTACATGCCATTGCCTTTATGGTTAATATGAAACTCAAACCTGAAGATTATACATCATCATACTTCACTGTTGAAAGGTATCGAGATACCTATGCATTAAACATTAAGCCATTGCCTGCTGAAGAGGATTGGAATGAGAGTGATATAGGTTTTAGTGTGTTGCCACCTTTATTAGTAAGACCTGCTGGTCGGCCACGAAAAAAAAGGATCAGAGGAGCAGGGGAGATAGTTAAGAGAATACACAAATGTAGGAGATGTGGTGGCTTTGGTCATCATGCAAGAACATGCAAAAATGATGTTTCGACAGTAGACCCTAGCACACAATCTTCAAGGTAATTTGATTCTTTCAAGTTATTATATCTATTTTTTATTTTCTTGTAATTTCAATTTCTAGATATAGTGACTTCAAATTTTTTTATAGCAAAAGAAGAAGAAAAGATAGTGGATCGCAACGGCAAGAGGAAGATGAGCACCATGCAGCAGCAGCATCACAATCTTCAAGGTAATTTGTTTCTTTCAAGTTATTTCTGATATTTTCTGGTTGAGCTTATAGGTCCTGTGCTTATTTCAAGTTATTTCTGATATTTTCTGGTTGAGATTTTTATGGCTGTTTTTGTGACTCTGGTGCGTCGATTAGTCCATTTTTAGGTTATAGTTTCAATTTGTAGGGGTTTTATGATAGAATGAGCTAATGATTTTTAGGTTATTGTTTCAATTTGTAGGGTTTTTATGATAGAATGAGCTGTGGAGTCATAGTTCACATTGTTTATCAACTTGTTAATTGCTCTAGTGGTCCTCAACATTTAAGTGTAATATTCAATTTGATCCCCAAACTTTCTTTTTACAAATTTGACCTCTTTTGCATCTATTGCAAGCTTACCCAGCTAAATTCCTGCGTCATAATATACAGAAATATCTATGTCTAGTCATCTAAGTACCATGTAAGTGACTTTTGAACTTTTTCTGTGTGCTCTTCTAGGGAAAGTTGAGGATGACTTTTCATATTATATAGGAGATGAAAAGGAGAGGAAATTTCTTAAATTGACGAAGAACTGATGATAAACGTGCATAATGAGCACCAAATCATGCCCTTGTGAAAACGTATAGAATGTAGGCGGTGTAGATACCCATCTGAATGATTGGATTTATTAATAGGATGTTATACTTTGTAGCAAACTCTACCTTTTGAATAGTTTGACTGAGCAAGCAATTCAATTAGCATCAGATCTTATGGATTGTTAAGTGCTAAGTGTGAATATAGGCATTACATGCCAGTGAAGAATACTGAAGTAGTAACTTAATACCATGTGGGCCTGTAAGGATATTATGATCTTGGAGCATCGTATCATTAATTGCAACAAATTTTATGGCCCAAAACTTGGGCAAACTTTGTGTTGTTTCTGGAATCAGACAGACTGACCATTATCATCTCAAATTTCTTGGATTTTTTCCCGTGTATCAATTTCTTTCTCTAATTTATCAATTTCTTTCTCTGTTTTTGTGACTTTCAACTTCAATTTCAGTAAGAAAAGAAGGAATAATAGCGGATTGCAGCGAGGGCAAGAGTTTCAAGCCGCAGCATCTGGAGCATCACAGCAGCAACATGAGGCAATTCCCTATTCACAACAGGGTTCAACTATTTTCGACATTGACGCAAGCAGATTGCTAGGTTGAGAAAACAATGCATGCAAAGATGCTGATGGTGCTGTAATTTTTTGGGTGATGATAGTACTGTTTTAATATTATGTTATGTAATTTTTTGGGTGATGATAGTACTGCTCTAATACTATGTTATGTAATTTTTTGGATGATGATGGCGTTGTTTGCCGCTGTTTTTTATCAGCTTGACAATATTGTAATAGATTCCCAAAATACTAAGATATCTTACATAACTTCACCATCAGTTACAATATGTTGCATGTCTAAAATACTCCCCTCATCAATATATTGAGGATTATAACACAAACAAGTAATTTAAGCCTAAACAATATTTTCACTTCCATTGTTTGAATCTTTTGCTTAATGGCTTCTTCAATTGCTTGTAACTGGTATTTTAGATCTACAGTATTGTGTTGTACATCGTCAGTCCATAAAAAATAATTGCAATGTCCAACTCCTTCAACCTGCACAAAAACAAAAAAAAAAAACAAAGCTTACTTTACCCTAGTTTGAGCAAAAATGACAATCGTTAAATTATAAAATTTACTAGCTTATCTTACCCCCCAGTTTGAGCAACGGTAGAATCGACGTCCCTTACTAGTTGGCTGTTTCAATGTCCATATTCTACAAGATCTTCCGCAGTCGCACAAAGGAATTTGTGCGCTAAGAGATGATGCAGACCTCTCACTTAGATGGCTCATATGTAGCTAGAAGTTATGCAAATAGGAGGAGAAAGAGGCTTAGATCTCTTACTTAGAAGAAGTAGGAAGATTGATATGTTTTTTAAGCTATGAGGGTGCTTTTATAAGGTTAAAAGAAAGGTTACCGTTAAGATGGCCGTTGGAGGGCAAATAAGAAAGTAATTCGATATTTTAAGGGTAAATATGAAAACTATTGAAAATTTTAAGGGTACATAAGAAAAGTTGGTTATGGTAGAAGGGTATATTTGAAAGGGCAAAATGGTAATTTCACACCGCTAACGGCAGTAAACTGACGGACTTTAACTTCAGGGGTATTTTGGAAAGAAGTTGGAACATAAGAAGGGTAGTTTTAATATTAGCCTTCTAAGAGGGGTAAATCTGAAAACAGGGAAATTTTCAGGGGTATGTAGGAAATTGCCCCTACAATAAAACTACAATATATATATATATATATATATATATATATATATATATATATATATATATATATATATATATATATATATATATATATATATATTCTTCTATTAAAGTACTTTTTGCTTGAAAATTATAAATGACTGTAAAATAATTTATTTTCTCATTAAGCAAGTTATTCTTAAACTGCCAGCTCTATAAAATTGTTTTTTTTTTTAATTGGCACTCCTTTACAATGCCTCACACCCAATTATACATGAACGACCCATTGATCTTTCCACCTAATCAATCGGCTTAGCAATTGTCGAGCCCAACTCACAACTAAAAGCTAAGTAGAGAGATACACCTCATCCACTATCTGGTCGTCTGTTAGGGAGATACAATCTCAACCCCTGGGGAGATACACTCTCAGCCCACACGTGACATTCCGGAGTATGCACCAAATCATGAAAATGCTATCAAGGGATCTAATAATCCTAATCACTCGTCTGAACAATGTGCTCTAAGACGGCATATCTCTATCGCTATCCATAATAACCAACTCTAAATATATCTCGACTCTCTACATGATCGTGAGATGTCACCCCCAATCCATATTCTTTCGCTATGTTATCATTTAACATTATGATGCTACTCAAGTGACAACACTAGGTTCTTGTTTACCATCACAATGCCACTCAAACCGTATACTAAATTCCTATTTAATACAGTTGGAAAATCTGGTACTCGCCCCGGTACCAGATTCTGTGAATCTGCAACCCGCTCCGGTAACGCAATCCGCTCTGGTACCGCTTAATGTTGGGATTCCGAAACGGAAACGTTAAATCGGATTTTTATCATAAAACCCGTCCTCTCAACATAACTGAAACTAGCACAACCACAAGAAGAAAACCAAAAACCAAAAATATGCGGGTGAAATAAGATTCATTAACCAAAAAAAATTACATCGATTACACCGACTCCTCTTGTGTAATAGAGTAGCTTCAATCCGAGCACTCATCCTGAATCTCTCTCACCCTTCTCTCATCTTCTATAAACCTAGAAGATTATGAGTGTGGCTAAATCCTAGCCCCCACTATCTCCTTGGGTGTTACCATCACCATGGGTGTGGCTAAATCCTAGATCCCACCACCTCCATGGGTATTATCACCACCGTGAGTATATCCACTGCCGTCAAATAATAATACCTATGCTATATTTATAACTTACATCAAAAGCTATCTAAATTCTAATCTGAATAGAATTTTATTCTAATTAATATTTAAATCTTAATAAACTTAACTCTAACATATTTAAATATTAATTTTAATCCAATTAGGATTCAACTACAAATCTAATCAAATCCTAACAAATACCATAATGTCACTAGTGTTCTCTATGTTCTCTAGGTTCTTGTTTATTATTATAATGCTACTCGTATTCTCTATGTTTAGTAAATTTCTTTATTCATTCTTTTGCAACTCTAAAATTCCGATGTCCAAAGGACCCAATCCTCATGCATCTTATATTCCGAATTTTCGACACAATTGTCTATTCCTAATTTAGGAGCATATAAGAAACTATAATAATTACATACAAATGAACTATAGATTTCATATTATTATTAATACACATAATGCTCAATAAAGAAAAATTAGACATAGGAGGAGATTCAACCGTTCCGGATAGCATTATAGCACCACCCACCTCAGTTCAATGCCAATCGGTAGGGAATTAAAGCAATCGAACTTCCGATGTCGTTTCAACGCATTACGACACTAACGAATGAAAAAACGCCAATTTTTTGGTCCATTTCTCAAATTGGCCGTCGTAACTCTGTCGATTCTCAAATTAAACTTGTTAGACACATTTCACCGACCTTCAATTAGGAAATTTGATAAGTAATTTAGATCAAAACCCTATGAATCCAAGAATTCATGTTCTAAACCATAGGTTTTCACTTCTTTAAATTCATCATGTTTTCTTCGAATTTTCTTTCGAATCTTTCATTTAGAATACTCCTAGGATCACATCAAACTCAAATCTAAAGGAATTACAACAAAACCTAATTTATTTTTCGCAAAACTCACCTCAAAGTCTCAAGCCTCCAAGCTTTTCTTGCTCCAAAATCTCAATCTACAACTCGAATGAGGTTCCCAAGCTTGATCTCACCAAAACTCCAAACTTTAGAGAAGGATCTAGAGAGGGGGGGAGGGAGAAATGGGTGAGGGAGAGAGAGGAGAAGAGCTCCCTTTGTGTATGCGGGCACGCGCATGTGTGGTGGGAAAAGAATAAGAGAATGGTGGTTGTGTACATATAGGCTTCAATAGTGGAGATCTTATAACTCAGCCTAGATTTGATCTGATACTTTTCGTTGAAACTCTTATGAATGTTTGTTTGCACTTAAATTTGACAGGTAAAGTCAATTTAACTTAATTTGTCATAAATTATCTTAAATTTTCAGTTTGGATCATTTTTTAATCATCGAAAGTCTTGCCGAATTAAAATCGTTAACATAATTTTCTTTCACTACGCGGGTATCCGAATGTCTTGAAAGTTTTATTCTGGCCTCAAAACATTAGTATGGACAACCTCAAATATTTTCATTATTAGATGTGACTCCGAAATTAGAAATTGTTTCGATTTTGTGTTTCCGGTTCGCCGACGGCTTCGCGATGCAACGACAAAATTTGGTAAAAATTTGAGAAAAAAAATTGAATGTCTGTGGTGGAAGCGGAGGGCTAGAGCCGTGTGGAGGGCTCCGCCCCCCGCGGTACGGATCGGATCCAATAAGATAAATCCGTTAAGAATTTCTTATCCTTTTTTCTTTTGCCCTAGAAAGATCGAGCGATTGTATGATCATCAAGAACATTTTGTACTTCCTTTTTCGTATAGTGAAACTCTCCTCTTTCGCCCGTAATTTTTTCCCTACAAAGAATTTTTCATATAAATCTGTGTGTTTATTTTTTTGTCATGCTTTTGAGATCTAAATTTGTGTGGTTATCGCCTTTGATTTCATTTGGTTTGTGCGCTCGTTGCTAACATTCACGGTTTTTGAACACTGAATTTTCTACCAAAATATAAATCTTGTTCCTTACAGAAAATTTTTAAATCTCCATTTCTTATTTTAATTTCAGTACAAATCACTTTTAAATTTTCTTTTACTTCTCTAAATCCAATAAAAATAGTATTTCACATTATTTTTATTTATACTTGCATATATACTAAAAATACTCAGTATATTATATGTGACACCCCAATAGTCCCACATCGGTTGAGAATGAGATTGTGATTGGGTATATAAGAGACAATGAACACTAGAAATAATAACTGGGTTTAAGTATTTTGAGCTATGATTTGGGCCCAACGAGTTATTATTGCTAGTGGTACAGATCGTTACATTTGGTATCGGAGCCAATAACTAGCTGGAAGTGTGTGACGAGTCTCGGCTGAGCCTGAATCTAAATGACAGGGCTAGCGAGACAAGTCTCACATCGCTTGACGAAGACGTCAGGCCTAAACGAGAGGAGTCTGTGGGGCGAGTCAGGAGTCTGTGGGGCGAGTCAGGAGTCTGTGGGGGGAGTCTATGACACTGTAATAGTCCCCACATCGGATGGGAATGTGATTATGATTGAGTATATAAGAGACAATGGACACTAGTAATAATAACTGGGCTTAAATATTTTGGGCTATGGTTTGGGCTCAACGAGTTATTATTACACTACAACTCCAAGGGCCTTCTCGGTAAGGTCTAGCGGCTAACCCGAGAATGTAGCTGTTGGACTCTGCTTCCCTATGGGCTGCTCGGGGCAGCATGGAATTGTGATAGGGTATATAAGGGTATATAAGAAACAATGTACACTAGTAATAATAGTCGAACTTAACCATTTTGGGCTGTGGTTTGAGCCCAACGAGTTATTATTATTACTGGACTGAGTCAAGTCTAAATGACAGGACTATGGAGACAAGTCTCATATCGCCTGATAATGTTTGGGTTATGTATGTGTTTGGGATAAATGGGGGGAGTCTATGATACCCCAATAGTCCAATATCAGATGAAAATGAAATTGTGATAGGGATAACTAGATTTAAGCATTTTGGGTTGTGCTTTGGGCCCAATGAGTTATTATTGCTAATGGGCTGAGTCGTTACAAGTAAAGTCATATAAGATATACAATACTCTTTTCTACTATGAGCTTTACAATATTCTTTTACTAGATCTTTGAAAGTTGATGTCGTTCATTCTGCGCCATCTCGGAGTCGTGCTAACGAGGTGGATAGTGGTCGTTGTAATGCTAAGAGTGATTTTCAGAGCCTCACACATAAAGGAACAATTTTGCTTTTAGTGTATCGCACGCTTCGACCCATAAGTCTCATTTAATCTTTATTACTTATATATTATAGTATTCTATAATTTTTCAAGTAAACATATAAAACTATTTTTCACATTTTAAATGTTGTAATTTAAATAATTCTGAATTTAAATAAAAGTGATATTTTACTAAAAGAAAACATAAAGATTTTCCAACACAACTGAGGTAGGAAAAAAAGGAGAAAGGTATAAGTGAGGGAGGTAGAGGAAAAAAATAGAATGGGAGGGTCGATCGACCTTGGATTTGATGTCTTTCGAAGCAAATCTGAGGAGAGGGGTGATCGAGGTGGTGAAAAGGGAAGAGAAAGGGATATGTGGGGAATGTGGAGAAAAAAATAATGACAGGGAAGGATTGAAACGAATCAAAATAAAAAAAGGGTAAGTTACGGACAGAGCTTCTGTTTCGCTCTGTCTACGAGAGCTTTCTGTTAAATCATGTCTTTTCCTTCCTATGGATCTTAAGATGATCTAAGGCTTATAAAAGTGTAGGCTCTCTCTCTCTATATAGAATCCGGCTACTATGTTTGTAAAAGTACCAAGCACTTGGTGCTTGTAAGTTTTACACCCTTAGATCCAACCCTTTGATTAATTTTACTCCTTAGATCATTCTATTCCACCAACCAACCACTAAACTCAAGTGGGACCCACTATCATCCTAACCACACATCCTTTCATCGAAAGACTAAAAACTTACAAACACCAATAACTTGGTACTTTTAAAAGCATAGGAGCGCAATTATATATATAATTGTGCTCCTATGCTTTTAAAAGTACCAAGTTATTGGTGTTTGGTGTTGAGACCAGAATTTTTCGCCACTTAAGGGAACGACGTATGGCGGATACCGTCGGCTGACAGACAATAGCCGACAAGAGAATGAGTTAGAAGAAGAAGATCCGCATCTAGATCAAGACTAGTCTCAGTCGCGTAAGAATACGACACGCGACATATGTCATCGGTTGAAAGCACCAGCCGACAAGAAGATCGTCACTTCAATCCCAGGTCAACTTCGACCAAAGAAGGACGTCAAACTGCCCAGTCAAGCGACGAAGGAGGCGAGAGTCAAAGATAGCTTTTCGACTGCTCGAACCGAGAAGGGAAAGATCTTGGAAGGAAGGAGTGCGAGATTTAGGCGCGAATCCCATAACTAACCCAAAAAGACAAGCAAAGCCAGGGATTGGAAAGCGCCGAGGATCGCGCTCCGACGCAACGATTAGGAGATGAACCTAGACGGAAAATGGCTACTATCCTATTAAGGATAATCAACTCAAAAGGAAGTCGCTGAGGATTTCACGATAATTCTCCCCAAATCACGCCGATAATTCAAATCGGCGCCTAATAACATGGTTCGGGAAGTGTGTACATACCCGAACCATCGAAGAAAATGGGGTCCGACAACCTCGTAAGCCAGGTACCATCCCAACTTTTCCATATCTAAGAGTAGGTTAACTTATCGCTTTTCTTTACCGCTTTTTTAGGAGTAAACTTAATTGTAATTTTTATCCCTTTCCTCTTCCTTGTATTCTTTTTTTAAGCAATACAATTCCTAATCGGCTCCTTAGCCGTGTCAATATCTTTGTTTTTTTTACCCGGTTCGGCTACTCTAAGTCGAACCCAGCAATCCTTCTCTACCTCCATAATTCTGAATCGACCATTCTAAGCCGAACCGTCGCGAGAGTTACCAGATGAGAACCCGGCCGAGCAGATCCCTCCTCGGCCCGATTGCTTGATCTGTTGGTACGCAGCGCATTCCTCATCTCTGAGGGTCACTCGTAGGGACCGATCGCGCGCAGCCATTTTTGGCCCCAAACACTTGGGAGCTCAATTATATATAATTGAGCTCCTATGCTTTGAAAAGTACAAGTTATTGGTGCTCGTAAGTTTTTAGCCCTTGAATGAAATGATGTGTAGTTAGGATGATAGTGGACCTACTTAGGTTTAGTGGGTGGTTGGTGAAATAGCATGATCTAAAGAATAAAATTAATTAAAAGGGTAGATCTAACGGTAGAGAACTTACAAACAACAATTGTTGGGCACTTATACAAGCATAGTAGCCGGATAGAGTCCGGCTACTATGCTTGTATAAGTGCCAAACAATTTTTGTTTGTAAGTTCTCTACATTAGATCTACCCCTTAACTAATTTCATCCCTTAGATTATTTTATTTTACTAATCACTCACTTAACCCAAAAGGCTCACTATTATTATAACCGCACATCCGGCTAAATTTTTTTATCGAACTAAATAAATATATAAATTTTATTTTTTAACCGAATAAATATCAATGAAAAATTAAATTTTTTTCCATCACAAATCAAACATTATAAAACATAATTTTGTTTTTTCACCAAATTTTTTTTTTCATAAAACTTATCTTTATTGTGCATAAAATAATAATAATAATAATAATTGTGTATAATATGAAATTGGTTTGCTAGGAAAATTACCGATCTTACCCTGCATATCTCTCGCTCGGCCTAAAACCCCTACAAAAACCCTTCTTCTTCTTCTTCTTCTTCTTCTTCTTCTTCTTCTTCCTCGTACTCGCCGTGGCCATGGCCGCCACTGTAGTCCGAGCGATCGCCGGGGTGGAGGTGCCGATCCCTGGGAGCGATAGGGTTCGCTGGGTCGAGCTCACCGTCCCTTCCTCCTCTCCTCCATCGCCGTCGGAGCTCCCCGCCGCCGCGGCGGCGGCGGCGGCTTCGTCGGTGGAGGCAGAGGAGCCGCGTGACGTCTCCGGATGCCTCGTCGTCTCCGGTGACCCCCCGTCCTACCTCATCTGGTGATTCCTCTAACCCTACTTCTCTCCCCTTGATGTTGTTTCCTGTGTTCGTCCATGCGATTGGGTCCTAGGGCATGGTCGTGTTGTTAGATTCCATTGGGAAAAGGAACCGGAATGGGGCGAAAGATGGGGAAATGAATGCTTTGTGCTTTGTAACTGTAGATACAAAAAATCGCCACATAGGTAAACAGTGCGGTTAAGATAGCAGAGCCGGATGATTTGAAATAAAAGTGACACGTGGTAGTCAAACAAGTCAACCGATCTGGACAAGTTGTAGGCCGATAGGAAAGCACTTAGGATCGGTTGTCCAAATGAAGTATCGGTCATCGGTTTCTTTAGACGATTAATAATAAAAAGTCAAAAATAGGATCGGTCTTCGGCTATATCAGCTGAATAGAGATATGAGCCGAAACTTAGAAAGGATAAATACGAAAATGGATAATGCGAAATTGTATGATGCCAATCCCGCAATTAACGCAAATTGGGCAAACAGAATCTCGTATCAACGATCACCGGGAGTCACGCTATGGCGCGCAATATCCGGAGATGAACATAGACGAGAAGGCACCATTATCTATCTGAAAAAATTTTGGAGGGAAAGTGGCCGAGGAATACACAACCATTTTTCGAAGAAAATGCTGGTATTCTCAACAATTTTCCAAAGAATACGTCGTTATCTAAAATGTCGATTAGTCTAAAGAGAGTTTTGTACGTGTATAAATAAGCGAACTTTCTTCTGTAAAAAGGGTTTGCAATCACGTAAGCTAGCGACCACCCCGCTTTTCAATACCTTCAATTCCTACATCTACAGCTTTCCTAGACTAGATTTACAGTTTTTTTTGCCGCTTTCCTTACTGCTTTTCTAGGAGTAGTCTTAATCTTGTAACTCTTTTCGTCTTGAGCAATACAAAGCGATTCGGCGCGTTTGAGCCTAGTCGATTCCTTGAAACCTTATCGAGTCATCGTACGGCAGATAGTCCGGCTCCTCTAGGCCGAACTCTGTACCATGTTTGATTGAGAAGAACCCGACCAAGTGGATCCCTCCTCAGCTTGATTGTTTGTTTTTGGTACGCGACACACTCTAGAGAGTCAACCCCGAAGCCAATCGAGGACCTACTTCCGGGTCAACGGTTAGCGCAACTTTTCGGCTCCAACAGTAGCATAATGGTGTTTTCTTGGATTCTTAGGTTAAAGAGAATATTTTCTTAGAACTTGAAATCCTAATTGATTGAGCATTGAAATGGAAATGCAGGGAGAGGTTTTGTTGTAGTTTGTGAAATTAAACATGTTTTCGGTCTTTGATTGCTAATGTTTTTCGCCTTGTTTGTTTCAACTAGTTCGCTCGCCTGAATAATTGTAGTAGAAAAGAAACAAGAAAAGGGCGAAAGATCGGAAATGATTGATTTACAGTTTGTAGCATAATGGGTTTTTTTTTAGCTTCTTTGGTTAAGAGAACTGTTTATTAGCACTTGAGACCGTAGCTGTCTAAGCATTATAATGGAAATGCAGAGAAAGGTTTTATCATGATATATGCAATTAATGATGTTTTCTAACTCTGATTGGTGGTTGTTTTTGCCTTGTTTGTGTCAACAGGTTTAGTCACCTGAATAACTGTTGTAGAAAAGAAACATCAAAAAGAGAGAAAGATGGGAAAATATGCTTTATATTCTGTAGCATTAAGGGGTTTTCCTAGATTCTTAGAGAACTCTTTATTACAGCCTAAAACCCTAACTGGTTGAGCATTATAATGGAAATGCAGGGTAAGATTTCCTTATAATGTATGCAGTTAAGGATGTTTTTTATGTATGATCGCTGGTGTTCTTCTCCTTGTTTGTTTCAACAAATTTAGTCACCTGAGTAGTATTAGTATAGGACAGCTCAGCTTGATAAACATCTTGCCGGACAGTTAAATGGTTGTAGGTGGTGAGGTGCACCAGCCTAGATGGCTAGATTCTAGTAGTTAAAAGCATTCACTAACTTACACTCTGAACCGAGTAGTGTGTGACATGTAGAAATCCCTACCTTTTTTTTTTTTTTTTGCGAATTCATTGTTTTTTGACATTGAAGTACATTTTTTTTTGGAATCGCCATTTGAATCAAGGGGTTGTTTTTTTGATTGTTGAATGTGAAAGACAAGTATTCACCATGTCAAATCTGATAAAAAGCTTTATGCTCTAAACTCAGCTTTTAGCCTTTGTTTATCATCAGAAGATATCTCTATATTTTCTTCTTTTTCCGACAAAAGAAGAAGGGCAAATCACAGGTTGTTCGAGCTAGCTGTCACTTCCTCTGCTGGTGAAAAAGTCTGAACTAGAAGCCTACGATAAAGTGAGTACGGCACTCTATCTCATAGACATATACAGGATTCAGTGGAAAGCTGTACTCTATGGAAGTTGTATGTACGACTTAACATAGACGCACTAAGAGCCCAAATATATGAACTAGCTCAGGGTTGACTAGCCAATTATATAAGAGTTTTCGATGTTGGTCCATGGATATTCCCTCTTTTTGCCATATTTCATTTGAAGGGTTGAAGGGAGAATTTCATCAAGTTATTTGCATGGTCAAACTTGAGGAAAAGCGAGAAACAAATTTTTGCTTTGGTGACTGATTGATGATCAAGAGAATCTGCCACTTACAGAAAGCAGAGGAATTTGCACTTGCCTCATTGGCTGTTAGGAATGGCAATTTTGGACTATTGCTTTGGCAATCACAAGTAAAATCGTCCAGATAGAAACACATAAATCCGTCATGATACAATTCCAGCCGGTGAAAATATGGGAGGATTGATCTCTTCTTTTGTTAAATAGAGTTTATGCTTATCACATGCATTTTAGATTTATGCTTATTACAGGCATCTTAGGGAAGCGAAAATACCAAAATTTTGAGAATAGATGAGGTCCGTTTAATCTTGAATGCGTATTTTTTCATATTAGTTTGAACTAACAACTTGGATGGCCTTAAAAATTGAAGCTGTGACATGCTAATCCATTGGCGGAATGTAAAACAAAAATAATAAAGATAAATAGAATAGAGAATAGCCAAAGAAATAAATCCCTTATGAACGTTGCAAAACATAGAAACTCATCACTTTTTTGTCAGTATTTTCATACCAAAATTACACATGTTTTATTATGGGTGGCATGCTCTAAGTTGTTTATTCTACTTCGATCTTATTTCTTTCTTTAACTGCTTGATTATATCTTGAGGCTCCTTTCTGAATATGTCAAGATGATTGCCTGTATCTGAAATTCTCTTCTATTTTGCTGTTTGAGATGTTGATATTTTTGCATGCAGACTAAAATGACTGATTCTATTTATTCATATGAATATCTGAATAGTTATAAAATGCACAAACTATGTAGTTGTTGATTATTCCAATTTCTTCCTCAAATTAAATTTCTTAACTGCAGGAGGCTTCACAAGAATCTATCAAATGCTATTGAGGTGATTGATGTATCTGCTCGTGATGAATTTCCTGAGACGGGATTGCGCCTTGTATTTCAAGAGCCGCTCTATCCATTTGCTTTTTTATGCAAAGATGAGGTTAGTTCAATGTTTTTACTATTCGATAAAGATAGTTTATTATGAGAGCCTAGCCCCTTCCTCCCATTCATTTCGTGCTTTCAGGAGATAGTGAGATACTAATTTTTTAGTTCCAGGTTGAGAGGGGCACAGGGGATACTTATTTGCTCTATGTCTTAACAACTTCAGGAGTTGCCTTTGTTTGTAATTTGCATAAACCATTTTCTTATATATCTGGCTCAATCTTCCCTCCAAACGATCTAGTTGAATTTAATGTTCAAAGTCATTCTCAAAGTGGAAAGATTACAGCAGTAACAGCTACATCGGGTTGTCTAGTAATTGGGCGGCATGATGGGTCGATCGGCTGCTACCAGCTTGGAAGGCTTGATCCTAATGCACCAGGTTTTCCTTTAGTTTTTAGATCTTGTGCATATTCACTGAAGCATGTTCTTTCTGCTCACACTTGTTTTTCTATCACAATTGATTGTGCTTTCTAAAGTTGTTTTTTTTTTTGGTTTGCATTTGCTTTCTTGTAATGAATAACCTTTTAGTTATGACCATAGGTTTCTCAAGTGAGCTTCGTGATGATATTGGAATAGGGCGCTTGTGGAATCTCGTGTCGAGGTACTTCTTTCAGTATAGATTCCATAACCAGATAATGCAATTTTATCCACATTCCCTCTTTACTCTTGAGGTCTAAATTCAAAGAGATTGGAACATGTGTGAATAGGCGTTACTGCTTTCTCCTACTTTATATATTGATTATTTGTAAATTCTTAGAAGCATGGAGCTTCTTAGATTTTGTACATTCACTTCATATGTCATGTTTATTTATTATGACACTATCTTCTTGTTTATGTTTTTCAATTTTTCTTTATATTTTTCGTATGTGAACAATTTATCTCCCTTTTTATCTCCCATCTGAAACTAAGCTTTCCTTTTTTTTTTGTTCTTTCCTTGACAATGTTTCCTATTCTAAGTTGTTATCTTGTACTTTTTTACCTGATATTAAACAACTTGTACTTTGATTAACATTACATGAGCTATTAGATCTGTACTTCTATTGATCATTATCGCATGAATAACATAATTTGTCCAATTTTGGCTCCATATGCTAAAATATAGTTCTAGATGGGCTTTTTGTTGAATAATCAACAAGGTATTCTTTTGAAATCAGTTCTATATTCTATCATTGATTTATTCTGCTATTTTCATTTACATTTCTGATTTTAAGTGTTAAGGCAGTGCTTCTCATTCGAGAGACTTGCAATAATATTGAGCTTCGATTTTTCAGGGCAAAGGTTGTTGGGGCTGTACAGGATATGGTAATATCTGAAATCCATGGGAGAAAATTGTTATTTGTACTTCATATGAGTGGGAATTTGCGTGTGTGGGATCTTCTTAGCCATACCAGGGTATTCTATCATAACATTAGCTCGAATGAACATCAAGGCAATTTCTACCCTTCCTTTTTCTATATAACTTATTATAGAAATTGTTTTGCTGCACTCTCTTAATATGCAGAGTTTTATAGTTGTTGTATATTTCTTGCATTTCTGTTTTTGTGTCTATATATGTTAAATAAGATGCCAAGATTAAGGTTTTGTTCTGTAAAAACTATCATTATATTCAAACACTTTTCTTTACAACCTTGAATCCTTAGTTCTTCACAAGCTTGTTGCAGTCATTGTTCTTTAAGCAAATAATCTATGCTGATTTTGGTTGCTTTTGTAAATTAACATTCCTCCTTTTCCCCTTAGAATCATATCCCTCCAGGTTATGGGTTGGTGAGGCTAACTATGATCAGCAGCTGATCTCTTTGGCGGTCTTACATCAAGGTGCTTTGGTATGTTAAAAAATAACTTTTTAACTTTTCACAATGCATGATTTTTCCTTTATTCATTCTTTTACTTCGGAAAAATTCATCTCACCTGTGAATATTTTAACTGTATCCCCTGGAATTAATTATGGAGAGATTATTGTCCTGATTCTACATTGTATAGTGCTTAATGCTTCCACGTACAATAAATTTTAATGCTGTAGACCTTGTTTTTCTTGCAATTGTAATTATGCTCCATTGGTTGCCCTCTTAATGAAAGATCGGTAGTCTGACTATTTGTATTGGTATTTTGTCTGTAATAATAGAGGTTCCAATTTCAGATTTACTTGGTTGGTCTTGTCCTCTGTTCATTTATCTCGCTTTATGTAATGCTTATGGTCTGAAGGCCATTGATATATTTTTTGGCCAAATAGTTGAGCTGAATGTTTAATTACTATCACTATTGCCTAATGGTTCTTAATTTAGGCATCTAGTAGAGTGAATGGAATACGATCACCATTAATGAAATTGCTCTTTTAAGTCAATAACATTTGACCACACTATTGTTGCTTTTGCCGCCTTCAAATGGAGTGAAGTGAAAGGAAAAGCATTAGATTTAGTTGTTTAGGTGAAAACATACAGGCATTACCGGAGCTTTTGTGCGTTCTGAAATGGATACTTGAACTTCAAATTTTGAATGTTTTGGTTTTACAATCTAGCATATCATTATGTTTTATTTCAGAAAACCCCATCAACTTTTGTTTGAACTTGATGATTTCCTTCAAAAGAGTTATGAAATATTTAGTCAAGTAACCGAATATTCTGTTAGGTTTTCTTATTATTCCATTAAAGAAGTGAAAAATACTATGGAATTCTAAAAGAGGGGTGCTTAAATTGCACATTCTGTAAATTGTGAAAACCAATTTCTATTTTTTATTTTAGCATTTCAACAGAGGCTATAGTTCAGTAAGGCCTTTAAGCTCTTTACGTATCACCATATTTCTATCCTCTTGTTTATTCTTTGTAAAGAGCTTCCCTTTCAATTCTTCTTCTATAAAACAGAACATGTATGCTGTTTCTACTTTTGTTTCAATATCAATGCTAGGAGTCGCTGACCTATTGACAAATTCTGAAGGTACCAGATTTTGAAAGAGTTGCTGTATATAGCTTTAACTTTCGTGCCGGCGACCGGTCCTTTTTCTCTCCTGAGCCCTCAACATATAATATTCCATTGGAGGAGGTAAATATAATCTTCACTCTTTCCTGTAAATTGAGCATCTGGTCAATGCCCCGTCTTTGATAAAAAAATATTAAATAAGCTATAGTTGTATTGGCATAAAAACATCTATAGTGATGTCAACCAGGAAAAGAAGAGACCAGTGCAAACCTAGGTATAAATCTTACTATTATGTTTGCTTTGTTTTGATTAAATCTCTTTTGGAGTTCAGTTGAGGAGATCTCAAAGCATGGCTTCTCTCTGTGGCTGTAATATAATTCTTTTACGAAATAACAAAGGATGCAAATGTCATGTGTGGCTGTGGTGGTTTTGCTTCTATAGATTTTCTCGGACTTGCTTTTATACTAGTGAAGAAATTCAATCTGATATTGCTTTTCCCTTAGTAATAGTGTGGACAATGTGGGGTTTAAATTTTTATTAATTTTATACTGTTAAATATAAAAAATATAAAAATCCTAAGCTTTTGTAGAATAAAGGTTTTTTCATTTAATTTAAAATGGTATCAGAGCAGGAGGTCCTGAGTTCGAGTCATGCCAGGTTCCTAGCACAATTGATTTCCTCCCATTTAATTCAAGTCCACGTCATGGGCTTATTGAAAAGTCTCGAACCCAGACATGAGGGAGAGTGTTAAATATAAAAAATATAAAACACCATTCTCTAATAGCTTAAGCTTTTGGAGAATAATGATTGTTTCACTTAATTTAACATATATGATATATGGCGACTTTATGACCCATATTCTATTTAACAATTGATTTTGTCAATTTATTTTCTTTTTTTTTTTTGAGAGAGAATTTGTCAATTTATTTTCATGAATTCAAGACAAGCATTTCAATTTCCAGTACACAAGGCAACCCTTTTTTTTTTTAACACCTAGACAACTGATTTCAATTGGCTTGCTCCTTACTATAATCTGGACAGTTTTAGTGTATTGCTCGTTTACTATGGTTCTTCCCTCCCCTAGATATATGTCTATTTGAAAATTTTTCTTTTGTTTTTTCTTTCTTGTAAAATATGGTGCACTTTGACTTGCATCAGGGAAGAGTTATTGACTTGAAAATCAGCTCCAGCAAGCTTTGGATGCTTAAAGAAATTGGGCCAATGCTGTATGAAATAACCCAGTGGAGCTCTAACTTGTAAGTTTGAATGCTGTTTGTCAATTTTATCCAGTAAAGAGCAATGCCCTGATGTTATTTATCTCTATCTCCCTCTACCATTTGCTAGTATTTCAACTATTCAGGCACATGAAAGGATCTACTTCTGAGGCTAGTTTTTAATCATATGCAAACTTTGCTCACTATAGTCTCTAAAAGATTATTGTTGCTCAATGGTGAATCGTACCATGTTTTCAGAAAGGAAAGTCGATTGTTTTTCAAGTTATCACTTATTTTCCTTTTGTTATGAACTAAGAATCCATGTATAAGAATTCGATTGTTTTTCAAGTTATCACTTATTTTCCTTTTGTTATGAACTAAGAATCCATGTATAAGAATGCATGTTAAAATTTACTTGATTGTTTCTTTATTTTATAGAGAGAGAGAGAGAGAGTCCTAGGGGAACCACTATCATCCTAACTCTACAATCCTTCATCTAAGGGCCGAAAACCCACAAGCACCAATGCTCTCTCCTGGGGGAACCACTATCATCCTAACCCTACAATCCTTCATCTAAGGGCCGAAAATCCACAAGCACCAATGACTTGGTGCTATTAGAAGCATTCCAACCCAGTTCTCTCTCTATATATATATGCAGTAAGGAACACCTTAAATCATGCTGGTTTTGAGACTGGCAATATAGAAAGTCGCATAAGGAGTTGGATTGGAAAATTTGCAAGTGAAAATAAAATTCAGTTGACTCTGTTGATCTATGAACTTAGAATTAAGTTATTATTCAGATAGAAGTGCTTAGATAACAGGCTTACTTGTTGTTTGTACGGATAAGTGGTGGAAATTCTTCATATCAGCCTTATGTTTAGGTTATATGGTATTACTTGTACAGTTTAGCTGTTATGTTTCTAAATTACCACCTTTTTTTCCTGACCTCATTAAATAACATAAGGCTTGTTTGTCATCTTTTATTGCTATCTGAGGTTATGGGCTCTTTGGGTTTTTTTGTTTTTTGTTTTAACTTTCATTCTTTACTTTCTTTAGTGGTTTATTTAAAGTGAATTTCAGGTAGTTTTTGTGTTCCTTAAATTGTCTTTTCAGAGAGAATACATGTAGATATATTTTGCAAGAAGACTTTGTGAGTGAGCAATTATTTCAAAGTTCTGAGCATGCTTTAGATGATCTGATATGGAACAACACCGCCATCTTTTCCTCACCGAAGGTATCTACTAACTGTTGTATCTGGCTCTAACGCCTTTGTTAGTTGCATAGATAAAGTTGTCAAATAAATGTGAGTTGTTTTAACGCAAAACAAGAAAGTGATTTTTGAAAGAAGTTCATGAATTTCTTTTAGAATAATAATCTTGCAGTAAAAAATGCCAATTTCTTGTTAAACTATTTTATTCTAAGCGTCATGGACACCGATATGGAACACGGGACACGACACAACTCGGACACGACGACTCAGCAACTTCCAAAAAATTAGGACACAGACACGACATGAATACAGATAATAAAATATAATATTATTAATATAATAATATATGTTTATTATATATAAAATTTAAATTTTGATAAAATATTGTTATATTTCTCATACGAATGAAAGTTTATTAAATTTTTCATTGATAATTCATATATTCTAAGAAAAAAATCCTCCACCACACATAATTTATTTATATTGTTCAAAAAAAATTTGTATGTACTCATCAAAAAGCTAAAATATTTATCATCTCACATTATATATGTATAAATAAATAAAATAAATAAATATATATATACTTTTTTTAATTGTATGCACTATGGTTCGGTATTGAATACGCATCCAAAAAGTGTCCACATCGGACACGTGTCCACATCAGACACGCGAGCGTCCGACAAGGACACGCGAGACTTAAAGAAGTGTCCGTGATACATAGATTTTAATCAACTTTTATTACCTATTTATTAGTTTCTTCTCTTTGATATCGTAGAGTTCTTGCCTTTTCTGATATCATTCTGCTCCAGTATTTAGATTATTTGAGTATCTGATATATGCTTCACCAAAGAGGGACTGTTTTTGTTTTGCATCTATTCTGTTATTATATTGTGTAACACATAATGCTGACATGATTAGTTAAACATTGTGTACCTTTCATCTCACACATGTTAAGATCCAGTTCATACCATCCTTCCATCATATTGGTTTATATTTTAATTAGCCACCCTATTGTTAACAGGACCAGACTGTCTACTTTATCTCATCAATATTTCTGCGGAGGTTGCTTCAACCCGGTGTACATCAATATTCTGCTCTATGTGAAACAATCCTAGAACACAAGTATCTTCCTGACTCTGAATTCCGGTCTATTACTGTCGATGGACTGAGACAAGAGATTCTTGCAATTATAGAAAGCGAGGTACTAGTTCTGATTTATTGAATGTTTCCTCTACTACTGGCTTTGTCATTGGGTGACTTATTTCCTATTGACTTCAGGGAGCAGCTACGAATACAACTGCCACTGTTTATTGCTGGAAGAATTTCTGTGCTCGCTTTTTTAATCACTGGTGTCAGAGCAGTAGGCCTTACGGGTTGGTTGTTGATTTTGATAGTGATACATTAGGTTTAATCAGAAAGGGCTCAGTTTCTCTTTTCCGTTCTTTAGAGGGTGTGGAGGAGCTTATTTATGGTTGGTTATGATCTTTCTGAGGACTACGTTTTTATTAATTCCATGCATGTTTGGCATTGTTTATGTTTTCTTTTCGTCTTTTATCTGTATGCTTCCATAATGATTAAGGCACGTAGGGATGTACTTGTTCAGTTTATTTTTCCTTTATTGTTGGTTGCTTCGAAACTTATCTTTTGAAAATGTATAAAAGAAAGAAAAATGTTATTTCTGCCCTTTTGTTCTTTTATCGGACAAAATCATAAATACAGAGCTTGCAAACAAGCTGAAAATAAGATAAAGAAAATCATCCCTATGTGCTTTTAACGGCTTGAAGTAAAACAGAAAAAGAAACCAGCCAAACCAAACAATGCCTAACTAGCACTTAATCCTTTATTATATGGCATTAATCACTTGCTGTTCCATTTTTTAGGTTCTTCTGATGAAATGCATAATTTAGATAGCACTGGAATGAATACCGAACTCCTTTTTGAAGTTCTTAGATGCATGAGTCATATAAATAATCAACTGGGCAGATCTGCTGCTGCTTTATATTATGAATCCCTTGTTAGTCCAATCATATCCTCTGATGATATCATTTATCAACTACTAAAGATTCTTGAAACTGGATTTAGCCCATCTTCAACATCTCTCGTGGCACAACTTGGAGCGGATGCTTATTTAGAGAGGAGACAGTTGGCTCATAAAGCCCAGAGGAAGTTTGCTGTTGAGATGCTGCTATCTCTTCGCAGCCTGCATACTAAAGCTACCAACTGGATGACAGTTTTAGATGTTGTGCAGAAGTACCTGGTTTATCTTAGCCCTCCTAAAAGTACCCAAAAGTTTTACTTCAGAAGGTGTTACAACGTAAATTCTTCTGTGCTGGTTCAGGCAACTGCGCAAGTTGCGAGAGCAATGTTTGAGTCAGCTTTTGATGTACGTCTGCTTCTTGGTTATTTGGTCAACGCCAGTGGACAGGTATAGTCTTGTTACATTAAATTGAAAGGCGCTACAAAATTATTAAAGATTCACATATATCACCGTGAACTGGAGATATGGGTATATTATAAGAAATTACACTTTTCAGGGGTATATCTGCCAAGGGCATATCTGAAACTTCAGATTTTGCATACATGTGCGTATATATATATATATATATATATATTGATAGTAGATGAATAGTATTTACTAACAACTTTTCGTGGATCCATAATAGTGTCACCACCAAATAATAAACCTTAGGCATTCAAGAGATAAAAAGTAGATAGCAAACACTATTTCTCTACTATCAGTAGTATTCTAGCCCCACTATATATATATATATATATATATATATATATATATATATATATATATATATATATATATAGTGGGGCTAGAATACTCTTGGTAACAAACGGGCTTCGTTGCTATCGATTTGTTTTTGATGATGGAGCCTCCAGATTGGCGATCGGCATCGTTCAATATGATCTATACCACTTGAAGTATCCAGAAATCAAACTTAAAATTTTTTTGACATCATTGACGTAATGATCGAAGGGTTGCAAAATTTGTAATTTTAATGGTCGATATGAGGCGTTTGCTTGTTTAACGGTATAAGAAAATCAATTGAATTTTGGTTAGAAAATTCTTTAAACTATTTAAAACAAGATATATACTTTTGATCTCAATTATAAGAATCCTATTATAACTTTTTGACGGATATTTATTTTTAGCCATCTATTTTTGTGTCCACTTGATCCACAAGAGAGCAATATTGGAAAAACATGAAATTTGATTTCTAGATACTTCCAGTGGTCTAGATCTTGTTCAACGGTGCCGATCGTCAATTTGGAAGCTCCATCATTGAAACAAATTGGTAGCAATGGAGTCCGTTTGCTACCGATAGTATTCTAGTTCAACTCTCTCTCTCTTTCTATATATATATATATATATATATATATATATATATATATTTGAGTAGAGCTTATATACTTTCAAAAGCACAAGCCTAACTTTGCTTGTGAATTTTTTTACCATAAGATTTGCGTTGAGATCCGTGCTTTCGTACTCTCTCTTTAGTTGACTTTACAATAGTACGAATCTCAATGCAAATCCTATGGTAAAAAATTTACAAGCATAGTTGGGCTTGTGCTTTTGAAAGTATATAAGCTCTACTCTCTATATATATAGGATGTATGTATATATATATGTATGTATGGGGCTTTGGGGTATGTATGTATGTATCAAGGAATTAAGTGCCGTGGCATGGAGGCGTGCCGTTGTCCGCCTAGCACGGTACGGTACGGGCACGCTTTCGTGCCGGCACGTGGCATGCTTGCGTACCGATGGATACGCATGACCTCCCAGTGGCACGCTCTGGCACGGTTTTTTTTTTTTTTTTTTTGTTCCTAATAAGCTCCTATAATATTATTTTGAAATGTTTAGTCAAATAATTATGAATATTGGCTATATATAGCTTACTATACTCACCAATTAACATACTGATAATTTTTTTTATATATAAAGTACAACTATACCTCATAGAGAATAGAAATAACAATATAATAATAAAATTCATAAGTATAATAATTATTTAAATTTAAATAAAAAATGACTAATTTTATATTTCTTTAAAAAAAGAGCTTTATAGTTATGAAATATTCAAAAATTCTAAATAAAAACTTAAATTATAATATTTTTTACTTACCTAATAAGTTGATCTTCGATTTGCAATTTCTTTGCCTTTTTTTTAAGTGATGAAAAAGAAAAAAAAAATTAAGAAGATATGTTGCGGGAGAAAGAAAGGAAAAGAAAGAAAGAGAGAGAGAGAGAAAGAGTATAGAAAATTTGTTGTGGGAGCGGGAGCGGGAGCGGGAGCGGGAAGGGAAGGGAGGAAAAGGAAAAGAATATTCCTTTCCCATTTACGGGTGGAAAGAGAAAGAAAAAAAATAAAAACGAAAAAAACAAAAAAACAAAAACTAGTGTGGAAAGAGAAAAAAACAAAAAAGATGGAACGGTCAAATAGTAAAATCATGTGTTTTTGAAAAAAAAAAAAAAATCCCCGGCACGGTGGTATCGTCCTGTCTCGAGCGATACCCAATACGATACCCATTGGGTATCGCCGAGACTGGGGGGCGGGGGCGGGGGCGGGGAGAGGGTACAAACCCCCCCCCCCCCCCCCCCCCACCCCCCCAATACCGTGCCCCTAATGTAGGGGCACGGTACATGCCACTCGGCACGGGCGGCACTTCATTCCTTGGTATGTATGTATCTTCTAGGAATATAAAGGTAAAAGCATGCACCAAGAAGTTTTAATGTTAGTAACCTTTTATTTCTTAAAATTGTATTGTTAAGAATTATTTCTTTATTTGGTGTTTTCCTTATTTACTCTTCCTTCTTCAAGTTTCACTCAATTTATAGTTTTTTAAGTTTATTTTTTGTTGATCAGTATACTGATCATCTCTTGGATGTATCGTTCCTAAGTCGAAAAGTTTAAGGCGTTTTACATTGATTTGTCTGACTTTGCTATTGTTTTTACCCTTATTTACCATTTTGGATTTTCAGGTTGCTATGATGCAAACTGATGTTGTTAGGGTAAAACTCAACTTGATTCCAATGGCTCAGGACATACTAAATAAATGGCTTATTCTCCATTTTATGGCAGTTACACCAACTAAGTCACCAGCAGTTGAGGATTTTAGTTCTCAGCTTTCTTCTTTGCATATAGGTAAACTTATTTTAGGCTTCTGCCATGATAAATATGATTTTCTTAACTCTAGTTGTGGTATTTGTTGGCTTAAAGAGGCCAGCATCCAGCATCATGGCGGAGACCATGGTGAGCCGAGTCACAATCGAAGCTTGCGGGCACTGTGTGCCTGTTTACTTTAAGTGAATTGGCTATCCTTTTTCTAACAGCTTGAGCTTTTGGAATTGTTAGTAGCGCCGACGACCTAATAAGTGGTACCGAAGTTAGGGTGAGGGTTCATTTTCACATGTTGCAAATTTTTGCAGGTGCTGGGGGGGTGGGGAGCTGGGGGGTGAGGATTGTTGACTTAAAGAGGCTAGAATTCTGCCTCGTAACGGTGGCCGGGCAATCGAAACCCACGTTGTGTGTCTGTTCACTTTGACTGAATTGGTTGCCCCCTTTCTAACAACTCGAACTTTTAGAATTGTGGTTAGCGCTGACGATCCAATAGTATCTGTGTAACACATAGATAAAATGTTTAATTTGTCTTATTCAACCAACAATATATTAGGTAAAAATGTACGTAACTTACCTGAGCTTTGGCCTGTTTTGATTCGACTACCTAACGTTCTAAAAGTTTGATTTTGGTACCCAACCTTTCAGTTTATCTAATATAAGCCATTTGATGGTTCTTCCGGAACAAATTTTAAGCCATTAATTTAGTTGAATTGTAGTTTTATAAGTTATATGAAATATGCTAATCAGGTCCATAAAAGTAAATGATGCATTCAAAATTTGAAGTTTAAGAGTCATCAAATGGCTTAAAATCAAATGAATTAAAAGGTTAGGTAGCAAATCAAACTTTTTAAAGGTTTGGTAGTTGGATCAAAATGGGTCATAGTTCAGGTAAGGTACATACATTTTTACCAATATATTATAGCATAAAATATCTTCCTTAGATTCTTTATTAATACATGCAAATCAGGGTGGAGCCAGAACTCTCATCTCAGAGGGGTACAATGGACAGTTACGAGCTTTTTATCTTTTCCATATTGGAGGTTATATTGAGCTCATATTCCACCGTATAAATTTACTGTGAGATATATGGTTACTTAAAGTATTCTCAGAAAAATGCTGGTAAGTTGGTGGACTAGAACAATTTGCAGGGGTACGTGCCCCTGCTTGAACCACACCCACCCTGCACCCCCCCACCCCCCCAGCGCAGGGGTAATCCATATTTATATAAAGTATTAGAGCGAGAAAAATCCAGTGTGTTACGATGATGTTTTTTATATTACTCTGCAGTTTCTTTCCCTAACACAAATAGATTATAATCTCTTAAAGAAATTAGTTTGCAAGGTTATTCTCTATGATCACAGGGAACAAAGCTGACAAACTCTCTTTGAATAAAAGGCTTGGCTCTGCTGATTTTACATTGGCTTGTTTACTCAATCTGCCAAACTCTTCTGAAGGTCAAGATATCCTTTGTGCGTCGTTTTTACTAAATCCAATCCATTTGATTGATTTGGTACGGAAGTTTAGCAGTTCGATTTTGTGGGGTAGGAGTGGTGAGCAATCTCCTGTATTCTCAAGTCCCATGATTGATTTAGCATCAACTCTGCTCCAAAATGGCCAGTATGAAGCTGCTACGGTATCTATTTATTTGTGTGTCAATCATTTTTTATTATTATTAATATAATATAGAGCCCTTCAAAATTATCTATTTGCATATCATTCTATGTGTATATCTATGCTTACAAAATCTGAATATCCATATAGGTCCTTTGAAAACTTAGTTTCTTACATGTATGCATATACTTTAGCCACAAAAGTGCCCTTGTTAAATCAATCTTTGCCCATCAACCGGATGACCACCCAACTAAAATAAGGCTGCTTAAATAAAAAATCTGTACTTGTGAGGGGGTATGATTGAAAATTCAGATTTACACAGATATATATGTTAAAGAGATGATTTTGCAGGGATATGTATGTGAAAACCTCCTTTTCTATCTCTTTTGCATGTATCTTCTGTTCTAGCTGACTAATTTGTTTCTTTTTTCTTTTTTTCCTTTTCACTTTGTCAAGAATCTATTTGATATTCTTGACATTTATTCAAGAAATGAAAAGGTATCCCAAATTCCTGCAAGCAATAACGCGGAGCGCTATGCACTTTCCCATCTTCGTGGATTTTGTCTGCTTTTGCTAGCACACAATGAACTGCCTGAGGTTTTGAAAGAACGGAAAATGCGTGAAGCTATTCGCTGTTTTTTCAGGTTAGTTGCTTGGAAAGTTCTGGAGTCTTTCTTAGCAAGTATGACTTCCAACTGTTTTGAGTCCTGAAATAAACAGGAAAGAAGTCATTGTAGCATTTTCTTTGCATCAAATGGTCCAATAGTTTATTTAGACAAATAAATATGCAATGAATGTAAACTGATTTCCTCTTTTACTATTTCTGATATTCAGAGCTGCATCTGGACAGGAAGCTCCGCAAGCTTTGCAGAATTTTTCTTCAGAAACTGGATTCCACATTTCAGGTAGAGAGACTTCCTTTCTCTTTACAAACATGTTACTTCGAACATATAGAGTGCTAAGCCTTTTAAGGATGAGTTTATGTATCAGGAGAATGTGGATCTGAAGCCATGTGGAAACTTCATTACTATCAATGGGCAATGCAGATTTTCGAGCAATATGGTATGAGTGAAGGTGCTAGTCAGTTTGCCCTTGCTTCTCTTGAGCAGGTGGATGCCATAGTCGGTGTAGGCGATGGTGACGAAGCTGATTATGGCCTTCCTGAGCCTGCAACAACAATTCGAGGGCGCTTATGGTCCAATGTATTTAAATATTCTTTAGATTTGAAGCACTTCAAAGATGCCTATTGTGCCATCGTCTCAAATACAGATGATGATAGCAAATATATCTGTCTCAGGCGTTTCGTCATTGTTCTTTGTGAGCTCGGTGCAATTAAGGTTCTCTATATTTTATTTATCCATTCCCTTCTTGTATATGAACATTTCTGTTCACTTGATTATTTAATCATATGCATCAAATCCATTCCCATTATGAATATCAATTTCTTCAGATATGCAACGTTTAATCCTTATGAACAACTATATTTTGTTAATTTGTAATTCAAATTAAATTTTAGTATTTTTTGTATTTTGACCTTTGACTTTTGGAGAACAAAAGTAGCAGTTAGTCTCTGCTGATAATTTCACATTTCTGATGGATTCTTCTCGGAAGCAAAGCATGCTTTTTTTTTTTCTTTTTTTTTTTTTTTTTTTTTTTTTTTTTTTTTTTTTTTTTGCAAAAAACTTATACTATTGTTTTTATGGTGATCACAGCTTCAAAATAGACTATCTTTACCCTTTTGATATGATTAGAAGTCTGGTTCCATTGAAATCAAGAATTAAATGTTGAGGCTTAATAATATTAACTCATTTTACTACAATAATGGTGAGTACTGCTAAAATCTTAATTTAGGATAGCTTCAAAATTTGGATTCTGAAGCCTACATGTAAAACCACATCTTTCCTTCATATTCTTCTTTTTGCTGATGTTGAGTTTTTGCTGAGTTATGACATTTTTGCCTTTGGGTTCTGAAAGTTGTTTCTTTTAACTTTCCTTTATCATCTTCTACAGGTTCTCTGTGATGGCGAGATACCATTCGTGGGATTAGTAGAGAAGTTGGAACAGGAGCTCTCTTGGAAGGTAATTAGCCTTTCATCTCTTGGCTCAAAACTTGTATGCAACCAATGTTGGTTTTCAAAAAGAATACATTTTTAGTTGTTACCATGCAAACCTTTACTGCACTTATTTGCAGGCTGAGCGTTCGGATATCTCTTCCAGACCAAATCTCTACAAAGTGCTTTATGCATTTCATGCAAATCGAAACAACTGGAGGAAGGCAGCTAGTTACATGTATCGGTATTCAATAAGATTGAAAAAAGAAGCAAATTTAAGAGGAAGCAGCCAAAAAATCTCTTCCGCATTACAAGAGAGATTATATGCGTTGTCTACTGCACTTAATGCTCTTCAACTTGTCGATCATGCTCATGCATGGATTGACTGCCAAAATGAGAATGATGATGAAGAATCACCAAATAAAAAGCCTCGAAATATCTTGGTAGCAAACTGTATGTTCTTTTAGATTTTTCAGCTGTTTAAAAGTTTGCTTTGCATTACAATTTTGATGTCAACAAAATGGCAAACAAAATTAGTTGATTTCTGGTTGGATATTTTTTTTCCTGTTAGCAGCTTCTTTTGGGATTGCTTCTCAGTCAAAGGGGCTGCAATTTTGTGTTGATGTAGAGGCGCTTGAAAAGGAGTATGTGCTAACATCGGCCCAATATTTGCTGAGTCTTGCAAATGATAAATTCAAAATTTCCGGTATTGACGATTAGCTACTTGTATAAAAAGAATCAAATGAAAAGAAATTCTGTTTGAAAGATTTCATTGTAATATTTTGCTGTCTTCAGGAAGGCAAGAACTTGAAAATTTGGCAGATGTTCTGATCCAGGAGAATTTGTATGACATGGCATTTACAGTTATAATCAAGTTTTGGAAGGGCTCAGCACTAAAAAGGTAGAGTGTGTATTTTCTTGCCCCACATAACTAAAGCATAATTTATAAGGTTACTGTACATATGACATCATGTAACATTTATTCTCAGGGAATTAGAGCGAGCTTTTGTTACTATAGCACAGGAGTGCTGTTCGAGTGCTATAAGCCCTGCAAAGTGAGACGAAGTTCTTACTGATTCTTGTGCTTTTTTCATCTTCTTTAACTCTTATATGAATCGAACAATTCACAAACTAATTGCCTATGTCAGGAACTATGTAAAGGGCAGTAATCTTTCGTTACCGTATTTGGAGGGTGAACTGTACGACGGAAAAAGCAAGTCTAGCCCAGCAATTGATCAAATTAAGGGAAATGGACAGTGGGAAGCTCTTGAGCTCTATCTTGTATGTTACCTCTGCTATCTTAAGACTTTTTTTTTAACATATTATCTTTGGATTGAGTTTTGATCCTCCTAGAAAGTCAATATTGGAAGTTGAATGGGTTTTAGATGTTTCTCAGTTCTCAGCGTTGGACGTTGATAGAGACAAAATGCTCGGCTCACTTGAATTGATCATATGACTTCATAAACGAACTGAAAGCACGAACTACCTGTTTAGACGACGAGATATATTAGCCACGTAAATGCCCGCTAATAAATGTCCGAATTCTTTGAGCTTTGTTCTAACCATCTTATGCTATCTTACAAGCTGATATTATATCGGATTTAGTGCTTCAAATTGATCTTCTTCGAGTGATAGTATGCTTGTCACAAGTGTTCAATTTTTGTTGCATGCTTGTGTAATTAATGCATGATAATTTGCAGTCAATAACACCACCTTTGTATACAACTATACATTTGCTTGTAGTCTACTGATATTTTCAATGTCTGCAGGAGAAGTATAGAAAGTTGCATCCAAGGCTGCCGGTAACTGTTGCTGAAACACTTCTGTATACCGATCCGCAGATAGAACTGCCTCTTTGGCTTGTTCAAATGTTTAAGGTGATCTATCAGATGAGAATATTGGCTGATGATTTAGCATACAACACTCGGAAAATCTCACACATTGCTACTAAACTTCTATCGGAAATAGACACATACATATAATCCATAACTCATTCCTTCCTTGCCTTGTACTTAACTAGCCCCCTAAACTATAGATATCTTTTTTTTATCGTCCTCCAAAACTTGCATTAGATATATTAATCGTTACATGACGTGTACCAGGGTGGACGGAGAGTGACATCGTGGGGCATGACCGGCCAAGAATCAGATCCTGCAACTTTATTCAGGCTTTACGTGGACTACAGTCGGCATGCCGAAGCTACCAATTTACTGCTCGAATACTTGGAATCATTTGCATCACTGGTAAGTCTTGCTGGTCGGCAAATGCTTCCCTTCTCATTTGCCCAACTTTTGTGTCTGCAAAACATGCATTAAGGCCAACAATGCAATACATTACTTTGCAGAGACCAGCTGATGTTATCAATCGCAAGAAGATGTCCGCAATTTGGTTCCCGTATACTATGATTGAACGGCTGTGGTGTCAGCTGGAGGAGATGCAGAGTGCCGGCCACATGGTCGATAAATGTGATAAGCTGAAAGGGTTGCTGCGCGGAGCTCTCAGAAGCCACCTAAAGCAGGTACTAATGTAGTCTTTGTTGGCTATTTATTTATGGATTAAATAGGTCCAACTTCCTGTCTCGTGACAATAGGCCCAGGAGATTAATAAGTTGAGTTGGGTGAGCCCAATAAGTTGAGTGGGGCTGCGGTCTACAATAGACCTAACGGCAAGAGGCCCAACAATAGACCCAACGTCCAGGTGGGTTGAGTCCGGTCAAAACCCGTGGGCGCTGTATCTGTACACTTTAAGTGAATTGGTTGCGTATTTCTAATAGCTCGAGCTTTTGGGATTAATGGTTAGCGCTAACGATCCAACAGTCTTCATCGAAAGATTGTCGTCCCTCCCTCCCTCCCTCCCTCCCTCTCTCTCTCTCTCTCTCTCTCTCTCTCTCTCTCTCTCTCTCTCTTTTTCGATCTAATGTTTTCTGATTGGCTCGATTCACAGGTAGAGGTGGACTCAATTGATGTTCTATCTTCATTGCCTGGACAGCAAATGGACACTTCCAGTAGCTAGAATTGTGTTCAGACGTTCAAGGCGATATTGGTGTATATCATGGTTGTGTCTTCCTTGCGAAGTAGTCTTGCGAGCCAGTTTGTTATCTGATGAGTTACTGAATGCTGATCTTTTCCTCGTGTAAACGGCAGAGTGTGGTAAAGCCTAATCTTATCTCACGCCGAAAGAAGAGAATGTGCGTTTGAAAATTTTGGCCCAAATACATGTATGTTTTCCATTTGTGGTGATTGATGATGGCAATAGATCTAGCAAAATGTATGTTGTTAAATGCTTATAGACTGAAATAATATAGTTCTAGGGTTTAGTAGTAGGTGGTTGATGAAATAGTATAATCTAAAGAAAGAAATAAATCTAATGATATAAAATTTGATTAATAGTACAGTAGCTCAACTCTATATTTTCTTCCAAAAATGTATCTAAACATAGTAGGAAGTAGTGGTAAGTGTTAGGCCCCATTATTGTCGCATAGAACCAATTTGCCACCCTTGTTGCACAAGCCCTGCTCCTCAACCCCTTCCGCCACCCTCCCGTAGTAATACCTCAGCGGCATTTCCCCGAGCACTCGGTGGAACTCCCTTATGCACTCCCCCCTCTTCCTCCAATGCTCCTCCCCTCGCGAGCTCAACCCCACCCTCTCCATCCCCTCCTCCTCACCACCACCAGCGCTCCCGTTGTACCCTAAACCTAGCTCTAGGCGGCGGGGGCGGTTCCTGGGATCGCCCCAGTCGCGCACCCCCTTGCCCTCGACGAGCACGAGCTCCGCGCCGTCCATGGCGGCCACGAAGCTCATGAGAATGTCCTCGCAGTTGCGCGCTCGGTCGACGACGCGGCGCGCGGGGGCGAGCTCGGGGGCGCAGCTGTAGCGGCGGAGGAGCGACGCGGGGAGGAGGAGGAACTTGGCGAGGAGGATGGAGTAGCGGTCGCGGCGAGCGGCGTAGACCCACTCGCGCCGCGCGGGGTCGAGGTCGTGGGCGCGGCCGAAGAAGCCGACGAGGGGGCCGGGGCCGGAGCGGGAGCGGGAGCCAAAGAGGGAGAGGGCGAAGGAGAGGGCGCGTGGGGGGAGGGCAACGTCGTCGTCGCACACGGCGACGGCGCGGGTGCGGATGGAGCGGCGGGGGAGGAAGCGGGCGTTGAGGGAGCGGGTGGGGCTGCGGTGGAGGGCGACGCGCGGGGGCATGGGGGAGGAGAGGAGGAGGGTGGAGGGCGTGGACGGGTTGAACCAGAGGACGACCACGGCGGCCACCGCCGGGTGCGCAGCGTAGGCGGCGGCGAGCGACCGGAGGAGCGGCAGCCGCCGCTCCGAGTACCCGCTGATCAGCACCGTCACCTGGTCCCCGCGCACCGTCCCCGACCACCGCGACGCCTCCTCCTCCTCCTCCTCGCCGCCATCGCAGGCGCCGCCATCGCAGGCGCCGCCATCGCAGGCGCCGCCCTCTTCTCCTCCCTCGCCGTCGCCGGAGAAGGAGGCGGCGGCGGCGAGGAGGAGGAGGAGGAGGAGGAGAAGGAGGAGGAGATGGAGGAGGATGATGTGGCGCCGCCGCCGCATCGGGGAAAATTAGTGCGGTCGATCTTGTGGTGGAAGTGGGGGAGTTGACGAAGATTTATTTATAAAAAAAAAATTTAAGATTTTTTATTTTTATTTTTATTTTTGTATTTAGTAGTCTTTAATATTAATAGATTAGAGGTTATATACTTTCAAAAATTAAAGTTCAACTCTATTTGTAAATTTTTTATCATATTAAATTTATATTGGGATCCATGCTTTATTTTACTGTTTTTTTTTCTTTTAGTTGATTTTATAATAGCACGGATCTCAATACAAATTCAATAATAAAAAATTTATAAGTATAGTTGGACTTGTGCTTTTGAAAGCATGTAAGCTCTACTCCTCTTGATATATTAAGAGAATATTAAGAGGAGTAGAGCTTATATGCTTTCAAAAGCATAAGTTCAATTATGTTTGTAAATTTTTTACCATTGAATTTGTATTGAGATTCGTACTATTGTATTTTTTTTTTTTAATTGATTTTATAATAACACAAATCTCAATGCAAATCTAAAGAAAAAAAATTTACAAGCATATTTGATTTTGTGCTTTTAAAAATATATAAGCTCTACTCTCTCTCTATATATATAACAATTGGTGATTGTAAGTTTTTTATCGTTAGATTTAACCATTTGATTAATTCTACCTCTTAGATGAGCTCATATGCTTTAAAAATATCAAATCATTGATGCTGGTACATTTTATCTTTGGATGAAAAGATGTGTAGTTAGAATAATAGTAAATTTTTTGAATTAAGCGAGTGGTTGATATAATAGAATGATATAAAAGATAAAATCAGTCAAACGGATAGATTTAACAATAAAAAATTTACAAGCACCAATTACTTGGTGTTTGTACAAACATAATTGAGCTCATATATATATATATATATATATATATATATATATAAACAAATGATCCTAATAAATTTATACATATATGATATTTTTAAGTTAAACATGATAATTCAATCATACTGTTTAATCGATATTCTAATTCTTCTTTTTTTTAATACTTTCTAAGTGCTCTTTTGGCAAGAAAAGAACTATTTATGTAAATATAAATTTATTAGGATTATTTATATAAAATCACCTCTACAATTTAAAGAGACAATTTAAACATTTCTTTATCGCCACTATAATCATATGTTTCTACTGTGAATTACTTAGTTTTTAGAATTCACATTCATATATTGAGTGAGTTTTTTCTTTTCTTTTCTAAATTTTTTATATGGCCAATTGAATTTGAATAAGAGATAAATTTATTTATTGGCTTATTATTTGTATTCATACCTCCCAAAAATAACCTATATATAAAACTTACATACTTATCATAAATAATTATTTTTAATAATTTTACTTATTTACCACTAGGAGGAATGACCATCGGCAGAGTAGTGGTACCTGAAACCACACTAGAATTTTTTTTTTTAAAAAAAATATATTAAATAAAGGATTTTTTTTTGAAATTAATTTTTTTAAAATTTTTAATTTTAAAAATAGTTCTATAAAATTTGAAATTATAAATATGTCTCTATGTCTGTCACGCGTGCGCCACGTGTGCGCTACGCGGGCGGGCTGAATGCTGATGTGTTTCTAGTTGAACACGATGAATGGTTCACCGTATTTGAACACGATAAACCATTCACCGTGTTCAAACATGATAAACCATTCACCGTGTTCAACTAAATACAACTCAGCTTCTAGTCCGTCCACGTGATGCGCACGTGATAGGCACAGAATCATTTTTACAATTTCAAATTTTATAAAATTATTTTTAAAATTAATAATATTCGACAAGAACGAGAACTAAAGCAGCAAAGCAACTCGTAGTTTTAGCCATGAAATTTCTTAACTGTAATAATATGCTTGGTTTGTTTGAAGAGTATGTGATAAACTAGCTACATAGGTATTTATAGAAGCTCCTAGAAGTGTTTTTTTTTTTTTTTTTTTCTTTTTTTTCTTTGAGGCATTTCCTTGTGTTAGATCATGCAATTGGTGCATGCATGGGAGCCATGCATGCCATGCATGCATGCAATTTTCATGGTCATCTATTTCTTGTGATATTTTTTAATGTGAAAGTGGGCTTTGATTAGATTTTCATTTGAAACTCATTATTTTATTGATCACTTTTATTTTATTTAAACAATCATATTCATCAATCGATTGGTTCGGGATATTGGTGGGAACTAATTATTTTACTGATGTAAGCTGAATTGCTTTTAATTTTTTATATTTTTATTTTTAAAAAATTAATTATATTGTAACGGTAGATTACTAATAATAATATTTTATAAAATTTAAATTACTGCTTCAAAATATTTAAATCTAAACTATTAATTAGTATTGAAGTGATTAGTGCTCACGCATATTGTTGGTGAAAATTTTAAAAAATTTCAATTATTATTATTATTTTAATTTATTAATTAATTTACTTTTATTTATTATTAGTTTTATGCTTTTTTTTATTAGGAAGGTTTTTCTCCCTCGCGCCTCTCTCCTTCTTGCTAATTATGGATACACGCTAATTAAATTAATTTTTAATTAAAAAGTGGTGTAGGATGGTATTTTCAACCTATCACTCTTTTCCATAATTTATATATATATATATATATATATATATATATATATATGTATATATATATATATATATATATATATATATAGAGTGAGAGAGAGAGTTCGGTTGTTATGCTTGTACAAGCACCAATAATTGGTGCTTGTAAATATCTACCGTTAGATTTACCCCGTTGACTAATTTCATCCTTAGATCATTCTATTCCACCAACCACTCGCTTAATCCAATGGGCTCACTATCATCATAACCAAACATCTTTTCATTCAAATGCTGAAAATCTATAAGCACCAACGACTTGGTATTTTTAAAAATATAGGAGCTCAATTCTATATGAATCCGGCTACTATACTTCTATAAGCACCAAGCACTTCTTGCTTGTAAGTTTTCTACCATTAGATTTAATCCGTTGACTAATTTCATCCCTTAGATCAAGCTATTTCACCAACCACCCATTAAACCCAAGGGACCTACTATTATCCTAACATCTCGTCATTTTATTTAAGGGCTAAAAACTTGTAAACACCAATAACTTGGTATTTTTAAAAACATATGAGCTCAATTATATATATATATATATATATATATATATATATATATATATATATATATATATATATATATATATATATATTGTCACGCCCCGAGTTTAAAATCCAGTCTAATTTTTTTTTTTTTTAAATAAATCAGAGTTTGCAAAACGGGCGTAACAGACCGCCACACATATAGGAAATCCCCTATACATGCACGGCTAGGCTAATCCAATCATCAATCAGAGAGTAATCACTATCACAACTAAAACAATACTAATCATCAGGAATAATCCGAATATCATAATATCATCAATCTGAAATATCGAAATAAACTGGAAGCTGAAATAACATAATTAAGGATCAGCTACAAATCATCGGGGATCTCAATCATCCATAACTATCATCAGGGGGACAGCTCTATCGTGACAGGCTCACTGGATCGTCCCGACACCCCTCTACCCGAACGACCTGAAAAACAGTCACCCAGGGGTGTGAGATACACCGGAGCGTATCCCAGTGGGCACGACGAGCCGAGAAATAGCTAATCGTACCTACTGGGTACAATAATCTGCGGATAGTAAAAATCATAGGGTAAAGCTGAATAATAAAGCAGATCTACTGATAATCAACAAAATCCACAGATAACTGAATAAGCAGGTAATCAAGGGTAATGAAACTGCAAGTAATAAATGCTGGAAATCTATGTATGTAAACGAGATAATCAATCATGAACTGAGCAGTAAGGGTACAGGGTAAGATGTCTATCAATAACAGCGCAAGATAATAAGAATGCGTCAACAAAAGAACTCAAGTACCCAATCAATGCCAGCATTGGTCACGAGGACCTCAGGCTAAGCCACTGTTCAGCACCCCATCCGCTGACATAACCCGCACTTACAGACGCCAAGCAGTCCTGGTGCAAAGGGCTCACGGGTCTTTCCTCTAGACCACTTTACCGGTAAAGAACACTATGACGGTGGCCAAACCGTCAGTGTACGTGAAGTACAGCAGTGCGTGGCAATCATTATGCTATGCTCAATCTCGCGGTCTAATGACCGGGTAGTCGGCAACAAGCCGAGGTATCCCAACAGGGAATCAATCATCTGTCTGTATCAATCAATCAGAATCAATCATGCATATCTGAATAAGGTCGTATGACATGAAACTAGCAGCAATAATCAATCATGACATCTATACACCAAGATATGAAAGCTGACAAGCGGATGTATATAAATACAGTGTGTCTAAGAGATCAATGTCTATCAGGAAAATCATGCGGTATATAGATGGAATCTTCAGGACTAATCATGTAATCCGGAATACAGGAAGTATACAAATCCGAATAATAGCATATCAAACATGCACAATGCTAGGAATCAAATGTCTGTATATATCAATCAATCATGGTCTATCATGCATAACTGGAATATAAAAGCAAGTATCTCTGGGTATCAATGCAGTGTACTAACTGATAGCTACGAAGCATGATCAGACCACAAGTATCAACTGTACTGAATAATGACAAGTAACAGGAAATGTCATAATCTATGAGTAGGTATACCCAATCAAGGCCAAGTCAAAAAAAATAGGTGTCCGACTGGACTAAAGCAACCAGAGGGCCGAATAGATAAAGCCCGGATCGAAGATAACCCACCTGAATGAAGGCAGATCCTCGAACTCCCGCACAGCTACCGGGAGGCTGGTGCTGAACAACTGGGCCCTGAATAAGAAGCTATAATCAGTAATAGACTCACACATACCCATCCCGACGACACAACAGTAGCGAAATGCTTATACGGGATACAATCGCTAGTTAGCGGGACAAAAATCCGTTTTCCGATCAACAAGAGTCCACGGGACTTTGACAAGATGCCCAGTAAAATATAAATACTGTCTAAAGGTAATCATTGTGGCTAATATCCATTTGATCCATAATCTATCTTTAATTGGCATAATTATACTCTATTTTAGCTTGTTTCGATCCGTTCTTGAGATCCGAAAATCCAAAAGCTGCGCCGTAACTTTCAGCGCGTTCGTTACGACGAGACGAAGCTCGTGCTCACAAGATTGGGCCGAGCCCAGGCCCAAATACAAGGTTGGCCCATAAACATTAGGGTTTCCATTTACAACTATGCACCAACTTTACTTTTAGTTGATCAAACAGCAAACTAGCTAGAGCACGGAAACAAGCATGGACCAGGGACAGTGGGGCTCACCTGAGGCTAGCCGGAGACTGGCCGGAACACTGGCCGGAGCAGCACCCACTAAGTGCCCAAGCTCGGGTTGGGGTGTTCTTGGATCAACCCTGCTCAGACCTGCACCAGAGGGGAGCATCAGAAAAACAGGTGTCCCAGAAGAAGTTTGGTCCATGTGGGGTCGAGCCCCGGCGGCCGGAGGCGGCGGCGGCCGGAGACAAGCCCGAAATGATGGTTTCGGGTGCACCCATGGAAGCTTAGCTACAGAAGGGTTCTCTGCCCAAAATAAAATCATGGGAGTCTTATTATTAACACCTACAGCTTACCTGTGGGGTGGGCCGGAGTCCTAAGCGCCGGCGATGGCCGGAGGAGGAAATCAAGGCCAACTCGGGTGCAATTCCTAAGATCGAAAACCCCACGATAAAAATTCCATGCAAGATGATGGGTAAGCTCCAAAAGGTCAAAGAAGCTTACCAGGGTGCTTTTCCGGTGACGGGGAACGCCGGCAACGTGCGGCGGCGGAGCTCGGTTGAAGCTCCAAGCCCGTTAATGGCGGATTCCGGCCGACTAGCTCCGGGCCGGAGCAACTTGGACCAAAAGGTCCCTCTCGGTTCCAGAAGTCTTCTGGTGGAGTTGGCCGGCAGTGGGAGGCAGCGGCGGCGCCGGACGGCCGAGATCGGCCAAGATGGAGAAAACCCGGTTTCTAGGGCAGTCTCGCGCGGTGCCGATCTTGATCCGATCGCCCCCAAACCTCGTGTAAAGGTTCCAGTCAACGAGGAGACACGATTCAACGGTTCTGATCTTGAGTTTGACGGTCGGATGACGGCGGCGTCTGGCGGCGGCCAAAAACGGTAATTTCCGGCGACAGAACTCCGGCCGACGATCGGGACAACAGCGACGGCCCAAACTTCATGGAGAGATTCCTCTCAACGTCAGTAGAGGACTGGACGGGTCTTAGGGCAACAAAATCCAATAAAAATGCAACACTTACCTCACCGGAGCCAAGGAAGAAGAAGAAGATCTCCGCCGACGGCGCACGGCGGAGCTCGGCGCCGGGGTTCCTCGGGTTGAGTCTCACAAGCACAGAGGAGGCTCCAGAAGTGGTCTGGTGCAAGATGGGATCCTCTCGTTGCTTCCTACTCCAACCCAACCGAGATCTAATCTTCTCCTTTGCTTCTTCTTCTTCTCCGGCGAGAGGAGGCGGCGGCTGGCGGCGTAACGGTCGGGAAGAGAGCAGAGGGAGAGGAAAAGACTTCAGATGGTGGCTGGGTGCAAGAGCTTAGGCTTAGGGTTGCTAGAGAGAGCCCTATTGCATTATTTATACAAAAATGCAACAAAATGCATTCAAGTCCCTCTACTATGCTTATTTGGCTTCAAGTCCTCCACAGAAAATGTTCACCTTACAGCTTAGTCCCTCACCACAGAGTGGTACACTTTACGGAGCACAAAATATAGGGTGTCTTGTGCAAAAAGGCCGCATTTTCACCGTATTTCATGCATTTCGAGGCGTTCTGGTCGTCGAAACAAAAAATGGACTTCGCCACGACGTCCGGCTCGACGAGACCTATCAGGTAGCGATTTCTATTTTTCGAGAAACTGCCCGGATAAAATCTCGGTCCATAAAATACTGTTCCGAAATACAGTTATCGCGCTTTTCGAGACTCTAGGGTCGTCAAACAGAATTTCCGTCAGTGCCATTGCGTTCAGAATGAGGAAACCGTTCGAATCGACTACCTGGATCGCTATGATCGGAGTCCGGACAGTGAATCGGCTAACGTTGGCACTTAGGGGAGTTCGAATTTAGGGTTTACTGTTCATGCACTATTCATTTTAAGTCGCGGGTCCCGCCCGCTTCTTCGCTGAATTCTGGAAGATCTGACCGTTGGATCTGAACTTGTTTAATATCATTTTCGATCGGTTCGACGAGACGGTCGCACAGGTGATCTCGGATTTTCGAGATTAGGCTCAGATTGAAAAGCGACATTTTGGCCTCATAACTGTGCAATTTACACTGCAGGAAAAAGGGGTCAACTTATGATTTGAAAATTTCAACTTGGCTTTTATTCATCTTCTTTTATTTATTTACAATAAAAATTCAAATTCTTACATCTCTACCTCCTAAAAAGAAGTTTCGTCCCCGAAACTTAGTACAACTAGGAATCAAATAAATGGGGGTAACGCTCCATCATGGCTGACTCGCGTTCCCACGTGGCTTCACGCTCTTCGTGGTTCTCCCATTGTACCTTGACGTAGGGGATCGATCTACTCCTCAGCTTCTTCTCATCTCGAGCTAGGATCTTCAGAGGTGTCTCGTCATAACTCAGATCCTCGCGAAGCTGGACAGCGGTAGGGCTGATCACATGTGAAGGATCCCTGATATATTTCCGTAGCATGGAGACGTGGAATACATTGTGCACACGGGAGAGGTTGGGAGGAAGAGCCCATCGATAAGCTACAGGACCAATGCGCTCCAAAATCTCGAAGGGACCGACAAATCGGGGACTGAGCTTGTTGCGAATCCCAAATCGCTTGATTCCCCGAGTTGGCGATACCTTCAGTAGGACATGATCGCCTACTTGGAACTCCAAGTCTCGTCGTCGTTGGTCCGCATAGCTTTTCTGTCTGCTCTGCGCGGTTAGCATCTGCTGTCTTGCTACCCGCACTCTGGCCTCTGCATCCTCTAGTAGCTCTGGCCCGATAACACGGCGCTCACCGACATCATCCCAACAGATGGGGGAACGACATCGGCGCCCGTACAGTGCCTCATAAGGAGCCATACCGATACTCGCCTGATAGCTGTTGTTGTAGGCGAACTCCACCAAGGAAAGATACCGGTACCAACCATCTCTGTACTCAAGTATACAGGCTCGCAGCATATCCTCCAATGTCTGAATGACTCGCTCGGACTGCCCGTCACTCTGGGGGTGAAAGGCAGTACTGAACTTCAATTTGGTACCTATAGCCTCTTGCACATTCTTCCAGAACTGAGACACAAAGCGAGTGTCCCTATCCGAAACGATCGATGCGGGAGTGCCATGGAGTCGCACGATCTCATCAATATAGAGCTGGGCGAGTCTATCACGGGTCCAAGTCGTGTGTATCGGCAGGAAGTGGGCCGACTTGGTGAGTCGATCCACTATGACCCATATAGCATCGTGGCCTCGCTGGGATCGAGGCAGACCGGTGACGAAGTCCATCGTGATCTGCTCCCACTTCCAAACTGGTACAGGAAGCGGTTGCAGTTTTCCGGCCGGTCTTTGGTGTTCCGCCTTCACCTGCTGGCAAACTAGGCACTGCGCCACATAGTTCGCCACGTCAGCCTTCATCCCAGGCCACCAGTAATGCTGTTTCAGGTCCCGGTACATTTTCGTTCCGCCAGGATGTACCGTGTATAAGGACCGATGCGCCTCAGTGAGGATGTCCTTCTTTAATTCATTGTCATCTGGGACACACCAACGGCCCCTGAATCGGATAGAGCCATTGGTGTTCAGCTGGTAATCGTTAGTCTGTCCCAATGATATCAGCTCTCGAATCTTTTGGAAGGAGGGGTCGGACTGTTGTCCCTCCTTTATGCGATCAAGTAGGGTAGGCTGCACTACCATCGCTAAAAGTCGAGCGGTAGACCCCGAAGGAACGATCTCCAAGTCTAGACGCTGGAACTCAGAAATCAAGCGGTCCTGATCAGTGATCATTAGTAGCTCTGGGGACACGTGCTTTCGGCTCAAAGCATCCGCTACCACGTTGGCCCGACCTGGGTGGTACTGGATAGTGAGATCATAGTCCTTTAGCTGTAACACCCCCGGAATTTGGATTAGTCCTCTATATAAATGATATAATAGGACTAAAATATCTAACCCGGCTATAGCATTTCGGATGGTAGCAAGATCCAAGAGGAACATGAGAGTTAAGCGTGCTAGAGCTAGAGTAGTTCTAGGATGGGTGACCCCCTGGGAAGTGGGGCGTCACAGTTGGTATCAGAGCCATTCACCAGCCGGAAATGTGAGATGAGTCTCGGCTGAGCCAGGGTTATATAGCGGGTAGAGCGAGGCTCCCCGGCTAATGACCGTTGTGAGTGGAGTGCAGCTCCTCACAAGGTCGACTAAGGCTAGCGAGACGAGTCTCATCGCCTGGTGCTTGTGAGTGTGCTTGAGCCTGACGTGGACGTCAGGGCTTAAAGGGGGGAAGAATGTAACACCCCCGGAATTTGGATTAGTCCTCTATATAAATGATATAATAGGACTAAAATCTCTAACCCGGCTATAGCATTTTGGATGGTAGCAAGATCCAAGAGGAACATGATAGTTAAGCGTGCTAGAGCTAGAGTAGTTCTAGGATAGGTGACCCCCTGGGAAGTGGGGCGTCACATTAGCAGTTCGAGCCATCGACGCTGCCTCAAGTTCAGCTCCTTCTGAGTAAAGAGGTACTTAAGGCTCTGGTGATCAGTGAAGACCTCGCAGTGGACTCCATATAGATAATGCCTCCATAGCTTGAGAGCAAAAACCACCGCGGCGAGCTCGAGATCATGCGTCGGGTAGTTTTGCTCGTAAGGCTTCAGTTGTCGAGAGGCATAGGCTATTACTTTTTCATTTTGCATCAGAACACAGCCCAACCCGATCCGAGAGGCGTCACAATAAACCACATAGTTCTCGCCTTGGACCGGTAACGTCAACACAGGTGCCTCGGTCAATAGCCGCTTTAACTCATCAAAAGCGAGCTGGCACTCAGGAGTCCATATGAACTTTTCTTCTTTCTTCGTCAGACGGGTCATTGGAGCAGCGATTTTAGAAAACCCTTCGACGAACCGCCGATAATACCCCGCCAGACCGATGAAGCTGCACACCTCAGTGGCATTAGTCGGCTGGGGCCACTCTTTGATAGCTTCAATTTTCTTGGAATCCACGGCAACGCCCTCAGCAGATATGATGTGTCCAAGAAATGCGACTTCCCGAAGCCAAAAATCGCACTTCTTGAATTTAGCATACAGATTGTTCTCTCGCAGGACTTGGAGAACCTGTCGAAGATGATCCTGATGTTCTAGATCGCTTTTCGAATAAATAAGAATGTCGTCAATGAATACCACGACAAAACGATCCAGAACGGGTTTGAAGACCCGGTTCATCATATCCATGAAAGCAGCAGGGGCATTTGTAAGTCCAAACGACATCACTGTGAACTCATAGTGGCCGTACCTGGTTCGAAAAGCAGTCTTCGAGACATCCTCCGCTCTAACCCGCAATTGATGATACCCGGATTGCAAATCGATCTTGGAAAATACCACCGACCCTTGGAGTTGGTCGAAAAGATCGTCAATCCGCGGGAGAGGATAGCGGTTCTTGATGGTAACTTTGTTTAGCTCCCGATAATCAACGCACAGACGTAGACTGCCGTCCTTTTTCTTCACGAAGAGCACAGGCGCGCCCCAAGGAGAAACACTGGGTCGGATGAAACCCAAGGCAGTTAGGTCTTCAAGTTGGATCTTTAACTCCTTTAACTCCGCAAAAGCCATGCGGTAAGGCGCTCGAGAAATAGGAGCTGTGCCGGGGACAAGATCAATAATGAATTCGATTTCCCGCTCAGGGGGCATCCCTGGAAGCTCAGCAGGAAATACGTCTGGGAAACTCCGCACCACGGCAATATCCTCAATCCGACGAGTGACAGTAGGGGTGGTGACAGCCATGGCAAGATATGCCACACACCCCCTCTCAAGGCGACGAACTGGGGTCACAGAGCAGATCCCCAAATAAGCAGAAGGTTCGAAGCCAGAATAGATCAACTCCGCTCCACCAGGCGGATCCAAGGTCAATCTCCGAAAGGTGCAGTCGATGGTAGCTCTGTATCTAGATAACCAGTTCATCCCCAAGATCACGTCATAGTGACGAAGCTTGAGGACGAATAGAGAAATAGGAAAACTCCGTCCGCTAATATGAACAGGGCATAATCAAAGCTCTTGATTAATTAGAATGCTATGACCCGGAATCTCTACCCAAAAACGATCTCTAGTGTACTGGACGATAATACCGTGGGTAGCAATAAAGTGGGTGGAGATAAATGAATGCGACGCCCCAGTATCAAACAGAGTTCTAGCATTATGTCCAAAGACAGAGGTAGTACCTGCCAAGTTGTCCTCCGGAGTGGGCTCGCCATGGGTCAGGGCGAATACACGCCCACCAGCTGTCTGTCGTGACCCAGAAGGTGGTCGAGGAAGAGGAGGACGACCCGAGGAAGCAGAACTCGGTGCAGGGGCTTGTCGTCGTGGTGGTGCAGGTAGAGGAGCAGTCATCTGCGTGGGTGTAGACCCCCGCGGGCATGTCGCAGAAATATGTCCAGGTTGGCCGCAATTGAAGCATCGGCCATGCTTCTGATCACAGTCCTTCGCTCGGTGGGTACCCCCGCAGAAGACACAAGGCCGGGGGCCCCAGTTGGGGTTGTTGAAAGAGCCAGCGGCTGGAGATCTCTTTGGCCACTTCTTTAGTTGCGGTCGTTTCGCCTTCTTGTTTTGGTGGTACTGTCCACCGCCGCCCTCCGAAGAAGCCCTTTTCTTGCCTTTGTCCCTGTCCGCCACATTCCGCTCAGCGCGGGAGATCTTGACCTCAGCCTCGATGGTTAGACACCGCTCCACGCAGTTGTCGAAGTCGGTGCTCAAGTGGGAGGAGATCTGACGGCGGATCTCATGCCTCAATCCCTGCGAGAAGAGTCGTACCTTGCGGCGTTCCTCGCGCACTGCCTGAGGAACCAAGTCGGCAATGCGCAGGAACTCCTGCTCGTAGTCACGGACGCTCTTGTCGCCCTGCTTGAGGTTCTCTAGTTCACGTTCGAGACCCTCCTTGGTGGTCTCCTTCAGGTGGTGCTAGTACAAGGCAGCCTTAAAGTCCGCCCAAGAAGGTTCAGGAAGGCCTGCGAAGTGGCGCTCTCGATGACGCCTCCACCATTTTGACGCCCGGCCCTCCAGGCAATGAACAGCGATGTGTACTTTGTCGCGTTCTTCAGTGTACACATCCTGGAAGAGCTTTTCCATGTGGTCGATCCATTGCTCGACCGCCCAGTGATCATCGTCTTTGCCGTCGAATGTCTGCGGCTTAAATTTCTTGAATTCGAGCAGAGCCGCCTTTGCTCGAGCCTTTTCCGCTTGATCAGCCTCAGAGTTGGCTGCAGAATCAGCAACAGGGGAGACGGAGCGGGATGACGCAGATGCCATCATAGCGGTGCCAGCAGGGGCAGCAGAAACCCCCGGTACCGCACAAGATGCCGCAGCTACATCCGGAATGGGCCCTGCAGGTGGTGGTACGGGGTCAGCAGCGGGTTCCGCCAAACCCTCAGGCTCGGCAGCGGTCGGTGCAACAGGGGGTGCGACCGGCGGTGTAGCAGCTGGAATGACGGGTGGGGGAGCAGGTGGGGCAGGAGCAGCCGCTTGCTGCTGCACAAATTGCTGAACTATCCCAGCCAGGGTCGTCATCTGAGCCTCAAGTCGCTCCATGCGGCCCTGATCAACAGGCTCACTCGGCACCCTGGGTGGTCGGCCGACTCCTCGGCCAGTGCCTGCACCCCGTCCTCGCCCACGACCAGGAGGACGTGCCATCACTGTAACAATATGATCAGGTTAGAAACAGACTCCAATAGTATTAGTTTGAGTTTCTAACCCCTAAACTCGACATACCCAGCGCTCTCACGTGACAAGTCATCCTAGGGTTCATCCTAACCAGTTCCTAATCCATCTTTCCTAGGTACCGTGTACCTATTGCTCTCTGATACCATACAATCTGTCACGCCCCGAGTTTAAAATCCAGTCTAAATTTTTTTTTTTTTTAAATAAATCAGAGTTTGCAAAACGGGCGTAACAGACCGCCACACATATAGGAAATCCCCTATACATGCACGGCTAGGCTAATCCAATCATCAATCAGAGAGTAATCACTATCACAACTAAAACAATACTAATCATCAGGAATAATCCGAATATCATAATATCATCAATCTGAAATATCGAAATAAACTGGAAGCTGAAATAACATAATTAAGGATCAGCTACAAATCATCGGGGATCTCAATCATCCATAACTATCATCAGGGGGACAGCTCTATCGTGACAGGCTCACTGGATCGTCCCGACACCCCTCTACCCGAACGACCTGAAAAACAGTCACCCAGGGGTGTGAGATACACCGGAGCGTATCCCAGTGGGCACGACGAGCCGAGAAATAGCTAATTGTACCTACTGGGTACAATAATCTGCGGATAGTAAAAATCATAGGGTAAAGCTGAATAATAAAGTAGATCTACTGATAATCAACAAAATCCACAGATAACTGAATAAGCAGGTAATCAAGGGTAATGAAACTGCAAGTAATAAATGCTGGAAATCTATGTATGTAAACGAGATAATCAATCATGAACTGAGCAGTAAGGGTACAGGGTAAGATGTCTATCAATAACAGCGCAAGATAATAAGAATGCGTCAACAAAAGAACTCAAGTACCCAATCAATGCCAGTATTGGTCACAAGGACCTCAGGCTAAGCCACTGTTCAGCACCCCATCCGCTGACATAACCTGCACTTACAGACGCCAAGCAGTCCTGGTGCAAAGGGCTCACGGGTCTTTCCTCTAGACCACTTTACCGGTAAAGAACACTATGACGGTGGCCAAACCGTCAGTGTACGTGAAGTACAGCAGTGCGTGGCAATCATCATGCTATGCTCAATCTCGCGGTCTAATGACCGGGTAGTCGGCAACAAGCCGAGGTATCCCAACAGGGAATCAATCATCTGTCTGTATCAATCAATCAGAATCAATCATGCATATCTGAATAAGGTCGTATGACATGAAACTAGCAGCAATAATCAATCATGACATCTATACACCAAGATATGAAAGCTGACAAGCGGATGTATATAAATACAGTGTGTCTAAGAGATCAATGTCTATCAGGAAAATCATGCGGTATATAGATGGAATCTTCAGGACTAATCATGTAATCCGGAATACAGGAAGTATACAAATCCGAATAATAGCATATCAAACATGCACAATGCTAGGAATTAAATGTCTGTATATATCAATCAATCATGGTCTATCATGCATAACTGGAATATAAAAGCAAGTATCTCTGGGTATCAATGCAGTGTACTAACTGATAGCTACGAAGCATGATCAGACCACAAGTATCAACTGTACTGAATAATGACAAGTAACAGGAAATGTCATAATCTATGAGTAGGTATACCCAATCAAGGCCAAGTCAAAAAAAACAGGTGTCCGACTGGACTAAAGCAACCAGAGGGCCGAATAGATAAAGCCCGGACCGAAGATAACCCACCTGAATGAAGGCAGATCCTCGAACTCCCGCACAGCTACCGGGAGGCTGGTGCTGAACAACTGGGCCCTGAATAAGAAGCTATAATCAGTAATAGACTCACACATACCCATCCCGACGACACGACAGTAGCGAAATGCTTATACGGGATACAATCGCTAGTTAGCGGGACAAAAATCCGTTTTCCGATCAACAAGAGCCCACGGGACTTTGACAAGATGCCCAGTAAAATATAAATACTGTCTAAAGGTAATCATTGTGGCTAATATCCATTTGATCCATAATCTATCTTTAATTGGCATAATTATACTCTATTTTAGCTTGTTTCGATCCGTTCTTGAGATCCGGAAATCCAAAAGCTGCGCCGTAACTTTCAGCGCGTTCGTTACGACGAGACGAAGCTCGTGCTCACAAGATTGGGCCGAGCCCAGGCCCAAATACAAGGTTGGCCCATAAACATTAGGGTTTCCATTTACAACTATGCACCAACTTTACTTTTAGTTGATCAAACAGCAAACTAGCTAGAGCACGGAAACAAGCATGGACCAGGGACAGTGGGGCTCACCTGAGGCTAGCCGGAGACTGGCCGGAACACTGGCCGGAGCAGCACCCACTAAGTGCCCAAGCTCGGGTTGGGGTGTTCTTGGATCAACCCTGCTCAGACCTGCACCAGAGGGGAGCATCAGAAAAACAGGTGTCCCAGAAGAAGTTTGGTCCATGTGGGGTCGAGCCCCGGCGGCCGGAGGCGGCGGCGGCCGGAGACAAGCCCGAAATGATGGTTTCGGGTGCACCCATGGAAGCTTAGCTACAGAAGGGTTCTCTGCCCAAAATAAAATCATGGGAGTCTTATTATTAACACCTACAGCTTACCTGTGGGGTGGGCCGGAGTCCTAAGCGCCGGCGATGGCCGGAGGAGGAAATCAAGGCCAACTCGGGTGCAATTCCTAAGATCGAAAACCCCACGATAAAAATTCCATGCAAGATGATGGGTAAGCTCCAAAAGGTCAAAGAAGCTTACCAGGGTGCTTTTCCGGTGACGGGGAACGCCGGCAACGTGCGGCGGCTGAGCTCGGTTGAAGCTCCAAGCCCGTTAATGGCGGATTCCGGCCGACTAGCTCCGGGCCGGAGCAACTTGGACCAAAAGGTCCCTCTCGGTTCCAGAAGTCTTCTGGTGGAGTTGGCCGGCAGTGGGAGGCAGCGGCGGCGCCGGACGGCCGAGATCGGCCAAGATGGAGAAAACCCGGTTTCTAGGGCAGTCTCGCGCGGTGCCGATCTTGATCCGATCGCCCCCAAACCTCGTGTAAAGGTTCCAGTCAACGAGGAGACGCGATTCAACGGTTCTGATCTTGAGTTTGACGGTCGGATGACGGCGGCGTCTGGCGGCGGCCAAAAACGGTAATTTCCGGCGAAAGAACTCCGGCCGACGATCGGGACAACAGCGACGGCCCAAACTTCATGGAGAGATTCCTCTCAACGTCAGTAGAGGACTGGACGGGTCTTAGGGCAACAAAATCCAATAAAAATGCAACACTTACCTCACCGGAGCCAAGGAAGAAGAAGAAGATCTCCGCCGACGGCGCACGGCGGAGCTCGGCGCCGGGGTACCTCGGGTTGAGTCTCACAAGCACAGAGGAGGCTCCAGAAGTGGTCTGGTGCAAGATGGGATCCTCTCGTTGCTTCCTACTCCAACCCAACCGAGATCTAATCTTCTCCTTTGCTTCTTCTTCTTCTCCGGCGAGAGGAGGCGGCGGCTGGCGGCGTAACGGTCGGGAAGAGAGCAGAGGGAGAGGAAAAGACTTCAGATGGTGGCTGGGTGCAAGAGCTTAGGCTTAGGGTTGCTAGAGAGAGCCCTATTGCATTATTTATACAAAAATGCAACAAAATGCATTCAAGTCCCTCTACTATGCTTATTTGGCTTCAAGTCCTCCACAGAAAATGTTCACCTTACAGCTTAGTCCCTCACCACAGAGTGGTACACTTTACGGAGCACAAAATATAGGGTGTCTTGTGCAAAAAGGCCGCATTTTCACCGTATTTCATGCATTTCGAGGCGTTCTGGTCGTCGAAACAAAAAATGGACTTCGCCACGACGTCCGGCTCGACGAGACCTATCAGGTAGCGATTTCTGTTTTTCGAGAAACTGCCCGGATAAAATCTCGGTCCATAAAATACTGTTCCGAAATACAGTTATCGCGCTTTTCGAGACTCTAGGGTCGTCAAACAGAATTTCCGTCAGTGCCATTGCGTTCAGAATGACGAAACCGTTCGAATCGACTACCTGGATCGCTATGATCGGAGTCCGGACAGCGAATCGGCTAACGTTGGCACTTAGGGGAATTCGAATTTAGGGTTTACTGTTCATGCACTATTCATTTTAAGTCGCGGGTCCCGCCCGCTTCTTCGCTGAATTCTGGAAGATCTGACCGTTGGATCTGAACTTGTTTAATATCATTTTCGATCGGTTCGACGAGACGGTCGCACAGGTGATCTCGGATTTTCGAGATTAGGCTCAGATTGAAAACACTACACCAATGTTGGCTTTTAGCGGCACTTTAAACTGCCGGGAAACATCATAAAAGTGCCGGTAATAGTTTTTCCCGGCATTTTTTTGTGGCATTTTTTTGTGCCGGCGAAAACTCCGTCGGCAAATCTTTTACCGGCACTTATATCAAACCGCCGGCATAGATGGTAAAGCCGGCACTTTAAACCGCCGGCAAAACGATCGATATTGCCAGCAAAATGATCTATTCCGGCACTCAAAACCGCCAGCATATCCCTATTTAGTGGCACTTACAAGTGCCGGCAAAACGATCTATTCCGGCACTCGAAACCGCCAGCATATCTTATTTTAGTGGCACTTACAAGTGCCAGCAAAAGTATCTATCCCGGCACTCTAAAATGCCAGCGTATCTGATTTTAGTGGCAGTTAAAGGTGCCGGCAAAACGATCTATTCCGGCACTCGAAACCGCCAGCATATCTTATTTTAGTGGCACTTACAAGTGCCAGCAAAAGTATCTATCCCGGCACTCCAAAATGCCAGCGTATCTGATTTTAGTGGCAGTTAAAAGTGCCAGCAAAAGTATCTATCCCGGCACTCCAAAATGCCAGCATTTCCCATTTTAGTGGCACTTACAAGTGCCAGCAAAACGATCTATTCCGACACTCCAAACCGCCAGCATACCCCTTTTTAGTGGCACTCATAAGTGCCAAAATAATTATAAAATTATAGTTTTTTCATTTAATTATTCATTTTTATAATTAGCAATAAAATAATAGTTTAATTATGTCAAATACTTGTTTCATATCAACACAGAAGATTTTTAAAAGATATTTAAAAACATGCAAATAATTACAATTAAGCACAATAAATTTTAGTCATAGGCAAAATACCATCAATTTATAAAATTTTAAGTATATATCATCTAATCAACATCCATAATAGACAAAAAATACCATCAATTTATAAATTTTCAAGTATATATATCATCTAATTAATCAACATCCATAATAGACAAAAAAATATACCATCAATTTAATTAATTGCAACAAGAAAATTATATCGGCATATATACTTCATATACATATTTGAGTCATATACAAAATGAAGGAAAGGAGGAGATCGCCATTGCAATTAGTCACCAGATTACTTCTCCTTAACTTAATCAAACCTGCATTAGAAAAAAAAAAAACTATTAAGCGACTTTGAAACAACAAAAAGATTTAATTAGCATACTATTTTCAATCTATATGAGAAGATAAAATTCTAAGAAAATAACCTAATCATTTCCACATTCAACACACAGAATAAATAAATATCGAATATTTACCTTTTACAAATAATGAAAAGAACCCATAAAAAAAAAAGGCTTAGATCGACATCAGTTATAAAAAAAAAGGTCATTACTTTCGATACTATATTTTGTTTTTTATCAAAGACTCAATCAAACTTCGTCTTTTATGGCCACTTTCAAACAGGATTTGGTAAAGTTCTAAATTTTATTGATTGGAATCACTTTGAAGCTTTAAATTGCAAAGCTTAAGTCCCCGTTCGCCGAATTTGCAAAATGGCAAAATACGGCGAAATGATCTGTAACATATTTTAAATATGATTACAGTCGAGTTCGGTGCGTTTCGGACCGACGCGAGGTGCATCGGGTCGAAAAGTGAGTTGAAGTTCAAGGACTTAGCGAATTTCAGAAATTCTGATATTTGTTATCGGTAAGCTTTTTCGAGGCCCTATTTTGAAAACTTAAAGTAGTCAAAGAATTAAGAAGAAATCGTGAGGTGTCTCAGAAAAGTCTGCTGATTAAAAGGGATGAACTGCATAGGTGAGAGATTGAAAGAAAATAGGAAAACGAAGCGATGCAAAATGCTTCAAAAATTCTGCAACTGCAGTTTTTGCTGATGCAGTTTACGCCAAGCTTTTTCGGAGCCCTATTCCGAGGGCTTAGAGCAGCCCAAAAATTTAAAATAAATCATGGGGAGTTTAAGAAAAATTTGTAGAATAAAGGGAAGAAGAAAAATTACAATTTCGATTTTCTAGTTGGCGGCAAAACGCAGATGAAAAGAGCTTGCCGATATCAAAAATCAGAATTTATGAAATTCGCTAATTTCTTGAACTTCAACTCACTTTTCGACCCGATGGACTTCGCGTCGGTCCGAAACGCACCGAACTCGACTGTAATCATATTTAAAATATGTTACGGGTCATTTCGCTGCATTTCAGCATTTTGCAAATTCGCCCGATGCACCGCGTCGGTCCGAAACGCACCCAAGGCTGCTGCTTGAGCAGCAGCAAGCTGCTGCTTGAGCAGCTGTGCTGCTGCTGAAGCAGCAGGCTGCTGCTTTGAGCAGCAGCCCTGCTGCTCAAAGCAGCAGCCTGTGCTGCTGCTCAAGCAGCAAGCTGCTGCTTTGAGCAGCAGCAAGGCTGCTGCTCAAGGCAGCAGCCAGGCTACTGCTCAAGCAGCAGCCAGGCAGCAGCAGCTGCTGGCTGCTGCTCAAGGCAGCAGCCAGCACAGGCTGCTGCTCAAGCAGCAGCCAAAGCAGAAGCTGCTGCTTGAGCAGCAGCACAGGCTGCTGCTCAAGGCACTGCTGCTTGAGCAGCAGCCTGTGCTGATGCTCAAGCAGCAGCCTTGCTGCTGCTCAAAGCAACATGCTTTGAGCAGCAGCAAGGCTGCTGCTCAAAGCAGAAGCAAGGGCCTGTGTTGCTGCTCAAGAGCTTGCCGATATCAAAAATAAGAATTTATGAAATTCGCTAATTTCTTGAACTTCAACTCACTTTTCGACCCGATGCACTTCGCGTCGGTCCGAAACGCACCGAACTCGACTGTAATCATATTTAAAATATGTTACAGGTCATTTCGCCGCATTTTTAAAGCTTTAAATTGCAAAGCTTTGAAGCTTGATTGGAATCACTTTGAAGCTTTAAATTGCAAAGCTTAAATCCCCGTTCGCCGAATCTGCAAAATGGCGAAATGCGGCGAAATGATCTGTAACATATTTTAAATATGATTACAGTCGTGTTCGGTGCGTTTCGGACCGACGCGAGGTGCATCGGGTCGAAAAGTGAGTTGAAGTTCAAGGACTTAGCGAATTTCAGAAATTCTGATTTTTGTTATCGGTAAGCTTTTTCGATTTTCTAGTTGGCGGCAAAACGCAGATGAAAAGAGCTTGCCGATATCAAAAATAAGAATTTATGAAATTGGCTAATTTCTTGAACTTCAACTCACTTTTCGACCCGATGCACTTCGCGTCGGTCCGAAACGCACCGAACTCGACTGTAATCATATTTAAAATATGTTACAGGTCATTTCGCCGCATTTCGCCATTTTGCAAATTCGCGAGCGGGCACAAGCTTGAGATTAAGTTGCTGCAGAGCAGGTGCTGCAGAGCAGCAGCAGGTGCTGCTCAAGCTGCTGCTTGAGCAGCAGCAGCAGCACCAGCTGCTTGAGCAACCGCTGCTCAAGCAGCAGCTTGCTGCTGCTCAAGCAAAGCAGCAGCAAGGCTGCTGCTTGAGCAGCATCCTGTGCTGCTGCTCAAGCAGCAGCAAGGCTGCTGCTCAAGCAGCTTGCTGCTGCTTTGAGCAGCAGCCTGTGCTGCTGCTCAAGCAGCAGCCTGCTGCTTTGAGCAGCAGCAAGGCTGCTGCTTGAGCAGCAGCCTGTGCTGCTGCTCAAAGCAGCAGCCTGCTGCTTTGAGCAGCAGCCTGTGCTGCTGCTCAAGCAGCCTGTGCTGCTGCTCAAGCAGCAGCTTGCTGCTGCTCAAAGCAGCAGCCCTGCTGCTGCTTGAGCAGCAGCACAGGCTGCTCAAAGCAGCAGCCTTGCTGCTTTGAGCAGCAGCTCTGCTGCTCAAAACACCAGCAATGCTGCTGCTCAAAACAGCAGCCCTGTTATATCTCGTGAAAATTGGTTTTTTCGGCGAATTTTACAATTGATGAAATTCGCTAATTCCTTGAACTTCAACTCACTTTTCGACCCGATGCACTTCGCGTCGGTCCGAAACGCACCGAACTCGACTGTAATCATATTTAAAATATGTTACAGGTCAATTCGCCGCATTTCGCCATTTTGCAAATTCGGCGAACGGGGACTTAAGCTTTGCAATTTAAAGCTTCAAAAACTCTCAATTCCAACCCACTTTTCGAGTCGACCGCTTTGACATCGATTCGAAATGCTTCTAACTAACTTGTAATTACATTATGTCAAATTTATATTAGAACACTATGTCAAATTAGAACACTATGCCTAAGCCTATAGTTGAGGAACAGTATGTAAAATTAAAATTCTTAACCTAACAAAACCTAACAAATGTAAAATCTAATAATTGCTCTGACACCATCCATAATATATTTGAGTTGTAAAGAAGATAAATAAACTCACAAATCAAAGACATATATTCAAAGGCTTATCAATTAAAAAATATACTAAATGTGTAAGAATGGTGAAGAAAAGAGAACCCACCTAGACTCCCCAAAATCTGTCTCCCTAGCTTAACGTTCTCACTGTTTTAACCTTCTAACTGGCTTAACCTACATTAGAGGAAAAAAAATGAATTGAGATCAATAATTTTCAATATTTACCAAACTAATACATGTCATTGTTTATGTATATATGTATTATACTTACAAGATAGGATGGCCAAGCAATAAATTGTCTTGCAGCATCACCTATCATCTTCATACCATGATAGCTCCGAATCAGACTCTCTGTAGGAATCATTACTACCTCAACATAGATTTCCCAATATTGATCACCTAATTTTTCGCCTCCTACAATAGTAGAAGGATCCTTACTAAATAAAAGTCCTCGTGCTACAGGGCGATGAGGTTGTCCAAGGGACATCAAGAACACTTCTTTATCATCCCGTCTAGGATTATCCTATATAGAGGCACATATATTTTACTATTGGATAACTTTTAAAAATTAATATTAATCAAAATAGATGTTACCTCGGTTTCATGTTCATATCGCACCCTCCTTTTCTTCGTTTGGTGCACCTATATATATATAAATTAGAGAATGACATAACATATAATTTCACAATCTAGCTAGACAAGATATTTACTTGATAAGACGGAAATTGGTGATTGGATGATGACGATCGCACTTCTCCTTCAAATGTATCATTAGGAATATTTGTATCAACAACATTCTACAAAAGAAATAACACTATGTAATTTCAACAAGATATTATTTAATAAATTCTTTTATAAATACTTAATTAGTAAAGTAAACCTGTCGACCATCCAATGGATTAGTAGGTGAAGGTGCATCGGTAGACTTATTTTGCATAATAGATGCTATCATTGCTTTCATTTCAGCCAACTCGGTCTCCATAACTATCATTCTTTCCTTCATTCCTTTTGTTTCCTCCTCAGCTTTCTTTCTAGCCTCAGTTGCCATTCTTATACATGCTGCAGGTGTAGGTGCATCGGTCCAAATATGAGTAGGAGCAGGGCCCAAACCGAGGCCACGGACGTGACCATGTTTTTCTTTTCCAAATACATCTGAGAATAAATCATCTACTTCTTTGGAACCTTTTTTTGCAAGATCTGGTTGATTCTTGGTCTTCACATCAATCTCTCTCTATAACAAGTCATGCATATCACAATGAGTATTTCCTCATCTTGTGGATCAAAGGAAACTGAACATAAATGTATAAACTGCCATAAAAGCGATCCTTAAAAAAAAAGCAACTTACAATAAAGCTAAAATCTTTACAAATAAAAACTTAAAAAAATATTAATCTACTTACAATAAAGTTAGCACATTCTTCATTCATCGGATCCCCATTTTTGTGAACATGAGTAATCTTAAATAGTTCGGCCCTAGTTGGCACTACTCCATTTTCCTTTCGCTGTTAACAATAAAAAAGTTTATAATTCAGTGAATTCGTGTTATAGCATATATATGAACTTAGAAGAGAATAAGTGAATTAAGTGATTTACCTTTTCTTCACGAATACGAGCAAAACTTCTTGAGCCAGCAGTGTGAGTATTAATTTGCTTAGCACGGTTACTTTTGTTTCTTAAACTACGCGTCTGTATACAACATCAACTTGGTTAAAAGAAACATCTATATAGCTACACTAGAAAACATTCACTTGGTTAAAAGAAAAAATGAAGAGTGAAATTGATAAAGAATGAAAAATTGTTTAAAGCACATGTCCTTCTTCAGAATCCCAAAATTCAATCAATTGTCTCCATTGCTCCGGGAGGACTCTAGAATCGCGATCAACAAGACGTTCTTCATAAGTATTGTGAGCATCATAGTGCTTTTTCTTAAGCTCACATTTGAAGTCCTTCCATTTTTTTCCAAGAGCTTTCATAACCCATAACCACTTATCATCTTCAAGATTATACTTTAACTATAAGAAATTCACAAATATCAATTTACTGATAGATGTTTATGTATTAAAAATATAAAGAGAAATCAACTAATAAATTGATACCTTAATAATGTTCCACATTATCTTTTTATTATCCAAAGGCATGTGCCTCCAATCCTTATATGTTAATGGTGCATCTTTTCCACTTCTAGCAACAGTGCCTAAGAAGTTTGTGAATTGCGCAGCTTTATCACCAGTAGGCTGATCAAATTCATTAAAAGTAAGTGCCAACATATCACCATCATGCCTAGCCCATATTTTATGCATGCGAGTTGGACCTCTCCGATTACTGGACTTTTTAGAAGAATCTGTTTTCAAATAATCATAAGAGATAGCTAAGAAATAAATATTCAATAGTGATCAATTGATTTTATAAACTAAATTCCTAAAGTTCGATGAACATGCATATCTTAGGGATTAATGAATACCCATATTTTCTTCAAGTTGGTCATCATCCGATATAAACTGGTTGTCCTTATCAACACCCAAATCAAAATCATTCTCCTCAAGGTCACCTCCAGATTGCCTAAGCGAGTGATTACTTGATGGAGTATTTTTCTGACTAGGATCACGAAAGTTTTTTGTTGCAATTCGAGGACCAAGTATAGAACGTCCTGGCTGAAATCGTGTACGCGCCATAGTCAACCTGCAAAACAGTTAAAAAAAGATATATTATATCATCTTTTAGAATCAGTAAAATACTTATGTACTATTTAATAGAAGTATTAAAAAAATAAAAACATTAAGAAATAAGCACCTACACATGAATTTTCAATATCATTGAGTAATTTGTTATCTAAACAATCAAGAAAAAAGTTGAGGAATTTAGAAATCAATAGAATAAACAAAATCCTAAATGTTATGAATGTATAAACAAGCACTCTAATTATCATGAAATATGAATAATGAGACATTATTCAATTATATATAAAGCAAATTAACAAGCAATAAATATATACTTTTTTGTTAAATCAAAAATTGCTTATTAAAGTAAGAATCATTGAAATTGAATTCAATTTACAAGAGATTGAAGTCAAAGGATTGAATCAACCTTATAACTGAAAATCAATCACCAGCTCCATCAGGCTCTAAGTCGTCACTTTGTATAGCATCTTTTGGGCGAGTAATATCTAAAGGTGTATTAATAGTTGTTCCAGGTATATCTGTCCTCGCCCAATTACCAGTGTCAATATCATCACTAGTGGTGTTATCTCCATTTAAATTACTCTCTAAACCATTTGGGTAGTACATCTCCATATCATCTCCACACTCTTCCTCTTTTGCAGACATGTCAAACAAGTCTCTAGGTTTTGTACCAACTACAACATGCCAATCTTCCTCTAAGGGGTCTTGTACATAAAACACCTGTTCAACTTGTGATGCTAGTACAAATGGTTCATTTGCTATATTCTCATTATTATATAATAATCGATTGAAGTTAACGAGTGTAAATCCAAATTTGTCTTTCTTAATTCCTCTGCCTTCAGAACGCACATCTACCCAATCACATTTAAACAACACAACTTTTGCCTTTTCATTATAGTATAGTTCAATGATCTCTTTAAGAACTCCATAGTAAGCAACATCTCCTTTGATAGGATTTTGATCCTTTGCACTAGAAAAACTTGAGGTGCTTGCAACGACAACAACACCACTATTTTGTGTTCTTCGTCTCTCCTCAACATCTTTCGTATGAAATCTAAATCCATTAACAATATATCCTTTATATCTTCTTACTGTCATTAGAGGACCTGCTGCCAACCATCGAATTTCCTCTAGTGACTCCACATTCTCTTCTCTTGTCAAATTATGAACCTATTAAACAAAGACAAGCTAATTAATGTCTTAATTTTAACTATATATTAGTTAAGAAATTAAGTTCGAAGTGAAGTATACTTACATGTGATCTAAACCATTCATGAAAAGTTTCATTATGAATACGCTCGACATCACGCCTTCGCGCTCGATGATTATGTGCCTTGATTTCTTGAATATGTTTTCTGTAAATAAATAAGCCTAACTAAATACACTATTAAATTTAAAAACTACAACATTTTGACTTTTAATTAATATTCAAGTTTAAGAACTTACTCAAGATAAGAGCTTATAGAATCGAAATTAAATAGCACATATCGATGAGCTTGTACCCACGTTGTATAATCCAAAGTTATAGTTTCGCCATTATCTAGTGCACGACCAATATGGGAAAATAAGGTTTTCTTAGTCAAGTCACTAGCATTAGGATCATCATTTCTCACTGGACGGTTGAACCGAGTTTCAACACCATGTAAATAGCGAGAGCAAAATGTTAGGCTCTCCTCAATTAAATAGCCTTCCGCAATCGAACCTTCTGGATGTCTTCTATTTCGTACATATGACTTCAATCTCAAAAGAAACCTAAATATATAAAAATAAGAACCAAAATAGAATAAATAACAACAAAAAATGAGTAATTTATTAAATTACAAGTCAAATCTTAATATCATAATATACCTCTCAATTGGATACATCCAACGGTATTGCACTGGACCAGCAAGTTTGGCCTCACTAGCAAGGTGAATTGGCAAATGGACCATGACGTCGAAAAAGGATGGAGGAAATATTCTCTCAAGATGGCATATTGTCAATGCTATTCGATCTTCTAATTGTTGCATATCCTTCACCTGAATAGATTTACAGCACAATTCCCTAAAAAAGCTACTTAGCTCTATCAAGGCCAAGCTAACATTTTCTGGCAAGATCCTTCTAACAGCTAATGGGAGCAAATGCTGCATCAACACATGACTATCATGACTCTTGAGCCCCAAAATTTTTAGCTCCTTAATATGTACACGATTTGAGATATTTGATGCATAACCATCAGGAAATTTAACTCCCTTTAATAATTTGCAAAAAATTTCCTTTTCCTTTCTACTCATGGAGAAGCATGACGGGGGTAGATATGTTTTGGTTCCATTTGATACTGGATGAAGATCTTGTCTTATTCCCATTTCTTGAAGGTCAAGACGAGACTTGAAAGTATCTTTTGATTTTCCGTCTGAATTTAGTAATGTATAAACTACATTATCAGTACAATTCTTTTCAATATGCATAACATCAAAGTTATGACGTACTAGAAGAGTTTCCCAATACGGCAATTCAAACAAAATGCTCCGCTTCTTCCAATTATGTGAAGGTTGAACATCTTCAGCTCGCTTACGTTTTCCACTTCTTATATTACAATTATGCTTTCCCAATATAATGTTAACATCTTTGACTTGCTCTAAAACATCACAACCAGAAAGTGGAGTTGGTGCAGCTCTATGTTCCTGCTTACCATTGAAAGATGTGACATCACGTCGAAATTTATGTTCATTATCCAGGAATCTACGATGTCCCATGTAACAGAATTTTCTTCCATGCTTTAAATATTCAGAGCAAGTTTCACCATTACAATAAGGACAAGCAAGTCGCCCTTTTGTGCTCCATCCCGAAAGACAAGCATAGCCTGGAAAATCACTAATGGTCCACAAAATTGCGGCACGCATTTGAAATGTTTGTTTGCAAGATACATCGTATGTTTTGATGCCTTCATCCCATAACTCCTTTAATTCATCTATCAATGGCTGCATGTACACATCAATATCATTCCCAGGGGCAGATGGACCAGGAATAAGTAATGAGAGTATAAAGTATGGTTGCTTTATGCACATCCAAGGGGGCAAATTATAAGGAATTAAAACAACAGGCCATGTGCTATGAGCAATACTCATTGTGCTAAATGGATTAAAGCCATCACTTGCCAGCCCTAGCCTAACATTCCGCGGGTCCGATGAAAACAATTGATGCTTGTAGTCAAAATCTTTCCATGCAGGAGAGTCAGCAGGATGTCTAAGTACTCCATCTTTTGTACGCCCGTCATTATGCCATCTCATATCTGCTGCTGTTTTTGAAGACATAAATAACCTTTGTAGTCTTGGTTTTAGTGGAAAGTACCTCAATACTTTTGCAGAAACCTTTTGTTCACGATTCTTTCTTGATTTTTTAATTTTCACTTTACTTTCAACAGTTTTCCACCTTGAGACACCACAGACATGGCATAAAGATGCATTAGCAAATTCCTTCCGATATAGCATACAATTATTTGGGCATGCATCAATTTTCTCGTAGCCTAGACCCAAATCTTTAATGATTTTGTCAGTCTCATAAAAGGTACTTGGCAAAGTTTCACCTGCTGGTAATACTTCTTTTAACAAATTTAAAAGCATTTCAAAGCTTTTATTGCTCCATCCCCCTAAGCATTTTATTTGTAATAGTCTCACAATAAATGAGAGTTTTGAGAACTTCTTACAACCTGGATATATTTCTTGATTAGCATCTTTCACTAAATTATAAAATTTTTTAGTCTCTTCATCTGGCTCCGCTGTCAATTCTTCAATATCTAAATCTCCCACATCTAAATCTAACTCTGGATTAAAAAATGCATCGTGTAAAAGATCGTTCATTTCATCACTGCTTTGTTCATTCTGAATGTTGACATTCTCATTAGGTTTTGTTTGGATAATATCCTCTCCATGAAATATCCATCTTGTATAACCTTGCATAAATCCATCACATAACAGATGTTCATAGACAACTTCCTCTTCTTTCCAAAAGCAATTAGTGCATTTTCTACATGGGCAAAGGATCATACTTTCTTTAGATGCATTGTCAAATGCAAATTTGAGGAATTGATTCAATCCTTGTTGGTAATCATCACTTGACCTAAATATATTAATTGAATGGTACAAATAAATATTACTTAATTTTATATACTAACATAACTTAATATTCATAACTTTAGAAATTAGAACATTACCTTGGCTTAAGAATCCATGTCTTATCCATATCCTAGACAAGTAATTTAGGTATTCTTGACAATAGAATTACCTGTATATGCATAAAAGTTAGTATTTTAAGTTCAGTTACATTGACATCATTATTAAGAGCTAAAATATATATGTGTGCATGAGGTGTCAATCTTATCCTTTTCTTTAGACATTATTTGCACATTTTAAGCTGATATTTTCAGCTTAGAAAAAGCATGAGGTGGCACAAGTACGTCAATTTTGCGTAAAAAAAGCCCTTGAAGTTTCAGAAATGTAGTTTTCTAGCTGGTTAAACTATGACTATCATTTTTATGCCACTATTTTCTTATGAAATAAATTGTGATTATGCATTTGCATCAATTAAAAGTAATGCATGAGTTCTACTCTACTTAAGGCAAACATTAAGAACTATTCATCAATACAAGTGTCACTATGTAGCAGAATTAATTTAATGCGACAGGGGTGATGACTAGTTCATATTCAATCATTCAACTAGATATAGAACATATTATGAGATATGTTAACCTAAGACTTGGGGTATTACATCCTCACCCCCTTAACAAAATTGAGTCCTCTAAATTGACTTACCTTTTACTCAAACAAATCCATAAGCAAATTCAATCACAAGACTTTTTAGTTATGTTCAATTAAGTAAACCGTCAAAATTATATATTGCGGTTTTAGATATCCTATCTATATGTTTCCAATTAATTATAGGTCTCTTTAGTTATGTTATAGGCACCTTTGTTTCAGCTCTTGCTACCAAAAGGACTTGATTGGCTAGGCGATGATCCAAAGGCTCCAATTAACAGGTAAAAAGCAAACGAATCCATCCTTAATTAAATGAAACAAACAAATAACATATAATACATAGAACACGTATGTACTCTGCACAAGTATGTAATCCTATCAAGCAAAAAGCTTTGAAACCAAAAACTTAATCCCTCCAACCCTCCCACACTGCACAAAGAAAAGCCGAAACTCCTAAAAGGAAAATGAGATGGAGATCTCTAGCAATTTAGTAGTTTCATCCAAGCGGCCTGAGAACTTATCAAACTTTTGAGAGGTTTAAACCGAAAGAAAAAACCAAAATTAAGGGTATTTAAACGAGTTTAGAAATCAGAGGCATATCATGTAGAAGAATACACATTTCTCTGAACTTTTGTAAGAAAATTTACCTATTTAAATTTGGCAGGAAATGCGAGGCCCCAAATCTTTTAATGTTGACTCAGTAAAGTTGATACACCCTCAACTTATTTGGTCCAAGACCAACAAAACTCTTAACACAGTAGATGTCAGGTTAATTAATCACCTGCGCCATTTAATAGTTCCTTAATTACTTCCGGCCAATTTTTTCTGAAAGACTTATATAACCTCCACTAACTCAACTCAAATCTGTTAAACTTAATTTAGATCAGATTTGATAATTGTACCTGATAATTGTACCTCTTAAAGAATTATTGTAACCTCCACTAACTCAACCTAATATATAAAATAAAAAGGTGCCTTTTCTTAATGTGAGCAAGATCTGAAACAAAATAACCAAAAAAAAACAGAACAATCTAATGTCGTTGGAGAAGAGGCTTGAACCTGGACAGAGCGTCGACACCGCGCGTAGTGGAGAAGACGCGCGCTCCACAGAGCTTCGATCTTCAGCCTGAGAGCGTCATGGTGTCCGCGTGCGTGGGGCAGTAGTGGTGTCCGCGTGCGTGGGGCAGTCGTGGTGTCCGCGTGCGTGGCGCTCCACAGAGCTTCGAGCTTCTAATGTCGTTGGAGAAGTCGTTGGAGAAGAGGGTCGAACCTAGACAGAGGTCCGAGCGTGGTTGTAGAAGAGATGGTGGTGGAGGGGGGAAGAGAACCGCCAGAGATGGTCCGCGCGTGCGTGGGGCAGAGATGGTCCGCCAGAGATGGTCCGCGCGTGTCCGAGCTTGGTCCGCGCGTGCGTGGGGCAGTACTTGATCGGTACGGGCCAGAGATGGTGGTGGAGGGGGGAAGAGAACAGCCAGAGATGGTGGTGGAGGGGGGAAGGAACGCGCGCGAGCGCAATTCGCTGGTGTGCGCGCGCGGGAAAATGAAATCTCACCAAAAAAATGGCGGATCTCTTGCTGGCGGTTCACCAAATATTTAGCAAATTAAAAACTGGGTTTTAGCGGCATTTCATGTAAAAGCTAGTAAAAAAATGCCAGTAAAATTTTTTTTTCGATATTTTTAATTTATTTTTTAAAAAAATTAAACAAATAAATAAAATAAAATAAATATAATTTTTTTTAACGGCATTTTTAAAAAACTGCCGGCAAAAATTTATCTTTGGTGGCTTTTTTCCTAAATGCCACCACAAAAGTGCCGCTAAAAGCCAACATTGGTGTAGTGAAAGCGACATTTTGGCCTCATAACTGTGCAATTTACACTGCAGGAAAAAGGGGTCAACTTATGATTTGAAAATTTCAACTTGGCTTTTATTCATCTTCTTTTATTTATTTACAATAAAAATTCAAATTCTTACATATATATATATATATATATATATATATATATATAGAGAGAGAGAGAGAGAGAGAGAAAGAGAGAGAGAGAGAGAGTTTTGAGCTCCTATGTCTTTAAAAGTATCAACTCATTGGTATTTATAGGTTTTTTAGCCCTTTGATGAAAAAAAGGTGTGATTAAAATAATAGTGGGCCTCTTGGATTAAATGAATGGTGGGTAGAATAGAATAATCTAAGGGATAAAATTAGTTAAAGAAATAGATCTAATAGTAGAAAACTTACAAGTACTCTCTCTCTCTCTCTCTCTCTCTCTCTCTCTCTATATATATATATATATATATATATATATATATATATATATATATATATATATATATATATATATATATATATATATATATATATATATTGCTCCATTTGATTTCTTTATTTTCAGATGTTGAAAGAAGTCTCCGTCAATCTCTTTTTTTTTTTTTTTTTTTTTTTTTTTTTTTTTTTTTTTTTTTTGTTCTTGGATGTTGATGACTCAGTCCTCCTCAACTCTCAATTAATTATATGTATAGATATTCAGATCCGCTCTATTTGCATTTTTACTATGGATAAAAAATATGATCACTGTGATGAGATTATCAAATCTACATCCATCACTGTCCAAAAAGATTACTGTTATTTAATTACAATCCATCTAAGTTTTGCTAGTTAAGAAATAGTTGACAATAGATTTAATGATTTTCTAACTTTGGAAACCACACGAAAAATAAAAAAAACTTTTTACTTTAAAATTATCAAAACATCTTTCTAAAATTCAATCTTAAATCTTAGAAAAAGTGGGAAGATTTGAAGAACAGCACGTACGATAATCAAATCTACTACTTTTTATTTTGATATTTCAAAATTTAATTGTTCAGATTTATGTAAAAATAGACTGGCTTGGCACGGATCTGGATCATACCATGCCGACCGTGCCGGGTCGGGAAGTTGGCCTGGCAGTTCTGACGCTGATACTATAACAAAATTAAGTTATAGAGACATATTTTTATAATATTTTTGTACAAGTGCCCAATTTATATTTCATCTATATTCAAAATTAAATTATAGAAATATATTTTTGAGACACATTATAGTAATGTGTCGCTATACATCATAACGACTGTACATATAGCAGTTTTTATCAATGATATTTTTTAAAAATTTTAAAAATATTTAAAAATATCGTTATAGTATAATTTTATTGTAGTGCGAAAACCTAACTGGACTTAGGGCCTATTATTCCTTGGGAGAAGGCATAGTGACTGTCAAAATATTATCTATTTTGAAGAATATTTTAGTTCAAATAAATTATTAAATTTTAAAATAGAAGCAATTGTTTATATACCTTAGAAAGGATTTTGATTTTTTTTAATTTATTTCGTTCAGAAGGCTAATATTAAAAAATATATTTTTAACGTTTTAATTTTTTTCAAATATATTTTGAAAGTTTAAAGTTAGATTATGTGTTAGTGAACTATTAGAAATAACTATTATTTCTATAAAATTATTATTTTATTTTTTAAAATATATATTTTTATCTGTACCAACTTTTTTTTATTTGTTCTTAAGTTCGAGATAAAAGAAATATTTTAATTTTTTATTTTTTTAAATATACTCTTCTACTATCACCAACTTTTCTTATTTGCCCTCAAGTTATGAGTAAAATAGGTATTTAAATTTTTTTAACTCTAGTAAAAATTTATCCGGACATAACCCAAGATAACATGGATATTTTTAAATAAATGAGGTATATATAAAAGGAATATTTGAAACAAAAAAATAAGGCAAAATATTTCTGAAATATTAAGGGATATATACAATATGGAAAATGCTACTTGTACACCCGTAAAGGGTGTACATCTCACACCCCCACCCATCTAAGGATGGGGGTGTGATGAGGGGTCACTTGATGTGACCCGCAAAAAACATCGCCACCATTAAAGGGGTGGAGATGTAAGATGTACACCCCTTCGGGGTGTACATGTAGCAATCCTCATACAATATTATCTATTTAAGAGCAATGCTACTCATACACCCTAAATAGGTTGGGGTGTATGATGCACACCTCATCTATCTAAGGGTGGATTTTTTTCACTAGTCATTTCGAAATGACTAGTAAAATTTATCCTATTTTAAATTGGATGTGGTGTAAGACGTACATCCTATTTTGAATGTACAAAAGGTATTTTCCTTCAAAATATATAGACACCTTATGAACTTTAGCCTTTTTTGGGACCCATGAACTTCTTTTTATTTGATTTACACCAAGGTGTGAGGGAAGTGGAGTACCCGCCACATCGGGCTCTTTGAAGTTTTGAAGCAAGTTGGCACTGTAGTTTATCGAATCGTCTTACCACCAAGCTTGGCAGGAGTACACTATGTGTTCTATGTGTCGTTACTTCATAAGTATGTACCCGACCCGACTCACATTCGGAGTAATCCACCTTTGGATCTACGAGAAGATTTGAACTATGATGAGCAACTGGTTAATTAAAGTCATTGACCAATGTGAGAAAAAACTGAGTAATCGTTCCATCCTCTATGTGAAAGTGCTGTGGACCCGACACGATGAGCGGGAAATGACTTTTGAGCCCGAGAGTTCCATGTAAGAGTGCTTTCCTCGATTGTTTGGCGAGCCGAGCGAAGGCGCGTACGCCAATTTTACGGACGGAACTTTTTTTAAGAAGGGGAGGATGTGGAGAGTCGAACCAGTCAGGGAAGAGTCGAACTAGCCAGGGAAGAGCTGAATGCCTTGAGGCGATGTGGGGGCGATGTCTCAGCTCATGCCAGCCGAATTCGGCTCATACTTAATCAACTGGCTCTGTTGGTGATAGAACAATTCGTTGGGATTTGACTAACACTGTGGCTAATTATTATAAGGATAAGAGGGGAGTGATGTGCCGTGTACACAAATTCTGTCACGCCACGTTGCGCCACCTGGTCAGCATCGTCCAATTGCATCTGTCCTATTCGTATCCAACCAATTCCACTATAAATAGTACAGAGAGCGAGTCCACTCGAAAGGAACTCTGTTAGAGTTTGTGAGAGACCAGCTTGAGCCGAGAGGGACCTGAATCTTCAAGAGACCGAGGAGCTCGAGGACTTCTTCCTCAAATCAGCTCGCACCCGAAGGAGTGTTCCTTGACGATCTTGGCAGCCGACCGCTATTTCCGTTGAGTGCTTCACCTTGAGGTGGGGGATATCGTCAAGTAGGGGTGGTCTCTTACCTTGTATAGTATTTTTTATCTTTGGTTCGTTGCTAGTTTCTTACCTCTAGACGTGAGTAGGGGTTGTGGCGGGAGTGTTGTGTAGGACTCCCTGAGTTTTGAGGATTTGAATCGTAGAGGTTAGTGACTCTGTGTTTTGATGTTTTGTTTGTAGACCTCAGGGTAGAACTGTGTGGGTTGTAGAACCGTGGGATCAGTTTAGTGTGAGAGTATAGTAGACTCTGTCCTAAAAGTACCCTAAGAAGAACTGGAGGTGAGTACTCTTGTGTATTTGTGAGCTAGGTAGTTAGCTTTCGGGTTGTTGTGTAGCGTAAAAGCGCTTGACTGAGGAAAAGGTCAATACTTTCGACTCCTCTCGAAACGGATGCATAGAGCTAATGATGGGTGTGGTGATGTGGGTGCAACTCGATTTTCTATTCGATGTTGTCGTGAAATACCCACCGGAGAATGACGTGGGTATGTCCTGATTCTCCAGGTGCCATGCAGTTTATGGTGAAAAACCCACTAAGGGTGATGTGGGTTGGGTCCCAGCTCTCTTGGTGGTAGGATTGTTTAATCAGGTAGTGGCGAGTGCGAGTTCTTTCGGCATCCCACTTGACACTCAGGACCAATCTGGGGAGCGTACGGACAGTCGACTTCGCCCAGATGAATGCACAGGTTGCCGATGGGAGTGCAGTTCAATGATTTGACCTCCACTCGGGGTACGTACAGGTCAATCGATCAAAGGAGGAAAGACCCATTCGACTTTAACGCAGGTGAGATGTACTCGACAGATCTAAGCTGAGGGCGCTAGTAGGTGTTTTGACTTCTATTGGGTGTTGGTGAGGCATCTGGGGTGTTTCTTTAGCCTTTAATTTTTTTCTTATCTGTGTTTTATCTCTTATTTGCTTTTATAGATGACTCTTGTAGACCAAATAAATATAGAATATTTCTTCTCGGTGGTTAAACCCATTGAAAACTTTAATTAGTTCTCACTCTCTGTGCTTTTCTCCTTTTAAGTGTCGGATCGGTTGGTGAGGTGCGTGACCGCGGCAAGAACGTGGTCGAGTAGCGGAGCTTGGAGCCTAGACTGCCACCCGTAGTAGCTTGTCGTTCGGTAGTTGTTTTGTTGAGCTGAGGGCTCGGTTGTCTACTTTTTTGTAACCGAACCGACAGAACGGAAGAAGATTATTATTTTGATGTTTTATCCCTTTATACTCTAATATTGTGCATTATTTTGCTTTCATTTAATGAGCCCGAATGGGAATGGCCGTTCTGTTCAGGCTAAGTACGGCTTACCTGTTCGGGGGGAAGTCTGTGCGTGCACCCGAACCGATCAATCGACAGTTTCGGAACGTGACATACGTGGTTTGGCCACTAACCTACGTCTACGGGCGAAGATGGAGCGGAGACTTTTAATGTAATCAAAGTAATGTACAAAATATGTTTCTCTCATAAAATCTTAGTTCTAAAAATATACTCATACACCTTCTCATCCGCCTCACTAAATTAATAAAATAAATGGTATATTTATAATAGTGGCTAAATCCTAATATAACTAGAAATACAAATTCATTAAGATTAGGAATAATCGGTATAATTTAAAATTAATTTAATGACGTAATCAAAATATAATAGAATTAAAATATCTTATCGTTCTAAAATTCAAGACATATCTTAACATATTTGAACTTTTCCTTGATAAGCCCATAAATAAGTGTAATATTTTGCCAGAATGAAGGGTCAAATAAGTTCCTAAGATTAATGATCTGCCATTACAGTATAATCAACTTAATAAAATCCAAGATGTACGTAGTTGATTAGAAAAAAAAAATCACTTATATAACCTTTCGCTCTTTGATGTATATGTTTGTTTAAAGAAAAATGTTAGATGTACATTCCAAATGGGTTATATATCTTACATTCTATTTATTTTAAGATGGAGTGAATTTTACTTGTCACTTCGAGTGACGAGTGAATAAATATTCATTATAGAATGGACTAGGTGTAGGATGTACATCCCATTTGAAATATACAGATAGCATAGCTGTTCTGAGTGGACAATAAAATAATAATTTTCAAATGGAGAATCTAATCAAAGCTCACTTTCACATTAAACAATATCACAAGAAATAGTAGTCCTGAGATTGTTGAGATATGATCCTTAATTTTTTTCTATCAAGTTACGTATATAGTGGACAAATTAATCCCTACACCATGAAAATTGCATGGCCCCTATGCATGCTCCAATTGCATGATCTAACACAAGGAAATTATGCATCTAAAACAAACTATTTCTAAAAGCTTCTATAAATACCTTTATGGGTTATCACATACTTTTCAAACCAAACATATTACATCTCCTATCTAAAAAAAAAATTCAAATCAAAGCTCTCCTAATGACTAAAACTACGAGTTGCTTCGCTGCTTTAGTTTTCGTTCTTTTCGCGATGCTGGTTTGTCGCGTCGCCAACGCCCAGTGTCCAGACCAGTGGACACTGCTCAAGAAAGATTGCATGAATTTCGTCACAATAGTATTGCCGACTCCGCTTCCGCCGTCTCAGCAGTGCTGCACGACAGTCCAGAATTCTGATTTGGTCTGTGCCTGCAAGCATGTCAATCAAGATCTACTAAAAGAAATCGACATGGAGAGAGTTGTGGCTGTGGCTAAAAATTGTAGCCGCCCCCTCCCGCCCGGCAGCAAATGTGGAGGTGCGCTGGTTGTGTTAAATTATACGAAACAAGTCATTATAGTTTAAAAGCTTAAGTTAGTAAAAAACAATATATGGATTCACAACCTCCTACTCTGATACCAAGTTAAATTATACGAAAGTTTAGGTTCAGAACCTCCTACTAGATCTCTAATATCAAATTAAATTATACGAAACAGCTGTTATACTTTAAAAGCTTAAGCTATTAATAACTAGCTAGTAGATAATGATGTTTATATATATATATATATATAACTCGAATTCTGAGCCTTTATGTTAAATTATACGAAACAACCGTTAAACTAGTAAAGAATAATATTTTTATATTTAATGGGTTGAATAATTATCGGTGTTTTTCTTTCTTCTAATTTTACTTTAAAAAACAAATAAAATAGCTGGTTAATTATTTGATGTTTTTCATTTTTGCTATGGTTTTCAGATTACACTGTGCCTCCGAGTGCCAAGTAAAAGAAGCGCGCAGGACACGAATAAAGAATTCTACTGCAATAAGTGATATGTCTCACATCAGGGAAAATAGTTTCTCATGATCTAGTGAACGCAATAAGCAAAATTATGCATGGTTTAATTAATTTGTTATAAGCATGTAAGCTTCATAGTTTATTTTTGATGTTGTCGATCACGAGGCATTTTCATGCATTTCCATGCAAATCCTTAGTAGTGGATGAATAAAAATATTGAACCAATAAATTTATCTCTTGTTCAATTCAACAAGCTAGCCATAAAATTCCCTTCAAAAAAAAAAAAGAAACAAAAGAAAAAAAAAATTCAGTAAATGCATCTCCAATTTGAAGTAAAATGTTAATTTGGATTCTTAAAATTTTCGATTTGACCCCTTGGTCCCCTTCCTCAAACCAAAATTTTATACAATGAATATATATTTTTTTTTAAAGAGAAAGTTATCATGCAATTTTTTCGTTTTTTTTTTTTTTAAGAAGTAAATTAAGTTTTGAATTTGAAACCTCAGTTATCAATTATCAAGTTTTTTGTCACTTGAGCTAGAAACGATCGATATATAGTGAATATATTGATCAAATTATAATATAACCTGGCTGAATATCAAAAGATATATCTAAAAAGAGAGTTTTTTCTGTTTGTTATTATTAAATATGAAATCACGTAGATGTATATATATTGCAAGATTACATCATTAATAAATACGCTCAAGAATTGTTCTTATGTAACATAATTAACTGTGAAGTTGATTATTGATAATCAAGATCTCAAGTTTGATAGTTTGCTAACTCAATTAACTAAGAACTTCTTTACTTCCAAAAATATAAATAGGGTAGATAAATTGTTACCTTTCTCTTTCTCAAAAAAAAAAGAAAAGAAAAAAGGACAATGAACCAAGGGAGATCTAAAGTTTCTGCTCATGAGAACCTCTAAATTTAAAGTTTACCAAGTTGCTAGGTGCTTTTCAAGAAAAAAAAAATGCCCTGTTATTTTATTTTTTTTGCTTTTTGTCTTAAGTTGAAACTAAGTGGAACTATTGAAGTTCAAAAACCTTGTATACTTCCTCTTTCCCTGTGAAAAATATTATATATCACAAATAATTTTATAAGTCTAGCGTGTCCGTATCGAACACTTGTGAGTCTGTATCGAACTCGTGTTTAATGTGAATATTTTTTGGACGCGCATTTAATACCTATATATATATATATATATATATATATATATATATATATATATATATATATATATATATACTAATTTTACCTCTTAGATCATACTATTCTATCGACCACCTACTAAATCCAAGGGCATACTATCATTCGAGCTCAATTCACATAGGGGCTCAATATTTTAAAATCTATAAGCATTAATGACTTAATACTTTAAAAGCATAAAAGCTCAATTATATATATATATATATATATATATATATATATATATATATATATATATATATATATATATATATATATATATATATATATATATATATATATATATATATATATATATATATATATATATATATATTATTTTTTTATCCATGTATAATGTAAGATTATAAATATTTTAGCTTTTTGATGAGTAAATACAATTTTTTTTGAACAATATAAATAAATTATGTATGGTAAAAAAAAATTTAAAAAAATATATATAAACTATCAATCAAAAAATTATTAACTTTCATTCATATATTGTATGAGAAATATAACATTATTTTATATATAATAAGTATATATTATTATATTAATAATATTATATTTTATTATCTGTGTTCATGATATATTCGTATTTTAATTTTTTGAAAGTTGTCGAATTAAAAAAACCACACACATAATTGTATAATTTTTTTCTTTGAAGTTGCTTTTTGGACTCCACAATCTCCGGAAAACCTACCAAATAAGTTTAGCTATTAGGCCAAAATTTTGTTTTGTTCATTCAAAATCAAACTCAAAATTTGTTGTTGTGGATTGGATGACTTAGCCCTCTTATTAAGAGATTGTTTAATTAAATGTAGTTGTAAATACATTGTAATTGAAAATACTTGTGGTTGACAATGCATGAGTTAATTACTATTAATATATATATTTCTTGGTTTGTTTCTTACTTAGATAGATCTTATTGGTAATATGGTACCAAAGTTAGTTCTAAACTTCTTCATTCTATAAGTTTGTGGTTCAATTTCCTATATTTGAGTGGGGGTATTAATATATTTTTCATGCATGTGAGTTGGGGTATTAATTCCTACCTTTGACATACTACAACAAAATTATGCTATAGTGACAATTTTAAGTGTTTCTAAAATCTAAAAAAAGTGTCGCTGACAAAAATACCGATACTTATTATTAGTGTTGCTATATGTGCCGTCGCTAGGGTGTATAGCGGCACATTTTTGTAATGTGTCTCAAAAATGTGTCCCTATAACTTAATTTTGGATATAGATGGAATATTAATAGGACATTTATACAAAAGTGTCACAAATATGTATCCCTATAACCTAATTTTATTATAGTGACATCTAATAGGTTAATTTTTCGTATTATATATAAAAAGGTTAAATTTCTATCTCCTACCTCACCTATCAATATTACGTGTCGGTCATATTCATTATGCACGCGACATAAGGATAAAAATAAAATTGTGAATAAATATATAAGAGATTAATTATTAACACTAGTAATAATAACTACAGTTAAACATTTTGAGTCGGTGGTTTGAACCCAACGAGTTATTATTGTCAGTGGGGCAGACTATTACAGAAAATCTACCAAATAAGTTTAACTATAATATTGGTTCGAAACTTTGTTGTGTTCATCCAAAATCAAACTCAAAACTTGTTGTGGATTGGATGACTTAGCCCTCTTATTAAAAAATTGTTTGATTAAATATAGTTGCAGTTAACAATGCATTAGTTAATTACTACTAACATATAGATCTTATGGATAATATGGTATAAGAGCCTGTTCTAAATTTTTTCATTTTATAAGATTTTGATTCAATTTCCTACATTTGAGTGGGGTTATTAGTATGTTTTTCATGCACGGGAGTGAAAGTATTAATTCCTAATTTTTTGCATTATATAATAGGTTATATTTCTAACTCTTATCTCATCTATCAATATCACGTGCCGTTCATATCCATCATGTACAAAAATAGAGATATTAATATATATTCTTTGGCATGTTTTTTACATTTTTTAGTTAACAAAGAGATGTAGTGGGTGGGGTAATTCTTTTCATAACTCTTCAACTGTCGCTAGATACACACACGTACACGACCTCGAAACTTCAAGACTCTAGCTGAGTCCACACAGAAATCCATCGCGCGCTCGCTCTCAATATCAGACCGCACCTTTTGGAGCTTCTCATCAGCGGCTTGCTTTTCTTTGATTCTCTCCAACAAGGTGGGTTGCACCCTAAGTGTCATAAGCGTCGCGGGTGCGCCGAAAGCCACAACTTCCAATCCAAACCGTCGCATTTCAGATTGCAACGGGTATTGACCAGTAATGATCATGGCAAGATTTTTTACGGATTTTCTGCTCAATGCGTCGGTCACCACATTTGTCTTTTTCGAGTGATTTAGGATGCTAACATCGTAATCTTTGAGCAACTCAAGCCGCCGACGCTGCCTCAAATTCAGTTCCTTCTGAGTAAATAAATATTTTAGGCTTTTGTGATCCGTGTAGATCTCACAATGCTTACCGTATAAATAATATTGCCACAACTTCAGTGCAAAATTCACAGCAGCAAGCTCGAGGTCGTGGATGAGATAATTCTTTTTATAACTCTTCAACTGTCGGGAGGCATAGACTATAACCCTTTCGTCTTGCATGAGCACACATCCCAAACCACTATTGGAAGCATCACTATAAATAATTTGTTTAGTTGGATGTAGCGAAGAACTGTATTTATAAATTGAGTGGTAAAATTATCGCTGACGTAAGAAAATAAATATTTTTTTAAAAGTGATTGGGTAGGTAAATTTAAATATTTTTTTAAAAGTGATTGGGTAGGTAAATTTATATTCTATATAATATTACTCTCTCAACTGCTATAATTAAAGGGCTTTGCTACCCATACACCCCGATTGGGGTGTATATCTTACACCCCACCCCATCCTGGGGTGGGGTTTCTTTCACTGGTCACATCATGTGACCAGTAGAATTCACCCCACCCCAGGATGGGGTGGGGTGTAAGATGTACACCCCGTCAGAGGTGTACAAGAAGCATTTTCCATAATTAAAATTGCTCCCAGTAACGTAGTTTTTGTTTGTGACTGGACTTTTATATTTTAATTATTGCAAATAATAATAATTTTAGAATTTATTATTAATTTCAAGATATTTTATGTATGCTTCTTGTGTTAAATTGACCAAGTTGATTCCTTTATTTAGGGCTATACTATAAAAATAGTAATTTTAAGGGTGGGTTAATATGTTAGAACTTAAAAAAGCTATTTATATTCTCTACCTTGTATATGAATTGTTGCGTTTGGTTCGGGTATAAAAAAAAACTTATTATTTTTGGGATAGGTATAAGTTCATATACAAGCAGGAATTAAAGTACTTTTGTGTTTGGTTGAGTATAAGAGTTATACCGGGAATAAGAAAATTTGTATTTGATAAATTAAAGATGAATAAGAAGAACAAAATAGATTAATTTTTTAAAAAAAAAAATAAATAAATTTTATAAATTTAAATATCTTATAATTTTAAAAATTTTAATTAAAAAAAAACAAGATAAGCAACAGGTGGAACGGCTGTTCCACCCTTATATTGGATAACAAATCACGTTTTGGTATAAGAAAGGAAATAACCTCCTTATCCCCCTTATATCCGTTACCAAGCACATCTTAATTCGGGACTAAATTGATACAAATGTGGTAGATGTGTGTTTGAATAAACCAACATACTACATTGATAGTGCTTAGAAACAATGACTTAAAGTAGTAGCTAATGTGTCAAAATTATGTGTATTAAATTGAGGTAAAAGTTTTCGATTTGATTTTTATCTTCCAGTACGTTTTGAATCGTAAAAATCTAGTATTAGACATCAGAATATGTGTTTAAGATCGTAAGCACTAATTATTAATTTTAAAAATTTAAATTATTAAAAAATTATAATTAATTTATTTAGAGAATACGACGCTCATGAATCTCGATTGTGACTCCACTAGGAATGTAATGTTGGCCAGCTAAGCTGGCTCGATCTTCATTTTTCAGGCCAAAACGGGTCTCGGGCGAGTATTGCCCAGCCGGACCACAAATTCAGACCGAGCCGGCCTAGTTTTCTTTTTTTTTTTTTTTTTTTTTTTTTTTTTTTTTTTTTTTTTTTTTTTAGGTTTTAATACTTTTATCTTTAAAAGTTTATAAAATATAAAGTATTTTATTATTTTTTTTTAACTATTAGATGCTACTATGGTTAAAAAAAAAAATTAAGAATTTTAAATTTTTTCTAAAAAATTTAAAACGTAAAAATTATTTATACAAAAAATTTAAATTCAAAAAATTATTTAAATAAGAGTTTACAAAATTTTAAATTTTGTAAAAATCAGTTGGATAAAACTTTTTTAAAAAATAAACTTTAAATTTATTTGAATAAAATTTAAGAATTTTATAAATATTTAGCTAATTTTAAAGTTAAAATTATATTTTAAAAAAATAATATATATATATATATATAGGGGCAATTTCCTACATACCCCTAAAAATTTTCCTGTTTTCAGATTTACCCCTCTTAGAAGGCTAATATTAAAACTACCCTTCTTACGTTCCAACTTCTTTCCAAAATATCCCTGAAGTTAAACTCTGTTAGTGTACCGTTTGAAACTGCCGTTATCTGTGTGTAATTACTATTTTGCCCTTTCAAATATACCCTAAATCTTAAAACCCTAAACCCCTAAACCCTAAAATCCTAAACCCTAAACTCTAAACCCTAAAACCCTAAACCCTAAAACCCTAAAAAATCCTAAACCCTAAACCCTAAAACCCTAAACCCTAAACCCTAGAACCCTAGAACCCTAAAAAACCCTAAACCCTAAACCCTAAGGGTCCGTTTGGTAACAGGAATTGGAAATTCTTGTTATACCGGGGATAGGTATAGATTCTGGTATTAGCTGGAATTGGTGTAAATTTGCGTTTGGTTCGTTTTATGAGTTATACCGGAATTAAAGTAAATTGTGTTTGGTAAATTATATAGGAATAAGGAGAATAGGAAGAATTGGTAAAAATTGTGTTTGGTTGAGTATAGAGGAATAAGAAGAATTGATAAGTGATAAATATGTATATTGACTATTTTGCCCTTTATGATATAATTTATAAATAAAATAATTTATTATATTAATCAACCTAATAATAAATTTAAAATATTATTAAAAATAGTAAAAAAAATTAAAAAATAAATAATAAATAATTAAAAGTACTTAAAAATGATAAAAAATTATATATTAAAATATTTAAAATTTTTGATTGTTTATCAATTTAAAAGCATTAATTAAGCAAATTTTTGATTGCTTATCAATTTAAGACTAGGTTTTATCTAATTGTGATTTTGGAGCCTGATACCATTGCCTGAGTTGTGTATTAATTTACTAAAATACTGCTTAACATGTGGTTTAAATGCAAGGTGAAACTAAATTATCAAAAGTAAAAATTGCAGAATTCATCAAAATTAAAGCAATTTCTGCATCAAAACTCATCACAACATAAGTACAAATATGCTTTTCAACATAGATAGATAAAACTGTAAAACAATATTCCCCGAATCCAAATTCATAAATAGCAGTAGTAATAATACAGCAAGCCAAATTAACCAAAGAGTCAACAAAAATTGAAATCAAAATCCCCAAAAATAATAACTCATTTACATACAATCTCATTGTAATCATATTTCAGTTCAATACACATCAGAAAAGTCCATTACATACAATCCCATTGTAATGATAATTCAGTTCAATACACATAAGAAAAAGTCCAATACATACAATCCCATTGTAATGATAATTCAGTTCAATACACATAAGAAAAAGTCCAATACATACAATCCCATTGTAATCATAATTCAGTTCAATACACATATAAGAAGAATCCTTTACATAAGTAATCATAATTCAGTTCAATCACATATATTACACATTTCTTACATTGCAATCAAATATATAACTAACTGCGATTATTCCATAACTCGTCTTTTATAATTGTGCGCAACGCCTCGCCTCTGTTTGACTCAGTAGTACCAACACTATGAACCGTTTCCTCGACATCTAATTCTACATTTGGTTCTTCCTCTATCACATCGTTAAATATGGCATCCGCACCGGAGTGTCGTCGAATAAAATTATGTATAACACAACATGCCATCGCAATCTGGCATTGGACTTTATATGGAAAGGGTGTTGCAACAGTCAAGATCTTGAACCGTTTTTTTAAAATACCGAATGTTTTCTCCACCATATTTCTCAACTGTGCATGTCGATGATTATATAGCTCGCGCGGACTACTATGAGTGCGAACCCCTGTGCTTCCCTGAAATTCGCTAATATGGTAACGCTCCCCCCGATATGGTGCAAGAAATCTGTGAGTATTTGCATAGCCAGAATCTACCAAATAATATTTGCCTATAAATTTTACACAACATTTACAATGTTAAAATCTATATTCCCCATCAATAAAGAAATGCAAAATAAAAAATTCTGTGTACAATATACCTTCAGGCACAGTGAATCCTCCAGTTTCGCATGCCCAACGGAGTACTCTCATGTCAGCTGCAGATCCCTCCCAACCAGTGCAGACAAATAGAAAGTTGTGATCAAAGGATACTGCAGCCATCATGTTTTGCGAAGTAAATCCTTTGCGATTCCGGAATCTCGGTTGCTTGCTCTTGCTGACAACCACCGGAAGATGTGTCCCATCTATTGCACCAATTGCATTCTGGCAATAAACATGAAACAACATGCAGGCAATTATTATAATGAACACTGGTGACATATAAATAAGTGAAGTAAAAAATATTAAAGCATACATACCTTGAATGGGTGAAAATTGACATTATCTCTAATCCGGGCATGCACCGACACATTATTCGCCGGAATTGTTATGTAATCGTCTTTCAACATCACAATCGCCCGAAGCACATTGTTGAAATGTCGACTGATAGTTTCACCCGAATGTTGAAATGTTTCAGCGATTACCCTATTAGCCACCCCATGTCCAACACAAAACATAAAAATTCCCAACTGTTCCTCAATTGTCATATGGCGTGTGTTTTGTAACAATCCCTTTTGGACTAGCTCATCGCGAAGTGCGATGAAAGTCGTTGTTCGCATTCGAAACTGGTCGTACCCACGATCTGGATGGCCATTCAATATATCACATATCACCTGGTGCCCTGTGAATGGCCGGGTTCGACACGGTTGCTTGTCGACAGTATGGGTAGATGTAAAGTAACCTTCCTCAACCAACATCGCTAATACCTCATCCCAATAGTCGTCATCATCATCTAAAAGCTCCCTTATTATGGTATTGATTTTGGAGGAAAACACATGACCATGACTCGTATCACCCATTAATGCTGTAAGTACAATATATATTCAACATTGACAAGCGCAACATATGACGTTGTAATATAACAATAATTCAAGCATGCTTGTTAATATAGTCGATGATTAAAGAGAACATCTAACAGCATTCAAACATAATTGAAATGTCTTATCAGCATATTACATGATGATTCAAAAGTAAATGTAACAGCATTCAAACAAAGTCATACACATTAAAAACAAAAACTAATGTCCAGGAAAAAATGGCCTATATACAGACGATTGCATTGACACTTGACGCTCAACCCACGCTATTGCCATCTCGTCGTTCATTGTCATAAACAGTTCACGATTATTAAGATCTTTGAGTGCATCCCTGACATACAGTGCTTTTTCTGTAGTCATGCCTGGCATCGCATAGACTCGGCTCATGCAAATGGAAATTGTTGGAATACTACTTTTGCAGTCCTTTTCATATTGATACATTTCACGTGCCAGTTCAAGTTTTTGCTTGCCTAGATCAACAAGTTCAGATAATACACTAATACTAGCTTCTGGTTTGCGGCGGCGTCCCCCAGAGGACGCGGTAGGTTTGGGTTGAGGGTTTGTAGGTGGTGGAGAGCGTGGTCGTTTGCTTCCTGAGCTATGCCCGCTCCCGCTTGCAGTACCTCCGACATTGGGGATGTCAGGAGTTGAAGATGGATAGTCGGAGGTTTGTGTCGCCCCTGTATATGCATATTGAGGGGCTGCAGAAGCACCTGCTTCAAATTGATTTTGTGAGATATTAAAACCCGACATTCTTATTCCAAGATTTGTATCATCCTCACCAGGGGACGATGAGGATGAACTCTCAACAGTGTGGGTTGCAGGCATAGTGGATGCATATCCATATCGGCCAGTGGCCGTGGTTTTTTCTGTCAAGAATTCTAGATCCTTATATAGCGGAAATGGCCTATCTCGACATCTTGCATATGATGGATTTCCCTGTTGAATAGGAATAAGATATGTATAATGTCAATTAATCATATATTACGCGAAACAATTGTGTCGAACAAATTTTTAGATTTTGAAGATAGGGTCAATACCGCTATCACATCATCCCAGTCGGCTGGATCACCAGGTGTCGGGATATTGTGGATACAATCCCAACCCCATCCACTCTTGTTGGCTAAATAGTTATACAGAGTGAATGTCCGTTTTAAAACTTTTAGCCGATTTTTTAATTGGTCCTTCTTGAGTTGTAAATTGGTCCTAGCATTGAATGTCGCATTGATTCGAACCCACGCTACTGTAGTGAACGACCCATTCACATAATTCCCGAGTGTATGCTCTTCAATGAGCAAAGACATGAATATTGTGTCCATATTATCACTCCAATTATGTGTTCGGGTCTGAGGTTGGGCACGCTGCCCACAAGGACCCTCCTCAGATGCTACGAAATTAGAAAGTGGGTCGAAAGCCACACTTTTTCTTGCTTGATGCTTACCGTGTTTCTTGAATGGACGCATCTGGAATAAGAGTTATATAATTTATTTGAAGCCACATTGATACTAATAAATAAAGTAGAAATAGAGGGAAATTGTAATTAAGTATTGGACTCACTTGATTGCCACATAGTATGGGGTAGCATTGGCTTTATAAGCCAGTGGCCGTCCATCTGATACTTGTGGCAATCGTCATCATCGTCCTTTAATGTGTGCTGGTTGTCACCATGTTGCAATTAAGTGTTGTTCGTGTGTATAATGCCTATCACCCGTTTTTAAATAATTTTTATAAAATATTTTTTGACTCAATTGATTGCCAATTGGTATGGGGGTGCAGTAATTACATGCCATTCCATCAGATACCTATGGCAATCATCATCATCGTCCATATCTGAAGCTACAGGGGATAGACTGCATACTCACACTTGTTAAAAAAATGGCAACAGGGAATAGGCCTCATACACACAAACATCACATATGCTGCCAACTAGCTGACAACCAACGCCCAACCATAGTTCATGCCAATGAAATGCAACAACATTGGAACACAGTGCTAATAGGCAAATCTACCAAATTGGCAATAACATGAGAACCAGCACATATTATGGCAATGACATGCACACATTATGCCATCAACATTATAAGAAGCACTGAATAAGGCACTGAGTAAGGCACTGATAGGGGGCACTGAATAAGGCACTGATAAAGCAATATTGAATCGAAGCACTGAATAAGGCACTGATAGGGGGGCATACCTTTGTGAAAAAGAATCACAACCTGTTAAGAAGCAAGAGGGGCCGCAGAGGGGGTGGCGACGCGGAGAGAGGACGCAGCGGACAGGTTGCCGCAGAGGGGCCGCGAGGGAGATCGGAGGGGGTAGCCGCAGAGGGTGCCGCGGCAAGGAGAAGGTGCCGCAGAGGGGGCCGCGGCAAGGAGAAGGTGCCGCAGAGGGGGCCGCGGCTGCGGAGAAGGGGCCGCGAGGGGCCGCAGAGGGGCGCGGAGAGGGGCGCAGAGGGGGCCGCGAGGGAGGGGCGCAGAGGGGCCGCAGAGGGGCGCGGAGAGGGGCGCAGAGGGGGCCGCGAGGGAGGGGCGCAGAGGGGGGCCGCAGAAGGGACGCAGAGGGAGGGGCGCACAGGGGGCCGCAGAGGGAGGGGCGCAGCGGGGGCCGCGAGGGAGGGGCGCAGAGGGGCCGCAGAGGGGCGCGGAGAGGGGCGCAGAGGGGCGCGGCGCGGAGGGGGTGCCGCAGAGGGGCGCGGAGAGGGGCGCAGAGGGGGCCGCGAGGGAGGGCCGCAGAGGGGGCCGCAGAAGGGACGCAGAGGGAGGGGCGCACAGGGGGCCGCAGAGGGGCGCGGAGATGGGCGCAGAGGGGCGCGGCACGGAGAGGGGCGCAGAGGGAGATCGGAGGGGGTAGCCGCAGAGGGGCCGCGAGGGAGATCGGAGGAGGTAGCCGCAGGGGGTGCCGCGGCAAGGAGAAGGTGCCGCAGAGGGGGCCGCGGCTGCGGAGAAGGTGCCGCGAGGGGCCGCAGAGGGGCGCGGAGAGGGGCGCAGAGGGGCCGCAGAGGGAGATCGGAGGGGGTAGCCGCAGAGGGTGCCGCAGAGGGGCCGCGAGGGAGGGGCGCAGAGGGGCGCGGAGAGGGGCGCAGAGGGGCCGCAGAGGGGCGCGGAGAGGGGCGCAGAGGGGCGCGGCGCGGAGAAGGAGATCGGAGAAGGAGATCGGAGATCGGAGATCGGAGATCGGAGGGGGTAGCCGCAGAGGGTGCCGCGGCAAGGAGAAGGTGCCACAGAGGGGGCCGCGGCTGCGGAGAAGGAGATCGGAGATCGGAGATCGGAGAGGGGGGCCGCGTGGAGATCGGAGATCGGAGAGATCAAGATGGAGATGAAGATGGGTGCGGTTGGGGAGAAGAGTAAAGCAAGAAGAGGGTGAGAGGGGTGCGGTTGGGGAGAAGAGACAGCAAGCTTGCCTCGAACCCCGCGCCAATTTCCCAATTCCTCTAATTCCACCATTTCAGTGGAATTTGAATTCCCGAATCCATACCCGCTATTCCAAGCAGCTTAGAACTTGGATTCCGGAACATTCTGTCCCCGTTTGGGTATGGACACGGGGATAAGGGGGTATTCCTCCCTTATCCCCCTTACCAAACGGCCCCTAAAACTCTAAACCCTAAACCCTAAAACCCTAAAAAATCCTAAACCCTAAGCCCTAAACCCTAAACCCGGGCAAAATAGGTATATCTGATAGTTTTCAACTCCGATTATTATTTAACTCTACTTTAACCCTAGTTAACTTAACAAAGGGAAACGGTAGGGGTATTTTTAATAACGGTGGAACGTATGAAGGGTATATTGGAAAGAAAAAAATAAGAGGGATAAATCAGATATTTCTTCATATTTCAGGGGTACACAGACAATTATCCCATATATATATATATATATATATATATATATATATATATATATATATATATATATATATATATATATATATATATATATTATATAAGAGTAATGCTACATGTACACCCCGAAGGGGTGTACATCATACATCTCCATCATTTTAATGGTGGCGATATTTTTTACGGGTCACATTAAGTGACCCATCATCACACCCCCACCCTTAGATGGGTGAGGGTGTGAGATGTACACCCCTTACGGGTGTACACATAGCATTTTCCATTATATAAAGACTCAGTTCCCAAGAGAGCTAGGCCTTAGCTTTGGGAGTTGGGAGAAATAGCCCAATCTGAGCCCCATCCTCCCAAGTTGTTTCCTCGGCTTCGCTTGGTAAAGACTAGAACTAGGGGGCATAAGGGCTTACTCCTCTAGTTATATTCAAACGCAAACGCAATTAAATAGGAGTGAAAACAGTTGTTCTCGTCTTTCTGAAATAAGCTGGTATAATACTAAAATTATTATTCCAGCTTTTTTCTGGAATAAGGCTTGTTTCCATTTGAGAATAAACTTAATTAAATTATTATAATTTTAATTATTGTTTTAACTCTTTAATTAATCTAATATTTTAATTAATTTAATTATTTTATTAACTAATTATTTAAGTATTTAGATAATTAACTAATTATTTAAGACAATTAAAATTAAAATTTTTAACATTTTTAAATTTTTAAATTTTAAATTTTAAATTTTAAATTTTTAAATTTTAAATTTTATAGCTTTTAAAATTTTTAACTTTAATTTTTAATAAATTTATCATTAATTTTAATAAATTATATGATAATTTTTTTAGTAATTTTTTATATATATAAGTAAAATATAAATTTTAATAATTTTGTTAATAAATATTTTAAATTAAATATTTAAAATTATATAGTAAAATTTTAATCATAAATTAACATTTTAGTCCTCTTTATTTTTCTTATTCCTCTTTAACTTACCAAACATAATTTTTTTTATACCCGGTATAACTCTTATACCTACCCAAACATAAATTAACATTAGTTTCTGCTAATACCATAACTTATACCTATCCCCGGTATAACCAAAATTTTCTTATACCCAAACCAAACGCAGCCAGACTGGGTGTTTGGTATCGGGTATAAGGGGGGATAAGGGGGTTATACCTCCCCACCTATACCCAAACAGGAAAATAGGAGGGGGGGACAGCTTGGGGAACAGCTGTTCCTCCCCGTACCGGATTATTCCGGAATAACCCAGTATGGGGGGGGGGGATTAGTTGTTCCCCCCAAAAGGTGGAACAGCTTGTTCCACCTTTCTTTCTTTCTTTTCTTTTTTTTTTTTCTTTTTTTTAATTAAAATTTTTTAAATTATAAGATATTTAAATTTATAAAATTTAAAATTTTTTTATTTTTAAAATTTAAAAATTTTTAATTTTATTTTTTAATAAATCTAAAGATTTAATTTTTTTTATTTTTTTATAATTTATTAATCTATCCAAATTTATACCAAATGTTTAAAATTTTTAAATTTATACCTATTTTTATATACAAATTTTTGAAATTTTAAAAATTTATAAATTTTTAAAAACCAAAAAAAATTAAATAATCTTTTTATATATATAAGTAAAATATAAATTTTAATAAATATTTTAAATTAAATATTTAAAATCATATCAGTCAAATTTTTATCTTAAATTAAAATTTTAATCCCCTCTATTTTTCTTATTCCTCTTTAGCTTACCAAATATAATTTTTCTTATCCCCGGTACAACCCTTATACTAAACCAAATACAAAATTACTTTAATTCCTGCTTATACCTGAACTTATACCTATTCCAGGAATAACCAATTTTTGCTTATATCCGAACCAAACGCAGCTAAGGTCCCAGACAAGCATGGGATTAGTTTGGACAAAATAGATGATTTGGGCTCGCTGAATTCAAAATCAGACGTCATCTGTGGTTTTGACAGCAATTTTATTTCGTCGCGTTTGGACTTCGTTAGATAAGATTAATCGTTTTTTCAAGAACATCCCAAAAATTCAGATTTTTAAATTATAAAAACTCTATTAGGGTTTTCAAACGAGTAAGAGCAATTATTAGGTAGGAGTGAAAGTAGTTATTAGGAAAAAAGTTTATAAGATGTAAATATAGATGTTAGATTTTTAAAATTCAACATTTTATATAGGCTAAAATATATATAAAAAATTTCGTAAATATTTATTTTTTATTATTTTTTTAAAAAAAAATTATATTTTTATTTTTAAAAAATTAAAAATATATTTTTAAAGAATTACGACGAAAAAAGATGAAAAAACTAAATTATCTTTATTTATTCGGTAAGAAAAAAATAATTTTTTTAAAATTTATGCTATTTCAAAAATATTTTTGGTATAAATTATAAATTTTTTTTGAAAATATAAATTTTTTAAAATTCAGTAGAGAAAAGTAAAATTTTAAATATTTATAGAGACATTAGCGAGATGAACACATGCTGGTTAATGAACTGCGAGCTGGATTGCCAGCCCTATCTATAATTACTTGGTAGCTGCATTTTAGTTGGATATATATATATATATATATCGTTCAACTATTATATTTTTATGAGTACAATTTTTTTGTATTCATACGTTTTCGGCTGTTGGATGAAAAAATATATGGTTAGGATTATAATGGTACTCTATAATTTATATTATTTCACCAACAACCACTGAACCTTAGAATTTATACTATTTCACCAACAACCCACTAAATCCTAGGTGCCCACTATCATCCTAACCGCACATTCTTTCATCTAATAATGAAAAAGTTATAAGTACAAAAAAATTTATAATCATAAGAGTACAGTAGCCCTACGCTATATATATATATATATATATATATATATATGCTATTATGCTATCAATAGTACCAAATTCTTGATGCTATTAAGCTTTTACCTTTGGTCGGACCTAGGCCTAGGTAAGGCCCGAAGAGTGGAGCGCGGGAAAGAGAAATGCCAATGATTAGACACGAAGACTCGGTCGAGGCGTTCAAGAGTAGGAATACGCCTTCCATTGGACCACGTGAAACTTCTGTTCTGGATGGGAAGATCAAGAAGGCCGAGGTCAGCCACCACTTTTCTGAAGTTAAGGATGTCGGTCAAATTCGAAGGCGGTCCGTTCTTATCTCGAAGTGAAAGGAAAACGTTAAAATCGCCTAATATCGTCCACAGCCCCATCGTCTGAGAGCCAATTGACCGAAGTTCTTGAAAGAAAGCCGATTTCAAGACGGAGGAGTTGGGTCCATAAATATTGGAGACAGTGAACAGCAGGCCGTCCACCTTCCTTCTCAAGACTACGTTAACCGAGAACGCCCCCACCCAATCTAGCGCGCAATCGAAAAGCGCTGGGTTCCAAGCAGTCAGGAGGCCCCCCCTCGTCCCGACAGCATCGAGAGTGCGAAAATCACGGAGGTGGAACCCACAGAAAGTAAGAAACTTTGCGAGGGGGGTGGACGAAAGCTTAGTTTCTTGCAAGCAAACCACACAACATTTCGCGTTTTTCAAATAGGACTTGATCGTGGCGCACTTGGCGGGGTCGTTGAGGCCACGGATGTTCCAAGACAAGAATCTGAAAAGTCTATTTCTGGCCATAGAGACAGAGAATACCCACAACAGCAGATACAAGGCGTGAAGAGCAAGGCTCAGGCCCCGGCCCCCCCACCCTTAGGACCTTCCCCCCCCGGGGCAAGCCCCTGCCGAGGGGAGGGGGGATTGTCCCCACAGATAATACCACAGGCTTTCTTGATCTGATGTACTTCCGCCAACGTAAGAGGGTTGAGGAAGTCCGATCTGGCGGAAGGGGAAGACCCGAAGTTTGAGCCGCCTTGCACTGAAGGCGTAACCGGATCAGAAGACGAATTGCCCCGCTCGAATGCCGGTGGAGGGGCAGGACTACAAGTCGGTGGAGGGTCGAGATCTTCCAAGATCGAGACAGATGAAGCCGAGCCATCGAGCTTCGAAGAGAAGCGCACCATTTTTAATTTAGAGCTCCTACGGTCATGCGCCCTTAGGATAGAAGATCGTCTTGTCCCTGTGACATTATGAACCAGCCCTCGGCTAAGGCAAAGTTGGGCTGACGAGCCTGACCCGGAGGGGTCCGAGCGAGAAGCCGAAAGCTGTCCCTTCCCACGGCCCTCCGCTCTCCCCAAAGTGCAACCGGCCACTGAGTCCACCTCACCGGTTAAGGGGGTCCCCCGGACCGCACAAACCGGAAGTTGGTTGCCCGAGATCGGGGAGCTAGTAACATCGCCTGGAGGGGGCCCGAGCAACAAAGTCGAGGCCGGGCAGGTCAGAGGGGGGCCAGGCTGAATCTGAAGAGGGGGGAGAATAGATTCCGAAACTACCAAAGAGCTCAACCGCTGACGACCCCCCCCCCGCCCCCCCTGGCCCTTCAGATGCAGGGAGTTGCTGATGAACTAAAGGGGGACAAACCGGACCCCTCGCAGGGATATCAAAGAACCCCGTGCTCTTGATGAAGGCCTCCTGATCGGCCGAAGTATCAAGGCCGAGATGGTGATCGAGTTCTTCCCCGAGGAGAATAGGCTGAGTTGGTTCCCACGATTCAATGACGACGGGAATGTGAAACCTTCTATCTTCCACCATCAAGATGAGATTCTCGGGTATCGAATCAACATTGGAACATCGAATGAGAACCCTGAAGCTCGAAACATCCTCTAGGTCGGTACTCCGGGTGTCGCTCTCCCACAACTCACCGAAGCCACTAACAGCAGACTTCACGGCCTCCTCGCTCCAGCAAAGAATTGGCCAGTCGATAAGTCGGATCCACGCCTTGTGAAATAGGCGCCCTCTGGCCACCTCCCCCGATTCCGCCCAATTAGAGAAGGAGAAAATAGTGCCTCCAAAGCTAAGGGGGCTACGCCCGATAGTAGACTCCCTAACCGCCCAGCTCGGGAAGAAAACAGCGGACAGAGGAGGTCGGAAGTGAGCCACCTTGAAGTCGGAGGCGGAACCCCCAAACAATCCCGCCAGGCCCCTCGAAAGGACGACAGAATCAACAGGGGAGTCCGATCCGCTTACCCGGACTCTCGCGACTCGGCCCGGCGCAGAGGCCTGCCTAGCTGGTGGAGTCGAGCTAGGCAGGAAGACGGGTAGCTCCCTCGGGCGTCGGGGGGGTGCGGCTGGAACCGAAGGCTCGCCATCCGGAGGAGCCGGGCACCTGGATGCGGAGTGTCCAGCACGCATACAGAGGAGGCAGCGACGAGGCTTCCTGCAACGTGCCGCCCGATGTCCCCTCTCGAAGCACCGAAAACACCGGCCTCGGAGCAAGGGGCTGAGAATAAACCGTGGAGGGGAGGCCGGTAAGGCAGGGTGTCGGACGTACCTTGGGCCCCTAGTAGGGTGGCTAGCCGGCGGCGGGCTCGAGGGAGGAGATAATACCGCATCCTTATAAGAGAAAGACGGGCGGGTCCGCGCCCCCCCCCAACTGGAGAGGAGATGTAGGTGCGATGGCCTCGCAGCTCGCCGACGGGATCTCCACCGGCGCGTAGAGCACTTTCTTCGATGATTGTAGAGGGAGCCGAGGTCGGTAGCGGGGGGGCGACGTGGAAGCGAAGTGGGGATTAGGGTTGGTGCGGGGCGGTCGGTAGTGATAACTCATCGTCCCCCTTGTAAGCTCGGAGGAGAAGTGCCCGGACGGGACGGTGGCGTCGCCCTGGGCAGGAGGGCCGGACGGGACGGGGGCGTCGCCCTGGGCAGGAGGGCGGCACCAAAGTCGGAGTTCCTCTCTCTAAAACTATTTCAAATTTTAAACTTTTTTTGACCCCCACTAATCATTAAGCTTTTACCTTTGGATGAGAAAATGTGTGGTTATGATGATAGTGGGCTCCTTGAGTTTAGTAAGCGGTTGGAAAAATAGTATGATCTAAATGGCGGAAATGATTCAAGGGGTAAATCTAATGTTGAAAAACTTAATAGCACAAAGTGCTTTGTGCTATTGATAGTATAGTAGCGATCTCTCTCTCTTTATATATATATATATATATATATATATATATATATATACCGCTAGGCTAAAATACTATCGGTAACAAACAAATTTCGTTGTCATTTATTTATTTTATACTATCAGTAGCAAATAGTATTTTTTGTTATTTTTATATTTTTTTATGATGTAGCTTCTAAAATGACGATCGACATCGTTAAATATAATTTAGATTATTTAAATTATCTGAAAAATTAAATTTTATATTTTTTTTGATATTCTATGCTCCGAAAAAAAATATTCTTTAAAAATAATGATATGAGTCTTGTAATTAGGATCGATAATATAGATACTTTAAAAGATTTTATAACCAAAATTTAATTAACTTTGATTTAAAATTTGATATTTTGATATTTTTAGTTGTTTAGATTATGCTCAATAGTACCGATTATCAATTTGAAAATCCCATCATCGAAAATAAATAAGTGGTCACGGAAGCTTTTAGGGATCACTTGAAGTGACTCCTTACTATACACCCATTTGGGGTGTACATGTAGCATTGTTTATTATATCCATTATATTTTTATTCATACTAATTTTAATATATATATTAAAATAATTTTGTACTTTTACAAGCACTGGAGCTCAATTCTATATGAGTCCGGCTATTGTGCTTGTAAAAGCATCAAGCAATTGGTGCTTATAAGTTTTCTACCGTTAGATCTAATTCTTTGATTAATTCTATCTCTTACATCATACTATTTCACCAACTACTCACTAAACCCAAGGGGTCCACCGTCATCCTAACCGCACATTCCGACATCCAATGATAAAAAACTCACATCAACCGTCTCTAGTGTAAGTGGCAAAGGGCTTGGTGGTTGATACCCATGATCCGAGTTGGAAGCCTAGTTGTTTCACATTTCCAGCTAAGTTTATTTCAAAAATTAACTAAGCGGATAGAATACTACCTTTCTCTAAAAAAAAATAAAATAATTAAATAAAAATAAAAAAAACTCACAAGCACAAATAACTTTATATTCTCTAAAAAAAAATGAAAAAAAAATAAAAAAACTAAATTTAGCACAAATTCGATTTATAACTGAATTTAAATTTTATTTAAATAAATATAATAATAAAAATTTAGCATCGAGATTTTTTCGGATCCGAATCTACATATGATTTTTTTTTTTTTTTTTTTTTTTTTTTTTTTTTTTTTTTTTGCATATAGTCTGTAACAAACTTTTTTAATAAATAACTTTTAAAACATTACATTTGTAAAAATAATACTTTACTTGTCACATGAGCGACTCGTAAGTACCAACCACCAGCAAAAATGATTCTATATTTGTCACGTGGCTAGAACTAGAAATATCAACGGATCGAAAACATTTTCAAAAATTCGAATCCGAACTCGACTACGGAATCCGAAATCCGAATCCGAATCTGAATTCGACAGATTTAAAAAATTCATATTCAAAATGGAATCCGACCAAAAATTCAAAATCCGAACCGAAATCCGAATCCTAACATGAAACAATTATTTTTTTTCTTTATAATATTTCAAAATATATTATATTAAATCTAAATTTTAAAAATATAAATTTAAATATAATATTAAATATTTATATACACGTATATTATATAATATAAAATTAATTCGAGTTCGAATTCGGATCGGATAGAGTCAAAATTCATATCTGAATTCAAATCTATCGAATTTTTATTTTTTATATATGAATTCATATCTGTTTAATATCAAATAAATCAATTCCGTTCGAATTCAAATTCGAATAAAATTTCGAGTATCCATACCCATTGACATTTTTGCACGCGGTAGATATAGAATTATTATTTTAAATATATAAATTTAGCTTATTTTGACATAAAAATAATAAAATATATAAAAAGTAATTTGATAGAAATTTTCAACAAATTTATTGTGGAGATTTATTTTATATTTAGTTTTGCTATTTAATCAGTATTTTTTAATAAAGTCGTTAGATATTATCTAAAATAATAAATTTATTATTAATGTAATGTAATGATTAACCAGAAAAAAATAATTTAGTAATATATATAAGAAAAGAAAATAGTCTAAGTTGAAAAAACGGAAGTAAATTTAAATTATAGTGAAATATTTGATAAATTACAATAATATAGTGGTGTTTTTGAAAAAAAAAAATATAATATAGTAAAAAAAATAACACTAAAGTACAGTATAGTAAAATATAATTAAGCTATTAAATTAATTGAAAAATATTTTATATAACTAAAAGTTTGATAATATTTAAATTTAAAGCTTTCTATTGTATGTAATGTTATATGTTTAATAAAAAAAATAGCGTAAAATTATAAATTATATTTTACATTCATATAATCTCACAAAATAGCATAATTTACTATGTGAAACAACCAATAAATTTTAAAATTTAAAAGTTACAAAAATAATAAGAATAATGTTTTGGATCCACCGCGACATGTACTTCTGAAGTATTTAAAATTTAATAATAATATTTAAATTTTAAATTCTAATAAATTTGTTATAATATCATCAACAATATTACAAAATATTTTCATAATAAGATACAAATAACAGCACTAGTATATAGGGATGTCAACAAGCCGAACACGGGCAAGCGGGGTCGGCTCGTGTTCGGCTCGTTTAATAAACGAGCCGAACACGAGCTGACTCATTTAAATATCGAGCTGAAAAATTTGGCTCGTGTTCGGCTCATTAAGTTTATTAACGAGCCGAACACGAGCTAGCTCACGAACAACAAATTTGATTTTCATTCATACTATTAGGTGTAAAGTTGAAAAAAAATTAAAAAATTAAAATTTTAATCTAATAATTAAAATTCATCAAAAATTAATAGCCTAAAATTTAAATAGTAATATATATATATATATATATATATATATATATATATATATATATATATATATATATATATATATATATATATATATATATATATATATATATATATATATATATATATATATATATATATATATATATATATATTCAGACTATTATCGAGTCGAACACGAGCGAGCTGACTCCAGCTCTTGTTTCACTCGTTTATTAAACAAGCTGAAAAATTTGACTCGTGTTCGGCCTGTTTACTAAACGAGCGATTCGATCTCGAGTTCATTTCGAGCTGAACATGAGCTGACTCGCGAACAGCGAGCTGGATTGCCACCCTACTAGTATAGTAATCTTCTATACATATATTATTTGACAGTTTGGATAGGCTTTCTTAAGAGGCCACGTCTTCACTAAAGCACTATCCAATAAAAAATTGCCACATATTAGTAAAAAAATTTAGATGCATCCGTTATACCATAAACCAAGACTAAAATATATATCTAAAATAAATTTTAATAGTACAATAAATTATTTAAATATTTTATATTATATATATTATATTATATTTTACTTTACAATAGGTGGTCACTATAGCACTATCTAATAAAAAATTATCACATATTAGTAAAAAATTTTGGTTGCACCCGCTATACCATAAATCAAGTTTAAAATATATATTTAAAATAATTTTTTATATTATAATAAATTATTTAAATATTTCATATTATATATATTATATTATATTTTACTTTACAATATGTTATCACTAAAGTACTATCTAATAAAAAATTGCCACATATTAGTAAAAAAAAGTTTGGATGCACCCGCTGTACCATAAACCAAGTTTAAAATAAATATCTAAAATAAATTTTTTATAGCACAATAAATTATTTAAATATTTTATATTATATATATTATATCATATTTTACTTTACAATATTAATTATCAAATATTTTATTAATTATTTAATATTATATGTGGTGCATAGAATATTGATATGCACCAGGTGCAAGTAAAAATTTCTTTTTAAAAAAAAAAATTATGAGTGAATCCTATTCAATATTCTTACACAAGTATATATATTTGTATATACACCATATGCTTAAAAATTTTAAAATTAATTCATTAAATATAATTTAAATTATTAAATTTCGTATATCATATATATTTAATTAAATTTTGATATTAAAATATTAATCATTTAATATAAATTGTGGTGTATAAAGTATATAATAATTTCTTAGCCTCACGTCAATTTTAACACGATAAATATATCTTCACTAATTCTTATATTTAAAATAAGTTTTTCAACTTTAACTTTTTAAAAAATTATTAAGTTAATTTTTTTTTTATAAAATAACTATCAAAACTAAAAATTTGATTAAATTTTAAAATAAAATTATTAATATAATTTAACTTTAAAAGTTAAAAAAATATTAGTAAATATATATATATAAATCTATTTTATAGCTATTTTTTATAACATTTTAATTTTAAATTTTAATAATTATATATTTTAATTATTTTAAATATTATTTATCTACCGCGTAGCACGGGCATAAATTCTATACTAATATTTTATAATTATATATTTTAATTATTTTAAATATTATTTATCTACAGCGTAGCACGGGCGTGGATTCTATACTAATATTTTAATATTTGGTGCAACCTCACATAACTAAGTTTGTGATGTATTGTATACTGGGTGGTTCATTTTGCATTACATGTCATTGTCATCTTTGTGTACCATTAACATTAAATTCTTTTGACTTCGAAAAAGGTCAAGAAAAAGCAATGATAATTTTTTAGATTCTGTTGGAATTTGTATCGAATAGAATTAGTTCTAAATATTTTATTTTTTTTTAAATTATGATTTTATAATTTAACTGTGTTTTTTTTTTAAAATATATATATATATATATATTTTATTCACTTAATTTATTTTAAAATAAACTTAGTGGAACCACAATTATTCATCATCAAATTTTTTATCATTTACGCTAGGAATAATTAATAATTATATATAAGTTTTTAATTTAAATCTTCGACTTTTTTTTTTTTTCTTTCTTATTTCAGTTTACGAGCCTTTTATATTTTGGATTTGTAAAATTAGTATAAAAATTTTAGTTTTCAAATTTTAATTTATTATAATTTTGAGTTTAATTTATTTTTAATTATTATAATTAAGCCTGCAGAATAATTTAGTTGATTGGATATTAATTTTTCGATAATATAGCAGTAATATAATATTTTAATTTAAAAAATATTAATTGTATACTCTAAAAAAAAATATAAAATTCTTAATTCTTATACCCCTTTATCCAAAATTAAAAGGGCCAATATTTGGCCTTTTGCTTATCAAATTTTGTTGTTAAACACTAATAAATTGATGTGAATTTAATAATAAAAGATGTAAGATTTATACCATTATTTTAGGATGGACAGAAAGTATTCTTTTATGTAGTAATTATTATTATTAACTATTTATTTATGAATTAAAAATATATTTAATTTTTTGTTCCGTGATAATAGATTTAAAAGACTAATAATTTGAGTTGGGTGAGTCCAATAAATTAAGTAGAACTTGATACTGCAGGTCATAATAGACCTAACGGCAAAAGGACCAACAATAGACCTAACGTTCAGGCGGGTTGAGTCCGATCAAGATCCGTAAACACCGTGTTTGTACACTTTAAAAAATTAATTATGTATTTTTTATAACTTGAATTTTTAAAATAAATGATTAGCGTCGACGATCTACCAAATCACGTCATCGATCATAACACTATTATATTATTATTATATTAGCAATATATATATATATAGAGAGAGAGAGAGTTGGGCTGGAATGCTATTGATAGCACCAAGGGCTTGCACGAATCTCAATGCAATCCAATGACTACAAAATGGGTGGCAAAGTTGGGTTGGTGCTATCAATAGCATTCCAGCCCAACTCTATAGTTGTGCTGGAATGCTATTGATAGCACTAGCTAAATTTTGCCACCCATTTTGTAGTCCTTGGATCGCATCGAGATTCGTGAAGGCTCTTTAATGAAAAAAAAGAAAAAAAAAAAGTAAAAAAAAAAAAATTCTTCTTTTTAATTAAAGAGCCTGCACGAATCTCAATGTGATTCAAGAACTACAAAATAGAAGGTAAAATTGAACTAGATGATAAAGTTGGGTTGGTGCTATCAATAGCATTCCAGCACAATTATATATATATATATATATATATATATATTAAGAGCACTACAAATTGAAACTTTGATTTAGGCACATAAGTTAAAGGTTAAATTGCACCTTAATTTCCTCCTTGAACTTTTGAAGGGGTGCAATATTTTTATTCTTCCTCCTTGAAATTTTGAAGGGGTGCAATATTTTTATTCTTAAATTTTAATTTATTATATATATATATATATATATATATATATATAGAGCAATGCTACCTGTACACCCCAAAGGGGTGTACATCATACACCTCCACCATTTTAATGGTGACGATACTTTTTACGGGTCACATCAAGTGACCCATCATCACACCCACACCCTTGGATGGGTGGGGTGTATGATGTACACCCCGAAAGGGGTGTACACATAGCATTTTCCATATATATATATATATTTTCAAGAGAGAGAGAGAGAAAGAAAGAAAGAAAGAGACTACTTTTTTTAATTGTTTATTCTTAAAGTTAGGCTTTGAAGTTCACATTTTCCAACCTCAATATGTTTTCCAATTTGATCAAGTTCTTCTGTTGAATTCCATGTTAAAATGTCAGAGATGTTACCCAAAAATTGATCTCATCATGCAAAAGTTATGGAGATCATAGTATCTAACATATCATTCAAAATTTTAAAAATATTTAATATATTTTTGGTTGATCAAAATATTTTTATTATTTTTTATAATTTTTTTCAAAATTTTAAAATTTACTAATAAAATTTGAAATTTTAAAAAATATTTTAGATAAAAAAAAATAAATTTGAAAATTTTGAATAGTAGTTAACCGTATATAAGCAAAAGCTCCAAAGTTATATGAGTTGATACTAAAAAATCTTAATAATTAGAATATATATTGTTTACGTGATTGCTTCAAACACTATCTATAATATATAATAATATATAAATATATAAATAAATATATATTAATTTTCAATCCACTTAAGCTACGTTTCGTCACTTTTTTTCATCATTCTACACGTAAATTATAAATTTAAAAACTAAACGCGGAATATTTTTTTTATGTACAGCTGATCGAACTGTAATACTTGTGAAGTTTGAATTTTGAAATTTAAATTTAAATTGAATTTTCTAACCAAACCCTGGCCATATCCTGCTACCAACTTGTGGACCCCACAAAAAGTGGGCCCCATTATCCATTCCCTTGGGAAACGTGTCCTGAATCTAATTCAATTTATTTTATTGCTCTTTCCTTCCTATAATAACGGGGTAAAAAAAAAAAAAAAAAAAACTATTTGTACATTAAAATGTATATTTTATATTTTATTTATTTTAAAAAATTAATTATATATGATTTTATGTAAATATATTGAATAATATATATATTTTTATAAATAAAATTTAATTTTTCATATTTATTCCTTCAAAAGTCCAACGTTATTCATATATATCTTTCCAGTTTATTATCGTTAGTTCACTGTTTATTTTTTAACAAATTATATGTGAAAGAATAATTTTGTCCTTCCAAAAATGTTCATTCAAAAATTAATGCAGAAATATATGAAAGAATAAAAAGATAAATTTACATTACTAACTAACCAAGATTAAATATTTAATTTATGATTAACTAGATTTTTTTAAAAGAGATAGACGATAGAGATGTATATATGAATAACGTTGGATTTTTGAAGGAATAAATATAAAAAGTTGAACTTTGTAGGAATGTATTTGCTATTCGATATATTTACAGGAAGACGTATATAATTAATCCTATTTTAAAATATAATAAATTTTATTGATTATTTAAAAATAATCAAAATTTATATTTTAGAATCGATAATGTGTATATCGTATATCCAATTTTAAATTTACGAATAGTATTACTCTTTTACATATATTCTATCAAAAAAAATAAATAGTAAATTAATAATAATAAATCAAAAAAATATATATAAATAATTTAAAATTTTTTAAAAAATAAATATAAAAAGTTGAACTTTATAGGAATATACATGCTATTCGATATATTTATAAAAATTTATATAAAATTATCTTATATAATTTTAATCTTATAATTTTTTAAAAAATAAATATAAGAAATTAAATTTTATAAAAATATATTTATTATTCGACAAAAAAAAAAAATAAAATTAACCCAAAAAAAAAAAGAAGAAAAAGTTAAAATCAAAATAAAATTTCTTTTTGGATCAGAGACCATAATGTGAAATTTAAAAGTTGTAGGACAAAACTAAAACTTCGCCGAAAGGGCGCAGTGGACTCTTGTACTGAAAATTGAAACAAAAAAAAAAAAGAAAAAGCGGAAAAAAATATCTCACCAAATCCATTCATAAAAAAAAAATAATAAAAAAAAATTATAAATAAGAGAAAATAGGAAAGAAAACGAATCGCTGGGAAAAGAAGTAAAATAGGATCTCTATTTTTGTTGGTTTTTAAATTTAAATTGTGTGTGGGGGGATTCGAATTAGGGTTTCGGGGGGGGGGGGGGGGGAGCTGCGATGGATTTGGAGTCGGTGAGGGGGAAGAAGCGGTGGGTGTGGGGGGATCCGTACGGGATCGACGTGGCCGTGACCAAGGAGGAGCTCGACTCCGGCAATGGCGGCGGAGGCGGAGGCGGAGGCGTCGTGGAGATCGGGATTCGCCTCCCCGATGTCGGCGGCGCGATCAAGGTGCGTTGGATCATCTGGAGCCCGATTTTTCCCTTTTTTGGTTGATTTTCTGGGGTCATTGTAGTGGATTTTGCGTTTTTGTTGATTATTTAGGGGCCATTATGGTGGAATTTTCTTTTATTTTTGGTTGATTTTTTTGGATCATTATAGTGGATTTTTCTTCTTTTTTTTGATGATTTTTTTTTTGGGATCATTGTGGTGGATTTTTCTTTTTTTGGTTGATTTTTTGGATCATTGTAGTGGAACTTTTTTTTTTTTGATTTTTTGGGGTCATTATAGTGGAATTTTCTCCTTTTTTTTTGATGATTTTTTGGGATCATTATGGTGGAATTTTCTCCTTTTTTTTGTTGATTTTTTGGGATCATTATGGTGGATTTTCTTTTTTTTTTTTATTAATTTTTTGGGATCATTATAGTGGATTTTGATCTATGTTTAACTTCTTTTTTCTTTTTTTGGTCATTTTTTTGGGGTCATTTTAGTGGATTTTGATCCAAGTCCCGTTGATTTTCGTTTGTATCATTAAAGTAGATTTTAATCAAAGTTATTTGTTTTTTTCGTTTTTCGTTGACTTTGTGGTCATTATAGTGGATTTTGATCTAAGTGTCCAGTTTTTCCTTTCTTGGTTGATTTTTTGGGGTCATTATTGTGGATTTTTATCCAAGTCCAATTTTTTCCCCTTGTTGTTTTGTTGAATTTTTGTATCACTATCATTTTTGGCTTGTTGCAAATTTTTTTTTTTTAAATTGATTTAAATTGAGTGCTTCTCTTTTTTTTTTAGTTTTGTTTGTAGTTAATCTTTCCCATGCTCATGTTCTTCTTAATAGTTTAATGGGTGTTTTAGTTTTATTATTATTATTTTTTGAATATTTTGGTGACAATTATAGTTGGTTTCATTACTAAAAGTTGTGAGATCTTACTTGGTGTGATCATGTCCTTTCTTTTTTGGTGTGTTTAAAATAATTCTATATAAAGAATATAGTTGTGCTGAACCTCTTAACCTCACTATAGTATTTTAGACGGCGGTGGCCAAAATCAAGAAGTTAAGAGTGCTAGATCTAAAGTAGTTGATAATTTTTTGAAAAATTGAGATATCCCAATATCTTTTAATAATTAATATTATATATATAAAAAAAGATATTAAACATATACTATTTTTAAATTTATAATTAATTGATATAATGTAGTGATCTCACTTTGTGGCGAATAGCTGTTATTGTAGAGCTAAAAATATATTCTATTGAATAAACAAAAACTAAAAATAAAACCACGAGGTTAAGACTTAAGAGTGCTAGATCTAGAGTAGTTTTAGGATGGATGACTTTTTGAAAAATTGGGATATCCCAGTGTCTTTTAATAATTAATATTATATATAAAAAAAAGATATTAAACATATACTATTTTAAATTTATAATTAATTGATATAATGTAGTGATCGCGCTTTGTGGCGAATAGCTGTTATTGTAGAGCTAAAAATATAATCTATTGAATAAACAAAAACTAAAAATGCAAAAAAAAATACGGAAGTTATAATCTCATTTGATGTACAAGCTAAATTATTTTTGTCAAATCAATTAGTAAAAAATTAATGTTAACTCACGAATAATAGGAAGAAAATCTCAATGTAGGTAGAAATATTCTAAAGTTTGATAAAAAACAAACGAATAAAAGATATTTGAAAACAAAAGTATATATATTTAAATGAAAGTAAAAAATTCAACTTAACTTGACTTGTCTTTTTCATCAAAGAATTATTATATATATATATATATATATATATATATATATATATATATATATATATATATATATATATATATATATATATATATATATATATATATATATAGACTTTTAAAAGACCTTTCAACTTTTCTATATATTAACTAACTCATAATTTTAATAAAAAAAACTAAAAGAAATTTCTAGAAATACTAAAAGATAGTTATACAAATATTGAAAGAGTGCACACATTATTCTAGACCACTATAATTTATATTTTGAGAAAACGAAAAGATTTATAAAAAAATTAAAAGGCACACCAATAATTTTTAAGTAATTAAATATTTTATTTATCCGAGAACGGTGTCAGAGAGGGAAAGACGAGCGGACACGGGAGAAGGTTAGAGGAAGAGAAAAAAAAAATCAATTATTTTTTAAAAAATAATTTTTAAAAAAATGTGGGACCCACATCCCCGAATTAAGGAGGTGTGATCACATTAGATTAAGGGAATGGGAATTTATAGTCATTTATAGATAGATTATCAGTCCTATTACTAGGTGAAAAGTTGAAAGAAAATTAGAAAATTAGAATCTTGATCTAATAACTGTCATTCACAAAGTATTGGTATTTTTACATTCGCGTTGGCCTAAAATCCAAATATTAGAAATTTGTAATATATATATATATATATATATATATATATATATATATATATATAATTGAGCTTCTATGTTTTTAAAAGCACCACGTCATTAGTGCTTGTGAGTTTTTAGCTCTTGGATGAAAAGATGTGTGTTTAGGATGATAGTGGGTCCCTTGGGTTAAATGAGTTGTTGGTGGAATAGAATGATTTAAGAGATGAAATTAGTCAAAGGGGTGGATTTAACGGTAGAAAACTTACAAGCACCAATTGCTTGGTGCTTGTACAAGCATAGTAGCCGGACTCATATATATAAAGTCTACTATACTCTTATGAGTATAGACTTTTTCGTACTCATAAGTTGTTTACGATAATAGAGCTTCCGAATCGACGATCCATATCGTTTAATATGATTTAGAGCATTTTAAACTTATAAAAACTAAATTTAGTAATTTTTCGAAATTATAATAAAATCCATCAAATGGGCATAAAATGAACGAACAAAATCAAACGGCCTCCTAAAAATAGAGAATCAGATTCTTTAATTTTAAATCGGAGTTATAGATATCTATTTAGATAGTGAATAGAATTTTCTATCAAAAATTCAGCCTATTTCGATTCGTTTACACTGTTAAACTAGCAAGCATCCTATATCGGCCGTTAAAAATTATCAATTTTGAAATCTTTCGATCGTAAGGTAAATGATGTCGAAAATTATGAAATTTAGTTTCTAGAAATTTCAAATGCTCTAAATTATATTTAACGGTATGGATCGCCGATTCGGAAACTCTATTATCGAAAACAGCTTATGAGTACGAAGTCTATCGTACTCATAAGAATATAGTAGCCGGACTCTCTCTCTATATATATACACACACACACACATGAGCTATATCAAGCCGAACACAAGTGAACACAAGCGAGATGAACACATGCTGGTTCATGAACTGCGAGCTGGATTGCCATCCCTATCCATAATTACTTGGTAGCAGCATTTTAGTTGGATATATATATATATATATGTATATATATATATATATATATATATATATATATATATATATATATTAAGGTTGCGTTTGGTTCGGGTATAAACAAAAATTGATTATTCCTGGGATAGATATAAGTTCAGGTACAAGCAGGAATTAAAGTAATTTTGTATTTGGTTGAGTATAGAAGTTATACCGAAAATAAGAAAAATTGTGTTTGGTAAATTAAAGAAGAATAAGAAGAAATAGAGAGGATTAAAATTTATAAAATAAAATAAAAAAATTTAAATTTTATAAATTTAAATATCTTATAATTTAAAAAATTTTAATTAAAAAGAAAAAAAAAAGCAACAGGTGGGTGGAACAGCTGTTCCACCCTTATACCGGGATAACCTGGTATGGGGGGAACAACTTTCCCCCATCCAAAATTAGTGTTTGGGTATAAGAGGGGGGATAACTCCCTTATCCCCCCCTTATACCCAATACCAAACACTGCCTAAGGTTTTAGCTTCTATTTTTGATCCAAAATCATATATATGGGTTTTGTTCATTTTGTGGATTCATCATTTTTTCCACGCAATGCTTGTTGCATTGTAGTTTAGTAAGTTGATGGGTTTGTTGATGCTCTAAAACATATATGCAGTATCAGAATATGTATATTTAGGTACCGTTTGGTACGAATACAAGAGGGGGGGGGGGATAAGGGGACTCCAAACATAACCAAAAACGGGAAGGTGGAGGGGGGGGGGAGGGGGGTCCCCCCCTTTGGTGGGAACAACCTTTTTCCCACCTTTTTTTTAAAATTTTTTTTTAAGATATTTAAATTTATAAAATTTAATTTTTTTTTTTATAAATTTTAAAATTTTTAACTTTAATTTTTAATAAATCTAAAAATTAATTTTTTTTTTAAATTTATCTAATTTTTTAACAGAAATTTTTAAATTTATACAAATTTAAAAATTAAAATTTTTTGCACCCTCTTTTGCAATTTTTCGAGGCAATTAAAATTTAATTTTTAATATTTATAAATTTTTAAATTTAGAGAATTTTTAAATTTTATAACTTTTAAAATTTGTAACTTCAATTTTTAATAAAATTAAAAATTAATTTTTTAAAAAAATTTATTAATTTTAAAATTTTATAATTTATACAAATTTTAAAATTTTTAACTTTAATTTTTAATAAATTAAAAAATTTAATTTTTAAATTTTTTAAAAAAATTTAGACAAAATTTTGAATTTTTAAAAATTTATAAATTTTTAAAATTTCAAAATTTTTTAATAAATTATTTTTTTTATATACAAAAACTAAATTTAAATAATATAAATTATAATTATTTTTTTTTTAAATAGATTTTTTAAAGAGTAATTTTTTCAATTAAAATAATTTCCTTCCCTTTATTCTTCTTTTTCCATTTTATCAAAACCAAACACAATTCTTCTTATACCTGGTACAACTCTAGTACTCATCCAAACACAAAATTATATTAGGTCCTGCTTGTTCCTGAGCTTATACCTATCTCTGGAATAAATAGTTCTCATTTATACCCGAACCAAACGCAGCCTTAGGGTTTACCCCTGCAATCTCATATGGGACTTTATGGGAATCACTCAACAGACTCTACTTCGTGTTCACCATATTTTTCCTCAGTGATAAAATTGCGTGAATTCCTCAGGTTTAAGCTTTGCTATAAGATCCCAAATATTTGATCTGATCAGAGTGATTTTGCATGGTATAACACTGTTGTGATGAGGTTAATTCTGTGCGATTTTGATTGTCTTTACTTTTTAACAGTCCTGCTTCTGCTTAAGAAATTTGCGGGTGCTGGAGAGAGTTTTGAAGTATCACACTCATTTTTAGTCATGAAAAGTTGCGTAAATTCCATTTTGCATGTTGTGTTTCTGTTGTCAATGTGATACATTTGTCGTTTTTGTAACTCTTTTTTTATTTTTTATTTTTTCCCTTCACCAATGTATAAGCTTTGTGAATGATAATTTATGTCCTTTTCTGATACTTCTGGTGATTCCACCAGGAGGGATTCCACTACTTTAGTTTCTCAGGTTGTTGCAATGCATGGATAGCAATAATTTGCATAATCCTTTTTTAGTAAACTTGTTTATTAGCATTAATATGTGAGGCAATAACATGCATGCTTCTGGACGTATTGTCCGATGCCTAGTTTCATGTACATAATAATAATAATGTACTGCATTGTCGAGTTTCAAAATTTCCAATCACATATTCTTTTTATCAAGTTTGGGGTGTGTTTCATTCAGGTCTTTGACAAATGAACTCGATCAATTTAGCTCAGCTTTTGTCCTACACTAGGTGAGATTGGCTATATTAATACTCATATGGCTCCCAAAAGGAACTTTGTCGGAAATGATAGGGTGTTTTGCATATCTAGTTTCGGAAATGAGCAGCGCTTTGTAAATGAAAAATTGTCGCCTGTTTGTTTTGTCGTGACGCTTTCCAATGCCTAAATGAACGTTTGGTGGGCTGGACAACATCACATGAGCCTAAATCAGGAAAATAATGTAATAGCTGTTCTGCTGTTGAGCCTTGTGCGGTTGATGGAAATCCCAATAGCTTGATTTTAATTTGGAACAAAAATTCTCAGGACACCTAAAACCTCACTTGGAGAAGTTCCTCGATTCTCGCATGTGTCATTTATTGACTTCGAGACGTGTTCTAGGTCCTAACCAGCCCCATATAGTAAGAAAATCTTTGCGGGGCGACAATAAGCTATTTCTTTATGTACTAACTCTATTTTGGTATATCATGATTATGCTTTGCCTCATACTTTGTACAAACGCTCGGTCCATGAGCAAACGTTGTTTTTGTTCTCTAGTTGATCAGTCAACTTTGTTTGGTATTTCTTACTCTTCCACTGATTTATTCTTGAACATCTTCTTGACCAAATTGGAAATCTGAAGTTGCAAAGTGAAAGCTAGCATTTCTTGCTCTGCATGTTGTTTTCTTCTAGCAATGGCAAAATGAAAGATACAACACCCCTTAAACATCTTTTGAACTATTATTACCTATAACTGTTCAAGTCATACGCAGCATATCTGAGGAACATAACATGTTACCTTACAAGACATCATGGAATTTGTTGTTAAACTAGAGATACTTCCTTCAGTGATGTCTTTGATTTATATATGGTCTATGGTTTTGAGTTAGATCCTAATCGCAATTTTGTCTAATACTGTAATAAGAAGTCTGATTCGCTGGTCGTTTATATGCAATGCAATTGGAATTAGTTTTAGTGGCAGCAACAGTTTTTGTGGCGTTTGTGATGTATGTTATGCTCCATTTGTTGCAGAACTTAGTGAGGAGTAGAGGAGCGGGGGAGTTTGTGAGTGGGGCATTAGCGGGTGCGATGACGAAAGCAGTTCTTGCGCCTCTGGAAACTGTTAGGTGAACCCCTCTAATTTTCTTTGATTCTGATATTTTGATTCCATATATATATGTATAATATATGCTCCCTTGCTCTCTTTGTTAGAAGGTCCGACACTTAAAAAGTTTGTCGTAAGTGGTAATATATAAGTCTATCAGGCTTCTTTGTCTTCTCAATGCACTTCTAAATTACCAGCTAGATGTAATGCCATTAAACTTTGTTTCCTTGCTTTTTTATACATGATTTAAAAACAAACATTTGCGCTGCGGTGACTGCATTCTATCAACTTTGTGTTGTGGTACTTCTTTCTTCTGTATTCTATTCCTCTGCATACTAATTTTGATAACCTGCAACTTCTTAGCCTCTTCCCATGAGAGATTACTTTTTTTAACCGTCTACTACATCCAAGTCAAAAGGATTGCATTGAAATTACTCTGTATTGGGGCCCTTCAGAAACATATCATTGATACATTTTAGTTAGAATTATTAATTGCATTATAGATGAAAGAAACTCTCTGAGGAATTCTTCTAGTGTTATATATGATGCTCAACTTGTTACATCATTGAAAATTTAATTCATGTTGGTTATCACTGCATTTTTTAATCAAGTTCCGGCTTCTGGAAAATGCATTGGAAGAGATGGCTTGTAACTACAAACTTCTTTTTCATGTATTTCCCCTTCAGGTTCTATGATGTTCCTTATTATATAGTGATTATAATATTTGTTATCCTTTTTCTTGGTTTAAATTTACTGATGGGATAGTTAAGGCTGTATAGGAAGTTGGTTACTATACTCTTTTTGTTTTTTTAGTTTGTATTCCCCATGAATTCCCTTCTGTATTCTCGTCAAATGTGCAGTTCTTATGAAATCTCAAGTTTGGCTGTCATCTAGTTCATTGGAAGAGTTGGTTTTGTGTTAGAAAATGATCAAGTACATGGTAGATGTTTGAAGGGCATATAGTAATATGCAGATAGCTTTTACTGGCAAATATAGTATACTAATTCACATGAAGGCATCTTTTGACATATTTATTGTTCTTTATTGCAGGACAAGAATGGTCGTAGGCGTTGGATCAAAACACATAGCAGGTAGTTTTGTAGAGATCATCAAAGAGCATGGGTGGCAAGGGCTTTGGGCTGGAAACGCTGTCAACATGCTCCGAATAATCCCAACTCAGGCGATCGAGCTCGGCACGTTTGAGTGTGTCAAGCGAGCCGTAGGATTGTCCCAAGAGTGTCGGAAAGAGAATGGGCGCCCAAATTTTCGGATTGGCCATTTCAATTTAGATTTATCCTTTTCATGGGTTTCTCCCGTGGCGGTTGGTGGAGCAGCTGCCGGTATTGTGAGCACTCTCATGTGCCATCCTCTTGAGGTTCTCAAGGTAAGGGACATGTTGAATCGCTTTCTAGGTAAATTTTAGTGTTAGCAAAATATTGAGTAGTTATTATATCCCTAATATTACATGCTACTTTGAAATCATTCCGATTACTTGTAGCATTTTACATTTGGAATGTTCAGATCTTATTGTCTCTTCGTCCTATATTTTGAACAGTAGTTGTGTTTAAACTTTGGCGCATAGAGTTAATGTTACGACCGTATCTTCGAAGTTTTTCTGTTAGACTTATGATGTTAATGACGTAGTTGCTGGCTTGGTTTGTCGTGCCATGGCATGGGGGCGTGCTGACACGTACATGGCGCATCGCAGTCCAACATGGCACTGTCATGCAGCTTCACATTTTCTTTTTCTCCTTCTTCAGGATCGAAGTTCAGGAAAATTGAATTTTCACAAATTAACCCACAATTTCATTGAGATCGTTGATGGGAACGGATGAATGATGCTTTTGGTTTCACTGAAATTGTCGGTTAAAGTAAACGCCTAATTCCATCGATTGAACCATTTTGAATGCGTTGATGCTAGAAAGTGGTCAGAAAGAATTTTCAAGCTCCTTTTCTTGTGAAAATGAGAGAAGTAGGAATCAACCGACACACAGCTCTTGAAAGTTGAAATCTTTTGTGTAATTTGCTTAGAATCAAAATAATGACATATTCTTTAGTCTATCGTATAATTTGCTCTGTGCTGGATAAATCGCCTTATCAGTGATGTTTCTATTACAGGACAGATTGACTGTAAATAAAGAGGCATACCCCAGCATCGGCCTTGCTCTCAACAAGATATACAGGGAAGAAGGTTTTACTGGCTTTTATGCCGGCCTCTGTCCCACACTGATCGGCATGCTTCCGTACAGTACATGTTACTATTTCATGTATGAGAAAATCAAACATTCTTACTGCCAGGCAAAAAATAAATCGTCGTTGAATCGAGCAGAGCTTGTGGTTATTGGTGCTTTCTCAGGTAATGACTTATCTTCGTTTACTCCCTTATTTCCACGAGGGTTAAAATTATAATAATAACCCACTAACATTTTGCGTCCGCTAAGCCCCACCATCTAATGTTATCATGGAAATTCATGTTAATTAGTTTATTTTTAAAAGCTTTGAAATGAAACACAAGCAAAAATTTCGACTTGATAACATTAGATTGGGGTAATCGAATAGAAGTAGTAGATTTTTTTTTTTTTTTTTTCTCCCCAGCAAATCAAACTTAGTGGACCAAATTTGAAAATCGGTTGTCGCTTTATGATACTGAACCTTTTACTTATCAATCACGAAGTTCTATGTTTCGGCTAGAAAAAAGGTATTAAGAGTTGAGTTTACTATTCAGGATTAACTGCGAGCACAATTAGCTTTCCATTGGAAGTGGCGAGAAAGAGGATGATGGTGGGAGCCCTGCAAGGACAGCGACCGGCCAACATGGTCGCAGCCCTGTCGGAGGTCATCCGCGAAGAGGGCCTCCTGGGTCTATACCGAGGGTGGGGGGCGAGTTCTCTCAAAGTCATGCCGTCCTCGGGAATCAATTGGATGTTCTACGAGATATGGAAAGATATTCTACTAGTAGGAAAACCTCATATTTAGCACTATGATGAGAGAAGTTAATCATAAATTGCTAATTCGGCGATTCCCGTCGTCGTCGTCGCGTCTTTGTCATGGGGGGATTTCTAATTTTTTATCCTGCCCATACTATAGATTTAGGTGCGCGTAGCTAGTGTGTTTATTTTATTCGCTATCTATTTGCGTCTGCGTATTATTAAGAGGGTTGAGAAAAGAGTTAGCTTTTTTGTTTAGATGTTTGCTTTAAATGGAGGAGAATTTCTCTTCTGCTACTGCTCCTGTTTCTGCAGATGGATGGTAGATGATGTGAAAAGTTGAGGATGGATTTGGAATTGCTGTGAAATTTTATGTATTGAACTCAGTAATGTAGCGAATTCGCCGACTTTTCTGAGAGATATTGAGAACTTTTATTTACAAATCTGCTAGTGTTTCTGTACATTTTATTAGATCATAGTTGCAGTAGTAAGCTTCTAGAATAGAATAATGTAATTCTTAAGCCATATATATATATATATATTCCATATTTCTTATTTTTGTGATGTGTGTGTGTGATTTGAAGAGAAAACAAAACTTGGCATTAAATTTAAAATTTGATAGATCATTAAATGGAGAGTATTAGTTGGGTAACAAATTGCTTGTATTTGTGCTGTACAAATAGAAGATGAACCAGATGCAGGCATCAACTTTTACTCCAAGAAAAGAACTGCAATGAAATATTTTTGCAAGTTCAGGAACTAAAGTGAAATATTATTAAAAGTTTAATGATTAAAATAAATCTTGAGTGAAAATTCAGGGTCAAAGTAGTGCAATTCACTTTGGTCCCCAATCACTTCTCCTATGTGCTTCCTCATACATCATCATGCCGGCTGATATCGCACATATACTCTATTTAGAATGTACATCTTACACCATATCTATTCAAGAATGAAGTAAATTTTATTCATCACTTCGAACTGATGGACGAAAATTTTTTATTTTTGGATGGGTGGAATGTAAGATGTACATCTATTTTTGAATGTACAAAATAGAAACGACCAACAATAATGCAATTAACCCCTAAAAGGAAACGACCAACAATGCAATTAACCCCAAAAAGGAAAGAAAATTGTAGTGGTCTAAGGGTGTTCTCCGCACATTTTCGTGGGATCTAATTAAAAATGTCCTAGAGGTGAGGGTGTTTTCCGCACATTTTTTGCTACAAGTTGTCATGTAAGCCCAAAATAAATGGGCTTTCCAAGTAGGATTCGGCCCACTTGAAACCCTACTTCGACTTGTCTCTTTCTCCTATCCCCCGAACCCTTAAAAGCCGACACTCGCGGCCGATCCAAAACCCTCTCTCACCGCCGTTGAATCCGAGGCTCGATCTCGGGTTCGGCTCCCCGCGCGATCTCTCGCCCTTCGCAATCTCCTCCTCTCGATTCAAGACGCAGGTGAGGCTGATCTCTCGCTAAATCCATGATCAGTACTAGGTTTCGCCGTCCTTGTTTGCTCGATCTCTGCTTTTTTGTTTTTTTGTTTTTTTTCTTTTGGGTTATTTGTTAGATCTGATAGGTTCTTACTGTTTTTTGCATGTTCTTGTTAGATATTTTTGGGAATGAGTGAATCTGTAGTTTCTTTTGGTGGAAAAATCCGTTTTGGGGAATTTCCTGTTTATTTTTGATCTTTTAGATCGAGACTGGGAATATAATTTGTGGTAGGTTTTTTTTAATAATTTGTAATTTAGATATCTGAGAATTGCGAATAATCTTGTGACAATTCTAATTCGATACGTTTTTTTTCTTCATTGAAAGTGCATGTTTTTGTTGTACATATATATTGTTGTGCTATGATGTTTTGATAGTTCTTATTATGCAGGTCCAAATATTTAATGTTCAATTGTGGTTATGATGTGCACAGCTGCTGCGCACTCTAGATATTTGATATTCTGAATGATTTTCTCAAAGTTAAGTGATTCGAATGTCAAAATAAAGTCTTGTTTTTGGATCTCTTCTAATGGTAAAGTATGTTTTGTGTTCATTTGTATACTTTTTGTTGCGTAAGTTGGTATGGGTAAAGGTTTGTTTCCTGTGACACCCTGACATTGCAACTTGTTTTCTGTGCTTTTTAATTAAATTCTTCAGTCCTGGGACTTTGAAATTCACTATGCTTTAGCCCTGATTATTGTGCTAAAAACAATCCGTTTGCAAAATGATCTTGTAATGTGATTCATGCATTCAGTTTATCCGCCGTTCTCATCCTCACATGTGTTGATCGATAATCCTTTTCCTTTTTCTTATACATTATGGAGATGGTTGTTGTTGTTCTTCATAAAAATTATGTCATCTGTCTGCAGTACTGGTTGTAGAGTGCTTTCGGTTTAACTTGTCTTGTTTTTCGTCCTAGTTTTCGGCTCAATCTGTATAGGAGTCAATTTCTCCAGAAATAATTAGTTCCTTGTTTCTTCATAACTTCTTCAATTTATTCATAATTCAGTTATAATTTTCTTGGTTGCAGACATGGCGGGATTGACACCAGAAGGCTCGCAATTCGATGCTCGTCAATATGATGCCAAAATGAGTGAGCTGTATGACATTTTACTTCTGTTATAGTGTTTTACCGTCTCGTTTTGAATTTACTTTGCATTCTTTCCCATGTATATTTCTGTTTACCTTGCTTTCTTGTGGTAGGTTATCGACAGACGGCCAGGAGTTCTTTACAAGCTATGATGAGGTTTATGAAAGTTTTGATGTTATGGGGCTTCAGGAAAATCTTCTGAGGGGCATTTATGCATATGGTAGGACCATGAACTTTACTGCCAGTCAGAGTTCTGATTTGGTGATGCTTACTTTATAGTAAGTGTATTCACGTGTAAAATACATCTTTTATTTTTAAGGTTTTGAGAAACCTTCGGCAATTCAGCAAAGGGGAATTGTGCCCTTCTGCAAAGGGCTTGATGTTATTCAGCAAGCACAATCAGGGACTGGAAAGACTGCAACCTTTTGTTCTGGAATTTTACAACAACTTGATTATAGTCTGGTCGAATGCCAGGCTTTGGTTCTGGCTCCAACCAGAGAGCTTGCTCAGCAGATTGAGAAAGTCATGCGAGCACTTGGCGACTACTTGGGTGTGAAAGTTCATGCATGTGTTGGAGGAACAAGCGTGCGTGAGGACCAGCGGATTCTTTCAAGTGGGGTCCATGTTGTGGTGGGGACGCCAGGTCGTGTGTTCGACATGTTGAGGAGGCAGTCTCTCCGTCCCGACCACATTAAGATGTTTGTGTTGGACGAAGCTGATGAAATGCTTTCACGAGGTTTCAAGGACCAGGTCTGTTGTTTGACAATTCTCCTTTCTTATGCACTTTTAATTTGCGTTTGGCTGAGCTTCTTATATATGTATATTTTCAATTATTCTTACCAAGAATTTCTTTGCCTGTGGAAATTAGAAATATTTCGCCTGTCAAAGTTCGGAAATTTCCGAGAGAATACTATTTGCAATTCGCACTAGTTATTCAGTTTTAACTTTGGACCTCCTTATTACAAGGCTGTGATATGTCGTTTGTATATCTAATATCTAGATTTGTTTTCGTGGAGAATGTTTCTGTTTTCTATTAAGCAGCAGTTAGGTAGTTGACAATGACAGATGCTAGTCAGCAACAGTGAAGCCTGTATACCTTAATATGGATGATTGGTGATAAGAAATAAGCCATTAGTACCAGCAATTTGGGTTTGGCTAAGGGATGATAGATTTTGTATATTTGTTTGAACCAATCTTATGGCAAACGTTTTGATTTTATTTTGAGTTTCATCTAATTTAATAACATAGATAATGGAAATGGCCACTAGTTAAGATTGTGGTTCTAATGTTGCAGTGGCTATTCTTCTTGGTGTGCTTATAATTTGTTATTGTTGATGGTAGTACATAAGTTTTCTGCTTGAATTACCATTTTATTCCTTCAGTAAAGAATATTTTAATTAGCATTTTAGTTCTTTTGATTAATATAAAATTGAATCCTTGTTCATAGGGCTCCTGCTAGTTTGGATTTTTTAAGGGTAAGGTTGTTAGTGTGGGTTGTTTATGTGACTTAAATTTCAGTTAATAGGCAACTTGGCAGAAGCTTTAATGGCACACTCTTATAGTATGGGAAGTGAATTTGTTCAAGCACTTTTTGCTAGTCATAGAATAAAAATACCCAAATCCTGGCTAGAATTGTGTCTGAACTGTGACAATCAAAAAGAGCTATGGCAATATCAATTTACTTAATAGTGCATGTGTTCATTGAGATCATCTTTAAGAGGATAAAATTAGCAGAAGTAGCTAAATATTGGAGTTCCTGAGCTAATAATAACAGTTCTTGGAAGATTATTAGAAAAGCTTACGTGAAACTTTATACTAGTCTTTAAGTGATTATATTGTGAGGTGTCTGTAGAAGGTTGTTACGGTTCTTATCTAAAGGTTTGGAATGATGTAAAAGGTACTTCACAATGAGGTCTGTCATCTATTTAGTGATGTTAGTAATAGAACAAATTTTTACTAGGGGTAGAGCAGATTCGATGCATGTGGTCACTTTTCTATGCTTTTGTGTCCAGGTTCAGCAAACCTATTTACCCATAGTAAACTTGCTTTGTCAATAGTATTGCCCCTTTCATATGGAGTACTATAATGTAGAGTGCCAGCGATTAATTATAGAGAATTGATATTGTTAGAGCTCTTTTTGATATTTGTGGAGCAGATATATTGTATTTAGTCAGGATTTAGATCTTTTTGCATTTTGGATAGCAAAAAGTGCTCTGACAATATCAATTCCCTTAATTGTATTCCGGCAAAGTTTATGATTGCTAGAGTAGTCCAGAAAGAAATGAATGGTAAGTAGTACCTTGCTATATAGGACTTCAAATATGTCTTGTAGTCGATCTGCATCACTGCTGTTCAGGTTTGCCAAGTTCAGGTTGAGGGGAGCTGGATTTATGTAAGCTTAGGGTGTGAGCTTGGGGTAGAAAGTTAGTCGGATGCTGATCGAGGTAATAAGGTATGCACTAAAAGGGGATCATACTGAAGTGGTTGATGTGTTGGAACATGGGTATGAGGTTGTGTTTAAATGGACCGTCCCAAATGGATTATTGGTCTGCGCAGTTGGCCATGCGGACCTAATAAATCGACTCTGTAGCGCTACACCACCTGAGATAGATCACAGGCCAACCAAACTTTTGCTATATAACACTACATCTCATTAAGTCTATCCTGTTTATCATCTTTTGATTTTGAATTTCGAAATACGCTTGATCTCACTTAGTAAAACTGATGTTACCCTTGTATGATTGGCCTGTTTCCTATCCTATGTGGTATGGGCATCAGAGGGAAGACTTTCTTCCGGTTGTAGCTGATTTTTCAGATCTTTGAAGGCCGGCATTAAAGAAAAGACTCCCCTAGTAAAAACCAATTTTCACGTCTTTGAAGGTCCAGGGATGAATATTGACATCATGCAGCCTTTGACACTTGTAGATAGAAGAAAGGAAATGCTCAAGTACTCGAGATCATGTGAATTTATTAGTTTAAGTCGTACCAATAGTGCAGAGTTTGCATCTTTATTTCTGTACCTCTCTTGACTCTGAAGCATACTAGTCGTACGAGTAAATTCAGTAGAGAGGTGAAGATTAAGTTTACTCTAAGCATTCTCTAACAGATAAAAAAGATAAAGCAGAGTATGTAAATAAGGTTATATAAGAACTATAAATTATTCTTAAACGGGCTTAGAAATTCTGTTAAAGGACATCCTAGTGACTCTTGATCTGCACTAGGGCAAACATGTACAACCATCTGGCCAACTGGTTGAAGCTGTACTGTTGACAGGCCATCTTCATCATCCAACTCTGATCTTTCCGAAGTTTCCAATGTGATGAACCTAATTTATTCTTCTAATTTACAATATGCATTTACATTATGGATGTATATAGTATATTAGGATTGGTGATGAGGCAAATAATATGAACTGAGATTAGATAACTAGGTATTATCAAAACTGAGCTTATTGGTCATGTTTAGGAGTAGAAATATGTTGTTTCCTGCAGTTGGAGCAATGTAAGATTCATTGTGTTGCCGTATGGAAGTACTTATAAAGAGAGAATCCAGTCTTGCTTTACCCAAAAGTGGGTTTCCAATGATCCTGTGTACCGATCAAAAAGATTGAAAATTCGCTCTGAGTTCCTTGTTTAGATTGTAAATATCTCACTCAACAATATCATATTTGTTGGCAGTTCATTAGAAACTCCCAGAAATTTGGTTCTTGTTGTATTTGTATCCAGGATATTTTACATGGTAACTTTAGCAGATTCAGATTCAGATTCAGATCTTACATAATGATCCAACGAGAAAAACCAATCTAATCATTCTTTTCGGCACCTATAGTTCTTACATTACCAAATGTACTTTATGCAAAAACGATGTAGCTTGTATCCCTTGGGTCAACTTGGCAGTTCTTTCAATTCTTGCCGCATAGGCTTTTTCCTTATACAGCAATATTTTTTTCCTGCCATTGCAGATTTACGATATCTTCCAGCTCCTTCCCTCAAAGATTCAGGTCGGAGTGTTTTCTGCCACTATGCCGCCTGAAGCCCTGGAAATCACCCGCAAGTTCATGAACAAGCCCGTTCGCATCCTTGTGAAGCGTGACGAGCTCACCCTTGAAGGTATCAAGCAGTTCTATGTCAACGTAGAGAAAGAAGAATGGAAACTTGAAACCCTGTGCGACCTGTACGAAACCCTAGCCATCACCCAGAGCGTCATCTTCGTCAACACCCGCCGCAAGGTCGACTGGCTCACCGACAAGATGCGCAGCCGCGACCACACCGTCTCCGCCACCCACGGCGACATGGACCAGAACACCCGGGACATCATCATGCGCGAATTCAGATCGGGCTCTTCTCGCGTGTTGATCACTACCGATCTTCTTGCCAGGGGTATCGACGTCCAGCAGGTCTCCCTCGTGATAAATTACGATTTGCCCACCCAGCCCGAGAACTATCTGCACCGTATAGGACGAAGCGGTAGGTTTGGGAGAAAGGGTGTGGCGATAAACTTCGTGACACGCGATGACGAGCGGATGCTGTTCGATATCCAGAGGTTTTACAACGTAGTGGTCGAGGAGCTGCCGTCCAATGTTGCCGACCTCCTCTGATGAGTTCCTCTTTCCTTTCACCAAATCCAGGTACTCCGTGTTTAACTTATTTAGATCTGCTTTTTGTTCTTTTTTTTTCTTTTTTTTTTTTTTATAAATTGAAGTTCATCGTTTGGTAGCCACCTTTCCTTTTGGCATATTATCGTTTTAAGGGTTGAATCTATGTGATGGCTTTTTAGTGCGAGTCGATTGTTTTGTGCCATGTTTGGAAATTTTTGTAGCTGTGTTATATATTAGATTGTGCCGTTTCTCGTCCCGCTTACCATTTTTCTCTTCTTCATTCCTGCTTAACATTTCGGCTGCCCATGTTGTGATAACCCGTCATCTGAATTGCCCCTCACTAACATGAATGATTTAAGTGTCGTGGTACAGAATCGTGTGTTTGTCGACAAGAAAAAAATCATCTGTGGATTATTGAATTTCTTGTTGGTGCGATATTTTGATGGCACGATATGGTACGGTGCGCAGGACCGCTCTGCTAGGATCTGTTGTTCTCTGCTTTGTTATATGACACCATGTAATATGCAATTTCTTATTAAAACACTCCATCTGTGTTCTCCTCACAGTAGAGTGGCGTTAAGGCATTCTAAGATGAAGCCTAAGTAAAAGATAAGGGCTCTTTCTCTTCTCTTATGTTCAGTGCTATCCACTTCGTTTTAGTTCAGTTTTTTTTAGAAATAAATTTAGCTGAAAATGTGAAAGATAGCGTTCTATCTATTTTATTTAACTCTTTTAGATGTAAATTTAGTTAAAAAATGTGAAGTAATTATGATTCGAATTTGGGACCTCAGGTATCAGGCGATGTGAGACTCGTCTTGCTAGTCTTAGCCGACCTTGTGAGGAGCTGCACTTCACTCACAACAGTCATTAGCCGGGGAGGTTCGCTCTACCGCTATATAATTCTGGCTCAGTCGAGACTTATCTCATATTTCCGGCTGGTGAATGGCTCTGATATCAACTGTGACGCCCCACTTTTCAGGGGGTCATCCATCCTAGAACTACTCTAGTTCTAGAACGCTTAACTTTCATAACCTTTTGGATCTTGCTACTATCCAAATGCTATAGCCGGTTAAGAGATTTAGTCCTATTATATTATTTATATAGGACTAATTCAAATTTCGGAGGTGTCACATTGATATCGATCATCGAATTTTTTTTGTCACCGCCACACTAAAAACAGCCAGTGATTCTCGAAGTTAGTGATAACTGATAAATAATTTTAGAGTTGTTCATGGGCTTAGTCGGATATGTCCGGGTCGGATATGTCCGGATACGTAAGTTGCCAATGTACCCATTGGATTCATTTTGGGCGAGTCTAAGTAGTACTATGCATATACTATCTGCTTAAAATCGAGTATAGATTGGATCTGGATCAAGTACGAATATTCATATGCGTACTTTGTATGTGTATCTATTGTGTAGAACACAAATATTTATTATATGATAAATTCAAAATAAAATTACAAAGTTTAAACTAGTTGTAGTTGGTTTAGTTACTCTGAAAATTATACAATCATCGTCTTAAAACGTACAAAACATAATAGTTAAAATTATATTCATGAGTCCAAATACAAAATATACATAACTCGTCATCGTAGCATACACCACAAATTCAAAACACATACAATATTATAATGTAGTTAAAACACAACAATATTATAATGTAGTTAAAACACAAACAATAAGTTTGAAATATTATAATTGAAAGATAATCATCAAATTTTTTAATTTCCAAAAGTTTTTCATTTTTTGTTTTGTTTTAATTTTTGACGGTCACGTATTTTACATGGTTTGGGTTCAGGTCTAATTCCATAGTATGTTATTTATTTTATTTATTTTTAAAATAAATTTGGCTGGAAATGTAAGCAACTACTAGATTTTTTACACTATTTGATCAATTATTCTAAATCATACCCACCAAAGAATTAGGTCCGGGTTGGATCCAAGTTTGGTATGAGTATAAAATATTCAGATATATTCACAAAATTTTAATAGATAATTTTTTAACCTATATACTATTCATTTTTAATCAGGCAAAGATCGAGTTTAAAATATCGAGTATTTTAGAAATCTATAAATAATAGACTGTTAGCACTCGAATCTAAAAAAAGTAATGATCTCCACGGTGGGGATTGTTACTATTAAAATTTTTGTTTATAGATTTTTGGTAAAAATCTAACATTTCCCCACACCAACACATATATAAAAAAAAAACCCCTCAAATTTTAGGATACTAATCCAAATGCTTTCACATACATGCCAACAAATAACTTTATTTTGAGAGAAAGATAATATGCTATCTGTTTTATTTATTTTAAATAAATTTAACTGAAAATATGAAGCAGTTAGGGTGCGTTTGGTACCGGGTATAAGAGGGATAAAGCTTATACCCAAACGCAAAAAATGGAAGGGGAGAATAGCTAAGAGGGATAAAGCTTATACCCAAACGCAAAAAATGGAGGGGAGAATAGCTGTTTCCCTATACTAGGTTATCCCGGATAACCTGGTATAAGGATGGAATAGCGGGGTGGAACTGCTCTGTTCGAACAGCTCTGTTCCACTTGTGCTTACCTTTTTTTTTTTTTTTTAATTAAATTTTTTTAAATTATAAGATATTAAATTCATAAAATTTAAAATTTATTTTTTTTATGTTATAAATTTTAAAATTTTTAATTTATTTTTTAATAAATCTAAACATTTATTTTTTTAATTTTTTTAAATTTATTAATTTTAAAATTTTTAAATTTATACAAATTTTTTTATAGAAAGACAATTAAATTAAAATTTTTAATATTTATAAATTTTTTTACTTTAGAGAATTTTTAAATTTTGTAGCTTTTAAAATTTTTAACTTTAATTTTTAATAAATTTACAAATTTACAAAATTTTTAAATTTATACAAATTTTTATATTTTTTAATTTAATTTTTAATAAATTTCTACCAAATTTTTAAAATTTTAAAATTATACTAATTTTATATACAAAATTTTGAATTTTAAAAAATTTATAAAATTTCAAAAACCAAAATTTTTTAAGAATTTGTTTTATATATAAGTAAAATATAAATTTTTATTTTTTTTTAATAAATATATTTAATTAAATATTTAAAATCATATCATACAAATTTTTATCTTAAATTTAAAATTTAATTCTCTCTATTCTTCTTATTCCTCTTTAATTTATCAAATACAATTTTTTTTATCCCCGGTACAATTCTTATACTCAACCAAATACAAAATTATTTTAATTTTTTGTTTGTACCTGAACTTATATCTATCACAGAAATAATCAATTTTCACTCTATCCGAAAGAAACCCAGCCTTAGATTTTTCACATACATGCCAACAAATAATTGGACCTAATATTTGTTGGAGCTTGTTTGCTATGTTCTCAAAAGAAGGGCTCCCAAACAAAAAAAGAACAAAAAAACATAATTGCACAAGCGTACACTGATATGAGAATTTAATTGAATTACTGATATAATCATGAAAAAGTGATTTAATTCAGAAGTATATAGATATTATGATAAATAAATAAGGAAACTGCCTAAGTTAAAAGATGTAAAATAGTGAACAACAAATATTGCATTTTTTTTCCCCTCAATCCTAAGGATACTAATCCATATACAAACACATAATGGTAACAAATATTTTGGACCTAATATTTGTTTGGAGCATGCAATATATTTTTTTAAAAAATACTATTTGTACACTCCTTATGGGTATACATTTCACATCCCACCAATCAAATGGGTGGGGTGGATGGGTGGGATTTAGTGATGGGTCACTTGAAGTGACCCCTAAAAGACACCCCACCCATCGAATGGGTGGGGTGTGTGAGGGGTCATCCCACCCAGGGTGGATAGGTGGGATTGGTGAGGGGTCATCCCACTCGAATGGGTGGGGTGGATGGGTGGGATTTGATGAGGGGTCACTTGAGTGACCCCTAAAGATACCCCACCCATCGAATGGGTCGGGATGTGGTGAGGGGTCACTTGAAGTGACTCCTAAAAGACACACATCCTTAAATGGGTGGGGTCTACAATGTACACCCTTTTGATGTGTACATGTAGTATTGCTCATATATATATACTATATATATCTATATATATATATAATATATATATATATATATATATATATATATATATATATATCTATATTATATATAATATATATATATATATATAAATATATATATAGTCCGATTAATATACTATCGATAGGACCAAGCATTTGGTGCTATCAAGTTTTCTACTCTTAGATCAACCTATTTAATCATTTTTTATCCGTTAGATTTTATTATTTTTCAACCACCCATTAAACCCAAGGACCCACTATCATCTAAACCACACACCTTTTAATCTAAGAGTTAAAAACTTAATAGCACAACTGACCTGATACTATTAATAGTATTCCAGCCTAACTATATATATATATATATATATATATATATATATATATATATTATATATATATATATATATATATGTATATATATATATACATATATATATATATATATATATACATATATATATATATATATATACATATATATATATAGGAAAATGCTATGTGTACACCCCTTTCGGGGTGTACATCATACACCCCACCCATCTAAGGGTGGGGGTGTGATGATGGGTCACTTGATGTGACCCGTAAAAAATATCGCCATCATTAAAATGGTGGAGGTGTATGATGTACACCCCTTCGGGGTGTACATGTAGCATTGCTCATATATATATATATATATATAGTCCGGCTAGAATAATATTGATAGCACCAAACAATGGTGCTATCAAGTTTTCAGCCGTTGGATGAAAAGATATGCGGTTGGAATTATAGTGGTTCCCTAAGATTTTACTATTCAACCAACCACCTAGTAACAACATAGGGGCCCACTATAATCCTAACGTATATTTTTCACATCCAACGACTAAAAACTTGATAGCACCAATGGTTTGGTGCATCGATAGTATTTAGCCTAATTCTCTCTCTCTCTCTCTCTATATAATATATATATATATATATATATAAATATATATATATATATATATATATATACTATATATATATATATATATAGAGTGGGCTAGAATGCTATTGATGCACCAAACCCAACTTTGCCATCCATTTTGTAGCCTTGGATCGCATTGAGATCCGTGTAGGCTCTTTAATGAAAAAAGAAAAAGAAAAAGTAAAAAGAAAAGTAAAAGTTAAAAAGTTTTCTTTTAATTAAGGGCTTGCACGAATCTCAATGCAATCAATGGCTACAAAATGGATGGCAAAGTTGGGTTGGTGCTATCAATAGCATTCTAGCCCAACTCATCTATATATATATATAATATATATATATATATATATATATCTATATATATATATTATACTATAATATATATATAGAGCGAGAGAGAGAGAGAATTAGGCTAGACTACTATCATAGCACCAAACATTGGTTTGCTCTCAAGTTTTTAGTCGTTGGATGAAAAAATATACGGTTAGGATATAGTGGGCCCCTATGGTTACTAGGTGGTTGGTTGAATAGTAAAAATCTTAGGGAACCACTATAATTCCAACCGCATATCTTTTCATCCAACGGCTGAAACTGATAGCACCATTGTTTGGTGCTATCAATAGTATTCTAGCCGGACTATATATATATATATATATGAGCAATGCTACATGTACACCCCGAAGGGGTGTACATATACACCTCCACCATTTTAATGATGGCGTATTTTTACGGGTCACATCAAGTGACCCATCATCACACCCCCACCCTTAGATGGGTGGGGTGTATGATGTACACCCGAAAAGGGGTGTACACATAGCATTTTCCTATATATATGTATCTATATATATATATATATGTATATATATATATCTATATATTATGTATATATATATATATCTATTATATATATATATATATATATATATATATATATCTATATATATATATATATATATAGTTAGGCTGGAATACTATTAATAGTATCAGGTCATTTGTGCTATTAAGTTTTTAACTCTTAGATTAAAAGGTGTGTGGTTTAGATGATAGTGGGTCCTTTGGGTTTAATGGGTGGTTGGAAAAATAATAAAATTAACGGATAAAAATGATTAAATAGGTTGATCTAAGCGTAGAAAACTGATAGCACCAAATGCTTGTCCTATCGATAGTATATAATCGGACTATATATATATATTTATATATATATATAAAATCTATATATATATATACTATATATATTATATATATATAATATATATATAATATTATATATATATATATATATATATATATACTATGAGCAATACTACATGTACACATCAAAAGGGTGTACATTGTAGACCCCACCCATTTAAGGATGGTGTGTCTTTTAGGAGTCACTTCAAGTGACCCTCACCACATCCCGACCCATTCGATGGGTGGGGTATCTTTTAGGGGTCACTAAGTGACCCCTCATCAAATCCCACCCATCCACCCCACCCATTCGAGTGGGATGACCCCTCACCAAATCCCACCTATCCACCCTGGGTGGGATGACCCCTCACCACACCCCACCCAATTCGATGGGTGGGTGTCTTTAGGGGTCACTTCAAGTGACCCCTCACTAAATCCCACCATCCACCCCACCCATTTGATTGGTGGGATGTGAAATGTATACCCATAAGGAGTGTACAAATAGTATTTTAAAAAAATATATTGCATGCTCCAAAAAAATATTAGGTCCAAATATTTGTTACCATTAATGTGTTGTATTGGATTAGTATCCTTAGGATTGAGGGGAAAAAAAAAATGCAATATTGTTGTTCACTAATTTTACATCTTTTAACTTAGCATTTCCTTATTTTATTTATCATAATATCTATATAATTCTGAATTAAATCACTTTTTCATGAATTATATCAGTAATTCAATTAAATTCTCAATATCAGTGTACGCTTGTGCAATTAATGTTTTTTTTCTTTTTTTTGTTTGGGAGCCCTTCTTTTGAGAACATAGCAAACAAGCTCCAACAAATATTAGGTCCAATTATTTGTTGGCATGTATGTGAAAATCTAAGGCTGGGTTTCTTTCGGATATGAGTGAAAATTGATTATTTCTGTGATAGATATAAGTTCAGGTACAAACAAAAAATTAAAATAATTTTGTATTTGGTTGAGTATAAGAATTGTACCGGGGATAAAAAAATGATTGTATTTGATAAATTAAAGAGGAATAAGAAGAATAGAGAGAATTAAATTTTAAATTTAAGATAAAAATTTGTATGATATGATTTTAAATATTAATTAAATATATTTATTAAAAAAAAATAAAAATTTATATTTTACTTATATATAAAAAAATTCTTAAAAAATTTTGGTTTTTGAAATTTATAAATTTTTTAAAATTCAAAATTTTGTATATAAAATTAGTATAAATTTTAAAATTTTAAAAATTGGGTATAAATTTATTAAAAATTAAAATTAAAAATATAAAAATTTGTATAAATTTAAAAATTTGTAAATTTGTAAATTTATTAAAAATAAAGTTAAAAATTTTAAAAGCTACAAAATTTAAAAATTCTCTAAAGTAAAAAATTTATAAATATTAAAAATTTTAATTTTAATTGTCTTTCTATAAAAAAAATTTGTATAAATTTAAAAATTTTAAAATTAATAAATTTAAAAAAAAATTAAAAAAAATAAATGTTTAGATTTATTAAAAAATAAATTAAAAATTTTAAAATTTATAAAAATAAAAAATAAATTTTAAATTTTATGAATTTAAATATCTTATAATTTAAAAAAATTTAATTAAAAAAAAAAAAAGGTAAGCAACAAGTGGAACAGAGCTGTTCGAACAGAGCAGTTCCACCCCGCTATTCCATCCTTATACCAGGTTATCCGGGATAACCTAGTATAGGGAAACAGCTATTCTCCCCTCCATTTTTTGCGTTTGGGTATAAGCTTTATCCTCTTAGCTATTCTCCCCTTCCATTTTTGCGTTTGGGTATAAGCTTTATCCCTCTTATACCCGGTACCAAACGCACCCTAACTGCTTCATATTTTCAGTTAAATTTATTTTAAAATAAATAAAACAGATAGCATATTATCTTTCTCTCAAAATAAAGTTATTTGTTGGCATGTATGTGAAAGCATTTGGATTAGTATCCTAAAATTTGAGGGGTTTTTTTTTATATATGTGTGTGTGGGGAAATGTTAGATTTTTTACCAAAATCTATAAACAAAAATTTTAATAGTAACAATCCCCACCGTGGAGATCATTACTTTTTTTAGATTCGAGTGCTAACAGTCTATTATTTATAGATTTCTAAAATACTCGATATTTTAAACTCGATCTTTGCCTGATTAAAAATGAATAGTATATAGGTTAAAAAATTATCTATTAAAATTTTGTGAATATATCTGAATATTTTATACTCATACCAAACTTGGATCCAACCCGGACCTAATTCTTTGGTGGGTATGATTTAGAATAATTGATCAAATAGTGTAAAAAATCTAGTAGTTGCTTTACATTTCCAGCCAAATTTATTTTAAAAATAAATAAAATAAATAACATACTATGGAATTAGACCTGAACCCAAACCATGTAAAATACGTGACCGTCAAAAATTAAAACAAAACAAAATGAAAAACTTTTGAAATTAAAAAATTTGATGATTATCTTTCAATTATAATATTTCAAACTTATTGTTTGTGTTTTAACTACATTATAATATTGTTGTGTTTTAACTACATTATATATTGTATGTGTTTTGAATTTGTGGTGTATGCTACGATGACGAGTTATGTATATTTTGTATTTGGACTCATGAATATAATTTTAACTATTATGTTGTTGTACGTTTTAAGACGATGATTGTATAATTTTCAGAGTAACTAAACCAACTACAACTATTTTAAACTTTGTAATTTTATTTTGAATTATCATATAATAAATATTTGTGTTCTACACAATAGATACACATACAAAGTACGCATATGAATATTCGTACTTGATCCAGATCCAATCTATACTCGATTTAAGCAGATAGTATATGCATAGTAACTACTTAGACTCGCCCAAAATGAATCCAATGGGTACATTGGCAACTTACGTATCCGGACATATCCGACCCGGACATATCCGACTAAGCCCATGAACAACTCTAAAATTATTTATCAGTTATCACTAACTTCGAGAATCACTGGCTGTTTTTAGTGTGGCGGTGACAAAAAAAATTCGATGATCGATATCAATGTGACACCTCCGAAATTTGAATTAGTCCTATATATAAATAATATAATAGGACTAAATCTCTTAACCCGGCTATAGCATTTGGATAGTAGCAAGATCCAAAAGGTTATGAAAGTAAGCGTTCTAGAATAGAGTAGTTCTAGGATGGATGACCCCCTGAAAAGTGGGGCGTCACAGTTGATATCAGAGCCATTCACCAGCCGGAAATATGAGATAAGTCTCGACTGAGCCAGAATTATATAGCGGGTAGAGCGAACCTCCCGGCTAATGACTGTTGTGAGTGAAGTGCAGCTCCTCACAAGGTCGGCTAAGACTAGCAAGACGAGTCTCACATCGCCTGATACCTGAGGTCCCAAATTCGAATCATAATTACTTCACATTTTTTAACTAAATTTACATCTAAAAGAGTTAAATAAAATAGATAGAACGCTATCTTTCACATTTTCAGCTAAATTTATTTCTAAAAAAACTGAACTAAAACGAAGTGGATAGCACTGAACATAAGAGAAGAGAAAGAGCCCTTATCTTTTACTTAGGCTTCATCTTAGAATGCCTTAACGCCACTCTACTGTGAGGAGAACACAGATGGAGTGTTTTAATAAGAAATTGCATATTACATGGTGTCATATAACAAAGCAGAGAACAACAGATCCTAGCAGAGCGGTCCTGCGCACCGTACCATATCGTGCCATCAAAATATCGACACCAACAAGAAATTCAATAATCCACAGATGATTTTTTTTCTTGTCGACAAACACACGATTCTGTACCACGACACTTAAATCATTCATGTTAGTGAGGGGCAATTCAGATGACGGGTTATCACAACATGGGCAGCCGAAATGTTAAGCAGGAATGAAGAAGAGAAAAATGGTAAGCGGGACGAGAAACGGCACAATCTAATAATATAACACAGCTACAAAAATTCCAAACATGGCACAAACAATCGACTCGCACTAAAAAGCCATCACATAGATTCAACCCTTAAAACGATAATATGCCAAAAGGAAAGGTGGCTACCAAACGATGAACTTCAATTTATAAAAAAAAAAAAAGAAAAAAAAAAAAACAAAAAGCAGATCTAAATAAGTTAAACACGGAGTACCTGGATTTGGTGAAAGGAAGAGGAACTCATCAGAGGAGGTCGGCAACATTGGACGGCAGCTCCTCGACCACTACGTTGTAAAACCTCTGGTATCGAACAGCATCCGCTCGTCATCGCGTGTCACGAAGTTTATCGCCACACCCTTTCTCCCAAACCTACCGCTTCGTCCTATACGGTGCAGATAGTTCTCGGGCTGGGTGGGCAAATCGTAATTTATCACGAGGGAGACCTGCTGGACGTCGATACCCCTGGCAAGAAGATCGGTAGTGATCAACACGCGAGAAGAGCCCGATCTGAATTCGCGCATGATGATGTCCCGGGTTGTTCTGGTCCATGTCGCCGTGGGTGGCGGAGACGGTGTGGTCGCGGCTGCGCATCTTGTCGGTGAGCCAGTCGACCTTGCGGCGGGTGTTGACGAAAGATGACGCTCTGGGTGATGGCTAGGGTTTCGTACAGGTCGCACAGGGTTTCAAGTTTCCATTCTTCTTTCTCTACGTTGACATAGAACTGCTTGATACCTTCAAGGGTGAGCTCGTCACGCTTCACAAGGATGCGAACGGGCTTGTTCATGAACTTGCGGGTGATTTCCAGGGCTTCAGGCGGCATAGTGGCAGAAAACACTCCGACCTGAATCTTTGAGGGAAGGAGCTGGAAGATATCGTAAATCTGCAATGGCAGGAAAAAAATATTGCTGTATAAGGAAAAAGCCTATGCGGCAAGAATTGAAAGAACTGCCAAGTGACCAAGGGATACAAGCTACATCGTTTTTGCATAAAGTACATTTGGTAATGTAAGAACTATAGGTGCCGAAAGAATGATTAGATTGGTTTTTCTCGTTGGATCATTATGTAAGATCTGAATCTGAATCTGAATCTGCTAAAGTTACCATGTAAAATATCCTGGATACAAATACAACAAGAACCAAATTTCTGGGAGTTTCTAATGAACTGCCAACAAATATGATATTGTTGAGTGAGATATTACAATCTAAACAAGGAACTCAGAGCGAATTTTCAATCTTTTTGATCGGTACACAGGATCATTGGAAACCCACTTTTGGGTAAAGCAAGACTGGATTCTCTCTTATAAGTACTTCCATACGGCAACACAATGAATCTTACATTGCTCCAACTGCAGGAAACAACATATTTCTACTCCTAAACATGACCAATAGCTCAGTTTTGATAATACCTAGTTATCTAATCTCAGTTCATATTATTTGCCTCATCACCAATCCTAATATACTATATACATCCATAATGTAAATGCATATTGTAAATTAGAAGAATAAATTAGGTTCATCACATTGGAAACTTCGGAAAGATCAGAGTTGGATGATGAAGATGGCCTGTCAACAGTACAGCTTCAACCAGTTGGCCAGATGGTTGTACATGTTTGCCCTAGTGCAGATCAAGAGTCACTAGGATGTCCTTTAACAGAATTTCTAAGCCCGTTTAAGAATAATTTATAGTTCTTATATAACCTTATTTACATACTCTGCTTTATCTTTTTTATCTGTTAGAGAATGCTTAGAGTAAACTTAATCTTCACCTCTCTACTGAATTTACTCGTACGACTAGTATGCTTCAGAGTCAAGAGAGGTACAGAAATAAAGATGCAAACTCTGCACTATTGGTACGACTTAAACTAATAAATTCACATGATCTCGAGTACTTGAGCATTTCCTTTCTTCTATCTACAAGTGTCAAAGGCTGCATGATGTCAATATTCATCCCTGGACCTTCAAAGACGTGAAAATTGGTTTTTACTAGGGGAGTCTTTTCTTAATGCCGGCCTTCAAAGATCTGAAAAATCAGCTACAACCGGAAGAAGAAAGTCTTCCCTCTGATGCCCATACCACATAGGATAGGAAACAGGCCAATCATACAAGGGTAACATCAGTTTTACTAAGTGAGATCAAGCGTATTTCGAAATTCAAAATCAAAAGATGATAAACAGGATAGACTTAATGAGATGTAGTGTTATATAGCAAAAGTTTGGTTGGCCTGTGATCTATCTCAGGTGGTGTAGCGCTACAGAGTCGATTTATTAGGTCCGCATGGCCAACTGCGCAGACCAATAATCCATTTGGGACGGTCCATTTAAACACAACCTCATACCCATGTCCAACACATCAACCATCAGTATGATCCCCTTTTAGTGCATACCTTATTACCTCGATCAGCATCCGACTAACTTTCTACCCCAAGCTCACACCCTAAGCTTACATAAATCCAGCTCCCCTCAACCTGAACTTGGCAAACCTGAACAGCAGTGATGCAGATCGACTACAAGACATATTTGAAGTCCTATATAGCAAGGTACTACTTACCATTCATTTCTTCTGGACTACTCTAGCAATCATAAACTTTGCCGGAATACAATTAGGGAATTGATATTGTCAGAGCACTTTTGCTATCCAAAATGCAAAAGATCTAAATCCTGACTAAATACAATATATCTGCTCCACAAAATATCAAAAAGAGCTCTAACAATATCAATTCTCTATAATTAATCGCTGGCACTCTACATTATAGTACTCCATATGAAAGGGGCAATACTATTGACAAAGCAAGTTTACTATGGGTAAATAGGTTTGCTGACCCTGGACACAAAAGCATAGAAAAGTGACCACATGCATCGAATCTGCTCTACCCTAGTAAAAATTTGTTCTATTACTAACATCACTAAATAGATGACAGACCTCATTGTGAAGTACCTTTTACATCATTCCAAACCTTTAGATAAGAACCGTAACAACCTTCTACAGACACCTCACAATATAATCACTAAAGACTAGTATAAAGTTTCACGTAAGCTTTTCTAATAATCTTCCAAGAACTGTTATTATTAGCTCAGGAACTCCAATATTTAGCTACTTCTGCTAATTTTATCCTCTTAAAGATGATCTCAATGAACACATGCACTATTAAGTAAATTGATATTGCCATAGCTCTTTTTGATTGTCACAGTTCAGACACAATTCTAGCCAGGATTTGGGTATTTTTATTCTATGACTAGCAAAAAGTGCTTGAACAAATTCACTTCCCATACTATAAGAGTGTGCCATTAAAGCTTCTGCCAAGTTGCCTATTAACTGAAATTTAAGTCACATAAACAACCCACACTAACAACCTTACCCTTAAAAAATCCAAACTAGCAGGAGCCTATGAACAAGGATTCAATTTTATATTAATCAAAAGAACTAAAATGCTAATTAAAATATTCTTTACTGAAGGAATAAAATGGTAATTCAAGCAGAAAACTTATGTACTACCATCAACAATAACAAATTATAAGCACACCAAGAAGAATAGCCACTGCAACATTAGAACCACAATCTTAACTAGTGGCCATTTCCATTATCTATGTTATTAAATTAGATGAAACTCAAAATAAAATCAAAACGTTTGCCATAAGATTGGTTCAAACAAATATACAAATCTATCATCCCTTAGCCAAACCCAAATTGCTGGTACTAATGGCTTATTTCTTATCACCAATCATCCATATTAAGGTATACAGGCTTCACTGTTGCTGACTAGCATCTGTCATTGTCAACTACCTAACTGCTGCTTAATAGAAAACAGAAACATTCTCCACGAAAACAAATCTAGATATTAGATATACAAACGACATATCACAGCCTTGTAATAAGGAGGTCCAAAGTTAAAACTGAATAACTAGTGCGAATTGCAAATAGTATTCTCTCGGAAATTTCCGAACTTTGACAGGCGAAATATTTCTAATTTCCACAGGCAAAGAAATTCTTGGTAAGAATAATTGAAAATATACATATATAAGAAGCTCAGCCAAACGCAAATTAAAAGTGCATAAGAAAGGAGAATTGTCAAACAACAGACCTGGTCCTTGAAACTCGTGAAAGCATTTCATCAGCTTCGTCCAACACAAACATCTTAATGTGGTCGGGACGGAGAGACTGCCTCCTCAACATGTCGAACACACGACCTGGCGTCCCCACCACAACATGGACCCCACTTGAAAGAATCCGCTGGTCCTCACGCACGCTTGTTCCTCCAACACATGCATGAACTTTCACACCCAAGTAGTCGCCAAGTGCTCGCATGACTTTCTCAATCTGCTGAGCAAGCTCTCTGGTTGGAGCCAGAACCAAAGCCTGGCATTCGACCAGACTATAATCAAGTTGTTGTAAAATTCCAGAACAAAAGGTTGCAGTCTTCCAGTCCCTGATTGTGCTTGCTGAATAACATCAAGCCCTTTGCAGAAGGGCACAATTCCCTTTGCTGAATTGCCGAAGGTTTCTCAAAACCTTAAAAATAAAAGATGTATTTTACACGTGAATACACTTACTATAAAGTAAGCATCACCAAATCAGAACTCTGACTGGCAGTAAAGTTCATGGTCCTACCATATGCATAAATGCCCCTCAGAAGATTTTCCTGAAGCCCATAACATCAAAACTTCATAAACCTCATCATAGTGTAAAGAACTCCTGGCCGTCTGTCGATAACCTACCACAAGAAAGCAAGGTAAACAGAAATATACATGGGAAAGAATGCAAAGTAAATTCAAAACGAGACGGTAAAACACTATAACAGAAGTAAAATGTCATACAGCTCACTCATTTTGGCATCATATTGACGAGCATCGAATTGCGAGCCTTCTGGTGTCAATCCCGCCATGTCTGCAACCAAGAAAATTATAACTGAATTATGAATAAATTGAAGAAGTTATGAAGAAACAAGGAACTAATTATTTCTGGAGAAATTGACTATTACAGATTGAGCCGAAAAACTAGGACGAAAAACAAGACAAGTTAAACCGAAAGCACTCTACAACCAGTACTGCAGACAGATGACATAATTTTATGAAGAACAACAACAACCATCTCCATAATGTATAAGAAAAAGGAAAAGGATTATCGATCAACACATGTGAGGATGAGAACGGCGGATAAACTGAATGCATGAATCACATTACAAGATCATTTTGCAAACGGATTGTTTTTAGCACAATAATCAGGGCTAAAGCATAGTGAATTTCAAAGTCCCAGGACTGAAGAATTTAATTAAAAAGCACAGAAAACAAGTTGCAATGTCAGGGTGTCACAGGAAACAACCTTTACCCATACAACTTACGCAAACAAAAAGTATACAAATGAACACAAAACATACTTTACCATTAGAAGAGATCCAAAAACAAGACTTTATTTGACATTCGAATCACTTAACTTTGAGAAAATCATTCAGAATATCAAATATCTAGAGTGCGCAGCAGCTGTGCACATCATAACCACAATTGAACATTAAATATGGACCTGCATAATAAGAACTATCAAAACATCATAGCACAACAATATATATGTACAACAAAAACATGCACTTTCAATGAAGAAAAAAAAACGTTATCGAATTAGAATGGTCACAAGATTATTCGCAATTCTCAGATATCTAAATTACAAATTATTAAAAAAAACTACCACAAATTATATTCCCAGTCTCGATCTAAAAGATCAAAAATAAACAGGAAATCCCCAAAACGGATTTTTCCACCAAAAAGAAACTACAGATTCACTCATTCCCAAAAATATCTAACAAGAACATGCAAAAAAAACAGTAAGAACCTATCAGATCTAACAAATAACCCAAAAGAAAAAAAACAAAAAAACAAAAAAGCAGAGATGAGCAAACAAAGGACGGCGAAACTAGTCTGATCATGGATTTAGCGAGAGATCAGCCTCACCTGCGTCTTGAATCGAGAGGAGGAGATGCGAAGGGCGAGAGATCGCGCGGGGAGCCGAACCCGAGATCGAGCCTCGGATTCAACGGCGGTGAGAGAGGGTTTTGGATCGGCCGCGAGTGTCGGCTTTTAAGGGTTCGGGGGATAGGAGAAAGAGACAGTCGAAGTAGGGTTTCAAGTGGGCCGAATCCTACTTGGAAAGCCCATTTATTTTGGGCTACATGACAACTTGTAGCAAAAAATGTGCGGAAAACACCC